>CM031242.1:777928054-779128054 GCA_018340775.1 Taxus wallichiana var. yunnanensis | reverse complement strand
CGGGAAGTCTACAAGGGATATTGATTGTTTTATTCTTGAGGTCTTCACGAAGCTGATCAATGCGAGAAGCTTCTGATAAAGGCTGACTGTGTATAGCTGTCCTTCGAGGGAGCAGTCTATTTATAGTAGCAGATATGATTTTAATGCATAGCTGTCCTTCGGGGGAGCAGTCTATATATAATAGCAGCAATAGTTCGGCATATAGCTGTCCTTCGAGGGAGCAGTCTATATTTAATTTAGATGACTAGATATTCTTTTGGCGTGAAGCATCTAGTTTGGTAGGAAGTTTGACTCAAGAAAATCCCATAAGAATACGGCTTATTTTAAAATTTTGAAGTCACGGACTAGACTAAAAAGGGGAAGGCATCGTTAAGAGGAGGTGAGATGTGATCTTGATTTTATTTTGAGATGTAGGAAAACAAAGTGTATGTAGCGGAAAATGAGCTCAAGGGACGAGCAGTAGGCAGATAAGAAGTGATATAACACTAATTTCAACAGTAGAATGGTCGAAGATGTAAGGCATTAAGGGGCTCGAGCTCGGGTTTACCATTAAGCGAAGCTAAGCGATAAGTGCACGATCCATAAGTGTGAGTGATTATATAAGGCCCAATCGATTGGGAGCAAATTTTCCACGTTTTCTCTTTTCTAGTTTGGTTACATGTTGATTCTCTTTGAGGACAAGATCACCAACCTTAAAGGTACGCTCATGGAGTCGCTTATCATAAGCACGCTTGATGCGTTTTTGATAGATTTGAAGGTGATCAAGAGCTGTAAGATGACGTTCGTCAAGAAGCTCCAATTGGGCTAACCGCTCTTGGCGGAAATCATCGTTAGTGAGAATATCCTGAAGGGATATTCTGAGGGAGGGTATTTGTATTTCGAGAGGTAAGACAACCTCGGTACCATATACCAAAGAAAAAGGTGTGGCATTAGTAGAGGTACGGATGCTAGTACGATAAGCCCAAAGGGCAAAGGGGATGTGATCGTGCCAATTTCGTCCGGACTCATTGACAACTTTCATGAGGATTTTGGTTAGGGTTTTATTAGAGGATTCGGCTTGTCCATTTGCTTGTGGATAGTAGGGTGATGAGAAGCTGAGTTTGATACCAAAGTTGTCACAAAGGTCTTGCAACAACCTATTTTTGAAAGATTTTCCATTATCTGTAATCAGGCGATGAGGAACACCAAAATGACAGATAATGTGGTGGTTAATGAACTCTACAATTTTTTCTTTTTTAGTTGAAATGAGTGGAATAGCCTCCACCCATTTTGTGTAATATTCGGTTGCTGTGATAATCCATCGGTGACGTTGTGAAGAGGACGGGTGAATCTCACCAATAAGGTCTAAACCCCATTGTGAGAAGGGCCAAAGATCTCGAGCGACCTGGAGCGGGTGGCTAGGAGTATGTTGAAGGTTGGCATGTTGTTGACACATAACACAATGCTTAACATATTCATAGCAGTCGTTATTGAGAGTAGGCCAATAATAACCAAGGCGAAGGATTCGTTTGGCCACGGCAAGGCCACTAAAATGTCCACCACAAATACCGTCATGGACTTGTTGGATGGTATGGGTGATCTCCGCACCGGTGAGACATCGAAGGAGGATGCCATCAAAGCCATGTTTATAAAGGAGTCCCCCCATAACTACATAACGAGAAACGTGTTTAAGAAAAGCACGTTTACCAGTACTAGTAAGGTCAGAAGGGAGAACAGAGGTTGTAAGGTAGTCATGGAATTGGTGATACCAAGTATCCTGCGAGTTAGCAGACACAGTATTTATCGTACAAACAACCGGGGCTGAATAAGATGGGGCAAAGAGTTGTTGGACCAAGACAAAAATGTCAGAGTCAGTTGATGAGGCTGGAATTTGCGAGGCTAAGCAAGCCATAGTATCCATAAATTTGTTAGTAGAGCGTGGAATGGTTTGGATAGAATAGTGAGTAAATAAGGCTAGAAGCGAATCCACGTAGTGTTTGTATTTTTGAAGTTCCTCATTTTTGCATTGGTAGATGCCCATAACTTGATTGACTACCAATTGAGAGTCACAAAAATATTGATAGATTTGATACCTAAGTGCGGCGCAACACGGAGACCAGAACAAGGGCCTCGTATTCCATTTGTATTATTAGTGCAAGGGAAATCGAGTCGGAATGAAAGAGGCATAGGCTCGGCGTCAAGAGGAATGAGAACAACGCCAGCTCCTCCACCGCGTTGGCATTTGGATCCATCGAAGAAGAGAGTCATTGGATACGACTCCTCCTTGAGTGAAAGAGTGGCGATGAGTTCGTCGGGGAATGTAAAATTGGTAAATTGTTCTCCAGGTAAAGGGGCTTCCGCAAGTTGGTCTGCGATGGTTTGTCCTTTGATTGATTTCTGGTGGACGAACTCAAGGTCGAGGTCGGCGAGGAGCATGAGCCATCGGGCGATGCGTTGGTTTAGATGAGGTTTGGCATACATGTAATGGATGGGGTCCGTGTTGGTGATGACGAAAGTTTTGTGATTCAGAAGGTAGTGTCGGAGTTTGGTAGCCACGAATGATAGGGCTAGGCACAACTTTTCTACATGTGTATACCTAGTCTCATAGTCCACCAAAGTATGACTTATATAATAAACGGCTTGTTCTCGATTCTCAGAGTCACGATGTGCAAGCATGGCCCCTACAGCGTGGTCAGTGGCGGAAAGGTAAAGGTAGAAAGGGCGGTCGTCTTGAGGTGGGATAAGCACGGGTGGCTGTAAGAGATAAGTTTTAAGAGCCTCAAAGGCTTGGTGGCACTCTTGGCTCCATTGAAAATCAATGTCCTTCTTAAGGAGGTGATGGAAAGGTTGACATCGATCCGAGAGTTGGGAGATGAAACGTCGGATAGATTGGAGCTTACCTTGTAAACTACGCAATTGTTTGAGATTGGTAGGTGGGGGCATTTCGAGAATAGCTTTGACTTTAGATGGGTCGACCTCAATGCCACGCAAAGAGACGATAAAGCCAAGAAGTTTTCCCGAAAGGACACCAAAGACACATTTTTTGGTTGAAGATGGATAGAATATTGTAGTAGGCGGTCAAAAATAATGGTTAAAACATCGAGATGTTCACTGCGATGTTTAGACTTGCCAAGAAGATCGTCGACGTAATCTTCAAGGATAGTGTGCATAATGTCATGAAAAATGTAGGTCATAGCCCGTTGATAGGTGGCACCAGCATTCTTAAGGCCGAATGGCATTACACGGTAACAGAAGGTTCCCCAAGGAGTTATGAAGGCAGTTTTGTGTTGATCGGCAGGGGCAACCAAAATTTGGTTGTATCCTGAAAAGCCATCCATGAGAGAGAGCATCTCATGGCCTGCAGTGAGATCAACAAGTTGGTCAATGCTAGGTAGGGGGAAGTCATCCTTAGGGCAAGCGAGGTTAAGATCCTAGAAATCCATGCATATCCAAAGTCCCCGTTGCTTTAGTGGCCAGTGCGATGTTAGAAATCCATTGAGGATAGTCATAGGCGAGAATGAAGGAAACAGAAAGGAGTCGTTGGAGCTCCTCTTTGACCAAGAGGGCAATGCGTGGATGCATTTTTCTCAATTTCTATTTAATTGGCTTGGAATCGGGTTTCAGTGTAATGTTATGGACAGCAATGTCAGGATCAATTCCTGGCATGTCAGCGTAGGACCAAGCGAAAGCTTGGTTGCGAGCACGGAGGAAAGTAGTAAAGGTGACTTGTTCTGATGCGTTAAGGGATTGTCCGATCTTCACAATGTGAGGATCCTCCTCCGTGTGGATGTTGATTTCTATTGTAGATTCGTTCAGCATGGTTTGGGTTTCAGATGGTAAGGCTCGTTGAATATAAGAGTCATCCGCGCCAAGGTAAGTGAGGATGGAGTCATCATCCTGGCACTCAACAACGTTAATTGAAGGCGAGTCCTCTTCGATCATGTCTGGATATAGAAGGGGGATAGAAGAGGGGTCCTCATTATCGCGTTGATAAGTGAGAGGGCCTAAGAAGATAGCATTTATGAAAAAAAAAAGTTAGGAGGGATAGATTCGTGATCTATCGACTCAGTGGGTGACGATGGCAAAGTGGGTGATGATGGTTTGTTAGGGGTAACGTCATTCTCTTCCAGAAGGCAACTGTCACGAGGTTCTTTCGATGTAAGTGTTTCTAGAAATCCGAGACCACTACGATCATTGTGTTTGCGTGTGGTGATGGGGATGAGCGTATGTCGGCCTTGTTCATAAAGACCAAAACCAAAGCCTTTCCAAGCACAGCGAGTCAAGAAGGTGAGGGCAAAGCGACGATTGGTAAGGTATTGAAAATCGGATTGAAAGGAACCACACCAAGAGGAGGCTCAGGGGCAATGGAAGATGCGTCGACACCCCATACGTTAGGTTAGTGCGGCAGTGAGGTGGTCCGTAGGAGATTACTTCCCCCCACACGACGGTCATAGTTAGGATGGGCATGTACATCCGTACTCCTGTGGGGTATGGAAAGAACTAACGTTATATAGGCGATACTCCCCGGCGTAAGGCGGCTGAAAAACATCTACTAAGGGGTCCGCGGTTGGGATGTTAGGCTGCGGGAAGGAAGTGGTTTTGCGGCGGTGGTTTCATCGATTGAAGGCGTAGGTGCGGTTGAGGTGGATGGTTGAGGCACATTGAAGAAGATGGTTGGGTTGAATGAGCAGGTGTCTTGATTGGTACCAGCACATCATTTGGGTGGTATAACATATTGCGAGTTTTAAAGGGGGAGGATCAGCTTTTACGGTGTAGGACTTCCCCTCGTACTCAAATTTTATGCATCTATGTAAGGTTGAGGAACGCATCCCATGGCCCCGGATCGAGGGACGACCAAAATATATTATATTGGAACTCTCCTTCAAGGACATAGAAGAGTTCGGGTAAAGTACGTGGTCCTACCCGAATGTTGAGGATCACGGTGCCTAAGGTAGAGGTAATAGCATCATTGAATGACCATGAACATGATGGGATTGGCACACATGTAGCTAGAAGGGATATTCATTTGTTGGAAGGCTTTTGAAGAGATGATGTTTAGGCTAGCGCCCCGTCAATCATAACACAGCGTACCCAAATGTCCCGGATGTAGCGGAGATGAAAAGGGCGGGGTCGGGGATCTTACATGCCAAAAATCAACAATTTCATCTTGAGCCAGCTGCAGCCATGAGCTTGTGGTACGAGAGATAAGTGGTTGGGGCGGTGGGTTGTTTGGTGAGAGAGGCAACGTGATTGGGTGTTAGAATGGAGGCAACAGGCAGGGTTTCATTAGGTAAGACCTCGATCCCTTGAAGAATTTCAACGAGAGCTTGTCGATGAGATTCAGAAGTCTGAATGAGATCATATAGTGTCATTTTGACGGGTGATTGGTGAAGCTGTTTGATCATGGCTCGATGGGCAACTCCATTAGAGACGGGGTAAGCGGGTCCACGAATAACCACTTTGGGTGGTGGTGCAATCGGGATGCTGGACGGAGAAAGAGAGGATTGAGTGTGCTTTCTTTCGCTTTCTCGTTGTTTTTCTGCGCTCGAGTAGCAACACTAATCATATTAATCTCGTAAACCTGAGATGAGGAAGATGGTTGGGATAAATTATGGTCTTCAAGAGGTGGGGTTGTAATAATGATAGATCGTGGTGAGGCGGGGATAGATGGTATAGGAGAGGGAATTGAAGCTAAAGGTCTCTCCCTTCGTAAGTTGTCTTTCTTAACCTTTCTATCTGGGAGAGGTGGCTGACGAAGGATGGTTTTTAAAGCTTTGCATCCCTCCACATCATGTCCTGGTGTGCGGTGATAAGCGCAGATTTTAGACTCATCGTAACCTACAGGCCGAGGTTTAGACGGGTCATAAGGTCTAAGTGGGGGTAGGGAAATGGTCGCATTCTCTACCAACATGGCAAGGATTTTAGCGTAAGATCCTTTGAGTGGGTCAAAATCGGAGGAGGATGAGGGTATTGGTTGTGTGGGTTTTGGTAATGTTTGGGCGTGGTTGGTTCGTATGGGTGGTGGTTTAGCCAAGGGGTGTTGACACGTGGTTTTCACTAAACGTGGTTTCTTTGGCGCAGGAGCTACGTTCGGCTGGTTAGATGATGAGGCTACAGATGACATGGTAGCGGGAAACAACCACGGAGAAAGGGGAGTGATAGAAAATAAATCCTTTGATGATGGAGTTTGTTTAGGGTTGATGGGTGGACAGGATACGTGGGGTGATAATGTTGATATACCCTTAGATCTCGGTATAGGTGCAGAAGGCGTATGTCTTTTTAGAGAAAACGCAGGAGGTGTGATATATTGGTGCAAGGTGGAAGGATGAGGTCCCAATATGGAAGGTAGGTATGACGATGATGGTTTTGATTGTGATAGAGGCACGGGTTGAGTGTGTCTCCTAGGTGGCGGGCGGCTTTATTCTTGGACAAATCTAGTCGCTTAGGCGGGTGTGTTAGACTGGGTATTGGTGAGGTCCCAAGTGTAGGGGAAGATTTGGTTAGGTTGATAGAGGTGGATGGGATATTGAGTATAGATACGGGGGGTGAGAATGAGGACATAGGCATTTTGAGTTTCTGTAAACACTTCGGGTATATGGTAGATGTGTCGGGATCGGTCATCTGCATTTGAGTAGAATAAGGGGTACTCAAACGTTCCCATAGGATTTGTCTATCCTCTGGAGAATGACAGTCTTCAGGTTTGAATTGTAAATTTGGTACGGAAGAAAGGTGGGTTGTGATTCCAGTCCACTGTGGGTGTGATACAGTGAGTAGATGAGGCACTGTATCAATAGATGTTAAGAGGTCAACCGGTCGTTGAAAAGATTTAGGCGATGAAGAACTAATAGGTAAGAGGGCGTGTTCGAGAGGATCCGTCATGGTTAAGGAATTTGGTGATGTCGGTGCAAGAGATTTCTCGTCTAAGGATGTCAAAAGGAGTGGCGTACCTTCCTCTTGTGCAACAAGAGTGGTAGAAGGGGAAGTCTGGGAAATAGATAGATTAGATAACATCCGTTCGCAGTCTTGTAGGGATGTGGTATAAGCAGACTCATCGATGGGAAGAGGAGTCTGGGCAGTTAACTCCTTTATGGGTAAAGGAATGATTTCACTTTGGCTTGATGGTGGTAAAGGAGGTTCGGGCTCCTGTGTTAGTGAAGAGGCTTGATTCAAAATTTTCTCGATAGAGGCTTTTGGTGGGTATCGAAGCTGCATGGATCTCATGAACACTCTCTTCGGCTAAGATATCTGGTTTGTGTTCTTGTTGGAAGAGTGATTCGGGAATGGTTTGTTGAAGATTTTCAAATTTCGGTTGGCGGGGGCATTAGGATTATCGAGGTTATATCCCTGCGTCCACCATTTCTGCACTATGTTTTTCAACATCTTGCGAGTTTCATGACTATGTCCTTTTACGCGGTGAAATTCTGAAGTCATTTTCTTTGTACCAGGAAGGTATAGCGCGGGTGGAGTCAAACCCAGAGTGAGGTTTAACAGGAGGCAAGGTGATAGCTCCGGCTTTGAGCAATTTTTCCAAGATGACACCATAGGTTTCTCCCAAGGGAGTGTAATTGATGGGTTCAGCTTTGTACTTATAGGTGGTTTTTGGTGGAGTATTAGACGGTGTTTGAGATTTAACCATCACCGCGTGGACAGCTCCTTTTGATTTAGAAGAAGTGGACGCGTGAGGAGTGGTGGTATTTGGTTTATTGGTAGAATCAGGAGTTCGAAAATTGGGGTTTTTGTTGCGCAACCGCAATTTCTCTTCTTCTAAGGCTCGAATTTCTAGTTTCCGAGCCATGGTAAAGGCCTCATCAAATGTGCGGAAAGTTTGAATTTGAAGAGTAGGAGAAATGTGCTTAGCACATGCCCGTGTGAAAAGTTTGATAAGTTCAACCTGAGGCAAGGCATATGTAAGTTGGTTGATAAGGCCATGCCATCGTCCAACGAAATCTGCGATAGATTCGTCTTCGAATTGTCGGATGGCATAAAGGTCGGTGATGGATACTTTCTTAGCAATGTTAATGGAGAAGTGATCCAAGAAAGATTGGGCTAGTTGGTTAAAAGAGAAGATTGAGTCTTTGGTTAAAGCACATGTACCACTCAAGGCGGGTCTGATAAGGACATGGGAAATGTGCGAGTAGCAGAGGCATCATCATGGGCAATCAAATAACAAGCATGTCTAAATGATCGCAAGTGTTGTTGAGGATCCTCTTTACTATTAAAATGCGAGTAAATTTTGGTAGTTCCCATTGAGGAGGATATGAGTGAAGGGAGCAGAGGGGGTGAATGGGCTCTCGACAAACTTGCTCGTATGTCAAGGCGCTCGACTTCCCGACACGAAGCCTCAGATTTTGCATTTTGTCCATCATTTGTTTGATGAAATCTGTGGTTGGATGAGATGATGGTGCGGTTGTGGCAAACGGAGGCAAATTGGGCCAAGGGCCTCCACTGGACAATGGTGGGGTTAAGTGTTGATAAGGTATGGAGGATGAATATGTTGAGGCGACAGAATAGGGATGTCCCATATAAGGTGTTGAGGTTACTGGATACGTGTATGGGAATGAAAAGGTAGGCGGAGCTTGAGAAGGAAAGCTCGTGTGGATAGGTGGCAGAGAGCAAGTCATGAATGGAGTAGTCTGCAAGAGAGATGAGGTAGGGGCAGTCGGTGGTAATGATATGTGGGGTCCAAGATTAGCCAAAGAAAAGCCAATCTGAGTCGTATGAACCTCTGAAGCTGTCGGATTGGGAGATGGGGCTAAAGGTGCCGGAAGCAAGGCGGTGTTATCAGGCGGAGTGGGGGCTAAATGAGCAGCTATACTAATAGGCATGCCAACAAAGAGCTGACCATCAGGCGTACGGTCAGGGGCATGAGACAAATAGTATTGTACAGCGCTAGGATTAGCATCCAGAAATTTGGCAAAGTCCTTGTCTCCTACAGGAATTTGGGGGATCTCACTGGTGTCTGTAGGATTCCCCACAGAATGTGAAGGGGGTGATTCAGGTAAAGAAACAGAGCAAGCATGTGAAACCATGGCGGCGGCTTGCTTTCGAGTGATAACAACCATGGACAGGTGTTCACAGTAGGGTTTCAATCTATCCGGAACAGAAACAGCCTTAGAATGGTGAAATTGGCAGGTTGCTGGTTTGTCAGGGGTTGTAGAAGACAGTAACCGATATCGGTCTAGTATCCGATGTCGGTTATACTATAGCCGACGTCGGTCAGGTAACCGATGTCGGTGTAAGAAGTCTGGGTTAACAAGATATAAAAGGCTGCTAATTTGATTTTTAACAACGTTTAGTATATTTGTCAAATTATTGATCACAGAAGACAAAATATGACAAAGAAAACAGAACTGAAAACAAGCAAGATGCACACTCAAATCCAGAGACTAACCCTAGGGTTAATTTTAATTATTGTGGGCTTATGCCTTTAGACGTAGAATGCTGTCAGAATCCTAAACAACAAGACCTAGGGGAAATGTCAAGTTTGTTTTGGCTTATAAAGTTACCTCAATCGGGCGGAGGAATACCGCGGAAAAAGGGGGATGTTTGAGCTGTTGTGTTAATTGTGAAGTGATTCGGTATGTGTTGTGCAGTGAATGTAAGATCAATTTCTTGTCAATACTGTGGATATCACCCCCACATGTACGACACATTACTTAATCTATGTTCACTAGAATTGAAAACAACAAGCAAGGATGCAATGCACGTGTTTTAAACCCAAATCGAAAATGATATTCGATGAAGCAAAAGAGATGACTTTCACTAATGCAAGATGCAAAAACAAAGCAAGTTCTTTTACCAAAATAATACAAAACCTTATGAATATCTTTAGAAGAAGAAAACAGCAGGTATGCTCCCTATATGAAAGCAAGTAAGAAAGAAAGAAACCCAAAATGGGTCCCACCAGGCGTGCCAAAATGTTTCGCTCGGAATGTTTGAAATGGAATAGAGTTGTTTCTATCCTTTCATTCCTTTTAGAAGCAGAGATAGGGTTAGGGCTAGGAGGAATACACATTAAATGTCGAGATGGTGTGCGCGTACCGTGGAGAAAGATCAAAGTTATTGCGAAGAACTCCTTTTTGTCTTGGAAGGACTACCTGCAAATAAGAACACAAGACCACAAGATTTGATTAAACAATAAATGAGGAAACTGCCTTGGGCCCAGGAAATATAAAACTTCCTTTCGAAGGTGGTCAGTTTCCCTGCTAATATGAATTAACACAAATGACTACAAAATATCAATTAGATTACTTGGTTGAAACGGGTAGGAGAAGGCTGGTTTCTGGTTATAGTCAGGGTAACCGATACCGGTTTCTGGTAACCGACGTCGGTTGGGCCTAGGACCTTCTTGGTAGCTATGGTGTTTGTAAGGCTGGTTTATGGATGATATTAGGAAATGAGATGATGAGAGGTAAAAGAATGATAGTTAGATGCAATGGCACGTTGGGTAGTGGATTCAGAAACGGATTTAGGAGGACTGTGATTCAAAGAGCATAAGAAATGTTATAACAGAGGACATGCAAGATGTGACTTACTGGTTTTGACAAAGATGCAAGTTGATCTCCTTTGCTGCAAACTCTTCTGGTTTCTTCACTCGTCTCTGCTCGGTCAAGTGAAGATCTGGACTCTGTTTTTGCTCCCAATGATCTCTGTTGATTCAAAAATCATTCGACCCTTGATTTTGGTTCGGGGAGCCCATTTACAGGGAGCCGATGGCGGTTACGTAACCGACGGCGGTCGAGTAGGAACCGGCATCGGTAAGGAAAAAGTAGGCTATTTTTAGTAAAATAGCCCACCTTCCCTGCTTTTCTCCCGAGAGATCAGTTGCGGGCTTGGTCAAGTGGCTAGAAGGTCGGTTTTGGGTGCGAGTAAGGAGGCATTAGTTATGGATGTGAGTCTAGACCAAGTCATAGGTCTTAATTAGGTTAGTTTAGGGTTAGGGCTAGGTCATGATGAGGTGGAAAAATGAGGTGGCAGGTAAGGTGATGTGGATTTATCAATTACAAGGTAATTAATAAATAATTGTGTAAGGTTTAGGTGATGAGGTTAAGTTGCGAGATGAGATGCGGGTCACAAGGGTCGTAAGACACAAATTTGTGTCTGACATGAGATTTAGAGGAAAAGTAGATGGTGGAAGAGGGGGTTGCCCGAGAGATAACCAAGGTGTTGTGGAGGTAGATGTCGTAGGTTGGGCATGAGGTGTGAGGGAAAGGGAGGAAGTGTCGTGGGTAGAGAAGAAGTTATTAATGGTATTGGAGGTATGGGTGGTAAAAATGTTACAGTGTGGGTGGAGGTTGTGTTGGGCACTTAGGTATATTAGAGGTTTACAATGGGGAATGAGTTGCAACATTTTTGATGTACCGTGGATGGGGTTTTTAACCAGTGGTCGAGGGTGAGGTCCTAGGATGGACGGAAGAGGTGAAGGTGATAAGGGTGTGGTTGGTGATTTTGGGGTATGAGGTCTAGAAGATTGGTTCTTCTATTTAGGGGTTGGGTTAAGTTAAGTTTTAGTTTTTGGAAGACGTGGCTAAATCTAATTTGATGGGTGGATGAGTAAGGCTAGCCATTGGGATGACCCCTAAAGTAGTAATAGGTTTAGGCAAGGAAGATGATGTAGGTGTGGGTTTGGATGTAGATGCATGTTGGGTTATGGGTAGAGGTGTGAGTTGATCCATGAGTGGTATCATGGGAGAATTTGTGATAGTTGTGGTTGTGTTTGGTTTGGTTAGCTGAAATACTTTTGGATAGATAGTGGATGTGTTAGTGAGTTACATCTACATTTTTGTTGAGACAGAAGTAGAAGATGCCCCCAAAGTAAGGCTCTATTTATATAATCCAACCGATCGGCTAAGTGTTGGAACGACACTACATGGGTGAGGTTAATGTGGATCTAATGGTGATTCCCATAAAATGTGTTTTAGAAATGGAAATCACTAGCTTCAGCCTCTGTGGGTAAGAGAGCCAAAAGTAAGTCAGCAGGATCTTGGGTGGCTGATGGAGAATGGTCACCTAGAGGTAATGACATTTCTATTGGATCTTTGATAGGTGGAGGAGATGATGGGTGCTCCTCTATGGGTGGAGGAGATAAACAAGCATCTCCCATGGGTCGAGAGGTATTGCTGGTGACATATCTCTAGGTGGGGAAACCAAAGACAAAGTAGTATTGATGTTAAAAGAAGACTCCTTCACAAGTGAGGGAGGAGATGAAGGGTGTTCCTATGTGGGTGGAGGAATAGGTGAAGTGGTTTCATGTGTAGGTGGAGGACTTTAGGCTAGGATTTCCTCTATGGAAGGAATATGAGGCAATTGGGAAGCATATGGTGTGTCACTAAAAATAGCATGGACCTCACGGGTGTTGCTATCATTATTTGAGGTCTCCCCAATTTGGTCAAAAGAAGGGTGTGATTAGGAAATGGTTTCTTTAAAATGTGTAGGTTTTGGTTGGTAGGTGCATTAGGATTATCCAAGACTAACTCACCATTCTCGAGCATTTCCTGGACAATGTTCTTGAAAGTGATGTAATTGCCATCATTATGACCTTTTACCTAATGATAGTTGCAGAAGTCATGCTCTTTATACCACTCAAGAGTGGGGTGAGTAGGATCAAAACCAGTCTATGGCTTTATAGGAGGAAGGGTGATGGCCCCAACTTAAATGAGATTTTCTTTCCATCGTTCTTGTTTGAATTGAAAAGTATGGATAGGGGAAAGATTAGATGAGGGATTAGCCTAATTTGATGGGTGAGTTGGGCCGGCCTTGAGTACCACTGTGTTAGTTGTTCCATTGGCTTTTGAATAATTATTCTATGGTTTCAAAGAAGAAGAGGTATCATTTGACTTAAATGCCACATTATCATTTATTAGTTGGATTTTCTTTTCTTCGATGGCATGAATCTCTTGCTTTCGTGCCATAGTGAATGCCTCATCAAAGGTTCGGAAAGTCTGCACCTATAGGGTTGGTGAAATATGTCTAGCACAAGCCCGTGTGAAGAGCTCTATGAGTTTGGTTTGTGGTAATTGAAATGTGAGTTGATTGATTAGGCTACGCCAATGAGTGACAAAATCTGCGATAGACTCGTCGTCATATTGATGCATAGAGTAGAGGTCAGTCATGGTGACCTTATTAACAACGTTGATGGAGAAGTGATCCATGAAGGCTTGGGCTACTGGTTAAATGATTAGATGGAATGTCTAGGTAATCCACTATACTAATATAATGCAAGCCCAGTCAGACACATGGGAAAGGTCCTTAGAATTAAAGCATCATCATGGGTGATCAAATAACACCCATGTTTGAAAGACCACAAATGCTATTGCGGGTCCTCTTTGCTATTGAAGCAGTTAAATTTAGGCATCTCCCAATGTACGGGATATGGATGAATAGGAATGGATGGGTGTATGGGCTCATTGTAAATTTCATCGTAGTTGCGTGATCCGTAAACCGATGCCTCACGTGTTTACATCTTGTCCATCATTAAATTGATGAGGTCATTAGTAGGTGGTGATGGATGGGTAACTCCTATAGGATAAGAGGGTTGGTGTTGGACATATGATGGAGGTGGCATTCCAAAGATGTGGCAATGTCACATAGGTAGGTTTAGAATGAGTGAGTAAATTAGGGGTACGTACCCCGAATGAGTGATAGATGAAACAGGAGGCTACTGATAGTACGTATATGGAGGTGGAAGGGTCGAGGTGACTCTAGTAGTGATGGGGGCTAATGACTATGAAGGGTTGTGTTGCTTTGGGGTATATGTGAGGCAATAGGCATAGATGAGGTTACATTCGGGTGGTTAAAGAAGGTATAGTGGATCTGTCATGTGGGGTGTAATAGATGTGGAAAATGTGGTGGTAATAGTAGGTATAGGGCCTAGATGTGAAATGATTGGGGGAAAGGCATGTGTGGGTAGTGCGGAGCTAGAAGGGACTGATGCGAAATAGGAACGAGAGTCAAGGGGATAGATACGGGCATGCCATATATCAATTGACCTAAGGCATCTTGAGTGGATGAGTGGGAAAGATAGAACTGTAAGGTGGTAAGATTTTGGTCAAGGAGTCGTGTGAACTCCTTGTCACCTATGGTGATGGTGATAGGTTGGGTAGGATCCATGGGTGATAGAATGGAAGGTGGTGAAGGACTAGGTGGGAGTGGTTGAAAAATAACATGGAATATGAGGGCATTTTCTTGGCTATGAGTCAGCACCATGTGAACAAGTGCTGATTTGGTAGGACTACTTTCTATAAATGACACAAAAATACAACAGAAATAGGAAAAATAGGTAGTGGTAGGTGGATTGGGTAAAAATGTCAGCTGGAAAATTACATAGGCTAACCGATGTCGGTTAGGGTAAACCGATGTCGGTCGAGGTAACCACAATCGGTCATTGTGGAAAAAGAATAGTTTTCCAAACAAGGCAAAAGAATGATAATCTACTAGGTAGAGAAGTCAGTAGATGGATTTTATTAGGATAGAGAAGATGCTGAGAGTTATAGAGACTTTGAACAACAAAGAATATGAAATAGGTATCCTTTTGGGTAGGTTAACCAAAAGAATAGTAAACTGATGCCATTGGATAAAACCAGTGATGGTTAGAGGGTAACCGACAATGGTCACTGGACCGACACTAATTACTGTGAAATTGAAACAGAGATGAAGAAAAAGGTGGTTGTGATTTAAAATCAAATGTGGAATCAAACCCAAAAATCTTAGAATCATAAAATTGGGATCTAGGCACACTCAGATGAAGTTGGAATACACCAACTATGATGATGAGCATGCAAGGAGAAATAAAAATGTGAAGAATGTGTCCTCTCACCTCAAAACACAAGCCAAGCAAAAACACTAAGAAAAATATGATCCTAAAAGTGCTCTTTCCTTTATGTTTGTTCAGCTTATGCTATTTAGAAGACTGACTCATGAAATTTAGAATAGAGTTTTTAGTGAGGAAGGCTTCCTACAAAGAAGGATATCTACAAGGAAAGGTTTCAGGTTATGTTATGGCAGGGGCGGGCCATCCTCTAAGATAATGACTCGACAAAAGTAACAAATAGGATGCCCACTATACCGTAATCATGTGATCACCTACAACTTCTTTTGGGTGAGATATTGTTTAAGAATGTGTGTATTTTTCAATTTTGTGATGTTTGGTAAGACTCGAGAGAGAGAGAAAGAGAAAGAAAGTGCTTTTCTATGATTCGTTTGTCAACCATCATTGGGCATGACTTCCAACATATAGGTTTCCCTCATTTAATGTGAGCTAATGCAGTAAAGAAGAATGAAATGTAGTTGATTTTAATCCCAAATCAAAATATTGAATTTGATGACACAAAAGATGAACAAGAGAGAATATGATCTTTCACTAATGTAATACAAATGAAAGAAAAGAAGAATTATTTTTATAGCACCAAAACATGATTGCTTTGAGACAATAGAAAGAAGAGAAGATTCCAGGGGAGAAATTTAATGTGAGAAAATTTTGGAAAGGAAATAAACATATAACTTTCACCTAGAAATGAAGAAATGCAAGGAACCCCGAATGGGTCCCACCAGGCATGCCAAAATATTTCACTTGATTCTTAGAGTGTTTCTTAGAATGTGATGAAACAAATAAGGGTAAAAGGGCTAGGAGGAATACTTGTTAAAGTCTGGTTGAAGGTTGTTTACACACATATGACTTCTTGATCCACAACTGATCGTGAGAGCTTCCTTTTAGCTAGGAGGAACTACCTGAAATGAACAAAAAGACCACCAAAAGAGATTAAATAGCATATGATAGTGGATTACCTAGTGTATGCTAGTTCCAGGAAGTGTGATACTCCTTAGAAGGTTGTCAATCCATTGTTTAAAACAATTCAATATTAATAATAAATGAAATCCTATTGTAGTTAAAATGATTTAGGTATCTCATTCAATTACAATAAGAAAATTCGTTCACAACAAGCTAAGCTATGATTGAATCTGAAGGGCGAGGTCTCTGTTAGAGTATTAGTATTGGTCAGGGTTTGGTTTTGGGATGTTTTAGGTATTTGGTGGGGAATTTAGGCTCATTCTTGGTTTGAGGGTAAAACATAGAGACCGACATTGGTTTGGTATGACCGATGTTGGTTTAAGTGAAATTGGCGACGGTTATGGGTAACCAACGTCAGTATGGTCGAGGTAAAGGAAACTCAAAAGAAAATGATTAGAGGGCTTGATCTGGGATTTGATGTAGGTGGTGGGGTAGGTTTGAGGGTTGTAGAGGTCTCAAATGTGGTCAGGGATGAACAACAAGTGAGGATGGGTAATCTAATGATGTAAATAATGGAAAATTCCCAGTTACAAACTAATAAGAAATGAAGAAATGGAGATGCAACAACTTAATCTGATAATGAAATAATAAAAGCTATTATAGTGTATTAGACCAAGTTAGTGGAGGTATACTTATTATTATATGAGCTTGATGGCTGGATGGAAATGGTAGTTGATCAGATGGATGGAGTTTTGTGTGGTAATGGCACTTCCCAGGATGCTCCCGTGAATGCAAAATGGCTTTGTGGTCACTTTTGATGCTGGTTGTGGATGTTTGGATGTGTGTACGAATGTTGGTTATGCTTACATGCAACTTTGGTCTTCTTTCTCACTCTCTGAATGTGACAACCATGAAATAAGGTTATCAAAGGGAATAAAAGGTAACCGAAGATGGTTATGGGTTGACTGGTGTCGGTTTAGGGTGACCGGCGTCATTAGGGCCATATTTCCTAGGTTTATTAAAATGGGAAAATCATTGATTTCTTGGATCTTGTTTTTATTTTTGTGGATTAGAATGGAAGATTATTTTCTAACTGGAGGGAATGTTGTTAGAGGGAATGTAGGCTTTGATTTTTAGGATTTAGTTAGGTCTTAGTTAGTTATGACAACATACCAAGAATAGATTTGGGGTGAGGTGGCTAGGTGAGATGTATAGGTGAGGTGGTGGTGTGAGAATTGTCTTAATTAGGATATTTAAATAAGAAATATATTGAAATCAAGGATTAATTAAATTAAATTAATTAAATTAATAGTAGTGTGGGGGTGTAAGGGGCCATGGTTAGGTGAGTTTTTTCAAGGTGATTATTTAACGAGGGACCAACGGGAGTGTGACCTAATATTTGTATCTACACCTATACCTTGATACCTGACCATAACAACCTTATTTGGATAAAACTATCGACCTTCAAAACGTAGAGTTTGTGAAATCATCAACCTAGTGCCTTATCACATTTTACACTTGTGTGTTCATTTGAATGCCTCCCCACCTAGTACCATTTCCTATACCTATACCTTATCCCAATTTTCTTGACCTAATATTTTATAAAACCCATTGCCAATTCACCTTACTAATTCATTAGTTCCTAGTTTGAAGGGGATCACCTCAACCCATACCTAGGGAAAATTAACTTCAACCCATACACGGGTAATCAATCCTATTTTTATCAATGTCACTTATCAATACAAACTATGTGATAGAAAGAGGAAAATGTAGACACCAAAAATTAGGTCACAACCCTCTAAACCCCCTTTGATTAATTAATTCCCCATCATGACCACTTGCACACATTTTAATTAATTTAATTACCAAACTTAAGTTAATCATCTACTTCATGTCTACACCTCATCTAGCCACATCACCTCTCCACCTCATCCTAGACCTATTCCAAAGACTTTTCATTACCTAAGACTAAGTGCCCACTTCCCTTAACTAACCCTAATATTAATGACCTATTATCCCTCTAATTACTCTCCCACTTCATTTCGCACCATTCCACACTTATGACTTGGAACTAGAATCTCAATCATGCCAAATTTAGGAAGAATTAAGTTATTTTTAGAAAGTATGACCATTTCTCCCTGACCAACGCTAATTATTTCTCATCTGGTGCCAGTCACCTAACTGTTGTCATTTTCCTTAAATAATATTTCCTACCACTTTGCTCAGGTTCTGAATCTTGTTTTCTATATCTTGAAACCTTGCATCCTTACTCTTGAGTTTTCCAATGATCTTGAGACATACTAGAGACCCTTACAACATTCAAAAAACATACCACTCATCAATAGATTGATCCAAAGATCTAGTGTACTCACATAGAAGTACCGTGCCCTCCTGCTACTATTACATTTGTTGGGGATGACCTTTTTATGCAACCACCACAACCTCCTTCTATTCATCTCCATTTAATAAGTAAGTATATCTCTACTTTATGATTGGTTTCATGAGATTAGTTATTTAATTGTTATCTATTTCATTTAATAATTTTTCATACTTGGATATCTCTTACAACACCTCCATCTAACCATTTGCCCATAAAACCTCCATATCTTTCCCAAATACCATTCTTATGATCTCTGAATATTTTTAGTAATCCCATAACCTCACCCAAACCTTCTCAAATATTTGTGCAATCACAAAGAGCTCCCATCAACTCATTTTTAATATTTCTACCTAATTTCCCCTACGGACACCTGCAGTCACCTAACTAATGTCGGCTCTTTACTAGTAGACAACATCGACCATCTAACCAATATCGGTCTCGTGATCGGTAATTTTCCCCAAAACAACAAGCTTACAAATCTCCCAAAACTTCCTATAACCTCACCAAATCTAGCCCATACCTCATTTATAGCCTCAAAATCGGACACCTGCAAGCCAAGACCAACCTACAACCCTTCAAATTTAGTCATAACTTTCTGTTAGATTAGATTTGCTTATTATATTTGTGTGAGACACCTAAATCATACAACTATAGTAGGATTTCCTTATTTCATGTTATTTATCTACATTAAGTTGTATTTAAACATGGATTGACAACCTTCTAGGAAGCACCTTGCTTCCCGGATCTAGCTCTGCTAGGTAGTCCACCAACCTATATTATTAATGCTATCTTGTGGTCTTGTTTTGCATTTCAGGTAGTCCTTCCCTGAAAAAGGAGTTATTCATAATTAGTGTGGTCAAAATTCAACATGCACACAACCTATCTTTGACCATCACAGGTATTTCTCCTTTCCCTTACCTCTTATCTATTTTATCTTTACTTTGTGGTGAAACACACACAACTATTTACATTGGTACATTTAGCTATTTCCCGCTATTAAGTGCAATTACACTAGGGCTTCCTAGGGCATGATTTCTACATACACACACACACAATAAATGCATGGAGTTTGAGATGTAGTGCAACACTCGGTTGTAAGTTCACTCAGTTGGGTGACCATTGGGGTAAGTCTGAATCCTCATTTTACATTTTTTCTTTTAGGTGTTTGATGTAGTTTGAGGGTTTTGTAGGTCATTATCTCTTTACAGTTTTAGGCACACTTTGCGATCATCAACTGACAAAAGGTGACCAACAATGACCATCAATGATAACCTTGTGACACAATAAAATTTAGGTTCTAGGCTCTTGTAAACATAGGAGCCTAGAAGCATACTCGATGCCTAGGATCCCCTAACCCAATTCGGGCGCCATAGTCCGGGTTCTATAGTACAAGCTTATTCAAAATTATAGGATTTATTATGCTTTATTATAATAATTCACCCTTCTTGAGTATTAGTTTCTCCAATCAGCATGCAGTCTCGACATCAATGCAAAATCAGCTAAGTCTTTTATTTTCTCTCTTGCACCTAGGGTTTAAATATTTATTAGCTTATTGTTTGTGTCCTCTTGTATCTAGAAAATGTTTATCATAATTTACATTCGTTACTATACAATTAGGATTTAACACATCAAATTCTATTTTTGTTAATTCAAAAAGACCTAACTAAGCATTTCCACATCCGACTTAAATGGTCTACTCCATACTACCTCTAGGGTAGTGGCCAAGAAGAAGAAAAAAATAAAACTTTGAAATCTATCACGGAAAAAATAGTCAAAACACATGGAAGAATTTGGCATACCTAAATTTATCCTAATATTTAGGCTTACCACACATCTTATTGTATGCATATTAGAGACACTCCATTCTCCCTTATTTATGGTTGTGAGGCCATTTTTTCACATTGAGGTTGAACTCCCATCCTTATGAATATCCCTTAAAGATGTAATCAATGAAGACGAATACCAATAGTCATGGTTTGATAAACTAGAACTTCTTGATGGAAAATGACTTAATGCTCTAGACCATCTTTAAGTCTATCAAAACTAGTTATTTCGTAGCTATCATAAAAAAGTAAAGCCTAGAGAATCGAGATTGGTGATATCATTCTCAGAAATAAAAAGAATACAACCAAATAATGAGAAAAACAAGGAAAATTTGAACCTAACTGGTTAGGGCCCTATGTAATAACGACTAAATTTGGATTTGGATCCTATAAGTTGGCCTAGTACTTGATGAACTCATGAATGATATCCATCTAAAGTGATTTTACTCTTGAGGTATTCTCTATCCCGGGAGAATTTTCTTATAAATTCCTTCTATCTATCCCATCTACAAATAATCTTAAACTTTTCACTTTATTGGAAGATATTCCTATCATATAAATCACATCTTCATATTCATCATCATGAGACAAGTGTTAATATAGCTCATATTAAGTATTTTGTATCTCATACTTCTTATATATTCTCCCATTTTAGATGTTTTCACCTACATCATATCTATAAGCTTATTGATGGCAACATGTTCCCTTCAAAAATATTTCTCTCTTTAGTAGAAAACTCTCTAAACTTTTGTACTTGGTTTGTTTGACCACCCATCTCAGTCTTTGGTGTTGAGCCCTTGCATCCTCCTAGTTGTGTGGGGCTAAGATTAGGGTAGATCTTCCTTCCCAAATAAAATCACTACAATAAACTCAATCAAATTGACTTATACATAATTTATCATTACACCTTTCATATTTCATAGTATTTGGTGTTGATCCCACACTTCTTACTAGTAGTGTGAGACTAGGATTGGAGGAAGGTTACCTTACTCATATATGTTTTGTATTTGGTGATGCGCCATTGATTTTTACCGGTGGCATGATGAAAAGATTAGGGTTCATTCATAAGTTAAAAATTATAAAAAATAATAAAAATAAAAACAAACTATTAATACTTGTTTACATCTTGTCTTCGGTGATGAACCCTTGCCTCTTACTGGTGGCATGGGGCAAGGCATAGGGGGTCTTTATAAACATGAAAACATTTCAAATTCAAAAGTGCTTAAATTTATAAATTCCCAAAGAAGTAATTTAGATGCCTAAGTTAAGAGAGAACTATCCCTTAACCTAATCTTGCCAATCAGTAGGCCACTTATAAGTCTAAGTATAGTAAAAGACCTATAAAGTGAAAATCATTTTGAAACTGGTTCAATAATCTTAAGAGGAATTGAGTCACAATTTCCCAAATGGACCATTATTAACACTTGTCTCTATATTCATTTTATACATCCTACATCCTTCTTGACTCTCGGTGATGAACCCTCACATCTTACTAGTTGTATGGAGTCAAGGATGGAGCTGGAATTATTTTCATCATATCATCACCAGAATATACCGCTAATAGAGAGAAAAATTTAATGTTATTTGAAGCATGAGTTATCGTAAGACACTATGTACATAAAGATGATATCCCATTTTTACCTCTCATAATCACCACTTCCATTTAATCTGGAAGTTTACCATCTAGTATATCATCCATCTCAAAAATCTCACATAAATCCAAAATAGTTAAAAATCTCAAAAAAATCATTTTTTTAAAAAAACCTCATAAATTTAAAAACATTCGTAAAAACTTAAAATCTATTACAAAAACATAAATCCCAATCAAATCACCAAAATTCAAAAATTTAAATAATCACAAAATCCTAAAAATTTACAAAAAAAATAAAAAATAAAAAACTCAACAATCAACACAATTCAAACTTTGAAATTGTTCCCCAAAGAAATGTTCCAACCACCTTACGACTATCAAACCCAAATCATCTATCCCTCACGTGTATCGTCACTTGGGAAATTTTGCTCTCACTATTTTCTTTGTTTGATGAAAATGACCCATTCCATCCTGAAGCATCATACCCCTGCTTGGGGACACATCCAATCAATCATCACTATGGAACACATTAAGGACATATTTGAAAGTTCGTGGGTTACATCACTATTTACAAGTTTATTATTCATTATCTTGTGTCTTGATATATTACAGGGGCATCTTGATTTTATGTATCCTAGTGTTCCCTCTAATATTCTTCTTTTGTATGTCATTAATTCTCTCATATGACTACACATCGTACATGGGCGTCATACTTTTTGATGGAACCCGTCTATGCCGTGATGCATATTACAGTCTAGTCATCATGGTATTTTATATCATCATGCATCCTTTTGTGTGCTATATTGAAATTAATATGATTTCATCATGTGAGTATCTTCCCGCATGATCCATAATATACTTTAGACCCCATCCTTTCACTCTTCCTAATAAATTTTTAGTTTGGGAATTCTACTTGATCATTGTTGCAGTTTGTGATTCATACTTGAGGATATTCCTCATACATAGTTTTCTATCCTAAAATTCGTCATTACCCACCATAATCCACACATATTTTATCCATTCATCCTCCCCTATTTCTACCCACACTCCATTTTTTTCACACCTCATACTTTTCACTATTCTCATCCCCTTCTCCCACTATGTGTATCTTCCTCCTTTTTTTAATGTGTCTCCTTACACTCTTCCGCTTTCATCTTGACAATATTACTTAGCCATTCGTATAGCATGGGACTCTTATTTGAGGTACCCCACTTCTTAAGATCTTCCCGCTGTATAAACTCCTCCATCATTACATCTCTCATCAGATGAAAATCACCACCACAAACATCTTTCCACTCCACCTCTTCCACTTGACAATCTTGTCTCATCACTCCCACAACATGGGAATCCTAATTTGGATTCCCCTTATACTTCATATTCCTCACCATATATCTTCCTCCATCCATTGATGTCACACTCCTTTGTTTCCTTCCTTCCTCATTATCACCTCCTCTCACCCCTTGTTCCATTCTCGCATACACCATATCTTCGTTTCTCATTATTCTTCGTATCCATCTTCTTTGGTAATCTTATACCACTTATTTAACTAAATATAGACTTATAGTTTGAGAAACAAAAAAAAAGATCACCAATATTGGAATATGAAATTACTAGTTTTGGATTCAAAATGTTAAATATTGGAATTATCTGAGTCCAAAATTACACATACCGGTGTTTTACTCCGATTCTTAGATGTTTCTTTGAAATATTGATGAAACATATAGGGTAATGGGCGTAGGAGGAATACCTATTGGAATGCTGGTTTTTAGGTTGTTGCATGCGTAGACTTTTGAATCCACAAATTATTGTGAGAGATTCCTTTTGGCTAGGAGGAACTACCTAAAATGGAACACAAGACCACCAAATAAAAGTTAAACAATATGTGCAGTGAACTACCTAGCATGTGCTAGATCCGAGAAGTGTGATACTTCCTAGATGGTTGTCAGTCCACTGTTTAAAATAATTTAATGCTGGTAATGAAGTAAATCCTATTGTAATTGAAATGATTTAGGTATCTCATTAAAAACACAATAAGAAAGATCTAATTTAGCGAAAAGCTAGGTTAAAATAAGATCCAAAGGTCAAATAACTAGTTCTAGGTCTCTGCAGGTCTGACAAAGGTCTCAGGAAGATCACAAATGAACAAAGGTAATGTGGGAATAGGTGGATAGGTCACTATTCTAGACTCTATTGGTCAATACAGAGACCGACGCTAGTTAAGGGTGACCGATGCTGGTTGGGGATAACCGGTGTAGGTTACTGTGGAAAACTAAGAATGCCACAGAATGAGCTTTAGGGTATCCCTTGTGATTTCACAAAGGACTTGGTTGGACGAAACTAGGTATGAGGATTTTTGGATGGGGTTTGGTGGGGTTTTAATGGATATGTGCAGGGTGAGTATTAAAGGAGGTAAATGGGTGGCTATGATAACAAAGGATGACAATATAATGATAAAATAAATGAACCGAGGCGTAAATTATTCTACTTACTTGAAATCTAGTACTTTGGGTGCTTGTGAGTGATGGATGAAGGTGCCAGTAAGAGGTTGAAAGCTGTTGAGGATCACCAAACATTAAAAGCTCCTATATGGGCTGCATGTGCATTCCCTTTTACTTGGTTGGATCAAATCTATGTTGGGGCGTGTGATGGATGATTACTTGGTGATTGTTGGATGTATGTATAAGAGAAAATGCTTAATCTCCTTCCTTGCATGTGTGTTCTTGCATAAACTTGATCTAAAAAGATGTCTTATCTCTCAGAAATTCCCAATGTTTTCCAAACTCAAAAATAAGGTTATTTTGGGAATTAAAAGATGACCGATGATGGTTCAAGCTTAAGAAGAGATGGTTAGGGGTAACCGGCGTCGGTCAAGGAAGGATTTCCTAGGTTTACTAAACTAGGCAGATCCCCTTGATTTTCTAGGATCTTGTGTCATTCACCCATGGATCAGACTAGAAGCTTCTTGTCAACATGTGAGAATGTGGTTAGAGGGAATGTAGGCATTGATTTTTAGGGTTTGGGTAAGTCCTAGTTAGTAATGGCAACTTACTAAGAATAGGACTTAGGGTGAGTTGGCTTGATGAGGTGTCTAGGTGAGGTGTAAGTGTGGGCATTATCTAAATTAGGATATTTAAATAATAAATATTATGAGGCTAACGAATTAATTTAATTAAATTAATTAAATTAATATTAGTGGGGTGAAGGGGGCCATGGCTAGGTGAATGTGATGAAGGTATTTATTTTTCGAGGGACCAAAGGGGAGTGTGACCTAATTTTAGTGTCTACATTTTTCCCCTTTTTGTTGCATAGCTTTTATTGGTAAGTGACACTAACAAAAATAAGATGTGGTTACCCCATGTGTGGGTGAAGGTGATCCCCCTCAAACCAGGAACTAATGAGGTAGAAGGTAGAATCGGTGAGTGGTTTGATAAAAGGTAAATATGAGAAAGGGAAAAGGTGGGGAGTGGGTGGAAAAGGAAAAAGGGTCGACTCAAGTAAACTAGGTAATGGGTCAGGGTCAAAGGTAGGAACAGTCAAACACACACACGCATATAAATGCAACACATTATCGGGTTGAAGAGTAAGTAAACTCTACATTGTCTAATGTCGATAGGTTCATCCAAATAAGGTCGAAGTGATTATGGTATCCAAGGTATAGGATATGGTTAGGAAGCACAATGTAGGTGAGGTGTAGGAATGCTTAGGTATGTTCCAGTACACCCAAGGTAGGGTCAGGATAAACGATCATGGAAAGAGACAAGGTAAGGTCATTAGGTCAATCAACATAGGTAACATTGCTGTAAGGTATAATGAACACATGGGGTCAAAGGTCACTAGTGATGGTTCAGGGCCAAAAATTGAGGTCACGGAGCAGGTAAGGTTGAGGGAGGGGCAAAATAAGGAGTCCCCAAAGGAGGAAAAAGGGAGGTAGTAAATGAGGAGGTTAGGAAGGTGAGGTAAATGGGTTGGGTAAAGGTGTGGTGGGGTAAATGATTAGGGTAAAGGGTAGGTGTGAAAAAAATGAGGGATAGGCATGGTAATAGGGTAAAATGTTGGGTTTGTGCAAGAGAGGGTGACTGATGCCAGTCAACAGTAACTAACACCGGTATAGGTCAACTGACCATGGTAAGGTAGGGCACGCGACCGATGTCGGTAGAGAAATGGTAGTCGTAATAAATGTATATTGTGTTGATGATAAAAATGTGTTGTTTGTGTAGTTTAATTTCTAATTCTGTGATATAAAAAGGAAACTACGTAGGGGAAAAATGTGATTTTAGGAAGATGAAAAGATGGATTGGTTAGGGTAGAGAGTGGCCGAGCTAACCTCTAAGGGCCCCATGCCCTTGGAGTGCTACCTACATAGTCCCGATGAAAAGGGACCTCAGGTTGATGTAGTTCTCCCATAAACTAGGGAAGAATATGAGGGGGTATGAAAATGAGTTGGTAGGTTTTAGGCATGTTGTGGGTTTCGATCTGTTAGGTGATGTTGATTGTGTAAAAGAAGAAGATTACCCCAAAGGTAAGTGTCGAGGACCAAATCCTGTATAAGGTAATCAAAATGTAATTAACATTGTTTAAAAGATAAGAGGAGGCAATAAATCCACCTTATTGGTTAGGATCATATTGAGTAGATCATACCTTGGAGGAGGTGATGAACGTAAGACCCTAAAGAGATTGCATGATTGATTGTTCTAAGTTGAAAAGTAGTCACATGATCACCAAATATCTTGGTTTCCAAGAGGTTCCTTGAGGAAGTAGGAAAGGGGAGTGGGAATGGTGAGAAAAGTGAAAGGTGGTTAAATTTTATATGATATGTGGTAGCATGCTCTTTAGGCAAGAGATCCGAGGTCACAATGGGCAAGTCCATGATGAAAAGTCTTCTGTTTTGACTTGTATTTGAGATAGACTGATCGATGTGGAAAGTTTATATGGGATGAGGAATTGAACTCCTTGAGGTCTTCATGAAGCTGATCAATGCGGGAAGCTTCCACTTTTTTCTTTTTTTTTTAGCTTTACATAGCTGTCCTTTGAGGGAGCAGTCTATTTACAGCAGCGATTACTAAGAGGAAGATGTCCTTTTAAGGGAGTCATCTTTTTGTGAGAAGTTTGACTCAAGGAGTTAGGTCCCATGTGAGGGATTTGAAGTCATGGAAAAGACCAAGGAGAATAATAGGACTCTTGTTCAAAAAGTAGGGTGTAATGACCATGGGATCTCATCTAAAGGTGGATAAAAAGTATCCGTGAGAATCATGCTATGTGCAACACCGTTGTACAAATATTCAAGAGAAATGATAAGTTACGGTACTCACATGATTCTTGTTTAATCATTGGTGAGGATGTAGGAAGTAGGTAGTGCTTAAGGGATGAGCATGGAAAGAGGTAAAAGGTGAGGTAGGACTATAGGTCAATAGTAGAATAGTTGAAGATGTAAGGCTTTAACGGCCTCAGGTTTTGGTTTACCGTCAAGTGAAGATAAATGATAAGCACTTGATCCATAAGTATGAGTCACAATGTATGGTGCAAGCCAATTAGGAGTAAATTTGACCCGTTTACTTTTTTCGCTTTGGTTACGTGTTGATTTTCTTTTAGGACAAAGTCACCAACTTAAAAGGTTCATTCATGGACATTTTGTCGTAGGACGTTTGATACGTTTTTGGTAAACTCAAAGGTGATCAAGAGTGTTAAGATGATGTTCATCTAATAACTCAAGATGTGCTAAACAGTCTTGATGAAAGTCATCATCATTAAGCATGTCATGGAGAGAAATGCAGAGTGAGGGAATCTAGACTTCAAGAGGTAGAACAACCTCGGTATCATAGACCAGAGAAAATGGTGTGGTGGTAGTGGAAGTGTGAATACTAGTGCAGTAGGCCAATAAGGTAAAAGGAATGTGCGTATTCAAATCCTTCCCAATATCGTTAACCACTTTCATGAGAATTTTGTTTAAGGTTTTGTTAGTGGATTTAGTTTGGCTATTGGTTTGTGGGTAATAAGGTGAGGAGAAACCTAGCTGAATGTTGAAGGTGTCACAAATTTTTCACATTGTTTTGTTTTTTGAATTGTTTTCTATTGTCAATGATGAGGCGATGAGGAACACCAAAGCAACAAATGATGTGATGATTGATGAACTCACATATTTTCTCGGCTTTCATGGAAATGAGTGGTATGGCTTTCACCCATTATGTGTAGTATTTGGTAGCGATGATGATCCATTGATGGCACTAGAAAGAATGGGGTTGATCTCTTCAACAAGATTGAAACCCCATTGAGAGAAGGGCCAAAGGTCACGGGTGACTGTAAGGCATGACCGGGTGTATGATGAAGGTTGGTGTGTTGTTGGAATTTTACACAACGTTTGACGTAGTCATAACAATCAAGGTTAAGGTTCAACTAGTAATAGCCCAGATGAAGAATATGCTTAGCCACAACGAATCCACTTAAGTGACCTCCACATATGCCATCATGAACTTCCTTAATGGTATAAGGAATTTTAGAACTCGTGAGGCATCATAAGATAATACCATCAAAGCCATGCTTATAGAGGATGCCCCAGGATGACATAATAGAGACCTTTTTAAGGAAGGCACGTTGTCTATTATGGGTGAGATTAGGGGGTAAAATGGAGAGAAAGATAGATAGAGTATTGTTTATACCACGCTTCGCTCGAGTTGGGGGTAGTAGTTCTAATAGAGTAAATTTTTTGAGGTAAGTAAGAGGGGGATTGGAGTTGTTGCAAGGTGACAAAGATTTTAGAATCATGGGTAAAAGTGGGTATTTGAGAAGAAAGAAGAAGACATGGTGTCACGTAAATTTGTTGGTTGAACAAGGGACAATTTATAGGGTGTAATGTTCAAAGGTGGTCAAAAGTATGTCTGCGCATGATGTTTATAATTTTGAAGTATCTCGTTACAAAATTGGTATATACCATTGACTTGGTTTACGATCAATTAAGAATCACCAAAGATGTTGATTGATTTGACATCTAGGGCATAGGCAGCTTGGAGACCTAATACGAGCACTTCGTATTTGGAATTGTTGTTTGTACAATCAAAATCTAGTTTGAAAGACAAAGGCATGGGCTCACCATCAAGTGGAATGAGGATAATACCATCCCCACCCCCATGCTAACACTTGGAACCATCGAAGAAGAGTGTCATTTGGTAAGTGAGTTTGTCTAGGGAAAGGATAACAATTGACTCGTCTGGGAAGTCAAAATTAGAGGGTTGATCCCTAGAAATAGGTGCGTTAGCCAATTAGTCGGAGATGGCTTGTCCCTTGATGGACTTTTGATGAATGAATTCAAGGTCAAGGTCAGCTAAAAGCATAAGCCATCATGCGGCATGTTGATTTTGATAAGGTTTGGCATACATGAAGTGTAAGGGGTCAATGTTGGTCACAACATAGGTTTTGTGGTTGAGTAGGTAATGACGGAGTTTGGTGGCAACGAAAACTAAAGCTAAGAAAAGTTTTTTTGGGATGGGTGTATTGGGTTTCATAGTCCAAAAGAGTATGGATTATGTAATAAACCACATGCTCCTTGTGTTGTTCATCGTGATGAGCGAGCATGGATCCCAAGGAGTGATGGGTAGCTGAGATGTATAGGTAGAAAGGTTGATCCTATTTAGGTGGAATGAATATGGGTGGTTGGAGGGTATTTTTAGGGCCTCAAAAGCTTTGTGGTAGTCATCATCCCATTTAAAGGAGACATCCTTCTTGAGTAGATGATGAAATGGTTGGCATCGATAAGATAATTGTGAAATGAAATGGTGAATAGACAACAACTTACCTTGCAGGATACGAAGTTGTCTAAGGTTAGTAGGTAGAGGCATTTTGATAATGGCCTTGACTTTAGTAGGGTCAACTTGTATACCACATAGGGAAACGATAAAGCCCAAGATTTTTCCTGAGAGGACCGCAAAGGCACACTTCTTAGGTCAAGGTGAATGTAATATTTTATGAGATGGTCAAAATGGTTTTTAGGACGGCAAGGTGCTCGGAGTGGCATTTATATTTGGCTAGGATATCATCCACGTAATCTTCTAATATATTATGTATGATATCATGGAAGATGTAATTCATATCCCGCCGATATGTAGCATTAGTGTTTTTAAGGCCAAAAGGCATGACTCGATAGCGAAGGTCCCCCAAGGGGTGATGAATGCGTTTTATTTGATCCTATGGGGCAAGTAGGATTTGGTTATAACCCGAGAAGCCATAGATGAGTGATAGCATCTCACGACCCGGAGGTAAGGTCAACTAGTTGGTCAATACCGGAAAGGGAGGTTGTCTTTTGGGTAGGCAAGGTTGAGGTCATGAAAATCCATGCAAATGTGGAGTCCCCTGTCGCATTAGTGATAGGGATAATGTTAGAAATACAACGAGGATAATCAATAGGTAATATGAAGGAAACAAAAGAAGGTGCTGAAGTTCTTCTTTGATGAGAAGGGCAATGTGAGGGTGCATTTTTCTCAGCTTTTGTTTGATAGGTTTGGCATTGGGAATGATTATGATATTGTGGACCACTATGGTAGGGTCAATACTGGGCATGCTTGCATAAGATGAAGCAAAAGCATGGTTATGATATTTGAGAAAAGAAGTGATGGCTTCTTATTCAAGAGAGCATCCAAAGATTGGCGATCTTTAGGATGTGCAAGTCACCACAGTATGAATGTTGATTTTGATAGTTGATTTATTCAACATGGTTTACGTTTCAGAGGGTAATGACCGATGAATATATGAGTCTTTTGCACCAAGGTAGGTGAGTATAGATTCATCATCCTAACATTGAACAATGTTAATTGAAGGTGTATTGTCATTGATCATTTCAGGATATAGGAAGGGAAGAGTGGAAGGAGCCTCACCCTCACATTGATAAGTCAAAGGCCCCAAGGAAATAGTTTTTATGAAAAAAAAGTTAGGAGGGAAATATTCTGGATCCATTGACTTCGTCGATGAAGGTGGAGAAGGGTTGATGTCCTTGATGAGTTCAATGTGGGCCTATTTGGTAGGTGGTTTAGGAAAGCTGATACCACTATGGTTGTTATGTTTGTAGGTGGTACATGGAATAATGGTATGGCAGCCTTGCTTTTAAAATCCAAAACCAAAACCCTTCCACACACATCGGTGCAGGAAGGTGTGGGAAAAATGGCAATTGGTGAGAGACTGGAAGTTAGTGGAAAATGGGTGGGTTTGTGATGGTGGTTCAGGTGTGTAAGTGGTAGTATCAAGTCCCCTATAGGTGAGACTGGTACGAAGATGAGGAGGACCATAAAGGAGGCATTATCTTATGCGGTGATCATAGCGAGGGTGTTGGTGAAGACTTCCATACTCTTGTGGAGTAAGGAATGTGTTGACACTCTTTAGGCGGTATTCCCCTAGAGTGAAGCGTTGAAAAACACCTTCCAAGGGATTAGTGGTTGGTATGTGGGTAGTGGGAATAGATGATGTGTCGAGTTGATGCAGAGGTGGAGTTAACAGATTGGGAGGTGATGGGTTGGTCGTGGAGGTTGTGGAATTGTATTGGTAAGAGGAAGTGTAGGTGAAGCAAGAGGGGTCATAGAGGTAGACGCCTTAATGGGTATGAGGACATCATTGGGTCGATAAAGCATGTTGCATGTTTTAAAAGGTGATGGGTCAGCTAGGAATAGTGTAGGTGTGTCCCTCATGCTTGCACTTTACATAATGATGTAAAGTGGAAGGAACACAACCCATGACATAAATATAGGGTCTACCAGGCAACAAATTATATTGGAATTCCCCTTCTAAGATGTAAAACAATTTTGGGATAGTGCCAGGCCCATGTGAATGTGGAGGATGACAAAGCCTAATGTGGAGGTGATAGTGTCATTGAATGAATGCAACATGATAGGATGTTTATGCATGTAATTTTTAGGTATGTGCATTTTAGAAAATATGTGGGATGAAATGATATTAATTCTAGCACCCCCATCAATCATTCCATGTCGTACACATACATCATCGATGTGGATAGAGATGAATAGGGATGGGTATGGGTCATCCATTTGGTGTGGTGTGATCTCTTCCTTTGAGAAGCTAAGGGAGGCTACTTGGTGAGTAGGGTGCGGTGTGGATAAAGGTGGAAATTTGGTGAGAGAGGCTACATGATGGGGTGTGATAATGGAGGCTACAGGTGTAGGGTCATTGGGTAAAACCTCAATAGATTGAAGAACCTCCATGAGAGCTTGACGATGGGATTCTGAGGTTTGGATGAGGTCATATAAGGACATTTTGAGGGGAGATTGGTGTAATTGTTTAAGCATAGTACGATCCATGAATCCATTAGAAATGGGGTATGTGGGGCCGTGGATAGTGATTTTAGGTATGGAGTGCGAGATGGTATGTTGGGTATAGGATTGGTTGGTGGGTCAGTTTCCTTTTCCTTACCTTTATCCTTCTGAGCATGGGTAGTAATGTGGATCATGTTTATTTGAGGAGTTGGAAAATGGAAGTGTAGGGTGAGTGGTATAATGATATGACAGAAAAAACCTATCGGAGGAGAAAAACCCCGTGAGGTGAGCTAGGCACAAGGATATTTGGATGATGGTGTGGAAAGTTCTCCGATGTGAACCATGTTAATTTCAAATCCTGGAGGTGGTTCTAAGAGCTATGGTGGTGGAGGTCATGGTTGTCAAGTGGGTAATGAAGGAAGGACTATGGGAATGGGTGTCGGTGAAGAAATGTCCTCATCGAGAAGGTCGTCATTTTCAAAGTTGGCTTCCGGAGGACACAACTGGATATGGATGGTTTTCAAGGCCTTGTAGTTCTTTAAATTGTGCCTTGGCACATGATGGTAGCACAAATTTTAGTGTCATCAAAACCTTTTAGCTTGGGTTTGAGAGGGTCATAAGGTCTACGAGTGGTGTTAATGTGATAACAAAAGTCTCAAGGAGGTTGGTTAAAATTTTGGCATAGGACCCCGCTAGTGGGTCGCAATGAGAGGTGAAAGTGGGTTTGGGTGTAGTACGAATGATTGTTAAAGAACAATCCTTACGGGAGGGGAGTGGGTTGAGTTAGGGTTTTGGGTGTTGGAGTAGTCTTTGGTGTTGGTCATGTTTGTTTGGGTAGGGGTTGGGTAGATGAATGAGGAGGAGGGTGTATGGTTGCTTTGACTATCTTATTGTAGGGTTGTGGATTTTGTTTTTGTATTGCACCTTCTTGGGTAAAGGTGATATGGGTGTATGAGATCTAGAGGAAAAGCAAATGTGGGAAGAGGGTGAGTTACCCATGGGGATAACGAGAGGTGCCATGAAGGTAGATGATACCGGTCGAGCGGGGTGTGAGAGATAGAGACTAAAGTATAGTGGGTAATGAATAAGTTGTGGAGAGTATTAGAGGTATGGGTGGTAAAGATGCTTTATAGGTGCGGGTGTAACTCATGCGGGTTCTTGGGTAGGTTAGAGGTTTACGAGGAAGCGATGGGCTATTGTGTTTTTGGTTTATTGATGGGTGGAAGTTTCTTAACCGTGCTGGGAAGTTGAGGTCCTAAGATGGATGGGACCGGTGCAGGTATGATTGGCATAGCCGGAGTATGAGTTCTATGGATTTGGTTCTTTTGTTTGGGTGCCGAGTAGGTGTGGTGTTGACTTTAGAGGATGTAGCTAAATCTAGTTTGATAGGTGGATGAGTAAGGATGGTGGTTTGGGTTACCCCTAAGGTAGTGATAGGTTTAATCGAGGAAGATGATGTATGTGTGGGTTTGGATTTAGATGTATGTTGGGTTATGGGTAAGGGTACATGTTGAGTTATGATGGGTGTCGTGGAAGAAGTTGTGATAGAGGTGGTTGTGTTCGGTTGGATTGGTCAAAATATTTTTGGATAGATAGTGGAAGTATGAGCAAGTGACATCTGCATCTGTGTTGAGACAGGAAGTAAAAGGTGCCCCCAAAGTAATGCCCAATCCACATAATCTAATGATCAGCCAAACATGAGAATGACATGTCTATAGGTGGGGTTGATGAGGACCTAATGGATATTCTTGTAAAATGTGTCTTAGAGATGGGAAATTTGTTAGCTTTAGGTTTCGTGGGTAAGAGAGACGAAAGTAGGTCTATAGGATCTTGGGTAGCTGATGGAGAATGCTCACCAAGAGGCAAAGGTATCTCAATTGGGTCTGTGATAGGTGGAGGAGATGATGGGCACTCCTCTATAGGTGGAGGAGATGATGGGTGCTCCTTTGTAGGTAGAGGAGGTGATGGGTGCTCCTCTGTGGGTGGAGGAGATAAACAAGTATCCTCCATAGAGTGAAGAAGTATGTGGGTGTTGGTTCTCAGGTGGAGAAGCCAAAGGTGAAATAGTATCTATATTAGCAAAGGGATCCTCCATGGGTGAGGAAGGAGGTGAAAGGTGTTCCTCTAGGGTGGAGGAATAGGTGAGGAAGGTTCCAATGCGAGAGGAGGGTTTTGAGCTAGAATTTCCTCTATGGAAGGAATATGGGGTAATTGGTAAGAAACAAGTGTGTCACTAAAAATAGCATGGACCTCATAGGTATGGCTATCATGATTTGTAGTCTCAACGGTTTGATCGATGAAGGGGCATGATTTGGAAATGGTTTCTTGAATATGGGTAGGTTTTGGTTGGCGGTGCATTAGGATTATCCATAGTTAACTCACCTTTCTTGAGCATTTCTTGGATAATATTTTTGAAAGTGATGCAATTACCATCACTATAACCCTTTACTCGATGATAGTTATAGAAGTTGTGTTCTTTACACCATGTACGCATGTGGTGAGCGGGGTTAAAACTAGTGTGTGGTTTTATAGGTGGAAGTGTGATGGCCCTAACTTTGATGAGATTTTATAAGATAGAAGAGTAGGGCTCCCCAATTGGGGTGTATTTCTGTTGTTCTCATCTGAATTGAAAAGTTTGGGGTGAGAGATTAGATGAGGGGGTAGCCTAATTTGATGGATGAGCTAGACTAGATTTGAGTACCACTACATTAGTGGTGCCCTTGGCCTTTGAATAATTGTTCTGCGGTTTGGAAGAAGAAGAAGTATCATTCGACTTGAATGCCGAATTTTTACTGCGTAATTGGATTTTCTTCTCTTTGATGGCCCGAATCTCTAACTTTCATGCCATGGTGAATGCTTCATCAAATGTTTGGAAAGTCTAAACTTGTAGGGTCGGTGAGATATGTCTAGTGCAAGCCCATGTGAAGAGCTCGATGAGTTCTATTTGTGGTAGTTGGAAGGTGAGTTGATTGATCAGGCTACGCCAGTGAGCGATAAAATATGTGATAGATTCATCCTCATACTAATGCATGGAGTATAGGCCAGTCATGGTAACCTTCTTAATGATATTGATGGAGAAGTGATCCAAGAAGGCTTGGGCTACCTGATTAAATGAAAATATAGAGTGTCTAGGTAACCCACTATACCAATCTAATGTAGGTCCAGTCAAAGACATGGGAAAGGTCCCGAAGAGTAAAGCATCATCGTCAGTGATTAGGTAACACCCATGTTTGAATGACCGCAAATGTTGTTGTGGGTCTTCCTTGCTATTGAAGTGGTTGAATTTAGGCATCTCCCAATGCACGAGGTATGGATGAATAGGAATGGATGGGTGGATGGTCTTGTTGTAAATTTCATCATAGGTGTGTTAGGAAATAAGAGATAAAATATGTGGAATAATCCCTTACAGAATTGCAACAATAGAAACTAATATGCAGAAAATATTACAGATCTCAAATAAAAGTGCAGAATAAATAACACAACACAGAGAGACAAGATTTAACATGGTTCACCCAATTTGGGCTACGTCCACTAAGAATCAATTACTCAGATTTTATTACAAGCCTCCACTCTCTCAATACAATACCCAGATCCGTTTGGAGCTATGCTCAACAAACTCTACATAATTCACACCCAAATTCAAAACACATCTGCAATACATTTGCTTGTATTTCTATCATATGCATAAGACCATATAAATAGACAACTGCTTAAGTAGTTTTACAAAACCATGGGTATCAAACAATGGGCAAAAACAAAACCATCCCATAAACCTATGGGTAGCCGAAGAGGTGGTTTTACAAAACAATGGGTACCGAAAAACCATGGGCCCAAAAACAGCCCATAACGGTTACCCATTACCCATGGGTTAATAAACCACCCATGAAAATTTGCTTGGGGCTTCATCCCCAACCCCCTCGATCGGGGCTTCACCCCCAAACCCCCACCCACCCACTCACCGCGAGCAGGACCACCGTAAAAATACCCGAGTGTAACACATAGAAGGTGTACCACACTCTAACATGAAAATAGGCTCCACAAACATAACAAGGTGAGAGTATTACGGGAGCCAAAACCAATGCCTCTAATGTTTACATCTTGTAAATCATCAATTTAATTAGGTCATTGGTAGGTTGCGATAATTGGGTGCCTCCTTTAGTGTGCGAGGATTGGTTTTGAGCATATAATGGGGTGACATTCCCAGTATATGGTGGTGCTTGTGTATGTTGATTGAGAAGAAGGTAGTGAAATAGGGGGTACATACCCAGAGTGAATAATATATGAAATGGGAGGCTGCTGGTAGTACGTATATGGAGGTGGAAGGGTCATGGTAACCCTAGTGGTAATGGGGGCTAAAGATTATGGAATGGAAAGGACCACATTCTAAAAAGGGGTAGATGTTGCCGACAAAGTGGAGGTGGTAGTGTAGTTACAGGTATATGTGAGACATTACGGGTAGATGAAGTTGTATTTTGGGTGGTTTCCGAAGGTATGGTGGATGTGGCGGTGTCACGGATATAGCAAACATGACATTCATAGTGGGTATAGGCCCTAGCTGTGAAATGACTGGGGGTAAGGTAGATGTGGCAGCGTGGAGCTAGATGGGGCTGACGTAGGAGTGGGAATGAGAGTCAGGGGGATAAATATGGGCATGACATATATCAACTAACCTGAGGCATCTCAAGTGGACAAGTGGGAAAGGTAAAATTACAACGTGGCAGGGTTTTGGTCAATGAGTCGTGTGAAATCCTCATCTCTGGTAGTGATAGTGATAGGTTGGATAGGATCCATGGCGGGTGATAAAATAGAAGGTGACGAAAGACTAGGTGGGAGTGGTTGACAACCCGACATGGAATACGAGGGAAATATCTTGTCTTGTGTCAGCACCATGTGAACAAGATTAGGTTAGGTTACTTCTCTATAAATGACATAGAAAAACAACAAGAACAGGTGAAACAGGTGGTAAAAAGTGGACTAGGTATGAAATGTTGGCTAGAAAGTGGCACAGGATAACCGATGCCGGTTAGGGTAAACCGACGCCGGTTAGGGGTAATCGATGCCGGTCACTGTGGGAAATGGACAGTGAGTCAAAAACAAGGTGTAAGGCCAAATCTGACAGGTATGCCAAACATGATGAGTTTTACAAGGTCAATGGGAATGATAATAGTGATAGGAGTCCGAAAAGTTGATGAAGGTGAATAAATGTCATTTAGGGTAGGTTAACCAAAATGACAAAGAACCAATGCCGTTGGGGTATAACCGATGACGGTCGAGGGTAACCAATGATGGTCACTGGACCACATTAGTCACCGTGAAATTGAAACAATGATGAAAGGAGAATGATTGTGAATTAAAATCGATGTGGAATCGAGAACCAAAATTTTGAGAATGATGAGAATATGGTCTAGGCATCCTTAGATGAAGCCGAAATACAAAAACTATGATGAGGAGCATTCAAGGATAAATAAGAAGAATGAAGAATGTGACCTCTCACCTCAAAACATAAGCCAAGCAGAAACATTAAGAAAAATGTGATCCTAAGAGTGCCTTTTTTATTATGTTTGTTTAGTTTATGCTATTTAAGGACTGAATCATGAACTATAAAATAGAATTTTTTGGTGAGGATGGCTTCCTACAAAGAAGAAAATATAAAAGGGTGAGGTTTTAGGTATGTTATGGTGGGGGCAGGCTTCGCTCTGAAGTATGACTCGAAAGAAGCGTGAGTTGGGAGTACATGCCAATCCTCGATCAGTCTGCAATCATGATAGGCATTCCCAAGAAAGATGTTGTTTAAGAATATGTATTTATTTTGAATTTGTACAATGTGGTAAGACTCAAAGAGAGAGATGTGCTTTCTACATTCGTTTGTCAACCATCACCAGAATGACTTCCAAAGTGTATAGGTTACCCTCAATTAATGTGAGCTAATGCAATAAATCAGAATGCGATGCACTTATTTTAAGCCCAAATTGAAATATGAAGTTTGGTGACACAAATGGATGAATAGGAAGAGGGATGCTCTTTCACTAAAATGTAGAAAACAAGAAGAAATGATTCTTTTAAGTACACCAAAAGAAAAGGTTTCTTTTAGAGAAAATAGAAAGAAAAAGAGGGTTACCAAGGAAAAAAATTAATGTGTGTGATTTTCATAAGGAAACAAACACACAAATTTTCCTAGGAATGAATAAAGTGCAAGGAACCCTAGATGTGTCCCACTGTGTGCGCCAAATTTTTTCACCTAATTCTTTGAGGTTTCTTTGAATATTGACAAAATAGATAGCATAATGGGCGTAGGAGGAATACCTATTAAAATGTTATTTGTTGGGTTGTTGCGCACGTATGACTTCGAATCAACATTTGATCATGCGAGCTTCCTTTTAACTGGGAGGAACTCCTGAAATGGAACACAAGACCACCAAATAAAAGTTAAACAATATTTGCAAAGTGAACTCGCCTAAAGCATGTGCTAGATCCAGGGGAAGTGTGATACTTCCTAGACGGATTTGTCAATCCACTATTTAAAACAATTTAATGTTGGTAATGAAGTAAATCCTATTGTAATTGAAATGATTTAGGTATCTCATTAAAAACACAATAAGAAAGATCTAATCTAGTAAGCTAGGTTAAAATAAGATCTGAAGGTCGAATAACTGGTTCTGGGTCTTTGCAAGTCTGACAAAGGTCTCAAGAAGATCACAAATGAACAAAGGTAATGTGGGAATAGGTGGATAGGTCAATGTTCTAGATTCTATTGGTCAATACCAAGACCGATGCTGGTTAAGGGTGACCGATGCCGATTTGGGATAACCGGTGCCGTTAGGGATAATCGGTGCGATTCTTCGTGGAAAACTAGAATGCTATAGAATGAGCTTTACGGTCTCCCTTGTGATTGCACAAAGGACTTGGTTGGCCGGAATGAGGTATTAGGATTTTTGGTCGGGGTTTGGTGAGGTTTTAACATGTGAGTATTAAAGGAGGTCAATGGGTTTCTACGAGAACAAAGGATGACAATACAATGATAAAATGAATGAACCAGAGGAATAAACTATTCTACTTGAAATCTGGTTTTGGGTGCTTGTGAGTGATGGATGAAGGTGCCGGTAAGAGGTTGAAAGTTGTTGAGGATCACCAAACGTTGGAAAGCTCCTGCATGGGCTGCATGTGCATTCCCTTTTGCTTGGTTAGATCAAATATGTGCTGGGGTGAGTGTTGGATGATTGCTGGGTGATTGCTAGATGCCTATGTAAGAGAAAATGCTTGATCTCCTTCCTTGCATGCACGTTCTTGCAGAAACTTGCTCTAAAAAGATGTCTTATCTCTCAAGAAATTTTGAATGTTTTCCAACCTCGAAAATAAGGTTTTTTTGGGAATTAAAAGGTGACCAACACTGGTTCTAGCTTAACGGGTGATAGTTGGGGGTAAGTGGCATTGGTCAAGGTGGGATTTCCTAGGTTTACTAAAATAGGTAGATCCCCTTGATTTTTGGGATCTTGTGTTGTTCACCCACGGATCGGATTAAGGAAGCTTCTTATTAACATGCGGGAATATGGTTAGAGGGAATGTAGGCATTGATTTTTAGGGTTTGGGTAAGTCTTAGTTAGTTATGGGAACTTACTAAAAATAGGTCTTAGGGGGAGTTGGCTTGATGAGGTGTCTAGTTGAGGTGTAAGTGTGGGCTCTAAATTAGGATATTTAAATAATAAATATTATGAGGCTAACTAATTAATTAAATTAAATTAATTAAATTAATATTAGTGGGGTGAAGGAGGCCATGGCTAGGTGAATGTGATGAAGGTATTTATTTGTCGAGGACCAAAGGGGAGTGTGACCTAATTTTAGTGTCTACTGATTGGATTCCAATATCACATATATTGGAATCCGAATCACATATATTGGAATTAAAAATCACATATATTGAAAATTTACTCGCACTCTAACTTCCCATATACTGGAATCCAAAAATTAAAATATTGAATCGACATTGATCTAAAAAATAATAAACAAAATATGTCTCTATTCTCATGACGGGATAACATCTGCGCGCGTATTTAATTCTTACTTTAGAATAAAGGTTCTTATTAGTTTTAAAATGGATTTAAGATTAAACTATGCGATTGTTGGAAAATCATTTAATGATTTTAGGGAATCACACTATTTCACCCGATTCTTAGATGTTTCTTTGAATATTGAAAAATCGATGGGGTAATGGGTGTATGAGGAATACCCGTTGAAATTTTGGTTATTGGGTTGTTGCACACATATGACTTCTAAATCCACAATTGATCATGAGAGCTTCCTTTTGGTTGGGATGAAATACCTTAAATAGAACACAAGACCACCGAAAGAGTTAAACAATATGTGCAAAGTGAACTGCCCAACATGTGCTAGATCCGGGAAGTGTGATACTTCTTAGGCGGCTATATGTCCACTATTTAAAATAATTTAATGCTAGTAATGGAATAATTCCTATTGTAATAGAAATGATTAGGTATCTCATTAAAAACACAATAAGAAAGATCTAATCTAACAAGATAGGTTAAAATAAGATCCAAAGGTCAAGTAGTTGGTTCTGGTTCTCTATAGGTCTGACAAAGGTCTTAGGTAGGTCATAGGTGATTAAGGGTGATGTGAGAATAGATGGGTTAGGTTACTTAGAATCTGGGATATACTTGGTAAATATAGAGACCAATGCCGTTAAGGTGACCGACACCGGTTGGGGAGAACCAGTGCTGAATTCTTTCGTGGAAAACTAGAATGCCACATAATGAGCTTAAGGTCTCCTTGTGATTGCACAAAGGACTTGGTTGGTCAGAATGAGGTATTAGGTGGTTTGGGTGGGATTTGGAAAAGTGTTAATGGGGATATTGAGGGGTGAGTGTTAATGGAGGTCGATGGATGGCTAAGGGAACAAAGGATGATAATAAAATGATGAAATGAATGAACCAGAGGAGTACAATGTCCTACTTACTTAGAATCTGGTTCTGGATGTTTGTGAGTGATGGATGAAGATGTTTGTAAGAGGTTGAATGTTGTTGAGGATCACCAAACATTGGAAAGCTCCTACATGGGCTACATGTGCATTATTTTTTTCTTGGTTGGATCAAATCAGACTTTGGGTGATTGCTGGATGGTTGCAAGGTGAATGTTGAATGCCTGTGCAAGAGAAAATGCTTGATCTCCTTCCACACATGCATGTTCTTGTGGAAACTTGTTCTCAAAAGATGTGATATCTCTCAGGAAAATTCCCAATGTTTTCAAACCTTGAAAATAAGGTTGTTTTGGGGATTAAATGGTGACTGATGGCGGTTCCGCTTAACCGATGGTGGTTAAGGGTAACCGGCGTCGGTCAAGGTGGGATTTCCTAGGTTTACTAAACTAGGTAGATCCCCTTGATTTTATGGGATCTCATGTCGTTAACCCACGGATCAGACTGGAAGCTTCTTGTAAACATGTGGGAATGTGGTTAGAGGGAATGTAGGCATTGATTTTTAGGGTTTGGGTAAGTCTTAGTTAGTTATGGAAACTTACTAAGAATAGGTCTTAGGGTGAGTTGGCTTGATGAGGTGTCTAGGTGAGGTGTAAGTGTGGGCATTATCTAAATTAAGATATTTAAATAATAAATATTGTGAGGATAATGAATTAATTTAATTAAATTAATATTAGTGGGGTGAAGGGGGCCATGGCTAGGTGAATGTGATGAAGGTATTTATTTGTCGAGGGACCAAAGGGGAGTGTGACCTAATTTTGGTGTCTACATTTTGCCCCTTTTTGTTGTGTAGCTTGTATTGGTAAGCGACGCTAACAAAAATAAGATGTGTCTACACCATGTGTGGGTGAAGGTGATTCCCCTCAAACTAGAAATTGACGAGGTAAAAGGTAGATTCGGTGAGTGGTTTGATAAAAGGTAAATGTGATGAAAAGGTAGGTGGGTAACAAGGGAAAAAAAGGAGCCATGTCTACTCAGGTAATCTAGGTAATGGGTCAGGGTCAAAGGTAGTAACAGTCAAACACACACACACACATATAAACTGTAACACAATACTAGTGTGAAGAGTAGGTGAACTCTACATTGTCTAAGGTCGATAGGTTCATCCAAACAAGGTAGAAGTGATTCTAGTATCCAAGGTATAAGATATGGTAAAGAAAAACAACTTAGGTTAGGTGCGGGAACTTTTAGGTATGTTCTGGTACACCCAAGATAGGGTCAAGATAAATGGTCACAACAAAAGGCAAGGTAAGGTCATTAGGTCAATCAACACAGGTAACAGTGTCACAAGGTATAGTGAACACATGGGGTCAAAGGTCACTAGCAATGTTCCAGGTCCAAGTATCTAGGTCACGACATCGGTAAGGTTGAGGTATGGGTAAAATAATGAGTCCCGAAAGGAGGATGAGGGTAGGTAGTAAAGGATGAGGTCAGGAGGGTGAGGTAAATAGTCAGGGTAAAGGTTGGGTGTGGAAAAAAGGAGGGATAGGTGGGGTAATAGGGTAAAATATGGGCTAGAGAAGGTGACCGATGATGCCCAAGGGTAACTGATGCTGGTATAGTGAAACTGACCATGGTAAGGTAGGGCACACGATCGATGTCGGTTAAGGGAAAACCGACATCGGTTAGGTCGGGTTTATTATAAAAACAAAAATATGTATTTTTTGTTATTCATTTGTCATATAGCGAATTGAGAAAATGACAAAAGAGAGAGAAAAGGGGGAAAAGTGTCCTGGATGGAATGGAGTGTTGAGTTGGCGGTCTAATGGCGGGAGATTAAGTGGTGAGAGTTGGGTCCATAGGATCCGTGCATGTGATTTGATTTTTTGGAGATGCGGGTGGAGATTTGGTGATGGTAGAGGCCAGAGAGGGATCGAGTGGGCCTTGGCTGCATGTAGTGGCTAGATGTGCCACTATGATGATGGTAACATGATGAGGTAAGCATCCAACTCTAGTTGTATTTGGTTAGATAGATTAGGTGATTTACAAATTGGTTTTTTTGTTTTTGTTTTGGGTGGGGGAAAAAAAATAAAATTTGGAAATGGGAGGGTAAATTGGGTAAAAGAGGAGGGGAAGAGAGATAAGTGGGAGAGGAGGGAGTTGATGAGGTGTAGGGGAGGTGTAGGTGATTTTAGGTGGGATAAATGTCGGGACGGTTTGTTTTTGAGAAAGGGGGGTTTGGGGGTCGCAGGTTTTCACCGTGACGGTGGCGGCGTTAGTCGGGTTTGGCCGGCGTCGGTAGGGTGTAACCGGTATCGGTCACAAAATAGGTGACCGATGCCAGTTAAGGGGTGACCGGGGTCGGTTAGAGAGAACTGGCACCGGTTGGGCTTTGGGGATAAGGGGAAAAAGTGCCACAGGTTGGGTGATTGAGATGGGTAGGGGTAAAATAGGGTGTTGGAAAATGATAGGGGCAAGTATGGGTGTGATAAATGTAGATTAATGTGTTGTTTGCATGGGATGTAGGGGAGAGTTTATCTATGCATACAGGATAGGGTTCCACCCCTACTTGTGATAGTGCATGGTGCAGCGACCCCTGAGGAGCTGTAACATGTGGAGGTAGTGGGATTGAGTGGGGTTTGATTCTATCGGCATGCTGTCTGGCAACCAAGTTTGATGGTCATGCTCATCGATAGATGGGATTCAACGACCAACACGTTCCACCTGCTAACAATTGAGATCACTATCACCCTAGAGGATGTGTTCAAGATTCTATGACTACCCATATTGGGTATATAGGTCTACTCTATCTCCTTTGAGGCCTCAGAGGAGCTGATGCTGATGGTGTTTGGAGAGGGGATGGATGAGCTGACATTCCATAGTGCCAACATTCACTATGGAGAGATGTACCTAGCCCATCCGGAGGAGATGAGGCTAGTAGTTCTATTGATGGAGGTAGTGTGCTACTTTACACTAATAGATGCAGAGGGTGGTAGATTTCCCTGCTCATTGATGGGGGTATTACATGACATGATGATGGACCAAACCTACTTTTCCTGGGTGCCAACATTCTTGGTGCAGCTATATAGGGAGTTATGGGCATATGGGTGGATGCACAAGTTCGAGATTGTGCTATACATTTTACTTCATTACTAGATATATGAGCACATTGTCTATGTGCATCCAGTGGGCATGCCCTAGGTGATGCATTTCCACCGAGATTGGTGTGGGTGAGGTACAGGTGATGGGTGCATGCTATTGGAGAGCAGAGATCAGATAGGCCCACACATAATGTGGCCTATTTATAGCATTTATTAGAGGGGTTATCTGGAGAGGACATCATATGGAGTCCATATGTGGGATTCCCCTCATATAGGCATATGCATGAGGAGCTAGCTGAGCTCCAGCTATTGAGATGGATACAGGATCATCATGTTGGGAAGCACGAGATGATCTCACTTGATTGAGTAGAGTCGCAAGTAGTTTGGGCTATTACAGGACATCCCTCTACCCTTCCCACAGTATAGGAGAGACAACGTGAAGAGGCCCTTACCTCTACCACAGCCTAAAGTTCCCACAAGGTAGGGGGAGTAGGTAGTGGACTAGTGGATAGATGATACTGGGGTCATAGACAGCTATATACAAGTGGTGGGAAGCTCATTTATGAGCCATACCACCTAGAATGGGGCAGCCGAATCTAGCCACAATCAAAGTGTAGAGGACCCCCTCCAGGGCAAGTGGATACTTTGATTACCGAGTTGGGTATGGTGCAAACATAACTGGTGAGCTCAGAGGTAGAGGTAGTGGAGCTATATGTACAGTGGCTGGTCTTGAGGCCATATGGCCTAGGGTGGGGACGGAGATGGAGATGGAGATGGAGATGGAGATGATGGTTAGGTGGTGGCCTTATAGGCATAGGTGATAGGGTTGTAAGGCTAGTTGGCCATAGCTCAAGCATAGATTGGGGCCTTACAGGCCTAGATATAGGAACATGGGCAGAGAGCACCACCACAGGCACCGGGACCGGGTCCTAGTTCATAGGAAGAAGTGGGACAGGTCCCACAGGATAGGTATAGGGGCCGAGGCCTATGGGGCCACCATAGACCATTCCTATATCAAGGTTACGGGATTCTCTAGGTGAGGCCAAATAGTACCAGAACCAGTTGATGGTGGCGGGGATAGAATTTCTATCCTATGGAGAGTACCAGAACAACAGGCCTCGAGTGAGAGGACTAGATCTTACACTCATAGTGTAGAGAGCACAAGGGTTCATTGAGCTATGAGGCTAGATCATGGAGAGGCCACCAGCTCATGGAAACCAACACTAGGTGAGGTGATAGTAGGGGCCCAGACTGGGGCCGAGGAGGTAGAGAGTACAGGTGACATAGATATGGAGGATATCCACCGAGATGCCTGATATACAGCTCCTAATTTTTGATGTATTGTAGTCATTTTTGATATATACCAGCTTGCATGCCAAGAGATTTTGTATTGGTTTATTGTTTGAGTGTATATGATACCGGCTTGCATGCCAACATTTTTGAGATGATGTAGATGATGATTGATATCCTATGTACATTGTATTGAGACACATATTTATTTATATGATGAGATATGCGAGATTCTGATTTGTTGGTGTTTTGATGAGACTTTTGATTTGTTGTTGTGATATGGATGGAAATTAGGTGAGTTAGGCATGATGGAGTTAGGCTGGTTATAGGCATAGATCGAGTCAGGTTTGGTTAGGCATGGATCTAGACAGGTTGGTTTAGGCATGGTGGAGTCGAAGTTGGTTTAGGCATGGTTGTGTTTAAAGTAGTTGAAGTTTTGATTCATTATTTTGTGTAATGAATGATAATATGGGTCATGTGTGAGATGTGTTATAATATATGCATGATGATGGTAGAGAAATGGTATTCATAATAAATGTATGTTGTGATGAGTATTAAAATGTTAAGAAACTTGTTATGTATGTGATTTAATTTTCAATTGTTGATATAAAAAGGAAACTAAGTAGGGTAGAATGTATTTTAGGAAGATGAAATATGGATTGGTTAGGGTATAGAGTGGCCGAGTTAACCTCTAAGGGCCACATGCCCTCGGAGTGTTGCCTACATAGTCTCGATGAAAAAGGGACCTCAGGCCAATGTAGTTCTCCCATAGGTTAGGGAGGAATATGAGGGGGTATGAAAATGAGTTGGTAGGTTTTAGGCATGTTGTGGGTTTAGGTTTGTTAGGGTGGGTGGGTTATAGGTAAAGTGACATAGGTGATGTCGATTGTGGCAAAAGAAGAAGATTACCACAAAGGTAAGTTTTGAGGACAAAATCATGTATAAGGTAATCAAAACGTAAATAAATATGGTCAAAAGATAAGAGGGGGCAATATTTCTACTTGATTGGTTAGGATTAGACCGAATAGATCATACCTTGGAGGAGGTGATGAACATAAGACCCTAAAGACATTACATGATTGATTATTCTAAGTTGAAAAGTAGTCACATGATCAGCAAATGTCTTGGTTTCAAAGAGATCCCTTGAGGCGGTAGAAAATGGGAGTGGAAATGGTGAGAAGGTCAAAAGGTAGTTACTTTTATATGGTATGAGGTGGTATGCTTTTTGGGCAAGAGAGCCGAGGTCACAATGGGCAAGTCCATGACTAAAAATTTCTCTATTTTGACTTGTATTGGAGATAGACTGATTAATGTGGGAAGTCTATATGGGATGATGAATTTAACTCCTTGAGGTCTTCGTGAAGCTGATCGATGTGGTAAGATTCAAATTCTCTTGCTTTTTTTTTTGTGAAACGCTTTACATAGCTGTCCTTTGAGGGATAAGTATATTTATAATAGTGATTGTAGAGAGGAAGATGTCCTTTTGAGGAAGTCATCTTTTTGTTAGAATTTTGACTCAAGGAGTTGGGTCCCATGTGGGGATTTGAAGTCATGGACAAGACCAAGGTGAAGAATATGATTCTTGTTTAGAAAGTAGGGTGAAATGACCATGGGATCTCATTTAAAGGTAGACAAAAAGTATCCATGAGAATTATGCTATGTGCAACGCCATGGTACACACATTCAAGAGAAGATAACATGTGATGGGTACTCACATGATTCTTGTTTAATCATTGGTGAGGTGTATGAAGTGGATAGCGCTCAAGGGATGAGCATGGAAAAAAGTAAAAGGTTAGGTAGGACTAAAAGTCAACAATAGAATGGTCGAAGATGTAAGGAGTTAAGGGGTTTTGGTTCAGGTTTACCATCGAGTGAAGATAAATGATAATCACCTGATCCATAAGTATGAGTCATGATGTATGGTCCAAGCCAATTAGGAGAAAATTTTACCTGTTTACTTTTTTCTGCTTTGGTTACGTGTTGATTTTCTTTTAGACGGGGTTAGCAACTTGGAATGTTCATTCATGGACACGTTTGTTGTAGGCATGTTTGATACGTTTTTGGTAAAATTGAAGGTGATCAAGAGCGTTAAGACAATGTTCATCTAATAACTCAATCTGTGTTAAATGGTCCTAACAAAATCATCATCATTGAACATGTCATGGAGAGAAATACAGAGTGAGAGAATCTAGACTTCAATAGGTAGAACAGCCTCTCAGACATGTAGACCGAGAAAAAGGTGTGGCAATATTGGAAGTGCAAATACTAGTATGGTATGCCCACAGAGGAAAAAAGGAATGTGTGTATGTCAATCCTTCTCGGTATTGTTAACCACTTTCATGAGAATTTTGTTTAGGGTTTTGTTAGTGGATTTGGCCATGCCATTGGTTTGTGGGAAATAAGGTGATGAAAAACTTAGCTAAATCTTGAAGGCGTCGCAAAGTTTTTGTAATGTTTTGTTTTTGAATTATTTTCCATTTTCAGTGATGAGGCAATGAGGAACACCAAAGTGACAAATGATGTGATGATCGATGAACTCACATATTTTTCATCTTTCACGGAGATGAGTGGTATGGCTTCCACCCATTTTGTGTAGTTTTCAGTAGTAGTGATGATCCATTGATGGTGCTGGGAAGAATGGGGGTTGATCTCTCCAACAAGATCCAAACCCCATTGAGAGAAGGGCCAAAGGTCACGGTGACCTATAAGGAGTGACTGGGTGTATGATGAAGGTTGGTGTGTTGTTGTCATTTTACACAATGTTTGACATAGTCACAAAAATCAAGGTTAAGGGTCACCAAGAATAGCCTGATAAAGAATATGCTTAGCCACAAAGAAAGCCATCAAGTGACCTCCACATATGCCATCATGAACTTCCTTAATGGTATAAGGAATTTCAAAACTCGTGAGGCATCATAAGAGAATACCATCAAATGTGCACTTATAGAGGAGGCCTCCCATAATGACATAACAAGAGACCCTTTTAAGGAAGGTGCATTGTTTGTTACGGGTGAGATCAAGGGGTAAGATGGAGAGAGAAAGGTAGTCAGAGTATTGTTTATACCAAAGGTCACTCGGGTTAGGGGTGACGGTTCCAATGGAGTAAACATCATGAGCTAGATAAGAAGGTGATTGGAATCATTATACGGTGACAAAGATTTTAGAATTGGCAGGTGAAGCGGGTATTTGAGAAGCCAAGCGAGCCATGGCATCTACAAATTTGTTAGTTGAACAAGGGACGGTTTGCAGGGCGTAACGGTCAAAGGTGGTCAAAATTATGTGTACATGATGTTTATACTTTAGAATTATCTCGTTATGAAATTGGTATATACCATTGACTTGGTTTACGACCAATTGGGAATCATAAAAGATGTTGATTGATTTGACATCTAGGGCATAGTTGGCTTGGAGACCTAATACGAGCACTTTTTTTTTTGCAATGTTATTTGTACAATCAAAATATAGTTTGAAAGACAAATGCATCGGCTCACCATCAAGCGGAATGAGGATAATACCAGCCCCACCCCCATGCTAACACTTGGAACCATGGAAGAAGAGTGTCATTTGGTAAGCGGGTTCGTCTAGGGAAAGGGTAGCAATTGACTCATCTGGGTAGTCAAAATTATAGGGTTGATCCATAGAAATAGGTGCATCGGCCAATTGTTCGGTGATTAATTTTCCTCTTGATGGAATTTTGATGAATGAATTTGAGGTCAAGGTCAGCTAAAAGCATGAGTCATCATGTGGCACATTGATTTTGATAAGGTTTGGCATACATGAAGTGTAAGGGGTCGGTGTTGTTCACAACATAGGTTTTGTGGTTGAGTAGGTAATGATGGAGTTTGGTGGAAACAAAAACTAAGACTTAGAAAAGTTTTTTGGGATGGGTGAATCAGCTTCATAGTCCAACAGAGTATGGCTTATGTAATAAACCACCTACTCCCTGTGTTGTTCATCGCAATGAGTAAGCATGGCTCCCAAGGAGTGATCGGTAGCTGAGATGTATAGGTAGAAAGGTTGATCATATTTAGGTGGAATGAGTACAGGTGGTTGGAGAAGGTATTGTTTTAGGGCCTTAAAAGCTATGTGGTAGTCATCATCCCATTTAAAGGAGGCATCCTTCTTGAGCAGATGATGAAATGGTTGCCACCGATCAAATAATTGTGAAATGAAACAATGAATAGATCAGTAACTTACCTTGTAGGCTACGAAGTTGTCTATGGCTAGTAGGTGAAGGCATTTTGATAATGGCCTTGAACTTAGCGGGGTAAACTTCTATACCATGTAGGGAAACGATAAAGCCCAGGAGTTTCCTAAGAGGATCAGAAGACACACTTCTTAGGATGAAGGTGAATGCAATATTTTATGAGACGATCAAAAATGGTTTTTAGGATGGCAAGGTGCTCGGAGCAGCATTTAGATTTGGCTAGGAGATCATCCACGTAATCTTCCAATATATGATGTATGATATCATGGAAGATGTAATTCATATCCCGCTGATATGTGGCACTAGTGTTTTTAAGGCCGAAAGGCATGACTCGATAGCAGAAGGTCCCCCAAGGGGTGATGAATGTGGTTTTATGTTGATCCTCTGGGACAAGAAGGATTTGGTTATAACCTAAGAATCCATTGATGAGCGATAGCATCTCATGACCAGCGGTAAGGTCAACCAACTTGGTCAATGCCGGTAAGGGAAGTTGTCTTTTGGGAAGGCTAGGTTGAGGTCACGGAAATCCATGCAAATGTGGAGTCCCCCTATCTCATTAGTGACATGGACAATGTTAGAAATCCAACAAGGATAATCAATGGGTAATATGAAGGAAATAAAAAGAAGGTGCTGAAGTTCTTCTTTGATGAGAAGGGAAATGCGAGGGTGCATTTTCCTCAACTTTTGTTTGATGGGTTTGGCATTAGGAATGATTATGATATTGTCGAACACTATGGTGGGGTCAATACCAGGCTTGTGTGCATAAGATGAAGAAAAAGCGTGGTTATGATCTTTGAGAAAATAAGTGATGGCTTCCTATTCAACAGCATCCAAAGATTGGCCGATCTTTAGGATGTGCGGGGTCGTCTAAGTATGAATGTTGATTTTGATAGTTGATTTATTCAACATGGTTTACATCTCAAAGGGTAACGCTTGATTAATATATTAGTCTTCCGCACCAAGGTAGGTGAGTATAGATTCATCATCTTAACATTGAACGACGTTAATTGAAGGTTTATCGTCATCGATCATTTTATGATATAGGAAGGAAGAGAGGAAGGAGCCTCACCCTCACATTGATAAGTCAAAGGCCCCAAGGAAATGGTTTTTATGAAAAAAAAAGTTAGGAGGGAAATATACTGGATCCATCGAATTTGTCGGATGAACATGGCGATGAAGGTGGAGCGGGTGAAGAAGGTGGAGAAGGTTTGATGTGCTTGATGAGTTCAATACGAGCTTCTTTGGTAGGTGGTTCAAGAAAGTGTAGGTGTGTCCTCATGCTCAAACTTTACACATCAATGTAAAGTGGAAGGAATGTAATCCATGACACGAATCTAGGGTCTACCAAGTAACAAGTTATATTTAAATTTCCCCTCCAAAACGTAAAATAATTCTAGGATAGTGCGGGGACTAACGCGAATGTGGAGGGAGATGACAAAGGTTGCCTAGTTTAGAGGTGATAGTGTCATTTAATGAATGAAACATGACAGGATGTTTATGCATATAATTGTCAGGTATGTGCATTTGAGCGAATGCATGAGATGAAATGATGTTAATGCTAGTGCCCCCATCAATCATTACATGTCGTACACGTATATCATCGATGTGGATAGAGATGAAGAGGGATGGGTCAGGGTCATCATTTTGGTGTGGTGCAATCTCTTCCTCTGAGAAGCTAAGGGAGGCTACTTGGTGAGTAGGGTGAGGTGTGGATAAAGGTAGCAATTTGGTGAGAGAGGCTACATGATGAGGTGTGATAATGGAGGCTACGGATGTAGGGTCATTGGGTAAAACCTCAATAGTTTGAAGAACTTCCATGAGATCTTCATGATGGGATTCTAAGGTTTGGATTAGGTCATATAGGGACATTTTGAGGGGAGATTGGTGTAATTGTTTGAGCATGGTGGAATGTGTGACCCCATTAGAAATAGGGTATGTGGGTCCACATATAGTAATCTTAGGTGTGGGTTCGAGATGGTATGTTGGGTATAGGATTGGGTTGTGCATCAATTGCCTTTTCCTTACCTTTATCCTTATGAGCACAGTAGTGACATGGATCATGTTGATCTAAGAGGAGTTGGAAAATAGAGAAGGTGTAGGGTGAGTGGTATAATGACATGACGGAAAAAAACGTACTGGAGGAGAAAAACTTGAGCTGAGTGAGTTGGGTGCAATAACATTTGGGTGATGGTCCGCAAGTTATCCGATGCAAACCATATTAATTTAAAATCTTGGAGGTGGTTCTAGGAGCTGTGGTGGTGGAGGTCATGGTTTTGAGTGGGCAAAGAGGGAAGAACTATGGGAATGGGTGTTGGTGAAGCAATCTTGTCCTCATCATCAAATTTGGCTTCCAAAGGACACAACCGGATAAGGATGGTTTTAAAGCCTTGCAGTGCTCTACATCATGCCACGACACATGATGGTAGGAACAAATTTTAGTGTCATCAAACCCTTTTGGCTTGGGTTTGAGGGGGTCATAAGGTCTGAGTGGTGGTAATGTGATGACAAAAGTCTCAAGGAGGTTGGTAAAAATCTTGGCATAGGACCTCGCTAGTGGATCAAAATGGGAAGTGAAAGTGGGTTTGGGTGTAGGTGGGGCTGATTGTTGAGGAACAAATCCTTGTAGGAGGGGGGAGTGGGTTGAGCCATGATTTTGGGTGTTGGAGAAGTCTTGGGTGTTAATCATGTTTGTTTGGGTAGGGGTATGGTAGATGAACGAGAAGGAGGGTGTATGGTTGCTTTGACTACCTTATTGGAGGGTTATAGATTTTTATTTTTGGGTTACACCTTCTTGGGTAAAGGTGATATGGGTGTACGAGATCTAGAGGGAAAAGTAGATGGGGGAAGAGGGTGAGTTACCCATGGGGATAATGGAGGTGCTATGAAGGTAGATGATGTGGGTCGAGTAGGGGGTGTGAGAGATAAAGACTAAAGTGTAGTGGGTAATGAAGAAGTTGTTGAGGTTATTAGAGGTATGGGTGGTAAAGATGTCATGTGGGTGTAGGTGTAAGTCATGTCGGGTGCTTGGTAGGTTAGAGGTTTACAAGGAAGGAGTGGGCTGTTGTGTTTTTGGTTTATTGATGGGTGGAGGTTTCTTAACCATGTTGGGAAGCTGAGGTCCTAAGACAGATGGGATAGGTGTAGGTGTGATTGGCATAGCTGGGGTATGAGTTCTATGGGTTTGGTTCTTCTGTTTGGGTGCTAGAGTAGGTGTGGTGTTGACTTTGGAGGATGTAGCTAAATCCATTTTGATAGGTGGATGAGTAAGGTTGGTGGTTGGGGTGACCCCTAAGGTAGTAATAGGTTTAGTCGAGGAAGATGATGAAGGTGTAGGTTTGGATTTAGATGTATGTTGGGTTATGGGTAAGGGAGTATGTTGAGCGGTGTGGAGGGTTATGGAAGAAGTAGTGATAGAGGTGGTTGTGCTTGGTTCAACTGGTCGGAATATTTTTGGGTAGATAGTGGAAGTATCAACAAGTGACATCTACATTTATGTTGAAACATGAAGTAGAAGACACTCCCACAATAAGGCTCTATCCACATAATCTAGGCAATCGGCCAAACGTGAGAATGAGACATCTATAGATGATGTTGATGAGGACCTAATGGCTATTCCTATAAAATGTGTCTTAGAGATGGGAAATTTATTAGCTTCACCTTCTGTGGGTAAGAGATCTGAAAGTAGGTATGTAGGATCTTGAGTAGCTGATGGAGAATGCTCACCAAGAGGAAAAGGTATCTCAATGGAGTCCGTGATAGGTGGAGGCTATAAGTGGAGGAAATGATGGGTGCTTCTCTATAGGAGGAGGAGATGATGAGTGCTCATCTGTGGGTGGAGGAGGTAAACAAGTATCCTCCATGGGGTGAAGAAGTATCAGGGTGTTGGTTCTCTAGGTGGAGAACCCAAAGGTGAAATAGTCTCGATATTAGCGAAGGGCTCCTCCATGGGTGAGGAAGGAGGTGAGAGGTGTTACTTTATGGGTGGAGGAATAGGTGAGGTAGGTTCTAATGCGAAGGAGGATTTCAGGATAGAATCTCCTCTATGGAAGGAATATAGGGTAATTAGGAAGCAATAGGTGTGTCACTAAATATAGCATGGACCTCATGGGTATGGCTATCATGAGTTGAGGTCTCACCGGTTTGATCAGATGAAGGGGCATGATTAGGAAAGGGTTTCTTGAAGATATGTAGGTTTTGATTGGTAGGTGCGTTAGGATTATCCACAGTTAACTTGCCTTTCTCGAGCATTTCTTGGACAATATTTTTAAAAGTGATGCAATTTTTGTCACTATGACCCTTTACTCGATGATAGTTACAGAATTCATGTTCTTTATACCATGTGGGCATGGGGTGAGCAGGGTCAAAACCAGTGTGTGGTTTTATAGGTGGAAGGGTGATGGCCCCACTTTGATGAGCTTTTCAAAGACAAAAGAGTAGTGCTGCCCAATTGTGGTGTATTTCCATTGTTCTCATCTCAATTGAAAATTATGGACGGGTGAGAGATTAGATGAGGGGGTAGCTTGATTTGACAAGATGAGCCGCAGACTAGCTTTAAGTACCACGCATAGTTAGTAGTGCCCTTGGCCTTTGAATAATTGTTCTATGGTTTGGAAGAAGAAGAGGTATCATTCAACTTGAATGCTGAATTCTTACTGCGTAATTGGATTTTCTTCTCTTCGATGGCTCAAATATCTAGCTTTCATGTCATGGTGAATGATTCATTGAATGTTTGGAAAGTCCGAACTGTAGGTTTGATGAGATATGTCTAGAAAAATCCCATGTGAAGAGCTTGATGAGTTTGATTTGTGGAAGTTGGAAGGTGAGTTAATTGATTAGCCTACACTAGTGAGTGATAAAATCTATGATAGATTCATCCTCATATTGACACATAGAGTATAGGTCACCATGGTAACCTTTTGACGATATTGATGGAGAAATGATCCAAGAAGGCTTGGGCTACCTAATTAAATGAAAATATAGAATGTCCAGGTAACCCACTATACCAATCTAACACAGTCCAAAGAGACATGGGAAAGGTCCTTAAGAGTAAAGCATCATCATGAGTGATTAGGTAGCACCCATGTTTGAACGACCGCAAATGCTGTCGGGTCTTCCTTGCTATTAAAGCAGTTGAATTTAGGCATATCCCAATGCATGGGGTATGGATGGGCTCATTGAAAATTTTGTCGTAGGTGAGAGTATTGTAGGAGCCGAAACTAATGCTTGTAATGTATGCATTTTGTCCATCATCAATTTGATTAGGTCATTGGTAGGTTACGATGATTGGGTGCCTCTTGTAGCGTAAAAGGGTTGGTTTTGGGTGTGTAACAGGGGTGGCATTCCAGTATATGGTGCTATCGTGTAGGTAGATTGAGAAGGAGGTAGTGAAATAGGGGGTACATATCTAGAGTGAATAATAGATGAAACGAGAGGTTATTGATAGTACGTATATGGAGGTGGAAGGGTCGTGGTAACCCTAATGGAAATGGGGCTAAAGATTGTGGAATGGAAAGGACCACATTCTAAAAGGGGTAGAGGTCACCGAACACCGAGGTGGTAGTGTAGCTACAGTATATGCAAGACAATAGGGGAAGATGAGGTTGTGTTTTGGGTGGTTGTTAAAGGTATGGTGGATGTGACGGGTGCAATGGATGTAGAAGACGTGGCGATCATAATGCAGGTATAGGCCCTAGCCAGTGAAATGACCTGGGGTAAGGTAGATGCAGAAGCATGGAGCTAGATGGGGCATGCCGTATATCAATCGACCCGAGGCATCTCAAGTGGATGAGTGGGCAAGATAAAAATATAAAGCAAGAGGGTTTTCCTTAAGGAGTCATACAAACTCCTCATCTCTAGTAGCGATAGTGATAGGTTGGATAGGATCCATGGTGGGTGATAAAATGGAAGGTGGTGAAGAGCTAGATGGGAGCAATTGAGAACGGCATGAAATATGAGGGTGCTAACTTATTGACGTGTCAATACTATGTGAACAGTATTGATTAGGTTGGGTTGCTTCTCTATAAATAACATAGAAAAATTACAAGAACAGGTGAAATAGGTGGTAAAAAGTGGATTAGGTACTAAATGTTGGCTAGAAAGTGGCATTGGATAACCGATGTTGGTCGAGGTAGACCAACACTAGTCGTGGTAATCGATGCCTTATCATTGTGGGAAATGGACAAGAGTCAAAAACAAGGTATAAGGTCAAATCGAAGGTATACCAAATCTGATGAGTTTTACAAGGTCAATGGGAATGATAATAGTGACAGGGATTCTGAAAAGTTGAAGAAGGTGAATAAATGTCCTTTTGGGTAGGCTAACCAAAATGACAGTGAACCAACATTGAATGGGTATAACCGATGACTGTCAGGGGGTAACCGACAACGGTCATTAGACTAACACTGGTCATTGTGAAATTGAATTAGTGATGAAAGAAAAATGGTTGTGAATTAAAATATGATGTGGAATTAGACCCATAATTCTGAGAATGATGAGAATATGGTCCAGGCACACTCAGATGAAACAAGAATACACCAACTATGATGAGGAGCATGCAAGGATAAAGAAGAAGAATGAAGAACGTGATGTCTCTCCTTAAAACGCAAGCCAAATAGAAGAACTAAGAAAAATGTGATCCTAAGAGTGCCTTTTCTATTATGTTTGTTTAGCTTATGCTATTTAAGGACTGACTCATGAACTGTAAAATAGATTTTTTTGGTGAGGATGGATTTCTAAAAAGAAGGAGATCTAAATGGTGAGGTTTTAGGTATGTTACGGTAGGGGCGGGCTTTGCTCAAGTATGACTCGATAGAGAAGTGATTTGGGAGTACATGCCAATCCTCGATCAATGTGATCATCGACAGGCTTCCTAGGAAAGATGTTTAAGAACATGTATTTGTTTTGAATTTGTGTAATTTGGAAAGAATCGAGAGAGAGAGAGAGATGTGATTTCTATGATTCATTTGTCAATCATCATTGGGAATGAATTACAAAGTGTATAGGTTGCCCTCAATTAATGTGAGCTAATGAGCTAAATTAGAATGCAATGCACTTATTTTAAGCCCAAATCAAAATTTGAAGTTTGATGACAAAAATGGATGAATAGGAAGAGGGATTCTCTTTCACTAAAATGTAGAAAACAATAAGAAATGATTCTTTTTAAGTACACGAAAAGAAAAGGTTTCTTTTAGATAAAATAGAAAGAAAAAGAGGGTTACCAAGGAAGAAAATTAATGTGTGTGCTTTTCATAAGGAAAAAACACACAAAATTTTCCTAGGAATGAATAAAGTACAAGGAACCCCGGATGTGTCCCACTAGGCGTGCTAAACTTTTTCACCCGATTCTTTGAGGTTTCTTTGAATATTGACGAAACAGATAGCGTAATGGTGTAGGAGGAATACCTATTGAAATGCTTTGGTTATTGGGTTGTTGTGCACATATGAATTTTGAATCGACAAATGATTGTGAGAGCTTCGTTTTAGGCTGGGAGGAACTACCTAAAATGGAACACAAGACCACCGAAAAGAGTTAAACAATATGTGCAGTGAACTTCCTAGCATGTGCTAGATCCATGAAGTGTGATACTTCCTGAGACGATTTTCATCCACTTGTTTAAAATAATTTAATGTTGGTAATGGAGTAAATCCTATTGTAATTGAAATGATTTAGGTATCTCATTGAAAAAAAATAAGAAAGATCTAATCTAACAGCTAGGTTAAAATAATATCCGAAGGTCAAGTAATTGGTTCTGGTTCTCTACAAGTCTGACAAAGGTCTCAGGTAGGTCACAGGAGATTAAGGGTGATGTGAGAATAGGTGGGGTAGGTTACTATTCTGGGCTGTATTGGTAAATATAGAGACCAATGTCGGTTAAGGGTGACTGATGCTGGTTGGGGAGAATCGGTGCTTCTATCGTGGAAAACTAGGAATTCCACTGAATGAGCTTACGGTCTCCCTTGTGATTGCACAAAGGACTCGTTGGTCGAATGAGGTATTAGGTGGTTTGGGAAGGATTTGGTAAAGTTTTAATGGGGATATGAATGGGTGAGTGTTAATGGAGGTTGGTGGATGGCTAAGGGAATAAAGGATGATAATAAAATGATGAAATGAATGAACCGAGGGAGTACAATGTCCTACTTACTTGGAATCAGTTCGGATGTTTATGAGTGATGGATGAAGATGCTTATAAGAGGTTGAATGTTTTTAGGATCACTAAATGTTGGAAAGCTCTTGCATAGGCTGTATGTGCATTATTTTTGTTTGGTTAGATCAAATATATGTTGGGTGATTGTTGGATGGTTGCTAGGTGAATGTTCGATGCCCTGTGTAAGAGAAAATGCTTGATCTCCTTCCGCGTATGCGTGTTCTTACAGAAAATTGTTCTCAAAAGATGTGATATCTCTCAAGAAAATTCTTAATATTTTCCAACCTCAAAAATAAGGTTTATTTGGGGATTAAAGGGTGACCGACGGTGCTTCTAGCTTAACTAACGACGGTTAAGGGTAATCGGCTCTGGCGGTCAAGGTAGGATTTCCTAGGTTTACTAAACTAGGCATCCCCTTGATTTTTTAGGGATCTTGTGTCGTTAACTCATGGATCGACTAGAAGCTTCTTGTCAATATGCGGGAATGTGGTTAGAGGGAATGTAGGCATTGATTTTTAGGGTTTGGGTAAGTATTAGTTTGTTTTGACAACTTACTAAGAATAGGTCTTAGGGTGAGTTTGCTTGATGAGGTGTCTAGGTGAGGTGTAAGTGTGGTCATTATCTAAATTAAGATATTTAAATAATAAATATTGTGAGGATAATGAATTAATTTAATTAAATTAATATTGGTGGGGTGAAGGGGGCCATGGTTAGGTTAATGTGATGAAGGTATTTATTTATCGAGGGACCAAAGCGGAGTGTGACATAATTTTGGTGTCTACACACATTGATCTACAAAACCATAAATATAACATGTTTTTGTTTTATACAGGATAGCAGCTGCCAGGCTTTAATTTTTATTTGGAACAAGGTTCTTATCAGTTTTAAAATGTCATTAACATTAAACCATGTAGATCTTGGGAATTTTTTAACAATTTCATGGAACTTGATATTTGTCAGTAAAACAACCATCTAGACTTGCTCGTTGAACTTTTATTCGATGATCTTATTCATCCAAATAGCGATGATATTCAATGGTGGAAAAAAATTATAGATATTCATTTTCCTCGTATTCAAGCTCCCGCATCTCACTTTTTAAGATGCCAACACTTTCATTCCTAACTCAAGAAATAAGAAAAGTCACGAAATCCTCATGTGTCTGAAGTAAATTTTAATGGTTTACAGAAACACAATATCCCTACAAATAAAATATAATAAACATGTTCGTTAAAGTGGAAAACTGTTTAGATTATTGTATAATATATTTACAATTAATGTAGCTGATGAGGCCATAATATGTCCGATTAATGTATAATATATGATCTCATCTTACTCTCCTTTTGATTAAGTTTGATTGCATTGTGTGAATTTTAGTTGATCTGATATGAGTTAGGATGTAACTGTCTGTCTTTTGATTGATTGTGATCCTAATGTTAAAAGCTCTAAAATTCCTAACATAGTGTGTGTTTAAATTTAGTTTTGTAATAAAGCATGTCTAATCAGTCAAGGAAATGAAGTAGGTGGCATTCAATATGTTTTTGATAGTGTTTATTCCTACACAACTTAGTTCCGAACTTCCAAGCTAGTTCCGAACTCCATCACACAATCATCATTTAGTTCAAACTCCGTGATTTAGTTTCGAATTTTTGGACTTAGTTTCGTAACTCTTTTAGGACAGCTCCAAACTCTCACAGCTTTTGGTCTTAACAATTTCCTATGGTTTTGGAACTTCTCCAAAGTTTCAAACCGATGAGAGTTATATATTTTAAACCAAATCTAGAGATTTTACATGTACGACCCTTTCAATCATGAAGGATGAGAAGATTTCTGAACACAAATCCAAGGAGAGTTATCCTATAGCTATTTGATCAACCACCATCCAACTCAGCATCTATTTTGGGCATGATTCATATTCATCAGAATCATTGAGACAACTGTGATTATAAAATGTATATAAAGTTAGACCTATAATAGATAGATCATAGAATATAGAGATATAGAATGAGATAGTTATAGAAAAGAGAAAAGAAATAGACTAAGTACTTAGATCCAGTACGTTTTGTAATACTGAATGTTTTTATCAATAAAATAGCCATTCTAATTTGAGAGAATTTTGAGTTGTTAAAATCTTGATTCAAGGAGGAGCAAGGGCCCACTCCCCCAAGGACCAGGATATTTGTTTATTTGGTATTTATATTTCTTTAGAAAATAGCTTAGATCTGTTAATTTTGTATTGCTTTAGTTCTTTCAGTTAAACTCTGTTGTATACTTGTTCTTGTAGGTGTTTAGATAAATCTTTATATTTCTTGCAATTTTTTTCAAGAATTTTAATTTGAGTGTGTTTATTTCCAAAAGCAAGAGTGTTTATTTTGAAGTAAGTGTGTTTATTTTCTAAAGAAAGTGTGTTTCCATTCTCGCATGGTTTTTTTTACTTTCAACAAGTTTTCATAGTTTTATTTGATTAAGGTTTTACCAATAAGTCCTTAAGACATTAAAGAGATCCCCCAAAAAATATAAAAATAGCTACAATCAACTACTAGATTGGTTAAAGTACTCTTGTTGCAGATAGCTTTAGACACACCCCTAGTTTGATATGACATCAACAAGAAGTTGATTAAATGAAGGGAATGATGACACCCATCATTTTTGGTGCCATTTTCGGGACCCACCAGTTGGAATTTTCTAATTAAGTTTTAGCAAGAGAAACAAAACATACATCTAGTAGTTGAAGAATCTTCCCTACTATATCACAAAATATATGAGTAGACCAAGAGACTCACAAGGTATATTCCTTCCAAAAACATCTTCACAAGAATTCATAACATCCTCTAGTCAAAGTAAGGAAATTGATGAAGAATTGGAGGCACCACCATCCCCTGTCAGACAAGAAATAGAATTGCCATTTTTAGAATTCTTAGATCAGTCACCTGAAGGGAGTAGAACTTTTAGGAGAAGGCTTATTACCCAAGATCTATTGAGGGTAAGTTTTGATTCTCAATTGAGTAGTCAACCTCCTAATCCTAATTTTCACCTTCTCCAAGGCATATAGCTTACTACATTGATTGAGAGGAAAATTCAGAAATATTTTTGAAATGGCATGAGAAGCTGAGAGAGCACCTGATAGGACCTTTACCTATCCAATCCAATTGGGAGATGATGACACATCAATGAAAAATATCTCACCTGCACATTTACCCACCTTTAGAGGGATGTCATTTGAAGATCCTGACCAATTTCTATTTGAATTCAAGGTACTATGTCAGACCTATGATTATAAAACAAATAATAAAAACTCAAGCTATTTCCATCCACTTTGAAGGATGCAACAATGAGGTGGTTCATGGGATTAACATCCAACTCTATTAGCACTTGGGCACAAATGGAGACTGCCTTCCTAGATAAATACCAAGATTATTACAGAGGGAGAAATAGGAAGGAAGAATTCTTCAAAATCAAGCAGGAAGAGGAAAACATAGAAGACTATTTAGACAAATTCCTCTTTGTTAGCAAAAGATGTGGATTTGTGCTTACAGAGGAATTAAGTAAAACCATTTTTCTCAAAGGTTTGGATGATGAATCTAGAGAATCCCTTAACTTGATAGGAGGGGGAGACATTGATCAGATAAGAATGAATGAAATTAAAGATATTTGTAGAAGCTATTCTAGAACAAGAGGTGGACCTAGAAAAGGAAAATTAGTAAAAATTCTAAATCCAGATATGAACAAACTAATGGATGAGTTAGCAAACTTTAAAATAGACATTTTAGTGTAGTTAACCTCTACTATGGATGGATTACAAGCTAAAAAAATTCCAAAATTGAACCATTGGCTATGTATTGTCCTAGATGCAGTAAGAAGCATGCATTAAGAGATTGTCCTTTGGATAAAATAGAAATGTGTCTTATCTATGAATCTAAAGAACATGATACTGATGTTTGTTCTTTACTTCCTATCATTAAAAATCAGCTTAAACAAACCAGTGCCTCATCTACAATAGAAGAATTGAATTTTTTTAGAGACAACCTAACCAAGGGTAGTTTATGCCAAGATCAGCTCCTAATCCATGGAAAATGCCATGGGCTGCTCAAGTAGTACCAAAAAATTGGGGACAACCACCTTGGGTACCTCAACCAACTTGGAACCCTCAAGATTGGGAAAATCAAGCTTGGTATGCTCAGGGACATCAACAACCATGGGCTGGTCAAGGAAATCCTTATGCTTGGTCATAACCTAGATGGAACCCTAGTAATTATTCCTAAGGAAGAACATATCCAAATCAAAATCAATAGGCCATCATGGGATCCCCTGCATAGAATTCACAAACTGAGAATGTAGTCTAAACAAAAATGCCATCACGTCAGTAGCAAACCCCAGAAACAAACAAACAACTCCTGTTTATGGAACAAAACCAGAAAAATTAGTTGATTTACATGCTATGGATTGTAAGGATATTCAAACTAGATCTGGGAAAATCATTAACATTCCACCCCTTATAATCACTAAAATGACAGAAGAAAATGAAATCCTTAGTACTATTGTTCCAAAAGAGGATATAGAAAGAAAATAAAAGCATCCAGATAGCAGCACTACTGAGACTCCATTTCCTGAGAGATTCAAAGATGATATAGAAATAAAGGAGTCTGAATTGGTATAAGAACTAAGGAAATTGAATATTGAAATACCACTATTACAAGTAATTAAAGATATTCCAGAATTGAACAAATTAATCAAAATGTTATGCATGAAAAAGCCTAGAAGAAAGAAACAATATCCCAAGACTATCAAAGTAGATGGGAAACTTGCTGATTTATTAGTAGGAAAACTATTACTTCCCAAATACGGAGATCCAGAAGTCCTGTTATTTCTGTCTCTATAGGAAATAAGGATGTACATAATGTTTTGATAGATTTGGGAGTTGTTATCAATGTAATGATAGTGGATACTCTGAAAACATTACCATTAATGGGTATACAACCTACTAATACCATATTATAGATGGCAGATCAGTCTATAGCAAAACTAGAAGGAATTATTGAAGACGTGGCGGTTATGGTAGAGTCATGGGAATATCCAGTTGACTTCCTTATATTGCAGCCAAAAGGTAAAACATTGGGTTATCCCATTATTTTGGGTAGACCATGGTTAGCTACAGTTTTGCTTTGATAGATTGTAGGTCAGGTGATATGACAATCTCGAATGGTAAGAACTCTAAACAAATTTCCTTATATCCTACTACACAACCTTTTACTAACAATCATGAACAATTATGGGTTGATTCTCCTGAAACTAATAAGAAAAATTTGTCTTCTTTGGATATGATCACATTGTAGGATCATGTAAGAGAAGTAAAAGAGATGATTAATCCACCATCGATGAGAACTGTTGTCTTCTTGCAATCAAAAATAGTTTTGGAACATGTGGTTATAGTTAGTTCGGAACCACCAATGTTAAACCTTAGGAACCACAAAACCACAACGGTTCTATTTGATTGAAAATGATTTCACTCCAGAGAAATGATATTTCTCATGGGGAGAGGATGAATTAGTAGCTTCAGTTTTCAATACATTAGGAAGTGGTGAAGAATTTATGGAAAGTAGCAATGACGAGGAATTTGGCCTACAAAAAGAAATAAGCATCATAATTCTCATTACTATCCCTTTTCTAGTATTCTATCTCAAGGAACTTTTGGAGATGTTACTACATACCATATGATATTACCACATGCATGTCCAATAAATACTTTAATGAAACCCTTTCCAAAAATCAGTTCATCATATATTGGAACCAAACATGTTGAAATTCAACCGGTAAAACTTTTTAAACATTAACTGGTTGAAGGAGGATGAAGAAGCTAAATTGTTTGATGTTATAAAAAATCATACTAAAGATTTTTCTTGGGATTACAAAGATATGAAGGGGATTCATCCAAGTATCTTCACTCATCACATCTATACTAAAAACACTAAATTAGTTAGGCAACCTCAAAGAAGGATTAACCTAGCTTTAAGGGATATAGTTAAATAAAAAAATGAAAAACTATTACAAGTAGGTTTCATCTACCCTATCTTAGATAGCTAGTGGGTATCTCCTCTTGTAATTGTTCCCAAGAATAATGGAAAATGGAGAATATGTGTTGACTATAGGGAACTAAACAAAAACAAAATGAGAGATTATTTTCCCTTACCATTCATAGATCAAGTCCTACGCAACCTTTCGGTAAACAACACTTTTCTTTCTTGGATGGTTTTAGTGGGTATGATCAGATCAAAGTTGCTGCTGAGGATCAGGACAAAACTACATTTACATGTCCATGGGGAACCTTTTCCTATAGAGTGTTACCATTTGGTTTATGCAATGCTCCTGTAACTTTCCAGAGAGTTGTTCTTGTAATATTTTCTAATCTAACAAATGATTGTGTTGAAGTATATATGGATGAATTCATTGTACATGGAGATACATTTGAAGATTCTTTGAGAAATCTAGACAGAGTGTTAACAAGATGTGAACAACACAACCTGAATCTTAGTGATGAAAAATGTTTGATGATGGTAGATGAGGGAATTTTATTAGGACACCATATTTCACAAAAAGGAATTTAGGTGGATAAAAAAAAATTAGGATCATTTCAGATTTACCTATCCCTTAGACCACCACATATATCAAATAATTTCTAGGACATGTTGGGTATTATAGATGCTTTATAAAAGATTTCAGAAAATTACTATTATTTTCTAAAATGTGCCCTTTGCTCATTTTTGAAGGCTAACTCCTTCCATTCTCCCCTCTCTTGTGCCTCAGTCATAATATTTTGCTTTTTAGGCACTCAAAACATTCTGGAAATGGCATCATTGGATGCATCTCTTTCTCAACTTTCTAGAAAGGTAAAGTTTTCCTCCTAACTCCATGTATTTTTGAAGTTATGGCTCAACGGAGTTTTTTTAATTTTACCAAAACCTGAAAGGCCCGCAAATTAGATGAGATGCTTTCCACATGTCATGGAAGTGGCGGTGGTTGGAGGAAGACTTGGAATTTTCACCAAGTGTTTGGTGAAATTTCAAATGGAAACATTTTAGCCCATGAGACCACGTGCTTAGTGAATCAGGTGCTACCACATGTCCAGGGGAGCAATTTGAAAATTTGGCTAAGTGTTGGCGCATGGAAAATTTTGAAGGAAGGGCCTGCGCCCAATAAGGACATGCCATGTGTCTTATGCAGCCAGAGGTGGTGGAGGTCGGAGGAAAACTTGGTTTTTTACCAAGTGTTTTGCCAAAAATTTCAAAAGGTATGTTTTAGCCCGCTGCCCCCACGTCCAATCAGCACTTGCCACGTGTCACCGAGAGCTCGGACTGCGGAGCGCGGGAGGAAGTTGGGAACTTTTCCCAAAGTGTTGGCGCAAAAGGAAATATTTACCCCAAGGGCCCGTAGCCAATTATATGTCACCACGTGTCCTGGAGAGGCGAGCAAGGGGGGAATTTGGGAAATTTTCCCAAGGAAAAAATAAAGGAAAATTCAGAGAGGAAGGCCGCCCCCTTATTGCGAGCCAATAGAATCTTGCCACGTGTCCAGAGGGCGCCAAAAATCAAGGAAATGCCCGCAAGGAAATTTTGAAAGGTCAAACCCACATCGAATGGGGTTTTGACATGTGTCCAGGTAGAAAATTATCAGAGAGACCCATGAAAAATTCAGGAAGGACAGGCCCGCATCCAATCAGCGCTCGCCACGTGTCCTCACCTCATCGGCCGGCGGGGAATTTTGGGAAAATTTTCCAAAGGCGGAAATAAAGGAAAATGAAGCAGGATGGTCTCGTGCCAATAGAAATGTAACACATGGCACTTGAACCGGGGAGCAGGGGGGAAATTTTGGAAAATTTTCCCAAATGCAAAAAGGTAAAAATTTAAAATTTTTTGCTCACCGACCCGATTTGGCCCTGTTTTGCCCTAAAATTTCAAATGGCCATAACTTTCGATCCAGAGCTTGATTTTTGTGTTCTTTATATCAATGGAAAGCTGGTGAAATTATCTACAAGATTCCAGGGTCAATTTTTGCATTTTGATGGAGTTTGGAGAGAGAAAATCAAAAAATTTCTCTGGCACGTGGTGATGAGTAGAAATGACGTTTCAACCACCGTTTTTAATGAAGAATGGCTCGCATTCTCTCCCAGCATGGTTAAAAATGTCAAGGAATGGGTTTGTAAGGATGCCCATGCTGTTTTGAATGCATTTTGGTCAATGATTGAACCTCTCCCATGTTTTCCCGTTTCTCTCTCCTGGGCTCGTCCCTTGCACTGTAAAAGCTAGATTTGGCTCATTTTCAAAGGGTTGAACATTTTTGTGTATTACAGTCCCCTTTTCACCTTGAAAGTGATTTTGGTGGAATACCAGACCTTTTCTAAGAACTGAAACTCATTTTTGCCTTCCAGGTGTTGTAATGCAAGTGATTTTGATGTTAAAATAACAATACAGGCCTTGTGATTAATCTTCTATCCTCTGCTAGTGTTGTTTGACTAATTTATGATCTTTCATTACATGTCATCAGTTTGTGCATGATTTTTTTTTGTGCATTTCATGATTTGTGTCAATCTTCGAAATGAGAAAATGCTCACCACTCCTTTGGTGCATCACCTATTAGCATTAGTTTTAGTTTATCTTTTTGCATTTTCTATCTCTGTCTCCTTTGGAATTTAGGGTAGGATTAGGAATATAGACCTCTGTAACTTGTAAGTGATAAATCTAACTAGAGGAATTGAGGAACCAGCCTCTAAACTAGAGATTCCTTTCTCATTTTGCAAGTCCCACACTTGGGGAAAGGATTCAATGTTGTGCAATCACACTAGATGCTTAGTATGATCAAACTAGAAATCTGATCAACATCCAGGGGGTGCTTGCTGATTTGCAACAACAATTTTGGCACGCCGGTGGGACCTTAGAGGTCTTCATCTTCATTGCAACAAAATTGATGTGCATTTGTTGCAAGTTTCTTGCTTTAAAAGAGCTATAAATTACACATCTGGTGACTCCAAGGAAGAAGAATCAGCTGGTTTTAGCAGTGCAGACCTGAAAACTCATGAGAAGAATCACTACAAGGTCAAGAGATGGAGAAGAAGAGGTGTTGTTTGAATATCTGTAGTTATCTCCAAGAAGAAGGAAAAGTGGGAGGAGAATCCAAAGGTCTCCATCTCCACCAAATAGAACTCTCTCCACTCCTCCACCTAGTAGGCCTTTCATTCAATCAACCAGGGTTTTAAGGCCAATCAGAATGGAAAAAAACAACCCCTATGTCAATTTCATTGGCAGCCCACTTGCTCTCAATGCACAAAATCCAATTCCAGTTGCAGCATTGAAGAACATTCCATACTTCACTGGAGAAAATCAGACCACTCCTGGTGATCATGTCAAGGATATTGCTAACATTTGTGTATTCCATGAGATCAATGAGATGCAAGTTCTTTGTCAAATTGTTGGCATCTTCATTCAAAGGAAAGCTTTGCAATGGTTAGGGAGTCTTGCCTCGGTTCTATTCAAAATTGGAATCAGCTATGTATAGCCCTCCATGAGCGAGTTTGGGGAAAAGGAGACAACTTGTCCCTTTTGGAACAAGTGACAACCATCAAAAGAGCTCCCAATGAGCGGTGGTGATTTTAATTTCAGATTTCAAAGGACTTGGGAGAGAATTCCAGTGGCAGTCAGGCCAACAACAGAAGGTGCTTTTCTTTATTACCTTAAAGCTTTAAATTCTGATATTTCTATGTTAATTCAATCCATGGGAGGCACAACCATCCCCATTGCTTATAGTATTGCCATTAGAGCTGAAAATTGTTTGATTCAAGCTGGCAAACTAGCTCCTAGGCCTCCAATGCCATTGTTTCCAAGTTTAGAGAGCCCAAGTACTAGCCAAGTGTCTAATTTAGCTCCTATTCCCACTCCTAGAAATAACAATTCAAATGAAGCTTCTACTTCATCTTCTAGTGCCTCAAATGAGCTTCAAGAAGTCATGAAGCAGCTGCAAAATCTAGGCAATGAGCTGGTTACTCTCAAGAGGTAGCAAACCCAAGGTTTTAGACCTTCTTTCCAGCCCCAAGCTCAGCCTAACAGGCAGCCATATCAACCCCAAAGACCACCCAATCCAGCTGCAAATTTGAATCAAGCAAGGCCTCCTACCAATAGACCATTTCAGCCCTATAATCCCAATGCTACATCTGCCTCTAAAGCATTAGTGCCAGTACAAAACAATATAGCTCAAGAGTATGATTGGTGTTTCCCATGCAATGAACCTCACAACCAATCCATGTGCTTCAATGGTGCCTTGAATCAAGCATTAATGGTGACAACAACTGGTGTGGAGGGTGAAGGTAGTCAAAGAAATGACCAGCAACAAGAAACATTCCAGCAATCAGCTCCAAATGATACCACACTTGTAAACTAGTAGGCAGAAGATTTTTGTGGTATGAATCAAATGGTTTCCCAAAGTGTTGCAGCCAACACAAGATCAAAAAGAAGAAATCTGGGTGAAGAACAACCATTAGCTCCAAGCAATTCACAACCTTCCATCACCCCACAGAATGTTGGCAAACAAAATGCAATCCCAAGCACGCAAGGATTGCCTAAAACAGTTCCTAGGCCAGCCCAAATGCCAGTTGTTGCTGCCCATACACAAGGAATGAATGTGCAGGCCAAGGGACAACAAAGGGATACTTCATCTCCATTCAATATCATTGATCAGATGAAGAAGACAAATGTAAACATATCAATGTGGGAATCACTATCTATCCCAGGCCAAAGAGATTTGCTACAAGCTGCCATGAAGGACTAGTCAACTTCAAATCAACAAGTCCAAATGCAAGAGAAAGTGCTCACAAATGCTGCCCAACCTGAGGGAATCATGGAGGAAAACAAGGTAAAATGTTGAAGCCCCCTCCATTCTATGTTTCATTGATCATTGGAAATCAATTAGTACACAATTGCATGATTGATTCTAGAGCAAGTAGTTCAGTAATGCCCAAGAAAATAGCTGATCAGTTGGGAATTCAGTATGAAGCCATATCCAAAGGGGTGGTACAATTGGATGGGACAGCAGTAACAATGGTTGGGGTGATTAAAAACTTGAGTCTTACCTTGCATGCCTATGTCCAACGTGGTTGTTTTGCAAGATGTCTCAGTAATAGACCTTCCACCACTCTTTGCCCTATGTTTGTCAAGGGATTTCACAGCTAAGATTGGAGGTTACTTATCTGCTGATTGGTCACACATGTTGTTCAGAACAAGATATGGAACCAAAGCCACAATCAGGTCTGAACCTATTGCAAACTTTCACATTGAGCCTTACACCCCAAGTCAGATCAATGCCAATTGTTCAGCATTTGATCAAGAAGATCACCCAAGCACTGATGAAGCTGACACCAAGGTTGGAAGTATCCCAGATCTAACTCTTGATGAATGGGCAAACAAGGTGCATGCTTTTGATCCTTATCAAGAAATAGAAGAATCTGAGTTAGGAGTCTATTGCATGCATGAAGAAAATCAGCCTATCCCTAGCATCACCAAGCCAGACCACAAGGATGACAATGAGGTATGGCAGTTGTTTTTTGATGGATCAAGGAGTAGACAAGGTGCAGGAGGGGGAGCCATGCTTGTTTCACCTCAAGGAGTTAAGTATTATTCAACTTTTAGATTTCAGTTTGCATGCTCTAATAACACTGCTGAATATGAAGCTTTGGTACAAGGATTGCATTGGTCAATCAAAAGAGGGATAAAGAACTTGCAAGTCTTTGGTGACAGTGAGTTGATTGTCAACCAAGTTAAGGGGCAACATGCTTTGTCAAGAATGATCTACTCAAATGCTACAAGAATAGGGTATGGGACCTCATTGAAGATTTTGAGGGCTTTAGCATAAAATCCATTCCTAGAAAAGAGAACAAGCTGCTGATAGGCTTGCAGCAGTTGGGGCAGCCTTTGATGTTGTTGAAAGCATTCAAAAGGACAAGGTACAGCCAAACATCCATGTGATTGTGAGGCCTTCAGTGCCAAGAAACAATGTAAGTTGGCAAGTGTTTGAAAATGATCAGCAAATCATCCATTTCTTACAAGAAGAGGCTGAATTCTCATCCAAAAATCAGAAAAGTTGGAGCAGCAGTATGGTGACCAAGTGGTGCAACTGAGAACCAACAAACTACCAAAGGGACTTATTACTTTGGAGTCCATTTTCAATCCTAATGATCAGTTTAGGAAGGAGAAAGAAAACATCCAAGTGAAGGGAGAAGATTCAGTGTCCATCTTGTTAGAAGAAGGCAAATCACTCCAAATTGGTAAGATGACAACTGAGAAAGAAAGGTATGAGTTCATACAACTTTGTCAAGAATTCCCTGATGTGTTTTCTTGGAGCTATGAAGATTTGAAAGGTTTGATCCCAGAGTTAGCTCAACACACCATTGAATTGGACCCTAGTACTAAACCCATCAGGCAAAAACAAAAAGGCTAGTCAACCCCCACATGGAGCCTCTCATGAGGAAAGAGTTGGATAAGTTGATAGAATCAAGAATCATATTCCCTATCAAGCATTCTAGTTGGGTTGCCAACTTGGTTCCAGTCAGAAAGAAGAGTGGGGAAATCAGATTGTGTGTTGACTTCAGAGATTTGAATAGAGCATCTCTCAAGGATCATTATCCACTTCCTTCCATGGAGCAAATTTTACAAGTTGTTGCTGGCTCCGAGAGGTTTTCATTACTTGATGGCTATTCAGGGTATAATCAGATTATGGTGAAGGAAGAGGATCAGTTCAAGACAGCCTTTACAACCAAATGGGGAACTTATGCATACAGGAAAATGCCATTTGGGCTGTCCAATGCTGAGCCACTTTCGAAAGCAATGGACATGGCGTTGAAGGGTTGATTAACAACATAGTGCTGATATATCTTGATGATATCACTATTTTTTCAAAAATACAGCAGACCACCTCTCTCATTTGAGACAAGTGTTCCAAAGGTGCAGAAGATTTGGAGTCTCCTTGAACCCTAAAAAATGTATTTTCTTAGCCCATGAAGGAAAGCTCCTTGGTCACATTGTCTCCAAAGAAGGATTAGCAATTGATCCAGAAAGAGTTGAAGCCATAAGAGCACTACCATTGCCAAGCCACAAGAAGGCCCTTCAAAGTTTCTTGGGGAGGATAAATTTTGTTCGGAGGTTTGTCCCAGATTTTGCAGCCCTTGTCAAACCTATCACCAAGATGTTAAAGAAAAGCATGGCTTTCAAATGGACAACAGAAGGCAAGGAGAATTTTGAAGCAATCAAAGAAGCCATCTCTCAAGCCCCAACTCTCATCAACCCAGGATTTCTCCAAGGATTTCATCCTCTATGCATTTGGGGGTGATGATACTATTTCTACAATTTTGGTACAGCAAAACAAGGACAATGATGAGCAGCCAATTTCTTTCTTCAGCCAAATCCTGGAGGACTATGAGGTGAGATATTCTTTCATTGAGAAGCATGTTCTTGCAGTAATCAGAAGCTTGAAGAAGTTCAAGCATTTAGTCTCAAACAATAAGGTCCAATTGCTTGTTTCTCATGTGGGAGTTAAAGACTTCCTCCTCAACAAAGACTTGAATGAAAAGAGGGCAGGTTGGATTACTCGTGTCATGGAGTATGACATTGAGATTAAAGTCACCAAGCTGGTCAGAGGGAAAGGATTGTGTGAGCAGCTGACTTTGAGCAAACAAGAGGAAGCATGCAAGGAAAAGGAGGTTGTTTTGGCATTGCAAGACAACCATGAGCAAGGAAGCACTCAAGAGGAAAATAATGGTGTCCCCACTCCTTGCTGGACCCAAAGTATAATGCACTTCCTAAGCATAGGCCTATGCCCTCCAAGAGATGAACAAGACCCAAAGAAGACACTTGAGATGCGGGCTGTCCCATATGCCCTTGTTGATGGTGTTTTGTTCAAAAGAGATGTGAATGGAGTACTACTGAGATGCATTGGTACAAATCAGATTCATAGGGTGTTGGAAGAGTTCCATGGTGGACCAGCTGGTGGTCATTTTGCACCAAGAGTGACAACTCTAAAGATCATGAGGGCTGGTTATTATTGGCCCAAGATTTTTAGTGATTGTTATGCATGGATCAAGAGGTGCAAGAATTGTGCATTCTTCACAGGTAAAGAGAGACTAGCTGCCCTTCCATTGCATCCAATTTCAGATTGACCAGCCATTCATGCAATGGGGTTTAGACTTCATTGGAGTCATTAATCCCAATTCAAGCCAAGGGCACAAGTGGATTTTAACAGCCACATATTACTTCACTAAGTGGACTGAAGCAGTAGCACTCAAGGAAGCAAATGAATCTAGTATCCTAGACTTCTATGAGGGAATAGTAACCAGGTTTGGCATACTAGCTACAATAATATCAGATAATGCATTGGCATTCATTGGATCCAAGGTGACTGAATGGGCTGTCAAGAATGGGATCTACCTAAGTACTTCATCAAACTATTACCCTCAGGGTAATGGCCAGGCTGAGTCTACAAACAAGAACTTGTTGAGGATCATTAGAAGGACTCTTGATGAAAATCAGAGATCTTGGCATACTAAATTGAAATCAGCTTTATGGGCTGATAGGATAACTCCCAAGAGATCTACAGGTAATTCTCCATTCAAGCTTGTTTATGGAAGAGAGGTAATTTTGCCCATGTCACTTGAGTTGCCAACATTGGAACTCATGAAATAGTTGGAGTTGTTGGAGTTTGAGCCCATGGAAGTCAGATATGCAGAATTGATGGAGCTCCAAGAGATTAGAAATCAGGCATCCCAAGCAATGGAGAAGGATCAGGCTTTGATAAAGAAGACCTTTGATAGAAAGGCCAAGGATAGATCTTTCCAAGTTGGAGATCTAGTGTTAAAATGGGATGCAGATAGAGCAAAACCGGGAGGCATTCAAAATTTGATGCCATTTGGAGTGGCCCATACATGGTCACAAAGTGTAAGGACAACAATGCCTTCCAATTGTCTTCATTGGATGGTGAAGAACTGTAGATTCCAGTCAATGGAATCCATCTAAAGCATTGCTACTAAAGGGAAATTCTCCACCTTGTAAATATTAGCTTAGGTTTTCATTCCTCCAAGTGCTTGTGCACATTGTTTTGTTGTAGGTTAGTTTTTTTTTCCTAAGTGCTTTGGCACAGGCTTGCTTTGTTCCTGAGGAATGTGTTTGCAGGCCTTGCTCCATCAGGTGATATTCCATCTTCCTCCTTGCAATGTTCTAGTCAGTTGGGGTATCAAACAGAAAAATGATGACTCCATGCCCAATGGATTGCTTCAGGAAACTGGTAACTTCATCCAATAGCGAGCGATGATGACCCTACGAGTCACCAAAATTGTTATCCAAAATGTGCCCCTTGCTCATTTTTGGCTAACTCCTTCCATTCTCCCCTCTCTTGTGCCTCAGTCATAATATTTTTCTTTTTAGGCACTCAAAACCTTCTGAAATGGCACCATTGGATAGAGCTCTTTCTCAGCTTTCCAGAAAGGTAAAGTTTTCCTCCTAACTCCATGTATTTTTGAAGTTATGGCTCGGTGGAGTTTTTTGGGGAAATTTTCCCCTGAAAGGCCGTGCGGCCAATGAGATGCCACCACGTGTCATGGAAGTGGCGGGGTCGGAGGAAGACTTGGAATTTTCACCAAGTGTTTGGTGAAATTTCAAATGGAAACATTTTAGCCTGTAGGCCCGCCAGTGAATCAGGTGCCGCCACGTGTCCAGGGAGCAATTTGAAAAATTTGGCTAAGTGTTGGCGCATGGAAAATTTTGAAGGAAGGGCCCGCGCCCAATAAGGACATGCCACGTGTCTTATGCAGCCGGAGGTGGTGGAGGTCGGAGGAAAACTTGGTTTTTTACCAAGTGTTTCACCAAAAATTTCAAAAGGTATGTTTTAGCCCACTGCCCCCACATCCAATCAGTGCTTGCCACGTGTCACCGGAGCTCGGACCTGCGGAGCGCGGGAGGAAGTTGGGAACTTTTCCCAAAGTGTTGGCACAAAAGGAAATATTTGCCCCAAGGGCCCATAGCTAATTATATGTCACCACGTGTCCTGGAGAGGCGGAGCAAGGGGGGAATTTGGGAAATTTTCCCAAGGAAAAAATAAAGGAAAATTCAGAGAGGAAGGCCCCCCCTTATTGCGAGCCAATAGAATCTCGCCACGTGTCCAGAGGGTGCCAAAAATCAAGGAAATGCCCGCAAGGAAATTTTGAAAGGTCAAACCCACATCGAATGGGGTTTTGACACGTGTCCAGGTCAAAAATTATCAGAGAGACCCACGGAAAATTCAGGAAGGATAGGCCCACATCCAATCAGCGCTCGCCACGTGTCCTCAGCTCACGGCCCGGCGGGGAATTTTGGGAAAATTTTCCAAAGGTGGAAACAAAGGAAAATGAAGCAGGATGGGCCCACACCAATAAAATGTGCCACGTGGCACCTGGAAGGGCGGAGCATGGGAAATTTTGGAAAATTTTCCAAATGACCAAAAAGGGTAAAAATTCAAATTTTTTGCCCACCCGATTTGGCCCTGTTTTGCCCTAAAATTTCAAATGGCCATAACTTTCGATCCAGAGCTCGGTTTTTCACGTTCTTTATATCAATGGAAAGCTGGTGAAATTATCTACAAGATTCCAGGGTCATTTTTGCATTTTGATGGATTTTGGAGAGATAAAATTGAAAAACATCTCTGGCACGTGGTGATGAGTAGAAATGATGTTTCAACCACCGTTTTTAATGAAGAATGGCTCATTCTCTCCCAACATGGTTAAAAATGTCAGGGAATGGGTCTGTAAGGATGCCCATGCTGTTTTGAATGCATTTTGGTCAATGATTGAACCTCTCCCATGTTTTCCCATGTTTCTCTCTCCTGGGCTCGTCCCTTGCACTGTAAAAGCCAGATTTGGCTCATTTTCAAAGGGTTGAACATTTTTTGTGTATTGCAGGTCCCCTTTCTCACCTTGAAAGTGATTTTGGTGGAATAACAGACCTTTTCTAAGAACTGCAACTCATTTTTTCCTCTCAGGTGTTGTAATGCAAGTGATTTTGATGTTAAAATAACAATACAGGCCTTGTGATTAATCTTCCATCCTCTGCTAGTGTTGTTTGACTAATTTCTGATCTTTCATTACATGTCATCAGTTTGTGCATGATTTTTGTTGTGCTTCCATGATTTGTGTCAATCTGCAGAAATGAGAAATGCTCACCACTCCTTTGGTGCATCACCTATTAGCATTAGTTTTAGTTTATCTGCATTCTCTATCTCTGTCTCCTTTGGAATTTAGGGTAGGATTAGGAATATAGACCTCTACAACTTGTAAGTGATAAATCAGAGGAATTGAGGAACCAACCTCTAAACTGGAGATTCCTTTCTCATTTAGCAAGTCCCACACTGGGGGAAAGGATTCAATGTTGTGCAATCACACTGGATGCTTAGTATGATCAAACTAGAAATCTGATCAACATCCGAGGATGCTGCTTGATTTGCAACAACAATTACTACCCCATGTTTAATTTGTTAACTAAGGAATGTGAATTTCTTTGGGATGAAAAGTGCCAACATGGTTTTGAAGAAATTAAAAATAAATTAATCAATGCCCCAATATTGAGAGGTCCTAATTGGGAAAAGCCATTTCATATCCAAACAAATGCCTCAAATTATTCCATTGGTGCAGTATTGGGATAGAAAGATGAAGAAGGAAAGATGTATGCCATTTACTATCTTAGCAAGAATCTTACTCCCACTGAAAAGAATTACACCACCATTGAAAAAGAATTTCTTACTGTAATTTATGCAATCAATAAATTCAGACATTATATTACAGGGTATAAGATATTTGTATACACAGATCATTCAACAATTAAGTATTTAATGAACAAACCAGTGGTTGGAGGAAGAGTCATTAGATGGTTATTACTTTTGCAAGAATTTGATATTACCATTATGGACAATCCAGGTAAATCTAATGTGGTAGCTGATGTTTTGTCAAGACTAACCACCACAGGGGAATAAGATATAATCAAGGATAAATTTCTAGATGAACAACTATTTGCAATCTCAGTAAGTACACCATGGATTGCTAATATGGAAAATTATATTGCAACAGGGAAGTTCCCTCCTTCTTTCACTAAGAAACAAATAAAGAAGTTAATTAAAACAAGTGCACAATTCAAATGGTTAAATGGAATTCTATTTAAGTGTGGTCATGTTTTTGTCTTATGTAGGTTTGTAAGAGAGGATGAAATATTTGACATCCTCAGAGCATGTCATGATGAACCAAGTGGAGGACACTATTCAGTAAAAAGAACAACTCATAAGATACTTGGCACTTGGTTATTATTAGCCATCTCTGTACAAGGATGTGAAAAGATATATCAAGAGGTGTGATCCTTGTCAAAGGATGGGACAACCAACTTTCACCAATGAAATGCCTCTTCAGCCTCAAGTTTTGGTTGAACCATTTGAGAGATGGGGATTGGATTTTGTTGGTCCCTTTAATCCTCCTTCACAAGGGAAGGAATATATTCTTATATGTACTGACTATGTGAAAAAATGGGTAGAAGTGCAAGCATTGAAAAATGCCATTGAGGAAGCAGTTGCTTGATTTCCTTTGGAACATAATTATGATCAAGTTTGGAGCACCAAGGAGCATAGTTTCATATCAGGGACCACAATTCATGTCTAATATGATCCAAGATTTCACAAGGTATTACCAAATCAATCATAGGAAGTCATCTCCTTACCATCCACAGTCAAATGGACAAGCTGAAGTAACAAATAGAGAATTAGAGAACATCCTTACCAAAATGGTTGAAGCTGGGAGAAAAGATTAGGTAAAGAGACTACCTGAAGCTATCTGGGCTTATAATACAACTTGGAAAACTATAACAGGGTTTTCACCATATGAATTAGTCTATGGGAAAATCCCTTTTTCCTATAAAATTTTAACTTTAGACATTAAGGACAGTAGTGAAGGTGGGAATTGAGTTGAATGCAGCTCAAAAAGAAAGAATCCTTCAACTCAATGAGTTGGATGAATTAAGGTTGGAAGCACTTCAATAGATAGAGATGATTCAAGAGCAAAGGAAGTAATGGCATGACATATATATCAAGAAAAGAAAATTCAAAGTAGAAGATGGGCATTATTGTTTGATTCTAAGTACCAAAAGTTCCAAGGAAAATTGAGAACCGATGGTTCGGACCCTATCAAATTGATCATATTTTTGACATTAGTTCTATTCGATTACTTCCCATTGATGGCGTGCAGAGAACACTCTTGGTCAATGGACATAGGCTAAAACTCTATAGGAAGCATCCCACTAGGAATGAATTTTGAGGAAGATTGAAGCAGAAAAAGAATTTTATCATATGAAGAACTCGCTTCTTCCAAAATGATCAAATAATCGAGATGATAGATCCGAATAAAGGGAAAAAGATGAAAACTCGTAAATGGCATCTTCTTCCCCAAAAAATAAAATAAAATAAAAATCTCTCAAGGTCAATTGAAAACCAACAAATGGCGATTGACCTATTTTTTTTTTTTGGCTAGTTCAAATAATAGAATTCTTTAGAATTCCATTTGTCTTATCTAATCATGTTTTGTTCCACTTGTAGGAATGACGAGTCATCATAGCAAAAGGCTTACATCATCAAGGATGGTAATTATGTCTTTTAACTTATTTAGGGTTGATTAAATGTTTACATGTGTGATGTGACTTAATTTAAAAGTAGGTATGATGAGTCATCTATTTATACATTATGATTACAAGTGTGTAATCATGAAATTGATTTGGATGGAATAAGTGGCAGCATGGTTATCATTAGTAATCATTATTACAAACATCAAGTGAAATAAATATTGCAGAAATATCTTGAGGAAGGAGTAGTGAATTGAGTTTGTATTCCACAACAAAGAACAAAGAATTCAGAGGTTTTATAGCTAAAAATTAAGGTTCCACAACTAAAAATAGAGGTTCCACAACCAATTCATTTAGTTCTGTAGCTAAGAAGAAGGCCTACAACCAATTCACACAAAATCAAGAGAGATAGAACTCAAGCCGATATGGGGATTAAGAAGAAATCGAACTAGAGGAAGATTCCTAGTTGCTTGTAGATGAAGAAGTAGCATCCATCTTTGAGCATGCAGGATGGCTTGAATTCCTAAAGAAATTTTCAAAACATAATGACGAATTGGTAAGAGAATTCGTCATAAACCTCAAACAGTCTAGAACAAAGGTGAGAAATGTCTTTATTCCTTTTTCTGTAAATACTTTAAGTAATGTGTCTGGAGTGCCCATTGTTCATGTCCCACAACCTGCCAAGGGGAATTTGAAAGAAATGGTTGAAGTCTTACTGTAAGAAGAAGGAGCTAAACCCCAATACATCTATAATACAAAGAAAATCATAAAAGGGGTCAGAAGGGCCAATTTTCCCAAACCCTTTGACAGGGTAGCATTTTGGATAGTAAAATATTTAACTTGTGATGGTCAGTTTGGGTCTGTGGGAAAAGAAGTCTTAAAAATGCTCATATATATGAAGTATGGAGCCACCAAACCTGAATACATAATAAACCTCCTAGGGTTTCTTTTTTATTCCATTCAGACCATGGCTCAGAGGTATTCCTAGGGTGTTGGGACAATTAGGCATCATGGTCTAATTCATTTGATATGCTAGCACCATTTCTTGTCAAAAATAATGGAGAAGAAATTTGGGACAAGTTTCTTGGCAAGTTCAAGAAAAACCCTAATATTATCAGAAGGACAATTCCAGCCCCATTCTCTCCTTCAGCTAATCTAGAAATTGATGCCCCTATAGAAGGACAAAGGGAAATGGAAAGAGAAAACATACCAAGAAAAATAAGGTCGGTGAGGAAGATAAAAACAACAGAGCCTTCTGTACCTATGAAGGAAATTCCTTCTTCCACAACTTCAGAAGAGCCAATATCTATCTCTGATGTGATAGCTCACCCACACAAGAACAAGAAAGAATAGTAAGAAGAAGTTCTAGAGGGAAATTCACTACTAGGCATGTTGAACTTCCCCAGATAAGAAAAATTCATAAGAGGTCAAGGGAACTCCAGAAGGAAGGAGTGAGCAGGAAAGGATGGAAGAGGAAGTTGCTGACATTTTGGGTAGCATGGCCATGACTCCACCTGAGCCAAGTCATGCTGAAATGGACAGAGGAGAAGAGAGATTTGAAGATCAAGATTTTCAGGAGTTGGTTGAACCATCAGCAGTGCCACATGAAGAAGAAGAGTTGCCATCCAGGATAAGAAAAGGAAAATTTCAGAGGAAGAAGAAAGACAACAAGTTAAACATGCTTTGTTCTTGTCTAGAGCGAGAGATCATTATCGAGAAAATATGAGGAATTGGACTTCCTCAAAATTAAATTGGAACAAAGGGAAACACTCATTGATGAGCTAACAACTCAGCTTGTTTCCAGGGCGAGGAGTTATCAACAACCAAGAAGCAACTGATAGAAAAAGAGGAAGAATTCCAGACTTCCAGAAATAGAGTGATGTGTCCACCACCTCTACATAGATTGATTTGACCTATTTTCCACTTAAACAACAATGGGATGATATTTACAGAGATCTCAGAGAATCCAAAACATCAAATGAGGAATTAAAGACCAAGATGGAGGAAGAGATGAAGGAAAGAAAGGAATGGGAAGAAAAATTTTATAAGGAAGGAAATAAATATAAATGTCTTTCCAAAATTCATATGGTCTGTATTATGAGTGAGAAATTACTTTCCTACAGGAGGCCTTCTCCTGCATATAGTGTGTTTTTGGAAGAGCAGTTCATTCACTGGCAAATGTCAAGAATTACATGTGGGCTTCCACATGAACTACAAGATGAATTTGAATTCATAATATCTTACTCTCTATCCAAATTTTGAGTAGAAAAATATCCTGTGTGAATTTTATATTTGTAATTATATGCTACAAAAAAAAGGATTTATGATTAACTTATATGTAGGGGACAACTAGCTCAATGCATTTACATCTCTTTTGCAAGACCATTACATGAAGGAAAGGGAATCTGAATTTTTATTGAAAGCCAGCTCAATAGGCCTCTGCATGAGAGCTCATTATGGTAAACCTTCTGCCTTCCTCACAAATTTTAGAACTCATGCCTTTGATAGGAGATTCAAGACACATTACCCCCATTCTGCAAAAGAGTATTGATGCCTTCACCTCCTATGAGGAGGAAATTTTTGAAGATATTTATGAAGGATGCTCAAAAAGATGGGAACTCCTTACTATTTCTTTGAAAAGAAGGGAAGTAATTTCCCCTACAAATCTGATATGGATTTTAGAGAGGGCCTATTGGTATCCGATTTAATCTCCTTCACAACTTGAACATCATCATGAATCTACACAAGACACTCAAGGATAGATAGATGTTTTGTATGTCATTTGTAGCCAGGGAGAACACCTAACTACTTGTTTACATTCAAGGTTTGAGGGAGTGGATAGCACCTTCATAAGGGTTTTGATCTAACCCTCACTATTTTAGGTTGTGCCTATCAACCAAGGTAAGAGAACCTTTATTGCAGCCCCTATATGGTAACGAGATGAAGATATCCTTGTGTTTTGCATATGATGTGGAGGAGGCTTTGTGAAAACATGATCAAATATCCATTATCCTAACTCAAAGGAGCTGTCACTACTAAATGATGGATATGTTCTCAAAACAAAGCTAGAGCTGCTACAAACATGATAAAACCCTAATCAACTTTGTGCATTTTTGTGAAAGGATTGAATTCTTTTAAGGACATACAACACGAGATGCAGGGGTATTGTAGGTAGGATGAGTTAGTTTAAAGTGAAATTCTGATGAGAGATATTGGGACAAGAGTAGTTAAGAGTCATCACCTTCTTTGGGAAACCTTGCAAAAGAATTACAACACCTAAACAACAGAGATATTTCAATGAATTTGAAGTGCTCTTTCAACCAGGATGTGTGCATATATGGATGCCCAAATCTGCACTATTCCATACAAAATTTGATAACCTACCACAAAGGCTTGAAGCAAAATATCAATAAAGCATTCAGAACCTCTTGTTAGATCATGACCTAAGGTACACCCAAAGGTTTACAAACACCCTCAATTTACAAGGAAGGTAAGATGAATTTAAATCTATTTATCTCCAATCAAATGAATGCTCTTGAATGGAAGATATCGATGCCTTCAAACCCTCTACAAGAAATGAGACCATGCATGACCAATAAAGATCCCAAACACAAGATTGCAACATGAGCATGAACCACAAATTGAAAACATACTTTGAAATACAAGTGTGTGAAAGTTTTGCCAAGAAAAAAACAGTTAATCCAAGAATTTGATCAAATATATCAAAGCAAGGGAATGTTATTTAGACAATCTCAAATCTTTTTGATGGCTTTACAGCTGAAACCAACTCAACATGATGAACATTTTATGCAAACTGGAATCAAAATGGCTCTCGGCGCTTTCAAAAAGGAAATGGACTTCTTCCGAGTTTTCCATGTGAAAATTCTTCTCTCCTCCAAAATTCTCAACGAGAACCCCAAAAATGTCTCCAAACTATATGATATATCATATACCAACTTGGATCCTTGCATCCCAAACAAATAATATGCCAAAGGGATAAAATTTGTTACAAAACCCTATCCATTTGATGAAAAATGATATAAAAGCGTCAAAACAAATTCTCGCCAAATGCCAAAGATGCATAGATATTTTAAAATATTGCATGAACTCGAGATCCTTATCTATCCCAGGGTCACGTTTTGGCATTCCACCATGCCAACATGCATTTGCAATCATTTTCACTTTTTTCCTCACCATTTTTAACTCTGCAACTTTTCATTTTTACCTTTCACGTGTTTTTCACGGGTGAGAAAAATATCTCACAAAAAAACACTATAGGGCATCGAATCATCTCAAATAAATGATGCTATTATGTTCATAAGGCTAAAGGGATGTAAATTCATATAAAATTTCATGTGTTTTGCTGCAAAAATGATGATTCCACACTTCTTGGAGCTCCCATGGCACCCAAAAAATGAAAATGCACAACTGCCGTTGATTAAAATCAACTTTAAATGCCAGCCTTCCACATGGCAGATCCAAATCCTCTTTAAAAGCACCAAAATTACCTTTTTACCTCTGGATAAGGTGCACACGTGTCCAAAAACCATTGGCACGTGACCCTCCCTTTTAAATTTTGCATTTTAAACCCTTTTTGATCTCGGGAAAATTTTGAAAATTTTCCCCGCGAGCCCCTGGATGCGCCACGTGTCCTCCTGTAGGTCCCCACCAAAATCGTGGGTCAGTTTGATGAATTTTGCCACTTTTTTGAGAAAAGGAAATTTTTCTCAAAATGCTCCGCACCCTTGAATACCTGCTGTTTCTCTGCCACATGTCGATCTCCCATTGGAGGCAGAGCCGACTCATCAATTTTTCCTTCAAACCTCCGCAAGCATCAAAACTCCATGCGGGCCCGACCTCTCTCTTTGACATTTGAAAATGCCACGTGTCACCTGTGGATTAGTCACGGGAAAAACCTCCAATATTTTCCACGGGTTCATTGTTTCCTTTGGAAATTTTCACCAAAGTTGGAACATTTTCCATCTTTCCTCCGCGCTCCGAATTTCCATCAAAATTCGGACACATGTCCACTATTCATTGGTGGTCGGGACCTTGAACCGAAATTTTCCTTCTTACCTTTTGAAGTTAAAAAACTTCAACTGCCTCCAAGCCTCTGCCTCTCCATTTCATCTCTGTGCATATGTGTCACACTGTGATTCGCGTGGAGGTCTGGCTCAAAATGTTACTTTAAAATTTTGCCTCCAAAGGCAAAAATCCAAAAAAACATGCATCACCCCACTTTTCCCTTACTCCTGTGGACACACGTCGCCCCTCCATTGGGTGCGAGGCCCTCGGGCTGAATTGTAATTTAACACTTTGAAGTTAAAAGACTTCAAAATTTTCACAAATTCTACCCATCCATGCTAACTTTCTTAGACACGTGTCCACTTCGTATTGGGTGCGGACCCCTAGGAAAATTTTTTCCTTTTGCATTTTGAAACCAAAAACTTTCAAATTCTTCTAAGTTCCCACTATTCCGGTCGATCTCCTTGGACACGTGTCACCTTTCTAATGGTTGCAGGTTTGTGGGCCAAATTTTTCCCCGACAACCCGAGCCAAAAAACACAAAAATTTTCCAAGTCCTTGACCATCCGCTTGGCCCTCCTGGACACGTGTCATCATGCCATTCACTGCGAGCCTTCGGGCAAAAAAATTTGATTATGATAAATTTGCAAGAAATGAAGGAAAATTTTTAAGTGACCTCCACCACACACTGCTCCATCTATCTAATCAAATCATGCCACGTAGGTGTAGACACCAAATTCGTGTCTCACGACCCCTTGTGACCCGCATCCCATTTCGCAACCTAACCTCATTACCTAAACTTTACACAATTATTTATTAATTACCTTGTAATTGATAAATCCACATCACCTTACCCGCCACCTCACCTGTGCCACCTCATCATGACCTAGCCCTAACCCAAAATTAACCTAATTAAGACCCATGACTTAGTCAGACTCACATCCATAACTAATGCCTCCTTACTCGCACCCAAAGCCGACCTTCTAGCCACTTGACCAAGCCCGCAAGGCTCTTCTCTCGGGAGAAAGCGGGGAAGGTGGGCTATTTTACTCAAAATAGCCTACTTTTTCCTAACCGATGCTTGGTTCTACTTCGATTTAGCCGTCGGTTACGCAACCGCCATCGGTTCCTCAGAAATGGGCTTCCCAAACCAAAACAACGGATCGGAATTTCATTTTGAGATCGGTCGAAGGATTTTTAACAAAAGGAGAGTCCAAAGCGATTGGCGAGTCGAAATTTCACTTAACCAAGCGAGAGCGAGTGAAGAAACCGAGAAGAGTTGGCAGTGAAAGGAGATCAACTTGCACCTTCATCAAAAAAACCATGGGAAGTTATATCTTGCATGTCCTCCATTATAACATTTCTTGTGCTTTTGGAATTGTAATCTTCCCAAATCCGTTCTGAACCCATTATCTAACGTACCATTGCCTCTAACCATCATTCCTTAGCTTCTAACCATCCCATTTCTCAATACTATCCAAAAACCAGCCATTAAAAACACCACAACCAGCCGAGAAGATCCTAGAACCAACCGGTATCGGTTATCAAGACCGCCATCGGTTATAGATAAAGCATCGGTTCCTTTGATCAAAACCAAGAAAATGAGGCCTTTTCCCTACCCATTCCACGAAACAATTTAATTGGTACTCTCCTTTTTTGTGTTAATTCATATTAGCGACTTACCACCTTCGAAAGGAAGTTTCATACTTCACAGGCCCAAGCGATTCCCTCATTTATTATCTAATCAAAATCTTGTGGTCTTGTGTTCTTATTTGCGAGTAGTCCTTCCAAGACAAAAAGGAGTTCTTTGCGGTCGGCAAATGATCTTTCTCTACGGTACGTGCACATCATCTCGACATTTACAGGTATTCCTCCTAACCCTAACCTTATCTCATTTTCTATAAGGAACGAAGCATTTCCGAGTGAAACAAGTAGGCACACAAGGTAGATGCGGGGCCATGGAGCAAATTCTCCCTTTGCCAAAAATTGAAAATTGACAAGTTATAACATTTTTTTTCCGACCGCACCCGGCCAATGAGAGCTGTCATCATGTCAAACTTCATAGAGTTTGATGATAAATTTGATGGCGAGAGCACATCAAAAATGTCAAAAATTTAGGGAATGCCCTAGAAACTAAATTTTTTGATAGGGAAGGCAAAATTATTCATTTTAAACCAACTAAATCATCTCTTGACATCATTTGTGACCTTGGGATTGGGGAAACACTTGCAATTCGGGATTTGATCAATTTCAAGCTCTTTCACGATTTGGAAAAGGAGAAAATGGTACAAAGACATGAAAATGAATAAATGAAGGCACAAGCGGGGGAACTTGGATTTTACTTCAATTTAGGGTAGAATAACAACAATGAGGGCATTTGAAAGCATCCAACTGAAAAAATGAGTTGCAAATCACCAACTCGAGCCAATAAAACATTTTTGAGCAAAAGTGAAGCGTGGAAAATCAGAGCAAAGTGTGCAAACCCATAAATTACACCAACGGGGACAAAACATTATGCACAATAATTCCCCAAGTCAATGATACTTACTACCAAATCTAGATGGGAATGCGAACAAGGCCACCTCTACTTCTCACCCGCATGTATCCTTCGCAGAACAGAGAACCTCAAGACCCTACTAATTTGAAAAGTGGGAGAGGAAAATAGAAAAAGGAGCTGGGTACAGTACATCTAAGCTTAAGCATTGGAAAATTTAGTTTCATCCATTTTATCGAGCAATCAAATGGAATACAGAACATATGATCCCACTTTTGAAGAATGAGTTTGTAAAGGTACTTATAAACAAGTAAGTTTGAGGGAAATGATGAGGCCATAATATGTCTGATTAATGTATAATATATGATCTCATCTTACTCTCCTTTTGATTAAGTTTGATTGCATTATGTGACTTTTAGTTGATATGATATGAGTTAGGATGTAACTATCTATCTTTTGATTGATTGTGATCCTAATGTTAAAAGATTTGAAATTCCTGACATAGTGTGTGTTTAAATTCATTTTTGTAATAAAGTAGGTCTAATCAGTTGAGGAAATGAAGCATGTGGTGTTTAGTATGTTTTTGATAGCGTCTGTTCCTACAAATATTAGTTTCAGAACTTCCAAGCTAGTTCCAGAACTCTATCACATAGTCATCATTTAGTTTCGGAACTCCACGATTTAGTTTTGAAACTCTAGTATTTAGTTCCAGAATTTTCAGACTTAGTTCCATAAGTCCTAGGGATAGCTCCGGAACTCTCACAGGTTTTGGGTCTTAACAATTTCCTATGGTTTTAGAACTTCTCCAAAGTTTCGGAACCAATGGGAGTGATATATTTTAAACCACATCCAGAGATTTTGCATCTACGAACCTTTCAATCATGAAGGATGAGAATATTTCTAAACACAAATCTAGGGAGAGTTATCCTACAACTATTTGATCAATCACCATCTGACTCAACATCTATTTTGGGCATGATTCGATTTCATCAAAATCATTGAGACAGCTGTGATTGTAAAATGTATATAAAGGCAAACCTGCAATAGATAGATAATAGAAGATAGAGATATAGAATGAGATAGATATATAATAGAGAAAATAAATAGAATAAGTACCCAAATCCATTACGTTTTGTAATACTGAATATTTTTATCAATAAAATAGCCATTTTTATTTGAGATAATTCTAAGTTGTTAAAATCTGATTCAAAGGAGGAAGGGTCCACTTCCCCAAGGACCGGATATTTGTTTATTTGGTATTTATATTTCTTCAAAAATAGCTTAGATCTGTTAATTTTGTATTTCTTTAGTTCTTTCAGTTAAACTCTGTTGTATACTTGTTCCTGCAGGTGTTTAGATAAATCTTTATATTTCTTGCAATTGTTTTCAAGCATTTTAATTTGAGTGTGTTTATTTCCAAAAGCAAGAGTGTTTACTTTCAGAAGCAAGTGTGTTTATTTTCCAATAGCAAGTGTGTTTCCATTCTGCATAGTGTGTTTTACTTTCAATAAGTTTTCATAGTTTGATTTGAATAAGGTTTTACCAAGAAGTCCTTAAGACATTAAAGAGATCCCCCAGAAAATATAAAAATAGCTACAATCAACTACTAGATTAGTTAAATTACTCTTGTTGCATATAGCTTTAGACACACCCACAGTTTGATATGACATCAACAAGAAGTTGATTAAATGAAGGGAATGACGACACCCATCGGTAGCAACACTAAACTTGTGCCACTTGTGGTACTTAAGAGAACACTTGTTAAGGTGCTCTATGGCCACTTTGTGGTTGCACATGGTAGTGGTGCGAACCACCTTTGGCCCTTATCGTTAAACTTGTATTTGACGATATTCTTTATTCAACTTGATGATATTTGGGGTGGCAAAAGAAATTCTAGATCTTCATTATCCTCCTATTCAAGGTCTTCGTATCTCACTCTATCGGACACAACCATCTGTTATCCTTAAATCAAGAAACGAGAAAATTCAAGAAATCCTCACATGTCTGGAGTAAAGCTTAAGGGTTTTTAGACACTCAAATTTCCTTACAAATAAAAATAAACAAACATCACCATGAGAAAAAATGTCAAAATGAATTAAAAAAAAAAGATTTGATAGGTTTTCTTTAGTGAAAACAAATAAATCATTATACTAAACAAGGCAAGTCAAAATAAAAGGAGAATCATTGCGTTCAAGTGAAACACAACTGATCCTATCAACACTAAAAAACCTACAAAACCTAAAGTGGAAATAAGTAAAAGACTCCATAGAAAGAAGGAAAGATGCCTTCTTTTAAGTCTTCCTTTATTTTTTTTTAAAGTCTGCCTTGGAGTGGCCCATTCAACTCTAAGAATAATATTATCATAACCATAGGCATTGAACTTATTGATAGCTCTCTGAGTGTCCTCCTTGTTGATGAAATTAACAAAACCAAATCCCATGTTAATCCGTCTTCTAATCCATGGCCACGTAGACACGCGTGATGTGTATAAATGACTTGAAAAGCTCATGTAGATTGAAATCCCTCATGGTCCTCAGACAGACTGGTAACTCAAACAAAATTTTCATCATTTTTGTGGTGCATGTTGTCATTAGAGTGGTCCATGCCACCTCTCGACTAGGAGCTCCTTAACAATGGAGGAAGTGATAACCCGGCTAGTGATGCTTCCACTGGAGGTGAGCCCTCAATGGTCTTATCCATTGTTAAGGTATCGTGGCATTGATAGGGGAAAGATCCTTGTAAGGGAATTTTGATGTGTAGTGATTTCCCTTCTTACTACAGATATGAAAAACTATGAGCACCACACTACCTTGGAGTGAGAGAGGGTGGACAATGCATCTCCACTGGACTTGGACTTATCAACCTTGGATCTTGACAAGCGGGGTCATTCTAGTAGGGTTCCTAGTTGGCGTAATTTCAAACTTGTGCCACTCATGACACTCGAGAGTACACTTGTTAAGGTGTGCTTTGGCCACTTTGCGGATGCACATGGTAGTGGTGTGAACCACCTTTTGGTCCTACTCGTTGAAATTGTATTCGATGATCTTCTTTGTCCAACTTGATGATATTCGGTGGTGGCAGAAGAAATTCCAGATCTTCATTATCCTCCTATTCAATCTCCCCACATCTCACTATGTCGATGCCATCACTGTCATCCCTAACTCAAGAAATGGGAAAATTTGGGAAATCCTCATGCATTTGGAGTAAATATTAAAGGGTTTTAACACTCGAATTACCCTATAAATAAAAATAAACAAACGTCACCATGAGAAAAAATGTCAAAATGAAATTAAAAAATTAAGATTTGATAGGTTTTCTATAGTGAAAACAAATAAATCATTATACTAAATGAGGAAATTCAAAATAAAAGGAGAATCATTGCATTCAAGTGAAACACAAATGATCCTATCAACACTAAAAACCCTACAAAACCTAAAGCAAAAATAAGTAAAAGACTCCATAGAAAGAAGGAAAGATGCCTGATTTTAACTCTTCATAGCTTCAATTTTTTTAAAAAAAATTCTTCTATGGAGTGTTCCATTCGAATCTAAGAATAAGATTATCATAACCATAGGCATTGAAATTATTGATATCTCTCAGTGTTTCCTCCTTGTTCAAGAAATTAACAAATCCAAATCCCCTTATAATCCATCTTCTGATCCATGACCACATAGACATGCGTGATGTGTCCAAGTGACTTGAAAAGCTCATGCACATTGACATCCCTCATGGTCCTCGGATAGATTGGTAACTCAAATAGAATTTTCATCATTTTTGTAGTGCATGATGTTACCGAATGGTCCACGCCACCCCCGAGGCGGGAGGTTTCTAGTATTGGAGGTAGCGGTAGCCCCGCCATCGATCCTTCTGCTGGAGGTGAGGCCCTCAACAACCTTATCCCTTATTAAGGTGTTTGTGGCATAGGTGGGGATGAGATCCTTGTAAGGGAATTTTGATGTGTAATGATGACCCTTCTTACTAAAAATATGACAAACTATGAGCCTTTGCACTTCCCTTGGACCGAGAGAGGCCGAGAAAGAGTATCTCTGCGAGACTTGGAATCATCAAACTTATACTTTGGTGGGTGGGGTCACTTGATAGGGTTCTAGTTGGTAGTGAATCGAACTTGGATAACTCGTGGCGATCGAGAGTGAGTTTTTATGGGTTAGTGGCTACAAGGATTTAATTTTTTATTTGGAATAAAGGTTCTTATCATTTTTAAAATTTATTTAAGATTAAAATACACAATTGTTGGAAAATCATTTAATGATTTTAGGGAATCCAACACTGATTTGCAAAACCATAAATATAACATGTTTTTGTTTTATATCGGCTAGTGGTTGCTAGGATTTAATTTTTGCTTTGGAATAAGGTCTTTATCAGTTTTAAAATGTCATTAACATTAAACCATGTAGATCTTGGGAAAATATTTTAATGATTTCATGGAAGCTAACTTTTTCCATAAAACAATAAACCGATCATGTTTCCTTTTATACGGACTATCACCACTATCTTAATGGCTTTCAAGAGATGTGAGACACTTCCAAGTTCATTTACTATGATATGATTACACCTCGGTGTAACTATAGAATTACTTGAGGGAGACGATCCGAGGATATGAGAATATAATTAAATGTAATCTCTCTCTTGATGCACATAGTAATGGTGTGAACCACCATCCGCCTGCTTGTTGAACTTGTATTTGATGATCTTCTTTGTCTAACTCAATGATATTCAATAGTGTCGGAAGAAATTATAGATCTTCATTATCCTTCTATTCAAGTTCATGCATCTCACTCTGTTAGATACCATCATTGTCATCCCTAACTCAAGAAATGTAAAAATTGGGAAATCCTCACATGTCTGAAGTAAATTTTAAGGGTTTGCAGACACTCAAATCTCCCTACAAATAAAATTAAACAAACGTGTTCATTAAAGTGGATACTTGTTGAATGTAATCAATGATAGATAATCTTGTTTGTGTGTGATGACGTATGACATTATAGGGGCACTTGATCTCTGCATGCATTTCAGAAAGACACATTTATGAGAACATGTTTCTTAGAAAAATAAAGAAACCAACTCAAGTCCTTTATAATGCATCTATGTATCTCTTTACATATTTCAGTACAAATTAATTTTAAAAGACATTCCTTTTATTATGACATCATTATTGTTAGGGGAACCATATTATAACTCATAAAATAGGTAAATATCCTTCCATGTCATAGTCCTTCAAAAATCATATATCTAAAACCTACACTGCTCACCATAGAGAGAAAATCAAATAATAATTGACTTTACAGTACTTATTGCTTTCACATGATTTGATAAGAAGCATGTTAGAGCCAAAGTGAGTTTGGTCTACATTGAAGTAATATTGAACTAAATGTGAGATAAACTCTTTATTTTCAAGTACTATGTTAAGAAAATTTTCTCAAGATATAAAATAATACCTGAGAGTAAACAAACACAATTTTGTAAGTACATAAATGATTTCTCAATAGTAAAAGGTAAAATTAAAATTTTAACTTTCAATTTTCTAAAATATACCATGAGAAAAATTTCATGATGATTTAAAAAAATATTTGATAGGTTTTCTTTAGTGAAAAAAATAAATCTGTTTCACTCGGAATTGTTTCATTCCTTTTAGAAACATAGATAAGGTTAGGGGCTAGGAGGAATACACAGAAATGTCGAGATGGTGTGCACGTCTTGTAGAGAAAGATTAGGCTGATTGCGAAGAACTCCTTTTTGTCTTGGAAGGACTACCTGCAAATAAGAACACAAGACCACAAGATTTTGATTAGACAATAAATGAGGAAACTGCCTTGGGCCCAGGAAATATAAAACTTCCTTTCGAAGGTGGTCAGTTTCCCTGCTAATATGAATTAACACAAAAGACTGTAAAATATCAATTAAGTTGCTTCGTTGAAGTGGTAGGGAAAGGCTGGTTTTGGTTTTGATCGGAGGAACCGATGCGATTCGATAACCGATGCGATTCTTGATAACCGATACCGGTGGGTTCTAGGATCTGTAGGTTGGTCGCTTTATGGGGTAGTTGTGTTGTTTGTAAGGCTGTATATAGGTGGTATTAGGAAATAAGGTGATGAGAGGTAGATGAATGATAGTTAGAGGTAATATGCATCTGGGTAGTGGATTCAGGGATGGATTTATGAGGATTGTAATTCAAAAGGCATAAGAAATGTTATAACAGAGGACATGCAAGATGTGACTTACTAGTTTTGACAAAGATGCAAGCTGATCTCCTTTGCTGTAAACACTTCTGGTATTTCCACTCATCTCTGCTCGGTCAAGTGAAGGTCTGGACTCTATTTTCACTCCCAATGACCTCTGTTGATTCAAAATCATTCGACTTGATCCAAAAATGAAATTCTGATCCTTTGTTTTTAGTTTAGGGAGCCCATTTATAGGGAATCGATGGTGGTTGCATAACCGACGACGGCGATCGAGTAGAACCGGCATTGGTAAGGAAAAAGTAGGCTATTTTTAGTAAAATAGCCCACCTTCCCCCGCTTTTCTCCCGAGAGATCGGTTGCGGGCTTGGTCAAGTGGATAGAAGGTCGGTTTTGGGTGCGAGTAAGGAGGCATTAGTTATGGATGTGAGTCTGACCAAGTCATAGGTCTTAATTAGGTTAGTTTAGGGTTAGGGCTAGGTCATGATGAGGTGGCAAAATGAGGTGGCGGGTGTAAGGTGATGTGGATTTATCAATTACAAGGTAATTAATAAATAATTGTGTAAGGTTTAGGTGATGAGGTTAAGTTGCGAGATGAGATGCGAGTCACAAGGGTCGTAAGACACAAATTTGGTGTCTACATTAGCCCCTTATTGTCGTGTAGCTTGTTTTGTAAAGCTGCACGGACAATAATATGAAGTGGTTTCCCTGTTAAGGGTATAAGTAATCCCCTCAAATCTATCACAGATTGAGTGAACGGGAAATCGGGGATAGGGTTAATAAAGGGTAAATGGGGTAGAAGGGATGGTAAGATGGTGGTGAGGTCCAAGGAAGCGGACGCATGGTAAAATGCAATAAATACGACTAGGGTACATGATTTGTGACGAGCAAACTAGCGGTGCACGCAGGCAAAGGTCGATAGTTTATCCAAACAAGGGTGATATAATCCTGGTATCCAAGGCATAGGAAGTAGCTCCGGGGTATATAATAGGTAAGGTACAGAACATTTAGGCATGTCGGTAGTACGAAATGGTTTGTTTGGTTGAGATAAACGTCACGGTCTAGTGCAGGGAAAAGTTGGTCGACAGATCAAGTCGAGGACCCTAATCATGCTAAAACATGAGCAGTGAGGGGGTGGAAGGTAGGTTGCTAGAGGGGGTGTAGAGAGTCGGGGTGTGGTCGGGGGATAAAAGGAGGTTTAGAGGGTAAAGTAGATGTTGTGATAAAAAGTAGGTCTAAGGATGTGGGTTGGTTTTGCAAGCACGTCAGCAGCGATTGATGATGCGGGATAGGATGCCCCGCCGTTGGTGCGGATGAGACCACATGTGTCCGCAGCTCACTGGGCGATCATGCGCGAGGTGGGACTCGGTGGAGTCTAGAGGTATAGAGCGATAGAGAGAGATCACAGCCTGATGGTCACCCTCATCGAGAGATGGGATCCGGCGACCAATGTGTTCCATCTCCCGACTGGGGAGATGACTATCACGTTGGAGGATGTGTATCGCATCCTTCGACTACCTATCGAGGAGAGGCGTATTCCGGTAGATTCAGAGACTGCCATGGATAGCATATTACAGGTTTTTGGAGATGCAGCCGCGCTACTTACCTATCACAGCGTGAGCATTGGGTATGGTGACATGTACCGTGCGCATTGACACGAGACACGGCTGGCTGTGCTGATGATGATTGGGATCACCTGCTTCGCCCTCCCGGACTCAGAGGAGGCCGCTTTCCATGGGCATTGATGGGGGTGCTACTTGAGATGGTGGAGGAGCACACCTGCTACGCTTGGGCACCAGTATACCTGGTGCAATTATACAGAGAGCTCTGGGGTTATCGCCGGATGAGGTGATTTGGTATCTGTTCGACATTTTTGCTGTATTGTTGGGCATATGAGCACATCATATGCATCGAGCGATAGGGGTTACCCAGCAGCAGATAGGGCCATAGGTCATATACAGATATGACTTTCGAGAGGTGGTTAGGGTCGTAGGGCAGCCACGAGTAGTTATTGCAGGGCGAGATGTGGCATATTATAGACATTTGTTAGAGGGCCCGACATCGTAGACATCATATGGAGACCTTACAGAGGCCATCACCACAGCGGAGGAGCCCACTTACAATTACTGCCCATTATCCAGTACACTTTCCGGATAGCGGGACGGAGGTCGGGAGAGTACGAGAGGATACCCCTAGAGAAGCAGCAGCGAGCGAGATGGGGTTGCGGCAGGCGAGCCACCTCCCTTCCCTCGATCAGGAGGGATGATGTAGAGGCCCCACTACTGCACCACCACAGCCCTTGGATCTAGATTGGGTTGCGAGAGGCCAGCGAGATGATGGCGTAGATGATCTTTGGGTGCTTAGGAGCATACGGGGTTTGGTGGGCTAGTCGAGAGAGTGGTGAGGGTAGCACAGCCCCACAACTAGACTTAGCGCGGTGATGGCAGAGAGAGATCAGCTCAGGGGCCAGGTGCGGTTATTACGGGGTAGTTGCTTTAGCTGTGCGAGCACGAGATAGGGGTCTTACGAGGCAATGCTAGCCCAGCTCAGCACGAGCACGCAGTAAAGCACCACCACTAACAAAGCACGGCCACGCCAGTGCGGTATAGTACAGTGCAGTGCATGCATGAAAGAAGCACAGCCCACAGCCCAGAGCACGAGTGCGAATACCACTACCGCCGGCGGCAAAACCCATAGGCACCACCAAAGCGGCACGAGCACGAAGGGTACTTGCGGTAGAGTCCTGGGACCAGCCCCGATGCAAGCGGTGGGGCGGGATAGATACATGGAGGTGAGGAGGCCCGGTACTATCGGATGTTCTTGATAGTACCGGAGGCGAGTATCACCATATGCGGCACACCGAGCGGAGACCTCACGTAGTCGAGATCACAAGGAGGCGCAGGCTACAGTGGTGTGTGTGTCCATTACGGTAGGAGGCGAGAGGTGCCACGGGGACCAGGCAGGAGAGGTGCCGAGGGCGGTGGGGAGAGCCGAGGATCCCTACATTGTTTTTGTATTTGGACATGGGCATCGATCTACAAACCGGTTGTGTTGATAGAGGCTGCGTGCCGTCTTTATTCATGTATGGATTTATTCATTATATATCGGCTTTGTAGTTTGAGTACGATACACGAGTTGTATATTTTGATATGAGGGACCGGCTGTGGCCGAGTCGAGGTGATTGATATTTATTGCGGCCTGCGTGCCGGCTTTGTTGTTGTATTATGAGATCACAGAGGCCCCGATGCAGGGCACATTGTACATTTGAAACTTGTATATATATATATAGATGATGTTTTGATCCATATGCAGTGTTGAAAATGTTTTTAAGTATTTTGTCAATGGTTTGTGATATAGAATGTATGATGAATTTAGTTGACATGTTGATATATGGATGATGTTGATGTTTTTGTTTTTGCACGTATATATGGATGACATGTTATATGATGAAATGTTGCATGTTGTGGGCTGGTTTTGTGACATTGTTATATATGTATCTGATGAGTTGGATCCAAATGATGAGTTTTTGGTTTTGTGTAGATGTGACTTAGTTGATGGTTTGTTTGTTTTTGTAAAATAGATGATGTTAATGAAATTGTAATGATATGTGTGGTGGATGGACAAATATGGATAATGGTGATGAGATGCAGGAAAAGAGGCGGGCGCGACAAAAATTAGGTAAAAAATGAAGAAAAGAACCATGTTTCAAAAAGGCAGGTGTATAACCGATATCGGTTAGATAACCGACGTCGGTAGATAGTAGACCGATATCGGTTACATAACCGATACCGGTTATTTAGGTATGAGCTTTTCTAAAAATAAAAAAGCTAGGGTGGCAACTTAAGTTCTAATTTTGAGAGCCATGCAAGAAGTTAAATACGCGAACGCGACGCTTTTTGACGACTGAGACATGTAATTGCATGAGAGATTTGAGTGATTAGGAGTAAAGAGACAGGGAAAGTGATTGTGATCTGAGATTCAGAAGACAGAAAGGCAGGTTTGAAAAAGGTGGTGATAATGGCAGGACGAGGAGAAACATCCAGCAGGCAGGGACAAGAGGGAAGACAAGGGCCACCTCAAGCTACTGCAACCCAAGAGGTAACGTTTTGTTTGTAATTTGACTACTGCATGTTTTGGGAATAAGCTGAGGGAGAGTAAGTGGGTAGATATGAGAAAGAAAAGATGATAACAAGGGTTATAAATGAGGTGAGTGTTACGTGGTAGGTAATCAAGGGTTTTGGGTATGTCTGTGTATACAGAGAGGAATAAACGAGCAATTTATTGTCGTAGGTGGTTGTTTAGGCAAGGTGTATGAAAGTAACAGTGACCGATATCGGTTAGGGATAACCGGTATCGGTTACTAAACCGGTACCGGTTTACTATAAACGATACCGGTTGCTGTAGGAATTTCCAGAATGTGAGAAAAAAACCGTGGGGATTTGATTTATTGAACAGTTATTGGTTTTTGTGACATATGCAGGCAGAGGCAGGGCTAAGGATGAATGATAGTGTACCAGCGTTGTTGTCACGAATCCGAGCGGATGTAACACCAGCTGAATGGATGTTGATAAATCGTTTGGGGTTAAGTGGGATCCGCTATTATTCACGAATTGCACGGAACCATGCTATGTTACAGGCATTGATTGAAAGATGGAATCCTGAGAAAAATACCTTCTATCTACCAACAGGGGAAATGACAGTAACATTGGAAGATGTGTTCCGTATTTTGAGACTCCCAATTATAGGAAAACTAGTATATCAGGCATTACCTAGCGCGGCACGGGAGCGATAATAGCAGTATTTGGTCCATACGCACGAGATTTAACACAACGAGGTTTGTCATTCACATATGGGATAATGTATGCAGCACACCCTGAGGAGACAAGGTTAGCAGTGATATTAATGATAGCGGTAGGGTATTACGCGTTACCGAGGGCGGATGGGGGAAGATTTCCAAAGGCATTGATGTGTGTCATTTGGGAGATGATAGAAAGGAACGTGACATTTGCATGGGCACCTGCATATTTGGCAGAGCTATACAGGGGTTTATGGGCTTGTAGGTGAAATCACAGAATGACACTGGATTGTTCATACTTATTACACTGTTGGGCCTATGAGCACATTGTTTGTGTGCGACCAATAGGCCGACCCATCTAGTCAGGAGAGACCGGAGTACAGAGGTTGGGATTCAGATGATGGGTCCAAACAGAACAAGAGGCAAGATCCCGTGTGTGACGGGTGACATTGAGTATTATAGGCGGGTATGGGAGAGGGTGACATTGCGGATATATTGGTGGTGGCCTTACGGAAACTATATGGTAATAGAGAATATAGTTGAGGAGTTGAGGGGTGTAGAGCGATTGAGGTGGATCGCAGGGCACAGGCCAGGTGAGTATGAGAGGATTCCTCTAGATCGCGTGCGGCGACAATTTGGATTTGTGCTTGGATATACCCCGGGCTTATAGACCCTATATGAGGATCGATGCGAGAGCGGTATTCTCACCTCCCCAGCCAACACCTCCAGAAGGGCCTGAAGAGGTAGCATCCGATCGCAGGGTAATGGATGTAGGAATGACAGAGGCCTATAGATTATGGTGGGTAGCAGAACTCCGAGGTGTACGTGATCATCCTAACATAGAGGTGATTACAAACAGAGAGGATCGTCTGCAGCATTTGGTTCAGCAGCTCTAAATGCGGAGTGAATGAGACAAGAGGATCGTTAGTGGTTACGAGTCACGGGCGGAGAGACTAGAGGCTGGAGTCCTCCATGCGAGAGGGCGTATTCATATGTTACAAGAGAGATTGGCAGATCAGTGGGTGGTACCAATAGCCGTGGTACCATTGAGGACAGAGAGGCCTGGCGAGAGGGGTCGACGATCACGATCATCGCCTAGTTCGGGATGAGGCGTGAGGGTCTAAATAAATGTTAGCAAGGTATAAGAATAAATAAGAGTGCCGACTGCGTGTCGATGATAGAGAAGATGTATTTGTTTAACATCTAAATAAAACTGAATATGTATGTTGATTTGAGTTACGATAATAATAAGAATGTTTTCATTTTGACTTTTGGTGTTTTGAAAAAGGATAAAGAGGAATGTGATTAAATAGAAATACACAAAAATATTTATATTTACCACACATGATAGGTTATGGTAGGGGATGGTCGAGCTAACCTTGGGAGACCCCATGTCTCCAAAGTGCTACCTACATAGCCCATTGTACAAAGCAAGGAGGGGCCTCAGACCGATGTAGTTCTCCCTTAGGATCAGGGAGAGGCGAATTCAGGCAATTTGGTACGGTTTAGGAAATTGGTTGATTGGTAAGAATATTGATATTAATATTGGTAAGGTAAGGTTGTTGGTGTCGGAAATGAATTGGTGATGTTGTAAAAGGTAGAAGGGAAGCGAAAGTTAGCCTACCCAAGTAGAAGGGAACCATGTCCTGATTAAGATCAACACACAATCCTAAATGCGAGGCAAAGCGGAAAGAGTGCTCCATAGGTGAAAAGAGCTAAACAAACCACACAACATAGAACGAGCTTGAAGCCCTAGGTACTTGTGCATAGGCACGAGAAGTCCATAGGTGAAAAGAGTTGTATGATCACAATATATCGGGTGTACGTTACATCCCTTGAGTTGAAAAAATGGTGAGGTGAGGTGGATGATAAAGGTGAGGTACAAAGAATTTATTACAAAGTGAGTGTTCGATGAAAGAGAACCTACCCTAAATAGACAAGTCCATGACCCAAAAGTTCTTTTGAATGAGGCCTTTATTTTATTGAATATAGACTCGATCGATGCGGGGAAGTCTACAAGGATATTGATTGTTTTATTCTTGAGGTCTTCACGAAGGCGATCAATGCGAGAAGCTTCGATAAAGGTGATCTGCGTATAAATTTGTTCCTTCGAGGAGCAATCTATTTATAGTAGCGAGATATGATTTTAGTGCATAGCTGTCCTTCGGGAGCAATCATATAGAATAGCAACAATAATTTGGCATATAGCTGTCCTTCGAGGGAACAGTCTATATATAATTTAGATAGCTAAATGTTCTTTTGGCGTGAAGCATCTAGTTTGGTAGGAAGTTTGACTCAAGAAAATCCCATAAGAATACGGCTTATTTTAATACTTTGAAGTCATGGACTAGACTAAAAAGGGGAAGGCATCGTTTAGGTGAGGTGAGAATCAAACTATGTGAGCTTGATTTTTATTATGAGGTGTAGGAAACGAAGTGCATGTGGTGGTATGTGAGCTTAAGGGACGGCGGCGGTAGATAAGAAGTGATATAACACTAAATTCAACGGTAGAATGGTTGAAGATGCAAGTCAACCATTAAGATGATAAGTGCACGATCCATAGGTGTGAGTGATTATATAAGGCCCAATCAAGGGAGATATTTTCCACGTTTGATTTTTTCTAGTTTGGTGACATGTTGATTCTCTTTGAGGACAAGATCACCAACCTTAAAATACGCTCATGGAGTCGCTTATCATAAGCAATTTCGAGGATTGATGCGTTTTTAATAGATTTGAAGGTGATCAAGAGCTGTAAGACGACATTCATCAAGAAGCTCCAATTGGGCTAACCGCTCTTGGCGGAAATCATCGTTAGTGAGGATATCCTGAAGAGATATTCTAAGGGAGGGTATTTGTATTTTGAGAGGCAAAACAGCCTTTCCGTATACCAAAGAAAAAGGTGTGGCATTAGTAGAGGTACGAATGCTAGTACGATAAGCCCAAAGGGCAAAGGGAATGTGATCGTGCCAATTTCTTCCGGATTCATTGACAACTTTCATGAGGATTTTGGTTAGGGTTTTATTAGAAGATTCAGCCTGACCATTGGCCTGCGGATAGTAAGGCGATGAGAAACTAAGTTTGATACCAAAGTTGTCACAAAGGTCTTGTAACAACTTGTTTTTAAAAGATTTACCATTATCTGTTATTAGGCGATGAGGAATACCAAAACGACAGATAATGTGATGGTTAATGAATTCGACAATTTTTTCCTTTTTAGTTGAAATGAGTGGAATAGCCTCCACCCATTTTGTGTAATATTCGGTGGCTGTGATTATCCATCGGTGACGTTGTGAAGAGGACGGGTGAATCTCACCTATAAGGTCTAAACCCCATTGTGAGAAGGGCCAAAGATCTCGAGCGACCTGGAGCGGGTGGCTAGGAGTATGTTGAAGGTTGGCATGTTCTTTGACACATAACAAAACGCTTAACATATTCGTAGCGATGTCGTTATTGAGAGTAGGCCAATAATAACCTAGGCGAAGGATTCGTTTAGCCATGGCAAGGCCACTAAAATGTCCACCACAAATCCCATCATGGACTTGTTGGATGGTATAGGTGACCTCCGCGCCGGTTAGGCGAAGAAGGAGGATACCATCAAAGCCACATTTATAAAGGAGTCCCCCCATAACTACATAACGAGAAACACATTTAAGAAAAGCGCATTTACCAGTACTAGTAAGGTTAGATGGGAGAACAGAGGTTGTAAGGTAGTCGTGAAATTGGTGATACCAAGTATCCTGCGAATTAGTAGACACAGTATTTATCGTACAAACAACCGGGGCTGAATAAGATGGGGCAAAGAGTTGTTGGACCACGACGAATAATTCAGAGTCAGTTGATGAAGCTGGAATTTGCGAGGCTAAGCAAGCCATAGTATCCACAAATTTGTTAGTAGAGCGTGGAATGGTTTGGAGAGAATAGTGAGTAAATAAGGCTAGAAGCGAATCCACGTAGTGTTTGTATTTTTGAAGTTCCTCATTTTTGCATTGGTAGATGCCCATAACTTGATTGACTACCAATTGAGAGTCGCCAAAAATATTGATAGATTTGATACCTAAGTGCAGCGCAACCTTGGAGACCCAGAACAAGGGCCTCGTATTCCGCTGTATTATTAGTGCAAGGGAAATCGAGTCGGAATGAAAGAGGCATAGGCTCGGCGTCGAGAGGAATAAGAACAATGCCGGCTCCTCCACCGCGTTGGCATTTGGATCCATCGAAGAAGAGAGTCATTGGATATGACTCCTCCTTGAGTGAAAGAGTGGTGATGAGTTCGTCGGGGAATGTAAAATTGGTAAATTGTTCTCCAGGTAAAGGGGCTTCCACAAGTTGGTCTGCGATGGTTTGTCCTTTGATTGATTTCTGGTGGACGAACTCAAGGTCGAGGTCGGCGAGGAGCATGAGCCATCGGGCGATGCGTTGGTTTAGATGAGGTTTGGCATACATGTAATGGATGGGGTCCGTGTTGGTGATGATGAAAGTTTTGTGATTTAGAAGGTAGTGTCGGAGTTTGGTAGCCACGAATGATAGGGCTAGGCACAACTTTTCTACATGTGTATACCTAGTCTCATAGTCCACCAAAGTACGACTTATATAATAAATGGCTTGTTCTCGATTCTCGAGTAATGATGTGTAAGCATGGCCCCTACAAACATGGTCGGTGGCGAAAGGTAAAGGTAGAAAGGGTGGTCGTCTTGAGGTGGGATAAGCACGGGTGGCTGTAAGAGATAAGTTTTAAGAGCCTCAAAGGCTTGGTGGCACTCTTCACTCCATTGAAATTCAATGTCCTTTTTAAGGAGTTGATGGAAAGGTTGACATCGATCCGAGAGTTGGGAGATGAAACGTTGGATAGATTGTAACTTACCTTGTAAGCTACGTAATTGTTTGAGATTAGTAGGTGGGGCATTTCTAGAATAGCTTTGACTTTAGATGGGTCGACCTCAATGCCACGCAAAGAGACGATAAAGCCAAGAAGTTTTCCGAAAGGACACCAAAGATACATTTTTTTGTTGAAGACGGAAAAAATATTGTAGTAGGCGGTCAAAAATAATGGTTAAAACATCGAGATGTTCACTGCAATGTTTAGACTTGCCAAGAAGATCGTCGACGTAATCTTCAAGGATAGTGTGCATAATGTCATGAAAAATGTAGGTCATAGCCCGTTGATAGGTTGCACCAGCATTCTTAAGGCCAAATGGCATTACATGGTAATAGAAGGTTCCCCAAGGAGTTATGAAGGCAGTTTTGTGTTGATCGGTAGGGGCAACCAAAATTTGGTTGTATCTGAAAAGCCATCCATGAGAGAAAGCATTTCATGGCTGCAAAGTGAGATCAACAAGTTGGTCAATGCTAGGTAGGGGAAGTCATCCTTAGGGCAAGCGAGGTTAAGATCCCGAAATATGTGTATATCCGAAGTCCCCCGCGCTTTAGTGACAGGTACGATGTTAGAAATCCATTGAGGATAGTCAATAGGCAAGATGAAGGAAACAGAAAGAAGTCATTGAAGCTCTTCTTTGACCAAGAGGGCAATGCGTGGATGCATTTTTCTCAGTTTTTGTTTGACTGGTTTGGAATCGGGGTTTAGAGTGATGTTATGGACGGCAATGGTAGGATCAATTCCTGGCATGTCAGCGTAGGACCAAGCGAAAGCTTGGTTGCGAGCACGGAGGAAAGTAGTAAAGGTGACTTGTTCTGATGCGTTAAGGGATTGTCCGATCTTCACAATGTGAGGATCCTCCTCCGTGTGGATGTTGATTTCTATAGTAGATTCGTTCAGCATGGTTTGGGTTTCAGATGGTAAGGCTCGTTGAATATAAGAATCATCCGCGCCAAGGTAAGTGAGGATGGAGTCGTCATCCTGACACTCAACAACATTAATCAAAGGCGAATCCTCTTCGATCATGTCTGGATACAGAAGGGGAAGAGAAGATGGGTCCTCATTATCGCGTTGATAAGTGAGAGGACCTATGAAGATAGCATTTATGAAAAAAAAAAGTTAGGAGGGATAGATTCGGGATCTATAGATTATGATGGGAAAGTGGGTGATGATGGTTTGGTAGGGGTGACGTCATCTTCTTCGTAGAATATAGGTGACACGAGGTGTCTCTGTGTAGGTGTTTCAGAGAAAACGAGACCACCGTGATCATTGTGTTTGCGGGTAGTCACGGGAATGAGTGTATGTCGGCCTTGTTCATAAAGACCAAAACCAAAGCCTTTCCAAGCACAAAGTGAGTCAAGAAGGTGAGGGCGAATCGACAATTTTCGTCATGAAAATCGGATTGAAGGAACCACACCAAGAGGAGGTTCGGGGTAATGGAAGATGCGTCAACACCCCCATACGTTAGGTTGGTGTGGCAATGGGGTGGTCCGTAAGAGATTACGTCCCCCACGCGACGGTCGTAGGTGGGATGTGCATGTAATTGTCCATACTCCTGCGGGGTAGGGAAAGAAATAACGTTATATAGGCGGTACTCCCCGAGCGTAAGGTGTTGAAAAACATCTACTAGGGGGTCGGAGGTTGGGATGTTAGATGCGGGAAGGGAAGTGGTTTTGCGGCGGTGGTTTCATCGGTTGAAGGCGTAGGCGTGGTTGAGGTGGATGGTTGTGGTACATTTGAAGAGGATGGTTGGGTTGAATGTATGGGTGTCTTGATTGGTATAAGCACATCGTTAGGGCGGTATAACATATTATAGGTTTTAAAGGGGGAGGATCATCTTTTACGGTGTAGGACTTCCCTCGTACTCAAATTTTATGCATCTAAGTAATGTTGAGGAACGCATCCCATGGCCGGATCTAAGGACGATCCAAAGAATATATTATATTGGAACTCTCCCTCAAGGACATAGAAGAGTTCGGGTAAAGTACGTGGTCCTACCCGAATGTTGAGGATCACGGTGCCTAAGGTAGAGGTAATAGCGTCATTGAATGACCGCAACATGATGGGGTTGGCACACATGTAGCTAGAAGGGATATTCATTTGTTGGAAGGCTTTTGAAGAGATGATGTTTAGGCTAGCGCCCCCGTCAATCATAACACGACGTACACGAATGTCCCAGGACATAAGCTGAGATGAACAGGGCAGGGTCAGGATCTTCTGTACCAAAATCGACAATTTCATCTTCAGAGAAACTGACTGCAGCAGCTTGTGGTATAGAGACAGAAGTGGTTGGGGTGGTGGGTTGTTTGGTGAGAGAGGCAACGTGATTGGGTGTTAGAATGGAGGCAACGGGCAGGGTTTCATTAGGTAAGACCTCGATCCCTTGAAGAATTTCAATGAGAGCTTGTCGATGAGATTCAGAAGTCTGAATGAGATCATATAGTGTCATTTTGACGGGTGATTGGTGAAGCTGTTTGATCATGGCTCGATGGGCAACTCCATTAGAGATGGGGTAAGTGGGTCCACGAATAACCACTTTGGGTGGTGGTGCAATCGGGATCTTTGGATGGAGAAGGAGAGGACGCAGGTGTGCTTACTTTCACTTTCTCATTGTTTTTCTACGCTTGAGTAACAACACTAATCATATTAATCTCGTAGACCAGAGATGAAGAAGATGATTGGGATAAATCATGGTCTTTAAGAGGTGGGGTTGTAATAATGATAGATCTTGGTGAGGCGGGGACAGATGGTATAGGAGAGGGAATGGAAACTAAAGGTCTCCCCCTTCGTAAGTTGTCTTTCTTAACCTTTCTATCTGGGAGAGGTGACTGACGAAGGATGGTTTTTAAAGCTTTGCATCCCTCCACATCATGTCCTGGTGTGCGGTGATAAGCGCAGATCTTAGACTCATCATGAGCTATAGGTCGAGGTTTAGACGGGTCATAAGGTCTAAGTGGGGGTAGGGAAATGGTCGCATTCTCTACTAACATAGCAAGGATTTTGGCGTAAGATCCTTTGAGTGGGTCAAAACCGAGAGAGGATGAGGGTATTGATTACGCGGGTTTTAGTAATGTTTGGGCGTGGTTAGTTCATATGGGTGGTGGTTTAACCGAGGGGTGTTGATACGTGTTTTTCACTAAACGTGGTTTCTTTGGCGCAGGAGCTACATTCGGCTGGTTAGATGATGAGGCTACAGATGAAATGGTAGCGGGAAACAACCACGGAGAAAGGGGAGTGATGTAGAAAATAAATCCTTTGATGATGGAGTTTGTTTAGGGTTGATGGGTGGACAGGATACGTGGGGTGATAATGTTGATATACCCTTTGATCCCTGTATGGGTGCAGAAGGCATAGATTGTTTTGAAGAAAACGCAGGAGGTATGATATATTGGTGCAAGGTGGAAGGATGAGGTCCCAATATGGAAGGTAGGTATGACGATGATGGTTTTGATTGTGATAGAGGCACGGGTTGAGTGTATCTCCTAAGTGGCGGGGAGCTTTATTCTTGGACAAATCTAGTCGCTTAGGCGGGTGTGTTAGACTGGGTATGGGTAAGGTCCCAAGCGTAGGGGAAGATTTGGTTAGGTTGATAGAGGTGGATGGGATACTGAGTATAGATACGGGGGGTGAGAATGAGGACATAGGCATTTTGAGTTTCTGTAAACACTTCGGGTATATGGTAGATGTGTCGGGATCGGTCATCTGCATTTGAGTAGAATAAGGGGTACTCAAACGTTCCCATAGGATTTGTCTATCCTCTGGAGAATGACAGTCTTCAGGTTTGAATTGTAAATTTGGTACGGAAGAAAGGTGGGTTGTGATTCCAGTCCACTGTGGGTGTGATACAGTGAGTAGATGAGGCACTGTATCAATAGATGTTAAGAGGTCAACCGGTCGTTGAAAAGATTTAGGCGATGAAGAACTAATAGGTAAGAGGGCGTGTTCGAGAGGATCCGTCATGGTTAAGGAATTTGGTGATGTCGGTGTAAGAGATTTCTCATCTAAGGATGTCAAAAGGAGTGGCGTACCTTCCTCTTGTGCAACAAGAGTGGTAGAAGGGGAAGTCTGGGAAATAGATAGATTAGATAACATCCGTTCCCAGTCTTGTAGGGATGTGGTATAAGCAGACTCATTGATGGGAAGAGGAGTTCAGGCGAGTTAACTCCTTTATGGGTAAAGGAATGATTTCGCTTTGGCTTGATATTGGTAAAGGAGGTTCGGGCTCCTGTGTTAGTGAAGAGGCTTGATTCAAAATTTTCTCGATAGAGGCTTTGGGCTGGGTACCAAAGATTGCATGGATCTCATGAACACTCTCCTCGGCTAAGATATCCCGGTTTGTGTTATCTTGTTGGAAGAGTGATTCGGGAATGGTTTGTTGAAGATTTTCAAATTTCGGTTGGCAGGGGCATTAGGATTATCGAGGGTTATATCCCCTGCGTCAACCATTTCCTGCACTATGTTTTTCAACATCTTGCAGTTCTCATGACTATGTCCCTTCACGTGGTGGAAGTTACTGAAGTCATTTTCTTTGTACCAGGGAAGGTATGGCGCGAGTGGAATCAAACCCGAATGAGGTTTAACAGGAGGTAATGTAATGGCTCCTGCTTTGAGCAATTTTTCCAATATCACACCATATGTTTCTCCCAAGGGAGTGTAGTTGATGGGCTCGGCTTTGTACTTATAGGTGGTTTTTGGTGGGGTATTAGACGGTGTTTGAGATTTAACCATCACCACGTGGACAACTCCTTTTGATTTAGAAGAAGTGGACGCATGAGGAGTGGTGGTATTTGGTTTATTGGTAGAATCAGGAGTTCAGAAATTGGGGTTTTTGTTGCGCAACCACAATTTCTCTTCTTCTAAGGCTCGAATTTCTAGTTTCCGAGCCATGGTAAAGGCCTCATCAAATGTGCGGAAAGTTTGAATTTGAAGAGTAGGAGAAATGTGCTTAGCACATGCCCGTGTGAAAAGTTCGATAAGTTCAGCCTGAGGCAAGGCATATGTAAGTTGGTTGATAAGGCCATGCCATCGTCCAATGAAATCTACGATAGATTCGTCTTGGTGTCGGATGGCATAAAGGTCGGTGATGGATACTTTCTTAGCAATGTTAATGGAGAAGTGATCCAAGAAAGATTGGGCTAGTTGGTTAAAAGAGAAGATTGAGTCTTTGGGTTAAAGCACTTTGTACCACTCAAGGTAGGTCCCGATAAGGACATGGGAAAGGTGCGGAGTAGCAAGGCATCATCATGGGCAATCAAATAACAAGCATGTCTAAATGATCGCAAGTGCTGTTGAGGATCCTCTTTACTATTAAAACGAGTAAATTTCGGCAACTCCCATTGAGGAGGATATGAATGAAGGGGAACAGAAGGGTGAATGGGCTCCCGACAAACTTGCTCATATGTCAAGGCGCTACAACTTCCCGACACAGAAGCCTCCAGATTTTGCATTTTGTCCATCATTTGTTTGATGAAATCTGTGGTTGGATGAGATGATGGTGCGGTTGTGGCAAACGGAGGCAAATTGGGCCAAGGGCCTCCACTGGACAATGGTGGGGTTAAGTGTTGATAAGGTATGGAGGATGAATATGTTGAGGTGACAAAATAGGGATGTCCCATATAAGGTGTTGAGGTTCTTTGGATATGTGTATGGGAATGAAAAGGTAGGCGGAGCTTGAGAAGGAAAGCTCATGTGGATAGGTGGCGGAGAGCAAGTCATGAATGGAGTAGTATGCAAGAGAGATGAGGTAGGGGCAGTTGGTGGTAATGATATGTGGGGTCCAAGATTAGCCAAAGAAAAGCCAATCTGAGTCGTATGAACCTCTGAAGCTGTCGGATTGGGAGATGGGGCTAAAGGTGCCGGAAGCAAGGCGGTGTTATCAGGCGGAGTGGGGGCTAAATGAGCAGATATACTAATAGGCATGCCAACAAAGAGCTGACCATCGGTGTGTACGGTCAGGGGCATGAGACAAATAGTATTATACAGTGCTAGGATTAGCATCCAGAAATTTGGCAAAGTCCTTGTCTCCTACAGGAATTTGGGGGATCTCACTGGTGTCTGTAGGATTCCCCACAGAATGTGAAGGGGGTGATTCAGGTAAAGAAATAGAGCAAGCATGTGAAACCATGGCGGCGGCTTGCTTTCGAGTGATAACAACCATGGACAGGTGTTCACAGTAGGGTTTCAATCTATCCGGAATAGAAACAACCTTAGAATGGTGAAATTGGTAGGTTGCTGGTTTGTCAGGAATTGGAAAAGAGAGTAACCGATATCGGTCTAGTAACCGATGTCGGTTACACTATAGCCGACATCGGTCAGGTAACCGATGTCGGTGTAACAATTCTGGACTAACAAGATATACAAAGGCTGCTAATTTGATTTTTAACAACGTTTAGTATACATGTCCAATTATTGATCATAGAAGACAGAGTATGAGAAAGAAAATAGAACTAAAAACAAGCAAGATGCACACACAAATCCAGAGATTAACCCTAGGGTTAATTTTAATTATCTGGGATTATGCCTTTAGACGTAGAATGATGTCGAATCCTAAACAAGAGACTTAGGGGAAATGTCAAGTTGTTTTGGCTTATAAGGTTACCTCAATCGGGCGAGGAATACCGCGGAAAAAGGGGGATGTTTGAGTGTTGTGTTAATTGTAAGTGATTCGGTGTGTTGAAGTGAATGTAAGATCAATTTCTTGTCAATACCGTGGATATCACCCCCACGTGTACGACCTGTTACTTAATCTACGTTCACTAGAATTGAAAAACAACAAGCAGGAATGCAATGCACGTGTTTTAAACCCAAATCGAAAATTATGTTCGATGAAGCAAGAGAGATGACTTTCACTAATGCGAAACTAGGAAAGCAAGACAAATTCTTTACGAAATATATAACAAAAGCAGCAACAGCAAGTATGCTTCCTAAAATGAAAATAAGCAAGAGAAATAGAAACCCAAGATGGGTCCCACCGGGCGTGCCAAAATGTTTCACTCGGAATTGTTTCGTTCCTTTTAGAAACAGATAAGGTTAGGGGCTAGGAGGAATACCTGTAGAATGTCGAGATGGTGTGCGCGTACCGTAGAGAAAGATCAGGCTGATTGCGAAGAACTCCTTTTTGTCTTGGAAGGACTACCTGCAAATAAGAACACAAGACCACAAGATTTTGATTAGACAATAAATGAGGAAACTGCCTTGGGCCCAGGAAATATAAAACTTCCTTTCGAAGGTGGTCAGTTTCCCTGCTAATATGAATTAACACAAAAGACTGTAAAATATCAATTAAGTTGCTTCGTTGAACTGGGTAGGGGAAAGGCTGGTTTTCTGGTTTTGATCAGAGGAACCGATGCCGGTTACTGATAACCGATGCCGGTTACTGATAACCGATACCGGTGGGTTCTAGGATCTGTAGGTTGGTCGCTTTATGGGGTAGTTGTGTTGTTTGTAAGGCTGTATATAGGTGGTATTAGGAAATAAGGTGATGAGAGGTAGATGAATGATAGTTAGAGGTAATATGCATGCTGGGTAGTGGATTCAGGGATGGATTTATGAGGACTGTAATTCAAAAGGCATAAGAAATGTTATAACAGAGGACATGCAAGATGTGACTTACTGGTTTTGACAAAGATGCAAGCTGATCTCCTTTGTTGTAAACACTTCTGGTATTTCCACTCATCTCTGCTCGGTCAAGTGAAGGTCTGGACTCTGTTTTTGCTCCCAATGATCTCTGTTGATTCAAAAATCATTCGACTTGATCCAAAAATGAAATTTCGATCCTTTGTTTTTGGTTTGGGGAGCCCATTTACAGGGAACCGATGGCGGTTGCGTAACCGACGGCGGTCGAGTAGGAACCGGCATCGGTAAGGAAAAAGTAGGCTATTTTTAGTAAAATAGCCCACCTTCCCTGCTTTTCTCCCGAGAGATCAGTTGCGGGCTTGGTCAAGTGGATAGAAGGTCGGTTTTGGGTGCGAGTAAGGAGGCATTAGTTATGGATGTGAGTCTAGACCAAGTCATAGGTCTTAATTAGGTTAGTTTAGGGTTAGGGCTAGGTCATGATGAGGTGGCAAAATGAGGTGGCAGGTAAGGTGATGTGGATTTATCAATTACAAGGTAATTAATAAATAATTGTGTAAGGTTTAGGTGATGAGGTTAAGTTGCGAGATGAGATGCAGGTCACAAGGGGTCGTAAGACACAAATTTGGTGTCTACAAAATCATTATACTAAATGAGGCAAGTCAACATAAAAAGAGAATCATTGCATTCAAGTGAAACACAACTAATCCTATCAACACTAAAAAACCCTACAAAACTTAAAGCAACAATACGTAAAAGACTCCATAGAAAGAAGGAAAGATGCATTCTTTTAAGTTTTCCTTGCACCATTTGACTCTGAGAGTAAGATTATCATAACCATAGGCATTGAGATTATTGATAGCTCTCTGAGCATCCTTCCCTATTAATAAAATTAACAAAACCAAATCCACTGCTAATCCATCGGCACGTAGACATGCATGATGTGTACAAACAACTTGAAAATCTAGTGCATATTGACATCCCTCTTGGTCCTTAGATAGACTGGTAACTCAAACACAATATTCATCATTTTTGTGGTGCATGCATTCATTGGAGTGGTCCACACTGCCCCAAAGACTGTGATGCCCCCAACAAAGGAGGAAATAATATCCCTACTAGCGATGCTTTCTCTAGAGGTGAGGCTTCTTGTAGACACCTATAATTACACCTAAGCAATTTAAATACTTACATGGCACTAATTATCCCCTTTCTTGAAAATTGACAACTTATCGTCAAAAGCGCTAATATTCCTTCTTGTTGTCATTAATCGATTACAATACGCTAATTGATTAAGTCACCTATCCAACTAACAACCTAATTAATGACCTTCCATAAATGCCTATCCATACTTAGGTTATAGGTCCTGGCGCAGCACAATTTTTGGAGCACGGTAAGATTTTTGGAGTGTAGGCATGATTTTAGCGATGCACACGTCTCTCTGGTGGCACATGCATGCTATTCAAATCTATCATTCTATCTCCCAACCCCCTGGTGCATGCACACTAACCCTGGTGCACATACCCTAACCTACACACAGGTGCACTAACCTAGGTGCACACGTCATTTTGTATTGTACCTTCACTGCATACTAAAACCTGTCAGATTGGTGCACATGCCCTAACTAGGGTACACATGTGGTTTTAGTGGCATAGGTATATTTTTTTGGTAATATAGTTATTTTGTCTATTTTTCATATCTGTTTTCTCAGAGTAGCGCATACGTTGTTTTCAGGGCACATTCACCTATCGGGTGGCACACGCATTTAATTGATCTAAAATTCTAGAGTGGCATGGTACTTATTTTAGTGGTGTAGGTGTAGTTTTCAGGACGCACACATCTCTCGGGTGGTGCAAGAACACTGTGTACATAAAATGAACTTTTGTGGCATGTACGCACTAACTCACACGCAGTGGTGAAAAAGGGGTGCAGCATCCTTTTACATTTTTGACATTTACGTGTTGATGTGTGAACTTTCTTGAAAGTTTATCTAATCACATATTTGTCTTTGCAGGCTGTTTTTACATGTTTGTATTTGATTAGATGGTATTTTACATTTCTTACTTATAGGATTAAGATCACGTATGCTCTTCCCTCACATTCCTTTGGGGCAATCTTGGGAATCGAAATGATTCTTAAGTCCTTTTGAGTTGTTAGGGGTATTTAATTTGGAATTGGTTAATTTGGCTTTGTTGAATTTAAAGTGTTGTTCCATTTGGTTATTGTGAAGACATCACGTATGCTCTTCTCTTGCGTCCTTGGATGATCTGGAGAATTAGAAATGGTGCCTTCTCTTTTGATGGAAAACTACTAATCATCATCATACATGACCAAAACGCTTGTCAAAGAATGAAGGAAATGAAACAAGAGTCAGAAAACCCTCTAATACACGTGTTTCTTGCAGGTTGCCAAATGGTGTTTGAGCAAACCACACCTAATTAAAAAAGATAAAAAACACACCACATTCAAAACACTGTATTGCAGGTTTGAAAAGGGTACGTCCCTCTCCACTCAACTGGAACATAACCCCTTTGGCATAACGCCTTAAGCTACAACAATGGGGGTGGTGCTAGGAATCACAAAGTAGTCCACACAAGAGGGAATCTTGTGGATGAAATGGGAAGTACTCCGCACTACCTACTTGACTAGTGATTCCTTTGTGAGATAGTGTTACCGGTTGTCTATGTGGCAACCCCAATGATAGTACATGTAGATGCACTAGTTTCCTACTATTCTTGAAGGGGGTAAAGTAAAGCCGAGATACTCCCAAACTAGTCAGTGTGACTTTTTGGGTAAATCGTGCTCGCTTAAGACAACTTTGTAACACCTAGGATGAGAGAACCACCTAGGAGAATATACTTTGGCTAGGAGCCCACTTTGACCATTCTAAAAATAGTGTTGAGTTGTGAACCATATTTTTATTATGAAACATGTGACGTGTTACTTTCACCTAGTTTTTACTTGCCTTAGGGCGAGGTGAAACTCTACCGAAGTGAAGCTAGCATTTTTCATCTTTATTTTGATTTATTTCCTTCACATTCTTTTGAAACTTTGTTAATCAAAAGAGGGGTGACTACCTTTGTGTTACCAATCGACTGTTTCTCTCACTTTTATGTCCGTTTACGCCCATCCATGTTTGTGGCTGGGTTAGTTAAACGTCTAAAGTGTGCATAGGTGTTATTGAAAGAGCAGAACGAATTTCATCACAGCAAAATAATAATTATCTGATATTGTATTCAAGCATCTCTTCAATCTTTTCATACATTCGAATAACATATATATAGGAGTAAGCTTTCCTATAAATATGGAGGTTGCTCAACAACACTCCTATTCTACATGAGTTCACAAAACAAGAATATTGTTATGATTTGTTTATAATAACAAATCTATAACAATACAACTATATACGGTTTACACATTACACATTAATAATAATAATCACAAATATATATTTTCTCAAATATGTGAGCACTACTCCATTTTCCTAACATTCCCCCCCTTAGTGCGAACATGGGGAAAACACCATCTTCAACCAAGCAGCATGCCACTCCATAGCCTACACATGGTCTCGATCCTCAACACTGACTGTGGGAACTACATCATCTAGGGACTATTCAACCTATTAGATGAATACATGAATTGGGACCATTCAACCAATTCACATCAACCATCAAATCAGTCTGATCAAGAACACTTCCTGCAATAGTATCAATGGTACAAATCATTATCATCAAGGGGGACACACAAGCACTGCACTGCACATAGGAATAGGGATGCTCATCTGTTCTTATTCATCACACAAGACACCAAGATGTCACTAAATTAGTTTGCGGCCTCTGAGGTAGTGATGAACTCGAGGATGCTGATTGTCCTCCTACCTCCATTGCCTCCATCCTCCAAAAAGAGGATATCAAAACAGATAATCTTCATCACTTGAATAATTGATAGGTTCATTGTCACTTGCAGGATTAGAATAATCATCCCAATCTTCTTCAGCAGCTAAAGCCTTTTGTTCCAACTTATCATCTAAGAGATCTTGAGCTCTTTTCTTACAATTCACAAAACCATGTCCTGGTTGTTTACAGTAATGACACAAAAGACGTGTCTTTGACGATACAAACTTTTTTTTACCTTTATAGAATGATGATTTATTGTTTGCAACCATGACACTTTCTTCTTCTGGTACAAACCTTTTGTTTTTTTCTTCCTCGTCAAGCAAAGAGGAAATTAAATTTTCCAAACTAGGATTGATCTTACTAAGAGTAAAAACAATACTTGAATATTATTTTGGAAAACTATTTAGTAAGATTGCTTTAGCATCTTCTCCATCTACCTCTGCTTTTATTCCTGATAATTGATTTAAAATGGATCAAAACTTACTGATATGTTGAACCATATTGTCATTTTCACCCATCTTTAGCCCAAAAAGTTTTTGCTTCAGCGCCATTGCTGCACTACCTGCTTGAGATCCAAATAACTTGTTCAATGTCACCCAAATGTTATTAGATGACTTGGTTAGATCAATATGATGCAAATATGCATCGGAAAGACCAAGGCTGATAATTGCTATTGCTTTCCGATCCTTACTTTCCCATTTCGCTGCTTCATCTGCATCATTCGGTTTTTTAATTTTTCCTTCGACAATGTCCCATAAGTCTTTATCAATCAATTGTAATTGGGTTCTTACTTGCCACGTGTGGAAATATTTACCATCAAACCTTTCAATTAAATTTATCTTTTCCATTTTGAAACTCCACTAAATCGGGAACTTGAACCAAATAATAATAAACTTCTTTATACTGGCAGAGATAAAATATATTAGAACTTGACAGATAACCAACTTACTGATATAAACAAGCAGATTTTCTCAAGGCTGTGCATGAATGAGCCACACGTCAAGGCTGTGACAGATCTGACGTCATATCCAAATAAATACTGGCTGTGCATGCATCATTCGGTTGTGACTTCTTTATACTGGCTGAGACGGTGGTTGTGACTTCTTTATACTGCCTATCGAAGTTATGCATGCGGCCTATAACCTCTTGGTCAATAACTATGATGGTGGTAACCTTGTGCAAAACTATGTATGCGGCCTGCTCTGCAAATTTTAAATTGTGCCGACCATATATGCAAACGTCTACATGAGGGCGCATAATACATATGTAGAATCCACCACCACGCTTCCAGTTTCTACAGTTTCTTTCGACAGTGTTTCCGATTAGAAGGAAATGAATTAAACTGAACAAGCATGACAATCTCCACTAAACGGCATATGCACAGACCGTAGCCTGCTCTGGTACCACATGAAAGAGCAGAATGAATTTCATCACAGCAAAATAATAATTATCTGATATTGTATTCAGCCTCTTCAGTCTTTTCATACATTCAGAATAACATATATATAGGAGTAAGCTTTCCTATAAATATGGAGGTTACTCAACAACACTCCTATTCTACGTGAGTTCACAAAACAAGAATATTGTTATGATTTGTTTATAATAACAAATCTATAACAATACAACTATATACGGTTTACACATTACACATTAATAATAATAATCACAAATATATATTTTCTCAAATATGTGAGCACTACTCCATTTTCCTATCGCTTATCATGTCATTGGTAGCCATTTTGATCTTGATACCCATGTCAAGATCATCATTGTAGTTAGGTGTGGTTCATCACCGTGGAATTCCTTAGAAGAGTTAGCTTGTTTGTATCGTATCACTACAATTTCGATATTTATGTCTTGTTTCTTGTAAACTTGACATAAATATCTATATTGTACTTGATTCTGCCGCACACATTTTTAAGTATTCCTAGCTATACTTTGAGATTTTTCGTCCGGTTCTATTATTACCTCGATTTCAAAGAGTGCTAGGTGTTACCTTTTGTGCATGTTATATCAATAACACCTTGATATCAATACTTCACTTTCTCACAAAGTGGGTTAACATATCTTGGTGATATTGTTGTGTCATTCACAAATTGTAATTGGCACTTTTTGAGATATAGGTTTTAATAAATTTGAACTCACTCGTTGTATATCTTGATTGGGAGATCACATTTAACTTCATGTATTTACTTACGTCTTGTTCATTCCCTTAAACTTGGCATAAGTGGAGACATCTTGTTAATCATCTTGCGATGCGAACTACTCTTTGAAATGTAGTCTAGGAGATACTTCATTTGATTAGGTTTCAATACCAAATGATTGTTTCATTGGTGATTTTATCACTCTATCACATTGGTATTCTCACATTGTTGATTTACTCTTGACAAATACATCTTGCATTTCACTTAGGGGTAGTCACTAAACTTTGAACAAATCTACAACTTACCCTAGTGAAACTTATCACAAAAACATGGCTCCTAAAACACATCTAGGGTTAAAAAAATAGACATATGAGGAACAACAAGCACAAGCTTGGGAAACCTCTAACCGACAAGGGTCAAACCCCTTCATTGGACATGACCTAGGACCACTATTTTCTGTAGAAAAGGAAATAGAAGAAATGGTCGACCATAGTGGAAACGAATTAGAGTCACCACGTGCGGAATTTGATTTTGACCCTACTCTACTAGACGAGTTTCTTCTTAGGAACAAAGACAGAGTGTTGGCATGGGTCATTGAACTAGGGGCCAAATTGCCCACCAAGAATGACCCAATACTACCTACGCACAATGCTACTGAGGAAGAACGTCCCCTTATCAATATGGAAGATATTTTAACACACAGACAAGCTTCTACCTCTTACGTAGAAAATGATAAAGTGGTAGGGTATAAAATACCCCTTATCAAAGTGCCACGAAGAAACAAGATCGAACAAGAGGCAGGTGAAGAACCTCCACAATATGAGGAGGAACCTTTAGAAGAAGAAACAATAAACCAAGCCACAATCCAACAAAAAATCAGCAACCTAAGCTGACAACTTGCTTTTCTTACTTCCCATGTATAGAAAGACACAAACAAAAATGTTCAAAAGTTGAGGCATAAGGTTAAGATCAACGAACTCCATCAAGAAAACCAAGGAGAAGAAGACACAGGGTATCATCATGTTCACATCCCCGCTTCTCCCACTAAAGAACAATTGCTCACACAAGAAGTGCAATCTATGAAAGTGATGCTTGCAAGCTTACAAGAGAGCAATATAGGGAGCATCAAGAAATATCAATATGAAGAATTATGCCCCTATCCTTTTGACAAGACAATGACCCTTCAACCCTTCCCAAAGAAATTTGATATGCCAAAATTTGACAAATACAAAGGAAAGGGAGACCCAAGGGATCATGTTAAATATTTTTACATGGCATGTCAAGAGGTGTCTTATAGTGATAATTACCTCATCAGACTTTTTCCCAACATTCTTGGAGGTCAAGCATTGGAGTGGTTTACACGCTTACTATGAGGATTAATTTTCACTGGCGGGTTGGCGTGAAGATTCATACGTCACATCTCATATAACATAGAAAGTGACATCACCATGGTAGACTTGTGTGGTGCTAGGAAATGCCCAAATGAGACCTTTGCTAGTTTCCTCCAATGATGGAGAGGGATAGCTAGTCGCTTCCCTTGCACTTTCCCTGAAAAGTAGTTGGTAAGCATCTTCGTTCCCAATCTCAACCCGGATATCACCTTCCACCTCTAAATGCATTATGTCCATACTTTTGAGGAGGTTATCGAGAAAGGGATTCAGATAGAAAAGGCTCTCATTGCCAAAGGCACCCTCAAAAACCAATCCAAAGACAACCAAAGTGTCAAACCCATGGAAAATCTGAAGATTTTCAACAAAAACAAAAACATGGTGGGAGATGGAATTACAGATTCCAAACATGTTCGAGATGGTCTAAACTGGTCAACCTTTTAAACTGACCAAGGGCCCAATTCAACCACCACCAAAACAAATAACATTTACCTCTCTCAATGAACCATTGTTAGTCATACTAAAATAGTTGGATGCGGCCCACATGATGACCTATCCTACAACATAACCATTTGATGACAACACTCCTAAACCTTCATGGTATAAGGAGCATGAATATTGTGAAATGCATCGTGTTAAAGGGCATAAGATAGAAAAATGTCTGTGACTTTACCACTATATTCAGGACCTCATTGACAATGGGGAGATAGAGGTGGATAACCCTAGAAAAACACAAACACCTAATGAGAAAATGGGGATTTATAAAGAACCATTCCCCAAACACGATAAGTTGGAAAAGACAAAGCCAAATCGGGGAGAGTCATCCCAAATGTATAAAGCCATGAATTAATTATCTACTAGAAGAGATAACAATCATTAAAATTCACTTATCAAATGTATTTTCTCTCCCGTTGACCATGTCAACATCATCCGATCAAGGAAAGGATTGTGCTATAGTAACAAGGTGCACCCACCTCATGATTTCTAACCCTCTCCATTGACCCGAAAAACAGGTAAGTGTAACCTTTTTGAACAACTTGAGAAGACCTCTGCTAAGATTTCAATCTTAGATCTTCCCAAGATATCTAATGTGCATAAGGAAATTCTATATCAAACTCTTCAGGGGTTAGGAGTGCCTTTAGAAATTTATCCCGCACACCTTAAAGCCGTGGTGGCAAACATTGTAGCAAGTGAGCATCTCACTTTCAACCATAGGGAGATCCTTGTCAAGAATCCTACACATAATCTTCCCTTGTGCATTGAGGTAGTTGTTACCTACAAGAAAATAAAACAGTACTTATGGATAACAGATATGGATTGAACATTCGCATGCTTAAGTTGGTCAAACAATTAGGGACATATGGAGGAGGATCTTGAGTCCCATATTATCACTATCACCAAATATAACAACGCAGAAAGAGAGTTAGAGGGTACCATCACGCTGCCTATGGAGGTGGGCCCCACTTGTCATCGATGAAGTTTCATTTCCTAGACTTGGAAATTCTATATAATATGCTTCTAGGCCGACCATGGATTCATTCCATATAGGCTGTGCCATCAACATTTCATCAATAAATCAAATTGAAGCATGAGGGACACATGATTACAATAGTAGGAGATTCAGAGCCCTTTTCTCATTGTATAGCTCTAAATAGCTTTTCACGAAAGGGTACATATGCATGTCCCTCTATAGATATAGCTGTTCCTCTTCAGTCTAAGGTTATGGAATCCTGCATGGATTCAGATTCACTTAGTTCTTGAGCTCATGGGGTGTCTACTTCAACATCTCCATTTGATTCATGGGAGATGAAAACCATGGAATATGGTTGTGGGGGAATATAATATACAACAAGCAATCTTGGTTTCTAACCTCTCACTTGTCCCCCAAGACTAGAGGTCGACCCACCCATCTTGCTTTAGGAGACCTAGAGAAGAACACACTATTGGGTCATTCCTTCCTGAAGGCTTGTTAGTTGAGGAGAAATTGCTTGATCCACCTACTACTTGGGTCCCTGAGGACACTCAGCCATCCTGTTATCGGACCCTGAAATATGAAAATTCTAGAAAAATGATGTATTCCATGGGCTACAAAGGCCTAAGATGTGGGAGGAATGAACAAGGACAAAGAGAACCAATCCCTCTTCCACATTTCAAAATAAAAAGATACGACATTAGGATTTTCACTTATGGAGCGCACCCCAACGATCAAGATGCGACTTGTTCTAAGCATGAGGATAGTTTTGATTACCTAGAAAATGATACGGATTCCCGTTGTAGCCAATATGAGGATCTGGCCTCCACGAACCTTTTCATGAATAATGTTGTCCTAACCATCACCCCCACTGAACCAACCCTTGACCTAGTATACCCTTCCCTTGTTGAATGGGACCAACAACATCACGTGCCACTACATTTATTTGAGAATGAAAAGGCTATTTCAGAGTTCATGGGAATAAGGGATACAATCCCCATTAGAGATCATAAAAAGGTTTCTTTATCAACTTAGACACCTGTGCCTACTTCGGTGAGGAGGATGAACTTCATGGTCGAGTAAAATTTAAAGAAAAGTGAGGGAAAAATTCTAAGAAAAGCCTCAAGTCAAATTGAAGTCCAAGTGACACGGTGAGAACTTCTTTGAGGCACTTTGGCCGACAAACAAATAAGAAAATCAAAGGACAAACAAAGTGACCACGCCAAGGATGAAAATCTCATGGAGACATCCTTGGATGAAGATCTCAACCTTCCTCTTGATCCTATGCGTATGGAGGATTTATCAAAATTGTTAGTCGAAGAAACCATTGATGTCAATATTGGTACAAAGAGGATCCCAAGATAGTAAAATTGGGGGCATCACTCTCAGCTAGAGAATAAAATACGTTCACCATGTTGTTGCAGAGAGTTCATTGATGTGTTTGCATGGTCTTACAAAGACATGCCCAGCTTGGATCTAACTTTGGTCGTGCACAACCTCATTGTGCATGTAGACACCAAGCCTATCAAATAGAAGCTCCGAAAGATGCATCCAAGAGTGGCCTTGTTGGTTAAGGAAGAGTTGGAAAGATTACTTGCAGTGGGATTCATTAGACCAATTGACTATTCTGAATGGATATCGAACATTTTTCTTGTCTAGAAGAAACCCATCGATATCCGAATCTACACAGATTTTAGGGACATTAATAAAGCTTTCCCTAAAGATGATTTTCCCCTACCCAAAATTGACATGATTATGGACTCAACAGTAGGGTACAAAATGATATCACTCATGGATGGCTTTTCGGGTTATAATAAAATTAAAATCACTGAGGAGGACCAACACAAAATAGCTTTCACAACTCCTTGGGGCACCTTCTGCTATTAGGTGATGCCATTTGGCCTTAAGAACGCAAGAGTAACTTATCAGTGGGCCATGACAGTAATCTTTCATGATATGATTCATGACATCATGGAAGACTATGTAGATGACATCCTGGGAAAGTCCAAAACAAGAGAGGATCATCCTATCATTTTGTGGCGTATCTTTGAATGCCTGCGTGAATATAAAGTCAGGATGAATCCAAAGAAGTGTGTCTTTGGTGTGCTATCCAGGAAACTATTGGGCTTCATTGTGTCAAGATGAGGTATTGAGGTAGACCCTACTAAAGTGTTTTCCATTACTAAAATGCCTCCACTTGAGAATATCAAGAAATTACATAGCTTGTAGGGGAAAATTCAAGCCATTCACCGCTTTATCTCCCAGCTTGTAGATAAATGTCACTCATTCACTCATTTTCTTAAGAAGGACATCACTTTCATCTGGGGACCTGAGCAACAACAAGCCTTTGCTTTGCTTAAATAGTACCTAGCTAATCCACCTGTCCTCATGCCTCCCACTCTGGGAGAACCACTTTTGCTCTATATTTCCACTACACAATATGCTATTGGTGCGTTGCTCACCCAATACGACCTTAACCATAAGGAGAAAGTGGTGTACTATCTAAGTCACACCCTCATCGCCTATGAACTTAATTATCCTCAGATTGAAAAGGCTTGCTTGGCCATTGTTTTTACCTTTCAGAAACTTCGCCATTACCTGCTAAATACTAAGACCAAGCTCATATCCAAGGTCGACCCACTCAAGTATTTTTATCCAAACCTGCCCTCACGGTAAGAATGGCTAATTGGATCATTCTCCTCAGTGAGTTTGACATAAATATTGTCCATAAAAAACAAGTTAAAGGATAGGTACTTGCAGACTAGCTAGAAAACACACCCTTGCAAAGCATAGACCCTTTAAGTGTAGATCTACCGATGCCTTCTTTCTCTACATTGAGGAATTTGCCATGTGGTAGATACATTTTTATAGATCATTTACGTTTCATGGTTTAGGTGCAGGAGTAGTCCTTATTACTCCTTCTGGCGATCCTATACCGTAGGCTTTCCACCTAGCCTTCCCTTGCATGAATAACATTACAGAATATGAAGCACTCATTGTAGGAATGAAGCTAGCCATCAAGTGGAATATTCATCATGTTAAGGTTGTAGGTGATTCATAGTTAATCATTAAACAAGTAAATGATGAATATAAGGTTAAGGATGACAAACTCATACCTTACAAAAATTTAGTGGAAACTCTAAAGGAGTATTTTGTGCGCATTACCTTTGAGAAAATCCTAAGAGTGCAAAACAGATCAATAGATGCTATGGAAATGGTAGGATCTATGCTTTGTATTTCACCAGGGAACAATGATATGCCTTTCTTCATAGAAAATCTATGCATGTCCACATATGACTCCGCCAAATCTTGCCTAGCTTGTGAGGTTGTTGGTCCCCATTCTCCATGGTACAAACCCATTTTCACCTATCTTAAGGACAACACATTCCCTCGATATCTCCCACTCTGAAAAGCAAAGCCTAATTCACCAGATAGCCCATTACACCCTTTTAAGAGCTACACTTTATCATTATGGCTATGATGGGAATCATTATGTTGTCTAGATGTGACGGAATCAATCAAGGTAATTAAGGAAGTACACAAAGGAGTATGTAGAGCACTTACAAATGGAATGGTATTGGCTAAGAAAATTTTGAGAGTAGGTTACTATTGGCCTACCGTGAAACTAATTGTTGCAATTATGTTAGAAAATGTGTGCTTTGCCAAAAGTATGGAAATTTTATCCATGCTACATCACAGCCATTAGAACCAATCACTACCCTATGGCCATTCTCCAAGTGGGGCCTCAATCTAATAGGGAAACTTACTCCTACCTCATCTATTGGTCATACACATATCATCATAGCTACATAATACTTTACAAAGTGGGTAGAGGCTGTACCATTAACCTATGTCATAGGAGCAAAAATTTCTAAATTCATCATGAATCACATTATTTACTGGTATGGCATTCCTGCAGCCATTATTACAGATAATGGAAAGTCATTTAAGAACAAAACTATGAAAGGTATTTTCCAATGGTTCCAAATTAGATTAAAATGGTCCATGCCATATTACCCTTAGGGTAATGGACAATCTGAGGTGACAAACAAGAATTTGGTCGAATAATGGAGAAGATGGTCAGAAAACAAGTCGAAATTGGCACCTCTAAATTCATCTAGCCCTTTAGGCTTATCGAACATCCATTCACACTCCTACAGGTGCGACACCATATTCCCTAGTGTTTGGGATAGAATCTATCATCCCTTTAGAAATTGAACTTCCATCCCTGAGAATTTATCTTCGAGACTATCTGGATAAAGATGAAGATTATCGAGTGGCAAGGTTGGTTGAGTTAGAGCTACTAGATGAGAGGTGCATTCACGCTCTTAATCACCTAAAAGTATATCAACACAGAGTCTCCAAAAACTATAACAAGAGAATCATCCCTCATCAGTTTGAGGTTGGTGATTTAGTCATGAAGGAGAACCAGTTCAACACTAGAGCAAAGCGAGAAAAGAAAGGGAAGTTCAAACCACATTGGTTAGGACCCTATGTCATAGTTGCCAAGTATGGCATAGGGGCATACAAGTTGGCTCACCCCAATGGTGATGAGCTCCAGGAGCCCATGAACACCATACATCTTAAGAGGTTCTATGCCTAAACATGGCACAAAGAAGTAAAAAAATCAAAAATACAAAAAAATCAAAAACATCAGAAAAATAAAAAGAGAAAATAGGTTGTCCACTAGTGAAAACCACACAATTGTGGCACTTTGGACAAGTCCTTGGGTGAAAACTAGTTTTCGGTGCCTTGGGAGGATTCATTGTTCACAAGAATTATGTATTAGAAGGGTAGTTATCTTTGGCCTAAACTGGGTTCTATTGTTAAGATTCCTTGTGCACATCATCCTGTCCAGCCTTGATCTAGCTTTGTCTTCTTTTATTCATCTATGAGGGGCGTGGTCTTTCGCTATTTCCCATCTTACACTGGGGGCAACTTAATGAATTCACCTTCCTATTCATAAATGCGTGGCTTCTGCCCTTGTATATTCCCCATCTAATGTTGGGGGAATCCACGCTTTCTTGGTTACCTACACATAGCTTTGGAAAACCATTAGAAAACACCAAAAACAATAGAAAATTTTTCCCAAAACACAAAAACAATAGAACATTGTTTCGAGAAAACATCAAATACAATAGAAAATTGTTTTAAGAGAACACAAAAAACAATAGAAAATTGTTTCACAAAACCTAAACAATAGAAAATCGGTGCATGAAAACATATCTTACAAAAACATTTACTTGCATTGTCTTGTTTCCTTGCTTTGCTTGTTGCTTGTATAGTGTTTTGAGTGCTTGCTTTTGTGTTGCTTGGGTGTACTTTTTCATAGTTCATCTTTTCTTACTTAGATTGGGTTTATTCTTGCTTGTGCATATTTCGGTACATTTTTTGCATACTGGTGAACCTTGGGAAATCATGATGTAATGTGTTAATTCATTATGTTCTTTCTTGAGCATTTGGTTGTGTTTCTTACATGTTCTCTATTTTTTTATCATTCACATCACATTACCATCATTATCATAAAATCTAACATCATATATAAACAAAAATGCTAAGTTTTACATCATGCATGTACGCTAAGCTAATCACCACGTATCGTATCATCAATGGGGGCAAGAGGGGTTGCACATAATAAAAAAATCTATCCCCCGCACCAATATCATCATATCGTCCCATCCATATACATCAATGTAACACATGAGAAAAACATTTGATATCATCTAAGGATCTATCATCTAACATCTACAGCACATGTATATACATCAAACATCAGGATAACCAGATACATACAAAGTACAAAATCAACTAATACATCCATAAGTGCTGAATCAAAACATGTAGCATGCAATAGGAATCAATGTATGCCCACTCATGTCACATGCATCTGAGTAAAACAATAATACAATGCATCATCTCATAATATAATACAATATATTATAGTAACATCCATAAGTGCAGAATCAAACAAAATGTAACATGCATAGAATCTAATACAGGTAACATGCCCAATCAAGATACTAAATACAATTCATGTCTAGTTGTGAATTAGTTCCCCATGAGTTTAAAGACAAAGAAAAAACCATCTATATACATGTATAAAAAAAAAAAAGATATACATCATCTCATAACCATGTGTATCTGAGCCAAAACAATGAGTCCTCATATATATATACATGTGTGTCAAATATACATCTATATCAAAAATGGATACATACAAATCTATGCTCTATATCAAAAATGCCTTCAGCTGAGGTGTACAACAAGGATACATAAAAATGTTTGTATACATACATACAATGTCCTGATCAGTGCTCAATACAAATACATCAGTGATACACAATGCCATAAAAAAGGGGCATGTATATGAAAGAATCAAGCCTTCATCATGAGGCATCATCAAAAATACATGTCTACAATCATTGTACATCAAAATCAGCCTTCATAAGAGGCATACATACAAAAGAATCTATATAATACAAAGGTGGCTATCAACCACAGCTCTCACCCTTATTGGGGCTCCCGGAGTTTGCCCTCTGGGATGCGAACTTTGAAGGTTGGGTGGCGCTTGGACTTCTTGCTGATTGCTTTGGAAGGGGTTGTCTGACTAATCTAGTGGAATGACTAGACCTCTATGAACGAGAGCCTGATGCACTCGATCCTGATAATTGTGGCAATGCCACTCTCTACTCTGGTGGCACCACTTTGTAATATGCTGTCCTATAAAAAGTGCCTCACCACCAAGCCTGGTGGCATCACGAATCAGATCTACATCTCCTAAGGTGAGTGCTGCCTGAAGGGTAGTGTCTCGCTCACCTATAACCTAACCCAGGTCTACCTCGGCCATCTAGAGGTGGCAACCTCTCGATCCCTCTCTCGTGGTCATCACCTGTAGCTCGGCACGGGCTTGGTCCCTCTGGGCTACTACTTTCTGATAATGAGTATGCACATGGTCTCTCATGCCACGAACATGTGTAACTATGATCTGGGATTGATGTAGGAGTCTCAGTACCTATGCCCCCTATGTAGATGTTTATCCGATCTGGCTCTGCCATGCTACTCTGTCATCTCTTGGCCCGGCCTAGACCCGAGCCTGATCCTACTTGAAAGTAACATAACTATATGGGCTTGGGCCTCATCCCTCTCTGTTGTGGTTGTCACGCACCAACCTCGAGCCTTATCTCTCTCCGCTCTAGCCACGTCTCTCTTGGTTATGAGTACATTGCACTGCACCTATACCTGATGTGGTTGTCTACGCCACTAGCTGTGAGGCTATGTGTGCCTCAGGGACTGGTCCCTATAGTGCTTTGGAAGACTACCCCTCGCTAAAAAAGCTACCTCGGGGTGGTAGCATAGCTGCATGTGCTAGGACCTCGGCCTCGGTCCTTGCCTAGACAAAACCCTGTCCATCGTGTGGGATCCCATCAAAAGGATCATGGGGTCTAGCCCCAATGCCACCGCTGCTCTGGTCTTGCGCTCGACCTGTTCCATACCTCCACGGGGGTGAATGCACTCGTTACCTAGGCTACCTCTAGAATAGTAAGTCACCGGGTAATATTGTAGCATACCACGCTGCATAATCAGCTATGGTCCCTAGATCTCTAACTTGTCATAATGGATCCCATGCTTGGGGACCACTTGTAAGAAACTCACCCTAGCTTGAGCCACTGGTATATGAGGCCCCATAGTTTAACTCTCAAAGATCTCTACGAGCATGCCGGATGTTTGGTGAGTCCCAGTACTCGGCCTAGCTACCGTTGGCACCTGTCAACATGATATAACTCCATGATGTAAGTGCAGCTACCAATCAAGAAGTGCTCCACCAAGTACACGCTGAGCTCTGTGGCATCCTCTAGCTACTAGAAGTACCTGTATGGATGCCAAATGACGTCTATCACTGGTAACTCATCAAACTCCCACCTATACCTAAATAGACTACCTAGGTGACCCCGACATCTCCACCAGTTGCTATCCAAGCCATGTATGATGGATCCTTGGGATCTCGAACTTAGAATGGGCCCACAGGGACGTCTAATGGCTATATGATCCCATGACCATATCTGTAGTAATGATGCCGGCCCCATGGTCTTCTGACCATGGTATGTGATAAGATGTAAATCCCAGTATAAGTGGGCCAGTATACACTGCCCCCAGCAATACCTCTCACCACTTTGTAAATACCATGAACTAGTGGTAGCAATCCTCTCGAGAATGAAGTCCCTGTCTTATTAATGAGTAGGAACCCACTAATAAGTGCCATGATATAGAGTGGCCCTTGATGCAATGTCAGGTCCGAGATGCACTCGTGTAAGGCTATGGTCATCCCGTCATGTGGGATGTCATCAACGCCAAATAAGGCACTGCACGCTACTTTGATCAGACCTACATCCGTACTATACTCGATCAATGTACCCATCATGGGCACACGTAGAATCTACCACACATCCTCTATGGTCACTTTGTCATCTCACCTGGCAGTCTAAAGCACTGACTATCGATGTGCCATCGCTCGGAAAGCACAGTTAGGAGGCTGTGATCCAGTACAATCGATGACATCTAAGCCACGGGGCATAGCCCCCATTGCCTCCAGTAATATGGCCATCTCTCGGTGGTCACGCCAGTGCATACTACCCTCTAACTCGGCAATCCAAGAGTGACACTCCCACATCTACAATACTAGTAGTCATCTTTGCAAAATAACACGCCACTCATTAGTTTCTAACATTTCCTCTAAAAAAATATCTCATCTTTTAGGGTTCACCCACAAATCCTAAAAATTCTTCTAAGTGTCACATTTTTGGACACTTTCCTATCTTTTTTTCTGCCTATCTAGGGCACTTGCATTCCCTTTTAGGCATGTGCACCATGTTTTTAGGGCCTGCAACTAGGCGCGTGTGTTTTCTGGTGCATGCACCCTCTTTTGGGCACTTACACACTCTTTTTGGCATGTGCACCACCAATCTAGTGCATGCGTGTGCTTACGCCTATGTGTGCTTGATGTTTATGCCTGCGTCACGCTTTTAGCATGTGCGTCCCTTTCCTGGTGTGTGTGCATGTGCACACATGTGCTTGTGTGTGCACATGCGCATGTGTGTGTATGTGATTTTTGACTGCGTGTGTGTGCACATAGACCTAGCTTTGTGCACCCTCAAATGATGCTTGCACCCCCAAAATGGCACATACATGCCTTGTCCCATGCCTATGCACTGTGCATGGTGTGCCTACACATTTTCTATGCCTAAATTCCCTAATTAATGCATTAATGAAAAAATTTTAAAGGAAAGGTTGCGATACTCACAAATGGGCCCTCATCCGCATGCCTCTGGTACCCCGGACTGCGTCAGCATGCCTCAAACAGTCTCGTGTGATCACCATCTCTCCTAAGTGTCAGAGCCTCATGGTAAGTTTTCTAAATTAAGTGGTTAAAATGAACTGATTGTGATGTTTTTACCCCCCCCTGGGGGTATATTAACCTGTTTTTCACCATTCGGAAGGTCGGAAACCCGTTTTGATCACCGTTTTCTCCTCTGTTCGTTGTGAAATAATTATTTTTATTAAATAATTATTTTTCTCTTCTTTTTCACCGTATTGGGGCATTTTTTGTCCGATACCCCTTTCTTCTCCCCTAGATAATTTTATTGCTCCCTGGTGATTTTTATTCTTCTTCACACTCTCAAATAATTATTTTTCAAATAATTATTTTTTCTTAATTTTTCCACTAAACAAGGACATTATTTGTCGTTTGTTTCTCCTTTCTTCCACCTAGGGCACTTTTTGTTGCCCCTAGGCCCTTCATTTTATTCTTTTCCTTTCTTCTACTTTGTTTACCATGGTTTGGAAAGCAAAAATAGTAAAAAAATATATATCTAAAAATCCAAAAATAGGGCAATTTTTTTGAAAAAATCCTAAAAAGTAAAAAACCCTACAAAATGGTAACTTGCTTATTACAGCTGAAACTTGTGTCTTGTGCATGGTATTCTCTCCATATCCTATTGGTTTGTCTCACATCTTCCCCGATTAATACGACTCGTGGATCACCAGATTCATAACCATTCACAAAGATAGCTACTTGCTTCGTCATAATTTGGGGCACTTTTGGTTTGCACAGTGCTTGTTTAGTTACGCACAAATGCTTTTCATGGACCCCGTGTCCATTTTCATTTCCCCTTGCATGTATCCTTTCTTGGGGCATCATTTTTAACCCTTGTCATCAATCACGAACTTATGGATCTCTTTAGCACTGCTAACAAAACACTTGTACAACTGTCTTGATTGTTGTTGGTTGATATGTGCATTTGTACTTGTTTTCCCTATTAGATGAGCTTGTTTCCTTCTCGTATTGCATTGCATTTTTTGTATGTTACATGGAGATGGTGTTTTTAGTAATGGAAATTGTTCGTAGTATGAATTTTCATGTCATTCTCCCTTTTCGTATGCTTATATTTTTAATAAGGGCCGATGATGTAGTTTCTATGGCAATATGATGACATCAAATTTGTTCCAAATAAACAACGGTTAGAGGGTAAGCTCTTCTCTCCCCTCTTCCTTATTTCTTCTACACCACTTCCCTTTCTACCCCTAATTCTCCCTCTTATCGGGCATCCTACCTCATCCCCATTCTTCGCCTCTCTCTCTCATCTTTTTGATCGTTGATTGACTTCTTCCATCACCCCATCGACACTCGAGTGGGCATCTCTCCCTCCTACTAATTTTTCTTCTATCCCTTCAAAATTTTCTTCCGTCTACTATCTTTGAAGTGATGTCACTTATGCCACCCTAAAAGAGGGGTAAATGTAGAAACATATAATTACGCCTAAGCAATTTAAATACTTAAATGGCGCTAATTATCCCCTTTCTCACAAATTAACAACTTTTTGTCAAAAGCACTCATATTACCTCTTGTTGTCATTAATCAATTACAATACGCTAATTGATTAAGTCACCTATTCAGCTAACAATCTAATTAACGACCTTCCGTTAATTAATCACTTCCTTTATCTAGATTAATTAATTATTATTAATTAATTAGTCTTCCCCTTCATTTAACTAATAAATCAATATTTAATTGATTTAATCCCTTTCTAATAGCCTAAATCGTACTAATATTCATCTAATTGGATTCTATAAGCTCACATCTACCTATTAGTTAATCACATTTGATTAATTAAGGCACCCCCCAACTCCCATGACTCGTTAAGCATAAATTAAACCCTTCTAAAGTAAGGTTACCTTTAATAAAGCAATCTTATCCATTCCTAATCATGATTTACCTTTATCACACATTCATGAGGATGTGTTGAATCATTTATCATTTGGGCTATATAAAGATCCATCCACCTACCTTTTTACTTACACCTAAACTCCTTAAGAGAGAAAATGCAAAGCATATAGCAAAGAGACTAAGAGCTTGCACCTTGCTTTCTTGAGAGTTCATCATCTTGAGGAGCTAAGCTTCCATATTCTAGCCTAAAGTGCTTAGGTCATATGGGAGGTGTCAAAAGGGTCTTGTAGCCCAACTTTGATAAGCCCCCATTCCTAGGTTCTTGGAGATATCAAGGACAACCAAATATTGATTGCCATGGAGCTTATTTAGGTCCATTTACTTGTTTGTTGGTAATCTAGAGAAGTAGAGGTTTAAATACTTTAGCATTGTTTAATTCAAAGTTAATGCATTATGCTAGGTATTAATCTTGTTTAGCTCTCATCTTTGATGGTGTTTAGATTTTGTCATTAGCTTTGTTATAGAACTATTTAGGTGTTAGTTCTCATTCATCTAACTTAGCTAAAAAGCACAAAACACTTGCACACACCTCCGACAGTCTTATCCATTGTTAAGGTGTATATAGCACTAGATGAGATGAGATCCTTGTAAGGGAATTTTGATGTGTAGTGATCACCCTTCTTACTACAAATATGACAAAATATAAGCACCACACTGCCCTTAGAGTGAGAGAGGGCTACCAATGCTTCTCTGTTAGACTTGGAATCATTTGCCTTAGATCCCAGCGGGAGGGGTCACTCAAGTAGGTTTCCTTGTTGGCAGCGATGCCAAACTTACACCACTCATGGTGCTCAAGACCGCACTTATAAGGGCATGAGTTAAAACCTGAATTCCAAGAGAGGAATAAATATGCATTAACATCCCCTTAATAGTTATAAACCCATTCCAAGAGAGGAATAAACCTAGATTACAAAAAAATTAACATCCCCTTAATATTTATAAACGTGTGAGGACATTCATCACTAACCCCGACATCACCTTAAACCATCTTTGCATGCATCGAAAGAAGGGACATGAAATCACTATGGAAATTTTCCTCCCACACACCGACACTTTAAATCAAGGTTAAAATTCTCCTTACTCCCTTTGTCAAGAGGATATATTTTTGTAATTAAATATAGATATGAAATGAATTAAAAGGTATAATTATGGTAAATCATTTAAAGAGTTATTTGAATTTCATTGTAAAACTATTCGTCATCGTGGAATCCTAAATTCAAAGAATAAATCATTGCGAAATAAAATTATTATCACAATATCTATAAACACATTGATTATTGAAATGGCTGATAATTTTTCAATTCCTTATATTCCTTGAACCGACGTGAAAAATTTGTGCAACGATAGTTTGAAGTTGAGAGGATAGTATGAATTTAAAAAGAAAAGTAAGAGACTTAAAACTTAACGCTCTCTAGATAATGCCATTGTAGCTTATCTAGGTAAATTAACATTAATCAAATAAGAATTCACTAGAAATAAAAATGTTAAGTAATTTTTTTATATATTAACATATCTATTATTGTTTAAATCCTTTATTGTATTATAAAATTACTAAATATAGTCACACATATTATACATTTTAACATAATTAAGATATTCTCACACATTATATAGAAATTTTTTATCAAATAAATTTAAGGACAAATTACATAGTTTTATTTTTTAGATAGTTAAACACTTTTGACCAAAGCTATGAACCGGAGGGTTGATGGGTCCCCACCCTAAAAGTATCAAAATATTTTATCGATGAAGGGCTACATACAAAAACCAAAAACAAGTAGGAAAGATTGTAAATAACGAGGCCAAAATGTAACATGAATAACCAAGCTGTAAAAACATAAAGCGGTGAACACAAAAATAGAGGGGGAATGATATAGAAACCCTAGGGTTCCATCTCTAATTGTTCCACCAAACCAAGCATTGAAATCTTCTTGAGAAAGGAAAAGGATGAGCCAACAACAATATTCAACTGCACCATACAATCAAGAAGGGGTAGGGTATGTTTTATAAGTGTGAATAGGTCCAGGGATGGAACGTTGGAGATAGCCACCCCATCAGATTGATACATGCTTTGAACAAACTTGAAAAATTGATGGAGGGCCCAAATTTTGAATTCGAGGGCATCAAAAATCCTCTTGTTAATCTAGAAAGGAGACGAACAAGGATAAAAATTCACAAAGAGAATAAGAATGCATACTTTTGCCAGATCTTCGGCTAAACCAACACAATGACATGGGTAAATGAAATGGGATGTGAATGCCATGACCACTTCCTTATCTATACACAACACTAGATAATTGAACATGAATACACCTATAATATCGAGTTAACATAGACTCTCTTGGTGATCTGGAGATAATCCATGCCCAAGAATTTCTCAATCACTTTCAGAACAGTGTGGAGCCTATGCAGAAGACATTGCAAAGATGAGTGGAAGACACACGAGAGAGGAAAGCCATTTTTGGATTCTTTCCACACAAGAGGATGAAAGGAACATATGTAGATGCCATGAGAGGGAAGGGGAAAACAACGAGAGAAACATGAGAAAACGAGTGAGGGAAGGTGAAAGCATAACCCAATTAAGTAGTCCCTTGACTCATGTGAGGTAGGTCGACACAATAAAAAATGGATGACATCATCAAGATTTTCCCATGCATTGGCTAGATTATGAATAAAGGCTTCATTGATTGATAAACACACATTATACAAAATAACATTACTAAAGATAATCACACACATTATATAGAAAGGTGTTATCAATTAAATCTAGGGACAAATTACATAATTGTAATTGGGTTATTGATTTAATGACATCGTGTACGTCTCCACATCATCTTCCACATCCTTCAATAGTTGCAAAATATGCCACAATTCATCTATCAAGTACAATTGTAATATGCATTATAGGCCACAATTCATCCTTCAATAGGTATATTTTTACAATTGTAATATGCATTACACTTGCTCTAAATGGTGCTAAGATTTTTGAGAAATATGTTTTGATTCCTGGATCCTCGATAAATAGTATGTTTGGTCACGATGCAATCTTCCTGTGTGAATATAATCTTGAAGTTTCCAACATCCAAGACAAATTATGTATCATAGGAATGAGGGCATCATGTCATTAAAATTTTACATTCTTGGTGATGTCCACACAACAATAAACAAAAAATATTTAAAATAATGATCTGTAAAACATTAAATAGAAAATGTTTATGTTCTATATGTGTTAGCGGCATAGGCTTTATTTCTACTTTGGAACAAGATTTTATCATTCTTAAAATGTCATTAAGATTAACATATGAAGATCTGGTAAAAAATCATTTTATTATTTCAAGGAAGCCAACATGGATCTGCAAATCAATAAACATAACATGTTTCTATTTTATATGGTCTAGTGGTGCTAGGATTATTTTTGGATTTGGAATAAGGTTCTTATCATTTTCAAAATGTCTTTAAGATTAAACCATGCATAACTAGGAATTATTTATTTATTTATTTCAGGGAAGCCAACATTGATCTGCCAAACAATAAACATTATATGTTTATTTTTTTACGTGTTAGCGGATGCTAGGCTTAATTTTTGATTTGAAATAAGGTTCTTACCAATTTTAAATGTGTTTAAGTTTAAACTATGTATATATGAGAAAATTCATTCTTTTATTGGTCCATGATCTATAATTGTATCTTCACTCGTAGAAAAAAATATTTTTCTTTAAAAATAAGAATCGAAAAATGATTGTGAACTTTGAATCTTTAAGAACCTTAAGGTAGTTATTTTATTCAATAAAAATGCACACTACATTGCTGGATTTGAAAGTAAAGTATATAATTCAAACACTAATGGTGCGTTTGAATGTTTTCAATGATCTACACATGTTCTTGTGTTCTCCCGTATGTTTAAACCATGTACATAATTCAGTATAAATTTTCAAATCAGACTTATAGTTTCCATCAAATATTTAGTATGTTGGTGTTTTGAGAGTAATTTCTTCTCGACCTCGTGCAACAAAAAAATCTTGTGTCATTGATCAAAAGTATATTGTTTTCATGATATACATTACCAATGTCTACTATTTATTATCAGTATTTTTTTTGAGCTTAAATTGATGGCATCCCTAAATGAACTTGAAGTGGGTATCTCACAACCAACTATTTTTTTGATGAATATGTACTTCACCATTGATTAATCCATAAATGAAGACCATAAGGGAGTGTCAAAATATTTTGATGTAATATTTATCAATTCAACACTAAATTCTCATTAAAATTCTTTAGTATCCCCATATCTAAAATATAGAACCATATTACGAGGTATTTTTTCGCCATACCATAAATTCCAAACAACAAAACTTCAAATCCCAACACTAGTAATTTGAAGGCTTCCCAATTAGATCTATAAAAACAACTCAAAATAATGTAAGCTTACAAAAGTGATTAAACACAAGTCAACATAGTATTTTGATAGTATTTTATGTGGGTAATTCACACAAACAACTTATAAAACTATAATATCAACTCAATCACAATGAAGACATAAATACTGCCAAATTTTAAATTTGTAATCTCAACATATAAAATAAAGAGTGACCATATGATTGTATGAATGGATATCATTATAAAAAACATTTTGAAATAATTAATAGTTATGTAATTTCTATTTGTTGTAATGTTTTCATGCCCTCGGCAACACTCAAACCCTAAGACAATATTTGTGATATGTTTGTGTACACATTGTTCATTAACCACCTATCTTTGAAATAATTTTCTTCATTGGATTTCCTCTCCACCATAAATTTTTTCAAAGGCTTTCCCTCTGGGCCTATTGTAATACACAATGTATGTGTAGGGATGAAAACAATATCCTCCATACTCCAAATATTTTGGAGATATTTTACTACAATTTCGTCTTCTAAACAAAAATGTTCTTAACCCAAAAAAAGTTATGGTTTGAATTCAACAACTAAGTTTTTTTCAAAGCCTTAATCAACTTTTCAACTTTGGAAGAAGAGAGATAACTAGAAAAAATACCACTTCACGTTTTTTTTAGTATCTTTAAAAATTCCTTGAGCCCACCTCGCAAGTTAATAGTCTCCTTACCAAACCCTATTGCCAACTCCTTATGGTATTGGTTTTTCTCATAGAGAAAAACCTCCAAATTTAAAATAATTAAATAATCATTTTGGCCAACTACACGCACGAAGTAATGTTTTCTCAATTTCCCATAATTTCATATTAACCAATTCAAATAATTAAATTTTCAGTATGTTAACACTTACTGATAGAAATTCTTGTTTGGATTCCATCGCACTCCCCCTCTATGGGTTCTTGTGATGCACATTCTATTTAAAAAAATAATAATCAATTCAAAATAAATTTTAAGTCGAAGTAAAAAAATACGTGATACAACTTTATTTTATACAATATTGCATATATGTAGTTGTATATGTATATGTATATTACATAGATGTAGTTGGACTATGTTTGTGTTGACATTCTTTGATGGGCTTAGCAACCGCTAATGGCCAACTACACAAAGGTATTTATTTTTTTCAATTCTTGACAATTTATTTTTAACCAATTTTAAAAACATTAATCAATTGAAAATAAATACCATGTCGACGTAATTAAATTTATGATATAACTTGCTTCTATTCAATGAAAAAAATTTGATGGACAATATTACATAGATATTGATGTATATTAGTGACCGCTAGGCTAACCCATTATTTCTTGGACTATGGTTGGTATGACATTCTTTGATTAGCTTAGCGGCTGCAAATAACCAACTGTACAAAAGTAATTTTTTTTCAATTGTTTGCAATTTAATATTAACTAGTAAAACAAAAATTTACTCAATTCAAAATAAATCTAATTAAAAGATGTATGTTAGCGACCACTAGGGTAATACATATAACAAATAAACTACTTTGCTATAGGTTCCTACAATTATGAGGGGCTTATAAATGGTTTTGTTTATAATTATGCATGAATATCATATAATTTCTATCTGCAATTTTTTATGTGAGGTGCCAATAGCCTCCCCATTTGGCATCAAATCTATTTTTTAAAGTTTGATTAAAAATATATAAAAATTACAATCAAAAAATTCTTGTAGTGATAACTTTATAAAACGAGTATTTCCCTCTCACCATTTATAGAATCATTGGATGGATGGTTATTGACATCCGGGAAACAAGTTGAATTGATTGTGACATGTTAAGAATGACATTGTTTCCTTTGTTTGTATGTGGAGAGGAAGAGACAGGATCTTCCTCTATTTTTGGTTGTCTACTTAAATATTGCATGTATCGGTTCAAATGCATTAAACTAATAGTATTGTTTAAATTGATTTTAATCAATCTACCTTTTAAAAATGATAATAATAATGTTTCTTGATCATTTAATTCAATAATAAAGACCACAAGTATACTTGAGTCAACCAAATCATGCAATGCAACACTACCATCGTAAAGCACTATAATCATAGAATTTTTGGAAGTGAGTCGAGTGAACATATGAGACAAAAACTCATAAGATCTCTCATAAATAAAAGGAAAAATATTTCTTTATAGGCCAATTTCTCTTTCACTCAAAAATTACTATAGAATTTGGTCCATCCAATCCATGGTGATGTTTGTTCTATCCCCATCATCAACATCATAATTGTGCACACATCGGTTATTTTTATTAGATAAGGCAAAAAATAGGGATCAGCTCCCATGGGCTAGAACAAGAGAGGAACACAAATAGAAACAAACAAGAAAGATAAATCCAGATAAGGGTCCCAAAAAAGTGAGTTAAATAGGCTTAACTCTTACAACGTAGGATCTGGACCCCCAAAAGGACAAAAAGACATAAAATAGGGCATCACAGTTCACCCAAAGTCTGTAAAAGTTCAAAGACCTACAAAACCTCCATGACAGACAGAAAACCACTAGAGGTCCCATACCAAAGAACAAATTGACCAGAAACTAGAAAACAACACCATCTATTCCTCCTTCGAGCTGCTGATGCAGAGGTTAAATCTCCTCCTTTTCTTTTCTCCTTCGATCTCCTCCACTCTGTCCAGAAGCACTTTGACCTGAGTCTCCAACTCCTTCATTCAGTGTTTAATCTAGACTTGGTCTATGACCATCTTCTTCAAAATGTTAATGATGTTCAAGATGGATTCCCTTTTCCCCTCATTCGTGTCCTCCATAGCTTTGAGGACCCCCTCTGTACACACCTTCTTCCCTGTTCCATTCTTCTAATATAATGGGATCACCCATAGAATCATTCTTCCCGGAAGCACCGGCTTCTCTAACACCTCCCTCCTTATTGTCTCTATCATTTCCATCCCCCTTGGGGATACTTTTACCCTCTTTCATCTTAGTAAGACATTCTACTAGAGTAATGTCATCCTCCTCGTCTTGCTTCTCCAGGGTCATGACCAAAGGGTGATCTAGCATCGGCTTTCCATTCTCGAATAGAAGAAGAATCAGACCCTCATGAAGGGGCAGCTTAGCTTTCTTGTTCTGGAACACCATCACGAAATTTGAAAGAGCGGTATCCAGAAAAAAGGGAATACTGACCATAAAATTATGACGGAACATGTTAAGGAAGGTCATATGATGTGTATAGATTTTTCTATATTTACCCTCCAGAGTGATATACTTCATAAGTTGAAGGCAAACATCCTTCTATATTCCAAGAATACATGAGCATGCAATGCCATCAGTGAAGAAAAAACAAGTCTCCTTGCCAACAAAAACACTCAATCTCAAGGTCTCTACGGGTTCTTTCCTTGTAGATTTTTAAACCATCCATCTTCATTTCTATCACCCTAGCAATATTGGCCTTCGAGAGCTCAACCTCCACATCGTGGACAATAAAAACCCCTTCTTTCCATGCTTAGCTGAAATCCTTGGAAAGAGCAGGGTCGTGACCATGTAATTTAGCAATATAATTACTAAATCCACCCACTTTAAGCTTGTTCCATAGATCCTTGTTGCTCTCTTCCATGTTCTGATAGGTGGGTTCCAGACGAATCCTATTGCCTCCCATCTACACTTTATCAAGGTTTCCATTCTAGCTAAATCTTTTCACAATCCACAAACTGATCTCCCTATCCGAGTTCGAATTGAAACAGTGATTTTTGTATAAACTATCTTGGTACCTGAAATAATTTCCCCCACTTGTGCTGGCATCGTGAAACTTAGCACATTTTATCGATAATGATTTCATCATTAATATAAGAGGGTAATCTCTCCCCTTACACCAAATTTTGTATTCATTACAAAGGACTCCCATGTTGGCCATCTTTTCCACACATTTATTTCCCTGCCTCAAAGTATGATTGATATATATCTTGTCAAAAAACTTTAGCAATTCCTTGATATCTTGAATGATATTTTTATTGACTAGTTGATCTTACTTCTATTGAGAAGATCATTTATAACAATTAAGGAATCACCTTCAATCTAAATGTCCTTAATACCTTTTTCCTTAGCGACCAAAATACCCCAAAGGAGGGCTCTAGCTTCAGCCATGTTATTAGTCTGCTTACCCAGGGGTCCAACATAGACAAATAACCAATGACCCTCACTATTCCTTAAGATGCCCCCACCCCTAGCTTGACTAGGTTTCCCTTTGAGGCCCCATCAAAATTGATCTTGATCATGTTTCCCAAAGGTCTAATCCAACTTACATTCTTACCTGGGATTTTGCTCTTAACTTGACTATAGGTGAAATTATCCAGGACTTCTTGTTCCCATTTCGAGATAGGGATTTTTTGATTTTCCTTTAAATAGTTTGATATTTTCCTTAATGGCAACATGAATTCTCCTTTTAGCCACCCTAATCAGAGGTTTCTAGGTCTCTAAAAACACTATCATTCTTTGTTTTCTACGAGACCCCATAATAAGAGATGAGGCGCAAGACAATCTTCTATGCCCGGGCCGAGATAAGGAAATCTAAATGGGCTCTCCCATTGGGTGCAACAATCCTCTATATTCGAAGGAAAAATCTATTGCATGTTGAAACGTTTCCAAATCGGTGAGAAGACACCTTTAGGGAAAGGACAGTGTAATAAAAGATGATTCACATTCTCTTCCCCTCTCCGGAAAAGTATACACCTATTAGGGATATGCATTCCTATTTTTATAAGATTTTCAATAGTCAGGATTCTATTTTGAGCAGCCAGCCAGTAAAAAATATTGATCTTAGGGATCAAGTCTTTAATCCATAACTTACCCCAATAATCTTTTTGGAAGTATTTCTTGAAATATAATCTATAGGATGATTTAACAAAATAATTTCCTGAGTCTTCCTCTTTCCAAATGATGGAATCCTCCTTGGTTTGGAATATGGGGATGTGGAAATCCTTGAGTTTCTTATTGAGATCTTGAAAAGGTTTGAAATCACCATCATAATCTGGGGGCACTATGGTTTCCCATTGGACCTCATCATCATCATGCCTCTAGAAATCTCTTCTCTAGGTTTTAGCATTCTCCTCACAGAATTGAGCCACCTCCTTCAAAATTTCCTGATCCACTAAGGGGAATTATTCCAACCAATTATCCCACCAAAATCTGATCATGTTCCCCTTACCAATCTCCCAAAGGGATCCCTTTGAGAGAATGTATTTTGAATCCAATAGGGAATTCCAGAAGAAGGATCCTCTAGGAAGATTTTCATGAGAGAAAAAAGTCAATTCTACCTAAATTCCGCAAATATTTCTTTTTTATAAGACATAAAGACAAAAGCTATTAAATTTTCCATTGCTGTCATTAAAATTTGTAACAACCTTCCACGAATGATTCCCCTTATCCTTAACTTTTTGAATGTATTTTTTTATCATCTCTCTTAATATTTTTGAAGAAGCAATAGGTAAGATCACAATAACAACATAATTTAGAAGAGTAGCTTTGATAACTATAAGCGAGAACCATTATTGCATCGTGGTTAGTACACTAGACAAATTACAGAAATATGTGATCACACATTCTACATTGAATGGATTAGTTGACATAATAGATGATATTATTGATTTGGAGCTAGAAGGGATATACACATTACCATGTAAACTCATCATTATCTTCCATTCTTGTTGTAATTTTTTCTTCCATTGAAATCACATAGTTGTCTATAATTGTTTGAGCTATTGTTGGGATAACCTTTGCCACTTCAACATCAATTTTTCTTTTTTCCGATTTTTCACTTCCTCTAGAATCAAATTTTATTTTTCCTTTCTTCTCTTCTCCCAAAAGTACACACAACTGGTGGTAATGAGATTCATGTAGACCAAATTTTTCAACAATATTCATTTCAAGTGCATTCTACCAATATAATATTACCTAGTGTAGACACCAAAATTAGGTCATACCACCCTTATAGCCCCGTTAATTAAATAAATCATACCTTACATATTCATATCCCATAGTGCACATGATTAATTGAATTAATTACTTTAATTAATTTAATTAATGTCCTCACTTGACCACCTCACCTAGCCACATCACCTAGACACCTCATCATGGACCTATTCTTAGCATGTTCATTCTAACTAGGACTCAATCTCTACTTACCATAACTAACTGAGACTTAGTATAACCCTAAAATTAGATGCCTATCATTTCTCTAAAAACATTCAAAATTTATTAAGTGAAAAACACCATTTTGGACCATGACCAATGGACAAAATTGGCCAAGATCTCTTTGTTTTAGCAAACCTAGGATTTCCCACCTTAACCGACACTTTGGTTAACCACTGAACCGACGCCGGTTAACCTAAACCATCGTTGATTACCATATATTCACTTTAGTAACCTTTTTCTTGGGGTTGGAATAATTATTCAAGTTTGGAGAGAGAGAAATATGCATGTAAGCATGAACCATATCCCTCTCATACATCTAGACACACCCCAATCAACACCAAGACTGCTATGAAGGTTAAGCATTCACAAACATTCCGGAAGCATTGTTAAGACACTAACCAGTAGTTTCAGGATCAACCATTGCCATCACCCACCCACTAGGTCTATAAATACAAGTAGTATGTTTTGATCTGCATCATCCTATACTTATTTAGATCAGTTTCTTTATGTTTGCGGTCCTAGTCTCCTTTACATCCCATCATTTCCCACCTTCTTGTCAATCCATCCATCTAACCACCTATAACCTCCTAGCTCTCCATACCTGACTCCAAACATCTTTGAGCATTCCTAGCACTATTACCAACCTCAACATTCTTCATCTATTCTCTAGGTAATCACAAAGAAGCTCCAAAAACCAAGTTTATTGAGTTTCCACCATTTTGCCTTTACCGAAGTTGGTCACCTTAACCATCTCTGGTTTCCCATAAACTGTCATTGGTCATACCACATCGATGTCGGTCTTTATAACTAGTAATCCTACCCATAACAGTAACCTAATAACCTTCATCCAAACAACCCGAATCACCAGAGATCTAACCCTGACCTACTCCAACCACCTTTCCAACCTACCCAACCTGAAACAAACACCTAACCTTAGTTAGATTTAATTGTGCATGTTATATTCAAATTTATCTAATATATTGTTAATAACTTGAGATACCAAAATCAACTTGTTAGCAATAAGACCTCTATTTCTCACATTTATGTTCATTGATTTGATAAACAGTGGATTGAAAACCATCTAGGAAGTATCACACTTCCCGATCTAGTATACGCTAGGCAGTCCAATGACATATATTGTTTAATATTTCTTTTATGGTCTTGTTTTGTATTTTAGGTAGTTCCTCCTAGGAAAAAGGAAGTTCTTGCAATCAACATTGGATTGAGAAGTAAGAACGTGTGCGATCTACCTTCCACCTTATTTTCATAGGTATTACTCCTCACCTTTACCTTATCTATTTTTCTCATATGTACGCAACTATTCAACGAAACATTTTGTCAAGTGTTGGGTTTCAAATTTGCACTTTAGGTGAAACCACAGTCAGGGGACAAACAAGTCCCTCCTCTTTGATGGGAGAGGTTCCCTTATTGAAAGCCAAAAACAAGATTATTTACAAATCTACAACTTTCATCAAATGTGGTCTTCTGACATATGAAAATGTGTTTTCTTCAAGGAAAAACACCAGCACAAGAGAATGGAAGAATGAAGGGGAAAGAGAAGGTAGAAGAAGGAAATACTTTCAGGGAAAAGAGATTGCAGAGAGAACCCCTAATTGCATTGGATAAATGAATTACAAAGAAGAATCATTCATGTTTTTACCAGGTGTAATTACACAGACACAAAGTTCTCAGAATTGCATTTTGAAGAACACAAAGTTTCTTAGCTTCTATTTGATCAAATGATTCACAAAATAGAGCAGAGGGAGAGAGGGAAATAGAGGAAAAAGAAAAAGAAGCTCTTGTATTGATTTTTGGTTCAAAATTATAGTCTCGACATATCAGAATTTCCAACCCCGATAATGGCTTCCAAAACCCATCAAATAGCTCGCGAAAAGTGGTTATAACTTCCTCCAGGTGAGAAAAATGGTTTGCAAATGAATTTCATCCTTCGTGCCCTTTCAAAATCATCCATTCATGAAGAAAAAACCATGGTGAAAAACCAATTTACGCCAATACACAAACATTTCATTTTATTTGCCAGTTTCAATATGAACCATTGATTTGCTATGAAAACATTCAAATCAGGCCATCCACATGGAAGGAGAAGATTGGAGTAGGCGTGGGAAAACCCCTTTCATTTTTGTGAATTTTTTGTGTTTTGGCACTTTGGAACAAATTGCCCCGAAGCCCCGCCTTGACTTTTTGACTTGGACACGTGGTAGGTTGTGATTGGAAATGGGGTCATGGTGCAATTCTAAACATTTTGACCTATTTTACAAAAAAACACAAAATTTCATTTACCTCCGTTGGCCCATGAACTCTGATTCAGCATGGACACGTGGTGCAATCTAGTTGGAAATGGGTGTGTGACTCTCATTGTAACATTTTGACCTTTTTGCAAAATGGCACAAAATATCATTTACCTCCACCGCCCACTACTCCGCATTGGCTCTTTGGACACATGGCACCCTTAGATTCGCTATGGGTTATGGGGAAAATGGCTTACCTTAACACTTTTTAACCTTTTGGAAAAAGGTTCAAAACCTTGAATTCTTCCATGGCTCCACGATCCGATCCTCCCTTTGGGCACGTGGCAACCTTTGATTCACTGCAAGTCCTTAGGAGATTTTGTTTCAATCCTCCCTATGGGATCAAGGCACAAATCTTACCAACTTAGATTTTTGTCAAAAGAGAAATGTGCACGAATAAATTCGCATCAAAGCCAGTCCACCAAAGGAAAAGTTTCCAACTTAGGCCCATCGAGCCATAACTTAAAAATTACAAGGAGTTAGGAGGACTTCTTTACCTTTTTGGAAAGGGGAAGAAATTTCCCATCTGATGCAATGATTTTCATGAGTCTGAAAGTCCTTAGAAAGTTAAAATTTTCAAAATACCTCTTTTAAGCATACTTTAAGGGCACCAACTCAAATTTTTTGCAATTTTAGACTTAGAAATTAAAGGGAAATTTGAGGGTGACAACAACTGGCTCTTTCTGGGGATGACTTGGCTTGAAACAAAGGCACAAGGCAAGATCAAGAACAATAGACCAACTCTAGGAAATGAAGACTAGTGCCTTATCCATTGGGTGATAGAGTCAAGAGGAAAAACCAATACAAGACAACACACACAAGGTAGGAAAGGAAACAAACCAAAAAGGAGGGCCCAAAACAAACACCCCACACAACAAGGAAGAAAAAGGAAACAAACAAGCCAAAAACAAAGAAAATACACAATGTACAAAGGGACTCCCTAATCACCTAGGACCTGAACAACTTTAAGTACTACCCACTATAAGGGAGTGGGAGAGAAGATCCATCCATGTAACTCAAATAAAAAGAGTTCTCACCAGAAAAATGTCTGATTCTGAAGGGGCCAAGCCAAAGTGAGTCAAACTTACCATGGCTTCCTCGAGGCTCATGTCTCTTATCCCATAGCAACACTATGTCCCCCACCTAGAAAACTCTAGATTTGGCTTTCTTGTCAAACAAATCCTTCACTTTCAACTGATGGGATGTTATTCTATCAACCACCTGCAATCTATCTTCATTCAACTTCAAGGTACATGATTCTCTTGTCTAGAGCACTGTTGAAGCTCGAATCTTCAATAGTTCTCATCAAATGCAAAGCTAGCAATTCCACCATCACCAAAGTTGAGCTTCCACACCATACACTACTTGGAAAGGAGACATTCCAATGGCTCTCTTAGGTGTAATCCTATCAGCCCAAAGTGCATCATATAATTTCTTATGCCAATTTCTTTGAGAATCATTCACAAGTTTCCTGACAATGGTCACCAAATTCTTGTTTGTTGATTCAGCTTGTCCATTCCCTTGAGGATAATAATCAGAAGAGTGAGCAAGAGATATTCCATATCCATAACAAAAATCCATTATCTCAGCAGAGGAGAAGTTAGAAGCATTATCAGTCACAACTTTGTTTGGAATTCCAAATCTTATCAATATGTTTTCCTTTATGAAGTTGCATACTACTTCAGAAGTAGTACTCTTGACTGGGATGGCTTCCACCCACTTGGTGAAATAATCTGTGGTAGTCAACACATGAGTATGTCCAACACTTGAAGATGGATTGAGAGTTCCAATGAAATCCAAACCCCATTGTTGAAAGGGCTCCTCGATCACCACTGGCTTGAGAGGCAAAGCAACCAACCTTGGTCTTCCAACAAACATTTGGCATGCTTCACATTTACTCACCCACTTTGATGCATCTTGGAATAGAGTGGGCCAATAATAGCCAAGCATGAAGGATTTTGTGAGCTATTACAGTAGAGGAGAAATTCCCCCACAAGCTTGATCATGAAAAGCAGAAAATAATTTCTTTTGCTGCTCTTTATCTACACATTTTAAAAACCTTCCATCTACACCTCGTTTGAAAAGAGAATTTTCCCAAAGAACATATTGTGCAGATCTAAGTTTGATGGCTCTTTTTTCTTTTGTGGTCAAGTGAGATGGGCATTCACCATAGGTCAGAAAATGAGCAATATCAGCGTACCATACATCTGTCGAGCTGAGAAACAAAACCACAGGCAGATCCACTTCATCTTTGGACAACGTTTCATCAGCACCTTCAACAATGAGCTCACACAGGCCCTTACCACTGAACCAACTTGGTTGGCTTGATATCCAAATCATATTCTTGCACTTTTTCCACCCAATTACCTCTCTTAGTTCCAAATTCTTGTTGTGTGAGAATCGATTTGACACTTGTATCAGGCACAAACACAACAACATGAGAATTTAGAATATAAAATCTGAATTGTTTAACAACTTTTACAACAGCAAAAGTGTGTTTCTCCATCATGGCATATTTCAGTTCATGGGATTTCAAAATGTAGCTCATGAATGCTATGGGAAATTCATGATCTTCAGCATTCTTTTGAGTTAAAACAACGGCCAAAGTGTTTTCAGTGGCATAACAATATATAATAAAATCTCTGACTGAAGTCTGGACATGCCAAAGTGGGAGTATTTGCAATGGATTTTTTGATATCTTCAAAAGCAAGCTTTCCTTCAGAGGACCAGCCAAAAGTCTGCTTCCCTTTCATCATGTGAGCAATGCTCATAGTAAGTTTGGAAAAATCGGGTATGAATCTCCTCAAGAAATTAATCTTACCAAAGAAGGAATGAATGCCTTTCTTACTCATGGGAAGAGGAATCTACTTGTATGGCCTGAATTCTTTCTGGATCAATTTTGATTCCATCTTTTGAGACAATGTGTCCCAACAACTTACCTTTGGTTACACAAAACATGAACTTCTTAGGATTCAAAGAAACTTCGTGCTCTCTACATTTTTGTAGGACTTTTTCAAGGTGTTGAACATGATCTGCTCTAATTTTTGAAAAGATCAGTCAAATCATCCAGGTATACCATGATGCATTTCCCTTTCAAACTACCAAAAGCCAGATCCATAGCTCTCTGAAAAGTAGCACCAACATTAATGAGTCCAAATGGCATCCTCTTGTAGGAAAAAGTGCCCCAAGGGGTGGTAAAGGTGGTCTTGTGCTGATCTGTAGTGTTTACCTCTACTTGGTTGTACCCTGAGAATCCGTCCAACATTGATAACATCTCTGAGCCTGTGACAGCTTGTAGCACTTGGTCCATCATGGGAAGAGGATAATTATCTTTCAAGGAAGCTTGATTTAGATTTCTAAAGTCAACACAGATTCTAATCTCCCCATTTTTCTTTCTGACAGACACTATGTTAGCAATCCAAGTGGAATGATGAATGGGAAAGATGATCTCGAGCCTTTAAAAGCTTTTGTATTTCTTGAAAAGATAGTGTCAGCAATCTTTGGATTATACTACCTTTGCTTTTGTTTGAAAGGCTTAATGTCAGGCTTAAGAGGTATGGAATGTTGCATTTATTTTGGTTTGAAAGCTTTGAGATCTTCATAGGAATAAGAAAGCACATCAACATACCTTTTCAAAAGATTTATCACCTTCTCTCTTTCTTCTTGAGTGCAACACTTCCCAATGTTCACCATTTTAGGTTCATCTATACTTCCAATATTTATTTTTTCAGTTTCAGCAGATTGTTGATTTCCTTGAGAAGCTTTAGATTTGACATACCTATCATGTTTATCAAAATATCCTCCAAACTCACCAAACCCTTAGGAATTTTTTTCCTTTCAGTCTGATACATCCATCATGATCCATCTCTTCTTTAACACTTTCTTCATTTGAAAACACACATTCTCTAGGCAAGTTATCACTTCCTTCAAAATACAACTGATCAAAGTTATCTCTCAACTCCAAGAAAGAGAGTAGATGTTGGTCATCATTGAAGACCTGCCAATTGTTTACATTGTCAGGAACACTAGGCCTGTGAATCATTTCAATGGAGAATTTGTCCTGAGAGAAGTTAGGATGAGGAATTAACAGAGATCTTCAGACTGTCAGGGAATCAGCCCTAGTATTTTCTCCTCTTGGTACTGCTGCAATGGAGAAAGCATCGAGGAATTCAATAGAATCCCAGACCAGATTCCTATAGTGCTTCAATCTTCTATTTTTTACTTGATAAAGGTCTCGGACCTACTTTACAATAAGCTCAAGCATCACCACGAGAAAAAGGTTCTTAACTCCCATCTCCTTTATCATTTGACACAGTAGAAGCTTTAGAAGTAGAATTGGAGGGAGAAAAACTAGCAGAGCTTACCTTTTGTGTGGAGGTGGTGGGGATAGGAGAACCTCTCTTTGCAAGCACTGGAATGGTATTGGAAGACTCCTTTGATTTATTTGCAGGCTGCACAAATTTCTCCTTTTTGCTGGTCTGTTCTCAAGTCATGACAACATATGACTCGTTGTTCATGTCAGCCACTATATCATTATAATCATCCTCATCATCAACACCTTCAGTGGTGAGGAAGTTGACTCTAGAATCACCAGGCTGCTCCAACTCTTCATCAACATCTTCTTCTTGATCATCATATAATTCATTCTCTTCTTCATCATCAGGTTCAAGGACTTCACATGTTGCGTTGATAGGCACTTTGAGAGGTGGACCTTCAATTTCCAACCTAGTTTGAGAAGAAGGCAGTTTGTTCCTAGGCTGAAAATTCTTCCTTGGAACATCCTGGTATGGAGCATGCTGAGCCAATTGTTTTTGATTGCAATGAGGTCATTGGCCAACTTTTGTACCAACTGATCCAATTACCTCCAGGAGAAGAGGGAGAAGATGATGTCTTGGATTTTTAGGATTCTCTTTTTAGTTTTCCTGACATGATCAAGTCATCTTCCACGTTGACTGCCAGCCTCTGATCCTCATCCAAAGTTGCTAGATTGGCTCTCCTCAGAGCATAGCTTACTTTAGGTAGTTGTGCATTCAAAAAGAAACATTTTTGGATCTGATCAATGGGCCGGGTGTCTTGTGGGATCTTGTTAATAAGCTTATTAAACTTAGCCACAAATTCTCTCATGGGATCTTGTGGTTCCTTTTTTATTTGAGAAATTTGAGCAAGCAAGGCATGTACATCTTCTATAGGTTTGAAATGGTTCTCAAATATTGTTCTCATCGTGGTCCAATTGGTAATTTCTCTAGTAGGAAGATGGTAAAACCAATCTGTTGCATTGTCTTGTAAGGTCTCCACAAACAGCCTAACAGAGACATCTTCATGTTCCACACCGAGGACTCCACATGCAACAATGAAGGCTGCAATGTGTTCATCAGGGTGCACTTTCCCATCACCCCTGAATTTGGGAAAATTCTTTCTGTTACCCCTAGGTAACTCATGCAAAGGTTGTGGAAGAGCCAAGGGACCAACTCGGTGGCCCCAAGGTAATGGAACTGCCATCCTTGGAAAAATTGCTTGAAGAGGAACTAAAACACCAGCAAGAATCAAAGCACGAAGATTAGGGCTGAGTTGCTCTTGAGGGATTCCACTCCCAAGGGTTCTGTCTTCAACAGGGGGTGTGCTTGTAGAACGAGCTCTTCTATTTCTCCCTATTGAAGGAAGAGGAAAACCTTGCTGCTCCAAAAGTTGAAATTGAGAATCTTCAACTCCAAGAGCTCTTCTACCACGTGTGTATCTCAGAGTCACCAGATCAATGGAATGATCAAATTGTTGTCACCTAGTAGAGTCACCAAAAACTGTTGGGTTTCAAATTTGCACTTTAGGTGAAACCACAGTCAGGGGACAAACAAGTCCCTCCTCTTTGATGGGAGAGGTTCCCTTATTGAAATCTAGAAACAAGATTATTTACAAATCTACAACTTTCATCAAATGTGGTCTTTTGACATATGAAAATGTATTTTCTTCAAGGAAAAACACCAACACAAGAGAATGGAAGAATGAAGGGGAAAGAGAAGGCAGAAGAAGGAAATACTTTTGGGGAAAAGAGATTACAGAGAGAACCCCTAATTGCATTGGATAAATGAATTATAGAGAAGAATCATTCACGTTTTTACCAGGTGCAATTACATAGACACAAAGTTCTCGAATTTCATTTTGAAGAACAAAAAGTTTCTTAGCTTCTATTTGATCAAATGATTCACAAAATAGAGTAGAGGGAGAGAGGGAAATAGAGGAAAAAGAAAAAGAAGCTCTTGTATTGATTTTTTGGTTCAAAATTATAGTCTCGACATATCAAAATTTCCAACCCCGACAATGGCTTCCAGAACCCATCAAATAGCTCACAAAAGTGGTTATAACTTCCTCCAGTGAGAAAAAATGGTTTGTAAATGGATTTCATCCTTCGTGCCCTTTCAAAATCATCCATTTGCGAAGAAAAACCATGGTGAAAAACCAATTTATGCGAATACATAGACATTTCATTTTATTTGCCAGTTTTAATATGAACCATTGATTTACTATGAAAATGTTCAAATCAGGCCGTCCACGTGGAAGGAGAATATTGGAGTGGGTGTGGAAAACCCCTTTCATTTTCATGAATTTTTGTGTTTTGGCACTTTGGAACAAATTTCCCTGAAGCCCCGCCTTGACTTTTTGACTTGGACACGTGGCGGGATGTGATTGGAAATGGGGTCGTGGTGCAATTATGAACATTTTGACCTATTTTGAAAAAAAAATGCAAAATCTCATTTACCTCCACCGGCCCACAACTCCGATTTAGCATGGACATGTGGTGCAATCTAGTTGGAAATGGGTGTACGGCTCTCGTTGTAACATTTTGACCTTTTCTACAAAATGGCACAAAATCTCATTTACCTCCGGACCCGCTGCTTTGCATTGGCTCTTTGGACACGTGGTGCCCTTAGATTCACTACGGGTTATGGGGAAAATGGCTTACCTTAACACTTTTTAACCTTTTGGAAAAAGGTTCAAAACCTTGAATTCTTCCATGGCTCCGCCGATCCGATCCTCCCTTTGGGCATGTGGCAGCCTTTGATTCACTGCAAGTCCTTAGGAGCTTTTGTTTCAATTCTCCCCATGGTTTTACGGGAAAAATCTTACCAACTTACCTTTTTTCAAAAGAGAAATGTGCACAAATACCTCCGCATATTCGCGGTTCGCCAAAGGGAAAAGTTTCCAAGTTAGGCCCGCCGAGCCATAACTTAAAAAGTATAAGGAGTTAAGAGGACTTCTTTACCTTTTTGGAAAAGGGAATAACAAACATTTCATTTTATTTTCCAGTTTTAATATGAACCATTGATTTACTATGAAAACGTTCAAATCAGACTGTCCACGTGGAAGGAGAAGATTGGAGTGGGCGTGGGAAAACCCCTTTCATTTTCATGAATTTTTGTGTTTTGGCACTTTGGAACAAATTGCCTGTTGAAGCCCCGCCTTGACTTTTTGACTTGGACACGTGGTGGGATGTGATTGAAAATGGGGTCATGGTGCAATTATGAACATTTTGACCTATTTTGAAATTTTTGTAAAATCTCGATTACCTTCACGCCCACAACTCTGATTCAGTGTGGACATGAGGTGCAATCTAGTTGGAAATGGGTGTACGGATCTCGTTGTAACATTTTGACCTTTTCTACAAAATGGCACAAAATATCATTTACCTCCGCCGACCTCTTTGCTCTGCATCAGCTCTTTGGACACGTGGTGCCCTTAGATTCACTATGGGTTATGGGGAAAATGGCTTACCTTAACACTTTTTAACCTTTTGGTAAAAGGTTCAAAACCTTGAATTCTTCCATGGCTCCGCCGATCCGATCCTCCCTTTGGGCACGTGGCAGCCTTTGATTCACTACGGGTCCTTAGGAGATTTTGTTTCAATTCTCCCCATGGGCTCATGGGCCAAATCTTACCAACTTAGCTTTTTCAAAAGATAAATGTGCACAAATACCTCCGCATCTCCACCAGTCCGCCAAAGGGAAAAGTTTCCAACTTAGGCCCTGCCGAGCCATAACTTAAAAAGTACAAGGAGTTAGGAGGACTTCTTTACCTTTTTGGAAAGGGGAAGAAATTTCCCATCTGATGCAATGATTTTCATGAGTTTGAAATTCCTTGGAAAGTTCCAATTTTCAAAATACCTCTTTCAAGCATACTTTAAGGGCACCAACTCAAAATTTTTGCAATTTTAGACTTAGAAATTAAAGGGAAATTTGAGGGTGAAAAAAACACACCAATGGGACCATCGTTTTTGGGTTTATTTCTATTCATATAGGTTGCATCTTTTGTGTTTCCTTTCTAAATCGTTATTCACTAAATCTTCTTCTCTGGTAATCTGCTCCTTATTTCTAATTACTCTAAATGAAACATTTCTTTTGGTGCATTTAAAAAGAATCATTCTTATTTCTTTCTGCATTAGTGAAAATCATCCTCTCTCCTATTCATCATTTTCTACATTGAATATAACTATCAATTTGGGCTATAAAATCTATTGCATTTCATCCTTGTATGTTGCATCATAGCTCACATTAAAACTGAGGGCAACCTATATGCTAGAAGTCATGCCCAACTGATGGTTGACACAATTGAATCATAGAAAGCACTTTCTCTCTTCTCTCTCTTTGCCAAACTACACAAATATGAATTTACACATCTTCTTAAATAAAATTTTACCTAGAAGAGACTATTAAGGATCACACAATTAGAGAATTCATAGTGAGCACCCAAATGGTTTCTCCTTCTAGTCATACCTCAAAAAAGGACCACCCCACAAAAACATAATCAAAACCTCCCCTTTTAGAATTTTCCTCTTCATAGGACACCTTCCCCAACAAAAAAAACTTTGTTCTAAATTCACAAGTCAGTCTTAAATAACATAATCTAAAGAAACATAAAATTCACTTGTAGGATTGCATGTTTTTCTTAGTTTTTTCCTGAATTTCATTTTGAGTTGTGAGGTTACGTTTCTTCATTTTTCTTCTTCCTTTCACACTTCACCATTATATTTGGAGTATTCCAATTGTTTCGAGTGTGTCAGGGCCTCATATTATCATTCTCAAATCTTCTGGGTTGATTCTTCTTCTGATTTAATTCCTAAAATCATTTTTTCTTCATTTATTTAGATTTCATAGTAAATGGTGTCGGTTTAGCGACCGTCATTGGTTACCATCTTGATCATTAGTTTACCTGATTGGTGTTGGTTATAATCTCTTTTTGTTATTTTACCCAAAACAACTTTCATCACCTTTTCTTTTCTATTTGTAGTCCTCAGGACATCATCATATTCCCAACATTCTGATATCATTGTCAAGTACAGTTTCCCCATTTCATTTTCATCAATTCTGCTTCATTTACTCAAACTAGTGTTTTCCCATAGAACTTAGGTATCGATTCGCTTACTATAATCGTCATCGATCACCTTAACTGGTGTTAGTTTCCCTATTTTGAATTTTAATTAAAAAACTAACCAAGTCCACTTAATAGTATGTGTTCTTTTCCATTTCTGCTATTCTTTGTGTCATTTACATAATACAATTAACCTGATACATGCTAATTCACATGGTGTTGACTTGTAGCCAAGCCAACACCCTTATATTTCATGCCAGCCATCAGCCACTACCACCTAGCCCATTATCACCTTCCATCCTATCACCTATGGATCAAACTCAGCCTATCACCATTTCAACCGGTGATGAGGAGTTCACAAGAATCCTTGAAGATAATCTTACGGCCCTATAATACTATCTTTCCCACTCATCTACCTAAGACTCCTTGGGACAGCTAGTATACGACATGCCTATATCTATCCCTCATGCCCTTGCTCCACCTTTTTGTGTCGCCTACCACTAACTTGCACTACCCTCATCCACTTTACCCCCTGTGGTCTCTTAGCTAGGTCCCACATCCACTATAACTACTACACCAATGACATCTATCACACCCATGGTGTCGACCATCCCTTCACCAACCATCTTAAGCATGGCCCCATCTGCCCCCTTTACCTCGTATGTACTAGTTGCATCACAACCACCCTTGGTGTCAACAACCCACACCCCATTTCAAAACCTAGTCCTTTCTATCCCTTAGTCTCTACCCCCGATTACCATGAGAGTCATTATGACCACCCCACCTATTTACATGCATCACCAGTAACCCCCAATCTCATCTATCGCTTATTCGGGTATCTTCCACCTGTATCTATCCCCCCTTCACAGTTTTCATATTTGACACCCCCATGTACTGGGATGCCATCCACATCATACACCCATCATCAACCTCCCTTTCTTTGCAAGAGATGCCCATTCCTCACAACCTACCAATGACCTCGACTATTTCTTTCATATTAAAAAATCATTAAAGGAGGTCAAAATGATTACCTAAACTATACAAAATCAAACCATTATGATTTTAAAAAATGAATATGTGACTCGTGTTTTGTAACTGGGGATAGATGTCACCACTTACAGGAAAGAATAAATGTAGGAAGGAGATGAAAAATCCACAAAAATTAACCAGAGAGACACATAGAAGGGATAAAAAGGGAACTGTTTAACAAACATGAATACGTGTGCTATGGTTGAACATAAAAATGGGTTTTCAGAAAGAATAAATATTGTAAAAGGGATTACAATTTCTTTGGTTAGGGAAGGAAAAAAATGTGGTTTTAGATAGAGCAACACGTTTTGACAAGGAGATGAAATAAAATTACAAAGATGGCAAAGGAAAAGGCATGGACAAATTGCATGGTGCAAAAAAATGAACTAGGTGAATACAAACCCACTAAAAGTGCCTTTCATCAACTATGGTACACATACAATAACATAGATGCTTTTGATAAATACCTATTTTAGTAGTATCTAAAATTTTTACGTGTTTGATAATGATTGTTAAAGCTCTATATTCTCTCTTAAACAAACTATCTGCAACTGCTTTTTCTTGTCTCTTTTGATTCTGTCCTTTGTGGGCCTCCTGATCTGCACTCATACCCATGATCTATCCACAATCACTATTTTTGTCTTGTTTTTGCGCCCGAATGATATTATAATCACTGCCTCAACTTTCCGTTCCAAAACGACTAGGAATCGAGCACTCAGACTAGTAAATTAGTGCCTACGTGTGTTGTATTATTATTTCAAGAGCTACTTTTCTATGATTTCAAAATAAAAAAAAACCTAATATATATTTCTCCAGTGTATTTAATTTTTTTCCCAATACATTCAATGAAAGAAATTCTGAAAACTAAAAAAGGGGATTAGGAAATTTTCAAAATTTAAATTTCCCCTTCGTAAAGTGAAAGTGTGGGATTTTGAAATTTCAAATATTTACATTTAATGCGGGGAATTTACATATCAAACTTTGAATGTACCCCTCATTAATATTTGCATTTAATTTGGGGGATAACGTGGGATACAGGGAAATCAAATTTATTAATTTTACTTTAGAAACAAGTGGGACAACGACAATTGTTTCTTTGCGAACTCGTGAGAAAATGAAAAATATTAATTTAAGCATAATAAAAAACCATTTAGAAAATAGAAGTTTTTAGAGCCACGTAATTATTATAATTTAAAAAAACACCTTTGATAGATTATGATTTTTTCAATATACAAATTTTCTTTTGAGCATTATAATTGTGATGAAATCATATTTTTACTTGCATTTAAATTAAGTATTTTTTAATACAAAGAAATTTAAGGTGACCTATTACTTGGGAATAAAGTCACCATTTATGGAATGCCTATGTGTCACCATTTCATTGGTTACCTTTTTGATGTAACTTGATGTGACTTGCTTTATTGGTTGGTTTATATTTAATTTATAATTTTGAAAATGACATGTGGTCACTTTAAGTGAAACAACTAATGGTACTTTCCCATTCATGATCATTGGCTCATACACAGTCATTAGCACATTTATTATTAATTTTTATTGAATGCAAATTCGATATTTAAAAAAATCCAATAAAATGTGACATCTTGCAAGTTTGAATCAGTTAATTACACAACTATATAATTGACACATTTATTAAGAAATTTTTAATTAGCGATAGAATTAACAAATAATTTTTACCTATAAAAATATGCCATATTAAGTTGTAATTGTAATCCATTAAAATGTTGGCACGTGGCATGAAATTTATAATATATCTTGTGATCGTCAATATTAGAATTTGAATTTCTAATTTCTAATATTTATTATTAATTTTTATCGAATTCAAATTCAAAATTTTTAAATATAGTGCACGCCAATTTAAAAAATATTGTAATAAAATGTGACACATGGCAAGTTTGAACCAGTTAGTTAGGAAACTATATAATTGACACATTTTTAAAAAAATTTTAACTAGCCCTAGAATTAACAAATACTTTTAACCTATAAAGACCCGCCATATTAATTTGTGAATGTCATCCACTAAAATGTTGACACGTGGCATGAAATTTCTAATATATCTTGTGATCATCAATATTTTGGTGTTATTTACACTTTACTCTAGAAAAACTAAAACATAATTTTACGCTTCACAAGAATTTGAGAGTACCTTAAAGATAGGAAAGAAAATAGTGACCACTAAGCTCCATTAGAATGATATTTTTGCAACACATAATTCAAAATAATAAATACTTAGATTTTATATGGGATCAGGCTATTCTTTTTAATACGTGGTAATGAAAAACTTGGCATATCGTATGTTGTCATGTCTACTTGTTGATTAGAAGCCGAACAACGAAAAGCCTCTATAACTCCTAGGTTTCTTTCAAACAATGTAAATAAAAATCTATACAATTTTGGATCGATAGTATTTCTCATTAACCATAATTATATATTATTGGCTATACAATCCCTTGCCCAACCAAGGGTAGCATTACATACCCTTGAAATATATCACAACTTCTATATTACTCATAAGTTTTTTTGTGTCTAACACATAATTTATATCGATTCCGATCTTGTAAAATACTTAGTGACCGCTAAGTTCCATTACTTGAACAAGATCAATAAAAATTGTGTATTAAAGAAAATGCTTAGCACCGCTAAGCTCAAATATTTATAGAAAGGAATGATTGTGTGGAAAATAGGGTAAATAATTTCTTATTTTTAACATAGCACTAGAATAACAAATCATAGTAATAGATATTAGCGGTCGCTAGGAATTTTCCATAATATATTTCGATGACAGATATGTGAGATATGGAAAATTTTTATTGTCGAAAGCTATGGAGGTATTTGCATAGTCGGAAGAAAGATGGTTATTAAAAATGTTTTCAAGGTGCTCAAATAACATCATAGTGACTGCTAGGCACACACCTTTGCATATTGTATTTTTACACATCGGTGGGCATCAATGAAAAAGCTTAGTGACCGCTAAGCTCTGCTACTTATTAGGAGTAGATTAGCGGCCACTAGGCTCAAATGATTTTTAATTTTGAATATAGAGATAAAGAAATCATATTAAATAAAATTCTTAGCGATTGCTAAGCTCAAATACTTACATAAGGAATGATATGGTGGAAACTAGGCTAAACAATATCTTATTTCAAACATAGTGCTCTAATAACATATCATAGTAATAGATATTATCGTTCGCTATGCATTTTTCATAATATATTTAGATGATAAATATGTGAGATATGAAAATTGTTTACTCTTGAAAGCTATGGAGGTCTTTGAGAAAGTAAAATTTTAATGGCCTCAAGGCTAACCTATTTATTAATTTTTAAAATAGAGATAAAAAATAGTTTGTATTAAAGAAAATTCTTAATGACTGCTAAGCTCAAATACTTACAGAATATAACACTCTAGGATTATTATTTATTGTTTATTGAGAAAGGAATAGATTAGCGGCCTCTAGGCTAAATTGTTTCTTAATTGTGAAAATAGAGATAATTTTTTTTTGTATTAAAGAAAATGCTTAATGACCGCTAAGCTCGAATACTTATAGAACATAACGCTTAGAAAACAGATCATATGAATGGATAAAATGTGGTCACAAGTAATTTTTCATGTCATTTCATATCAAATAAAATGCATAATGACCACTAAGCTACATTACTTACTGAAAGGAGTGGCTTGGCGCTCACTAGGCTCTACTATTTCTGTTTTTAAAAATATCGACCTAATAAAAATCACTTTGTCTACCTTAGCGACAAAGATAAGAGTTAGAGAATAATAATAGAAGTACATATTTTAAACCTGAAGACGTATCCTAATCATCTTGGCCCTACATATTTCCAGAAATAACCCGTTAAAAAAATAGTCCTAAACAATTTACTAAAAATTGAGGGTGAAGATGAACACAAATCTTTCTTAGGAATAAATGATCTGAGTCTGTGAAGAGAAATGCATGTTTTATGTTTACCAATCATTTTTGATGTGATGGCTATTGACCGCTAGCCTCTATATTGTCAATGAATCCATTTTAACAATGCAAAAAGTAATCTCAACAGGTTTGTTATCATTATTTGTAATTATATTATATTCAATGGACTATCCCTGACAGAGCCAAGTCCTTGAATACATACCTTTGAGAAGGCTGACACCTTATGTAGTTATCATTTGATATATTGTGCATAAAATGTAATTCATATCTTTTTCATATAAACAAAAATATTTGCAACCGATAAGCGTCGTTAGTTAATGAAAGGGAAGGCTTTGCTATTGCTACAATCAACAGCTTTTGGTAATAAATGTTAGGCATATGTTAGTGTTAACATTATTTGTAATTAATTTATTATTATATTATGAGTTGTTTAGAAAAAAATCACAATTGTAATAATTTTTATTTGGTTTCTAAGTGAATTTGTTAAAATAACTTCACATATATATTTTTATATTAATGAGTTCTTAAAACAACTCGTGTATTGTTGTGGGTTGTTTCCTACATTGTATGAACAATCTGTCCTATATATATTGTGAGATCCCATATGATTGAAAAATACGAGAGAATATCAATAAAAATAATATTATATTATGTGTGTAAAATGCTTTCATTATGATCCAAATCAATATTCGGTGTCGAAGAGGTATCTGAACCCTAAAAATGGATTTTTCATGATTGAGCAAGAGTCATATTTTTTTCCTGTCTCAAAAATAGGTCGTAAATTTCGTTTCATGATCTGGGTCTCTGATATTTTTAATGGTTTTATTCAAGGGTTGTTTTTGTGGAAAATGATATAAAATTTCTAGCTAAACCCACATCTAGTTCGGAGAAATCTAAAAATATGATAGGGATTTTTTTTTGAATTTTCTCCTTACGGCCTACTATGAAATTCAATTCTGGGTCAATCTAGTTTGATCTTGAGTGTACGTATATAATTACTCAGCATTCATTGTGTGATTATTTTACTATTTTGCATTTAACTTGGAGACATCTAAGGATTGGTTTTTCTTGGAGAGAAATCTCAGAAAAATATCTGTCACATCAGTGTGATAGAATTTGGTGCCTTCATCACATTTACAGTGAACAAAATGGATGTGGCTATATTTTTCATTGGATTCCAACATTGATTTTTGGTTTGCATGAGTTTTTAACTATTGGACCTTTAGCAAAGTGTTATCCTCTAAAATAGTGATTCTCCAACTACCGAAGTGTTATGCATAAACAACATTAAAACCAAAGTGTATTTATTTCGATTAATACCGGACCATAGTCCTCAAGTGCACTCCAATTTGTAGTTGGATTGGATTAGATAAAGGCATTGAGTGGTGATTATTTGCATGGCGGACCAACTGAAGTATGAGCTCAACCTATTCTCCGTGGAAATCAATTTATGGTTTTAGTATCTGCCTAAGTCAAAGTAGTTCATTTTATTGATACGTGTCAAAGATTATAGTCATGGTCATTTTTAAATACATATTTTCATGATTTTATGTTTGGTTAAAAGGTCTTATATAAAGTCATTCCTTTTCTAAAGTGTAGATCACTTAGTCTAGGAAGTAATTAAATATCACTTTCTATGTGATATGTTTTTGTTGGGTCTAAGTAATGTATGTATAATTAAAGTCGGTTATTGTCAATGGTATGTGTTTAGGATTTAGTTAAAATTGTCCAAGAATAAAATGTCATCTTACGTCGTATGGTTAGTCAACCTTGAAAGTCATTTTGTATTGTGAAATATTATATTATCAAGTTTTTGTCAAGTCAACCAAAAAGGTGATATTTGTTTCTTGTCTGGTCAAAAGAGTCAAGTTGTCAAAAATATTTTCAAAATAAAAAAATTGCCTTACAAATGCATTTTCGGTGTTACCCGACATCCTGAAACCATTGAGTATCATTGTCGCATCTAGATGAGTTAATAGCCATCTATTGGAGGTAGCAGGGTAATGGAGTATAGAGGGTGATCAATGCCTCTCGTCAATCACCAACAACGGGGTCACATTCAAATTTGGTGGCAGTATTTTCTATTATTTCAGTTGTGTGGTGTGTGCTAAATAAAATGGTGTGTGGTTTCCTTCCCCTATTTTGATTCAAACGAGGAAGATGTGCATTTTGGAACCTAAGAACAATTATATAGTTGGGTAGCTTAACAAGATTGATCCTATGACAAAAAGATCCTTCAAATATTGTACTTCTAACATTGATCAGCTGAAATCTATCGTTCACTGGAAGTGAAAGCGAGAATTGTTGAGTTCGCATATGTAGGTGAATTGGTGGAAGTTTGATCATCTAGTATGAGATTCACTATGGTGAAGCAGATTTTCATGTGCAACAAGATCCAAGCCAACAGTATGCAGACCTAAAAGTATGCAGAGGCATACGATTCTGGTTCTAGTTCTATGGTGCATTTTTTCCGTGTTCACATTAAGGGGGTGATATCAGTAAATAATGTTCACACTAAGGGGGTGAATGTTAGGCATATGTTAGTGTTAACATTATTTGTAATTAATTTATTATTATATTATGAGTTGTTTAGAAACAACTCATAATTATAATAATTGTTATTTGGTTTGTAAGTGAAGTTGTTAAAACAACTTCACATATATAGTTTTATATTAATGAGTTGTTAAAACAACTCATGTATTGTTGTGGGTTGTTTCCTACATTGTAGGAACAACCTCTCCTATATATTTTGAGAACTCATATGATTGAAATATACAGAGAATATCAATACAAATAATATTATATTGTGTGTGTAAAATGCTTTAATATGATCCAAATTAATAATAAATATAGCCACATTGTATGGCAAGGTTAGATCATCATAAAAATGTACATCCTTGAAAGAAAATATACCTAAATGATTTACCACATACGCAACATGAAGGTGAATGTGATTCTTATGCATTATTAAATGGAACAATTTTATTGCATTGATCTAATCTTGCTGATATATTATTATTTTATTTCCATTTATATGGTTTCTATTATAAGGATCCCCAATTGTGTGTTTGATAAAATCAACAAACTTTTGTTGGCCTATCTCTGGCAAGGAACTCGATGAGACCAAGAAAATACCTACTATTAAATGGGTCAACATTTCACTTTTTAAAGATCATGGGGAAGCGGGGATTTTGAACTAGGAAAAAAAAAAATCTCAGTCTAAGTGCTAAATGTGTGTGGCAACCTCTCTCCAATCCTTGAAGCATGTTTTGCAAGATAGCTGTGACAAAAAGGTGACCTTCTTCCAGAGGCTAATCTCATAATTAATAACATGACTAATGACTAGAATTTTTAAATTAATAAATGTATAAATCAATAAATTAAAGTGCTTTGGAACATTGTTGGTCCGTGGCTAATGACTTGAATAGTAATGAATTAATTATTGGAGGTGAATCTCATATTATTGCTAATGTCGTAATAAAAAAGCTTGTGTGAATAAAATTCTCTTTTATTATTTCATTAATTACAGATTGGACCTTAAATATTATATATTGGGAGGTTACTAAATAGGAAGATTTTATAGAAAATCGAGGGACTGAAAAAGCATTTTTGATGAGATTGGTAGTAAATATGTTGAATGGCTAGACTACTACCTTTTCCAATAAAGGTTTATCAACTTGGAAATTTTACTTAATCATTCTCACAACATGGAAATCTTACTTAAGAGTCCTTCTTAAGGTTGATTTTTCATCTTGCACTCCCCATCCATACAAGTTTCCTCCATACTATTTGTTCCATCCCTCACTATCATCATCTAATCCAAAAAATATTATACCCCTATACACAAAAATTATTGTCTCTCATCCTCCATTCATCATCATTATCAGTTTGGTGATCTTACTTAATCATTCGTGCAACATAATGATCTTAATTAAGAGTTCCTCTTAAGGATGATTTGTCATATTGTACTCCACCATCACACAAAATTCTCCCCATACCCATTTTTTCCCTTCCCCATCATCACATTCTCTCACCACCACTTATATTATCACATACATCACCTCCTCGTTTCCCCTTATACATCCCCACCATCCTCTTCTTAGGAATCTTAATCATTTCTACCACATGACACGCTTCCTTAAGGGTTCTCCTTAAGTGTGCCTTGTCATTATAAACTTCTCCTTCTACTCACTCATCATTCCCTTTGTTGATATTTCATTCCTCCTAGTCTTCCCTACTAACCAAATTTTCCTCCCGCTAGTACCCTTTCTCAACCTATCATATCACGAGTGTGTCTACCATAATTAGCTTACGAATCCTACTTGACCACTCCTTATTTGACCATTTTAATTTCCCCTATTTCCCCCTCCCCTTTCTTTCTTTCTTCATCCAATTCTCTAACACTCTTTCCACATCTAAATTCTTCACATTCATCTCATTCCTACTTATCCTCTCGTATCACGTTTTCTCCTTCATCTTGTCACAAATCATCATTAATTATTTATTTACTCTTCCTGCTACATATTCTCTAATTCTCCCACATGTCCACCCCTTTCTCACTCGTGAACATTTTTAGTCTCCTATAAAATTATTTCACCATCATGTTATGTTTCCTCATTCCCCATCCCCCATACTTCCACTCATGTTTCACATGCATAATTATTGTTGGTCTCCCCTAAGATTCACTCATCATCATTTTCCATTGCCTTTTTCACTCTCTTTTTCCTTCTCTACATTTTCTCCACTCTTTACCCCTTCTTTCCCATCAATAATTATTTCACCGGAATTCCTATTCTATCCTCCATTCTCTTTTTCCTCCCCTACATTTTCTCCACCTCCACCCATTCTTGTCGTTTCTTACCCACCTCTCCATATTCCATTCTTCCTTGTCAATATATTTATTATGGTCATCATAAATCATTTTTCTATTTTCTCATAACCTTCTTATCCTCATCTCATGCATATCCACAATTTTTCCACTCCACGTAATTCCTCCCCTCTTTCTTCTCTCTACATTTCTAATACTACCCACTCTCCACAAAATATCCCCATTCTTTACTCCCTTATTTTTGCACCATTTCCTATCTTTTCCTCTCCTCCTTCCCACTCTTCCTTCTTGTCTCTCTTTCTCTTTATATGTACTTCCTCTTTTTCCTCGTTCTTCATTTTTACTTCTCCATCATTAACCTATATATTTATAACTATACAATATTTTTTATCCTTGCATCTTCTACATGCATCTCCATGCAAATGCTCCATATTTTTTGTCTGCTATGGTTTCTCCCATGAAACCTTGGTTCCTTCAATCTTCTCCATAAATCCGATCTATCATCTCTTCTTCCCCTATAATTTTCACCTTCCTCCTCCCCTTCCATCCTTTTCTCTACCATCTCTAGCATTTCCATTCGTTCTCATGCCACATTATATTCCTTTCTATGATATTCTCCACATCTTCTTGGTCTCTTATGTCTTATTTCTTTCTCCTCTCTATCATCTCTTCCTTATTACTTAATTTTTTAATATTCCTTAGCTCTTTAATTTTTCCTTTATTTCTCTACCTTCATCTTATACATACCTCTCCATATTGTCTTTTTATATTCCATTAACTTCATTTTGCATCTCTCTCTCCCCTTTTTATGCTTTCATCCTCATTTCTTCTTCATTCCTCCTTCCGATCCTTTCCTCATTCCCTTGACTCTATAATTTTTTATTTTATCTACTTTTTCATCTTCTCTCATCTCAATTTCCCTCCTTTTCACCACTTTCATATCCATTTCACTATTCTCTCATATTTTTCTTTTTTTTTTTAATTTTGTCTCCTGTAATCCCCTTCATTTATCTCATGTCATATCATCTTCTATCTTAATTTACCACCTCTTTCATACTTCCTAATTTCCTTTCTTCCCATAGAATCCTTCTCTCTTACTCTTCATCCTGACATCCATTCCATTCCCTCCTTTTCTCCCATGGTCATTTTCTATCTACACCCTTATTTTCCTCAAGCCACCACTCGACTCTCATACCCATATCCTCACTCATTCCTCCTCAATGTTTTATTTTCCTTCCTCCTCAATTTCTTACTTCTTTATTTTCTCTCCTTTCATCTTCCTCCATCTCCATATGACCTATTCTATATCCCTATCCCCTTCAGTAATCACCTCTTATTTTTATTTTCACCATTCTTCACCTACTCATAATCAACCAATACTCATATCCACTCCTTTTTTATCTTTCCACTCTCACTCATTAAGTCCTTGAACACATAATTGCACTTAATATTCAAGGCCAATTGAATTATTTCCACATTTACACACATCTTCTGCTCCATTCCCTTCAACCCCATTCTCGTTCTCCTCTCCGTAGAATTGAGCTATCCTATTTTTGAGAGCTCTGTCATCTCTTCCATTCTCATTTGACCTCTCGAGGGGGCATCATCATATCAATTCCTAATCGCATCTTCCCATGGTATTTTTTTATTAGACGATACCATAACATTCATCAAACACCTTATTCTATTTTCACATGAAAAAATTTGTTCTACTTTTTGCTCAAAAAAGGTAGATTGAATTCTTCCCCTTTCGAGCAACCATACTATTGTCCTCTTCCAATAATTTCTTCTATTCTCACAAGAAAGAGTTTGTTTTAATTTTTTCTGAGGGAATACTCTCTCTTTTCTTCTTCTAATAACTTATTATAAAAAGAACACCTTCATTAAGAAAATATCTCCAAAACTTAAATCCCACCACCTAGGGCATATTAATCCATTTCATCTACTTTATTTGAAAGGACACTTTGCTTTCATAACACCCTTATAAAAGGGGGAAAATGTAGACACCTAAATTTCACACCCCTCATAAATCAATTAATTTTCCCAATATATTTCCCACAAAAACCAATGAGGAATTAATTGACATTATTCAATTAATTAAAACTTTTTAATTCCTAATTAATTCACCTCACATGTCATTATTATCCATGTCCCCCAACTTACGAATTAAAAATTCAAGTTTAATTCCTATCCACACATCATGTCCCCCACTCACCTGATCATGTTTACATTTTACAAATTACAATTAACTATACCCTTCAAGTTAATCCAAATTTTAGGCTATAAATAGAGCCATACTGCCCCTTTCAACATAAGAATTTTTTTCTTAGATATCTTACATTCTTTACGCATAGAGCATCCCCTCCACCTTATCTTAATTCCTACATAAACCTTACTTCATCCATTCATAAGTTCTTCATCTTCTCTTTTTTTGTGTAAAGTTGTGAGTTGATCATCTATGCAACAAAGCTATCTCGTGTTGGATAAGGCACATACATTTCAATCACCCATGCTCATATGATTCATAGCCCAATCTAAGGTTCTTGTCATATGACCCTCTCCAGCTCCACTGGTGCCATTTTCTAGCCCCCAGGTGTTTTTCCTAGCCACCTCATCTCACTCACTTCTCCCTAAATTCTAAAACTTGTTACAATACTACTACAAGCCACACTTATTTGTCCCTATTGTCCCAATTTCACCATATTCAAACTCCATTTTGACCCTGGGTTGAGTAGTGTAGTTATATGTGAGTTAAGAAATATAAATTCACTCACTCTCACTCACCACAACTCAAAATCATAAAACATGAATTTAAAAACATAAAGTGACTCCTTGAAAGCCATTAAAGAGGTTTTAAAAGTTGGTTCACCATTTAAACACCAAAAACTCCTTTTGTGCCCTAGTCATCAAAATCTTGTTTTGCTCATAACTTGCAAACCCCAACTCTGATTGCCACAATATTTTTATAACTTCCTAATGAAAGAAAATTTGAGAAGAGTGTTTAATTTCTTCCATTGATTCACTCATACATTTTTACATGCATCCTGAAATTTTATCAAAATAACCTTTTCTCAAATCTATAAAACATCAAAGAGCCAAACTACTGAAAATTAGAGAAAAGCCTTGAAATGTAAAATAAAAATTTTTGTATTTGATTTCATTCCAATACGACACCCATAATACCAATTTCTATTTTTAGTAATTCTCTACGATTGTAGCCTACTAAAAATAATAGGTTTGAGAAAAATTGGCTTCCAATGCCTCAATTCACTCCTCTAAGACAAAAATACTCAAAAATGGTGAATTTTGCAAAAATATTAAAAATAGAGACCTATGTATGAACTAATCAAAATATAAAATTTTCAAATAATTAGGTGTCTAAAAATAATAATTTTTCAAAAAGGTGATTTATCGACATAAATAACATTCCAAAAAGGTTAGAAAACACTTCACAGATCCTATAACATCATTTCCAAGGATATATCTACATGGAATAATTTGGTGTAAGAAGGTGGATGGTTCAACTATTCCCAATTATAGCCAAAGGGAGACATCCTGATTGAATCCATTCATGAAATGTACATCACATGGATCACATTGTGTCAAGGAATAAGTCAAAGATAGTCACTTAGACAACGAGTGAAATCAGGAACATCTTGAGGTCTATGTGAGATCTAAAACATATAGATCCCATTTGGAATTAAAATTCAACAATATAATGATCATAATGATCATGATGGGAGGATCAAATTAAAATTGATGATGGCATTCATCTCGAGCTTGATCTATGCTTGATGATGAGCTCATATCTTACAATTTAGAGGAAGTGAAATTTTATGTGTTTAGTGAAGTGTTGAAGTCAAATAACATGGAGCTCATTCTTAGATATTGCTTCAAGTTCCTTCTATCAGGAAGAAGAAATATATTACCACTATAAGCACATGAGCAAGAGGGTACATATGAGCTAATTCTATTCAAGGATTTTAGATCTAGGAAGGGAATGTAGAGGATGATCTTCATATGGAGCATCATGTATGTAGGAATGAGAAGTCGTCTCAAGTTTCTCATGATGCCATTCAATTGTTAGTGTTCTTAAACAATCATTCAAAACCATGTGGTGTGAGCATGCTTTAAGAAGGAGGAAATTATGATAACCTATTTAAATCCAATAGATTTCCACATGAACAGAGTTTTAATTAGGGTGGAATATCTTCACCTCCATGATGAAGATCCATTTTAGTAAGGGAAAAACAAGTATCATGAGGTTCAAGCATCATAGAGTTGATTTGTGATCACTAGGGTGAAATGTGAAAGCCTAAGAAGAAAGAAAGTGATCCTCACTCTCATTGTTAATTTGGGAAAGAACCATCATGAGTGATTCCCACAAATCATCTCGTGCTCATATTGTACTATCTCACAACAATGTTTCTAAACAGTCATTTAGTATTCTAGAGTGTTCGTGCATCTCAAATAAAGAATAATTTGTGATCATAGTGCTTCAATTTAGCAAAATATTCATCTTCATCAGATTGGTCAATCCTTCTCTCTATCTATCTCTCTTCCTTATCTCTCTATATTCTAATTCCTTATTGAAAATAAACTTTTCCCTATTTTGTCTTATTCACTTAAGTTACCTTTAATTAAAAATTGTAAGGGTCCTTTTTCATCAATAAGAAAAAGACTCATTATTTGTTTTCTAGGAATGTGGAAAGTCACAAGTGATGAGGGAAGGAAAAAATTCATGTCGGGGAGACGAGAAGATAATTTATAATGCTATTAATTGGAATGGCTTCTCCATTCCAAAAGGTTGAGAATTGTTGATTGATTATATGTTGTTGAGATTTACCACTACAAAACCAAGAATTAAATCTTCAATTCTTCTATTCCTTTGATTATGTTCGTCTACTCTCTCATACTCTACTTTCCAAATTTGTATACATGATAACCTTGTAAAACTAAGAAATGTGTCTACGCCTTTGATAAATGAATCAATGGAATTATGTGTCTATGATTTGTTAGTCTTATGATTTTTAACATTGTTGTGTTCTTCTAATTGAATGTGGACCTAATTTGGTTATTATATGTGAATTCTTTAAGCCTATTCACACAATAACCCTCTCTCTCCTTATTTCTCCAATTCCCTTCACCTCCCTCCACAAAAATTCCTCCCTTGTAATCTCTACAAGCACTTTTACACAGGTATAGTGAAGTATTCCTATGTGATCCCCATCCTAATGTCCACCCACAATTGTTAGTTAGTTTGCATTCAATAATGGGAGCCTCCACATACACAAGGAGGAAGGGATTAACCCTATGAACATTGGAGGAAACTAATAATTTACACTGTGAAAAATTATTTCACCAACATAATAACTTCCCAATTTCATAGGGGATAGTAAAAAACACCCAAATGAACATATTTATGTATTTATCCTAACTTTTGGTGTATAGGAGTTGAATACAAATATGTCTTTTTCATACCCCGTTAATTCTATCTTGACGAATAAATACTTTTCCCAAATGTAGGTGCAATTGTGTTGGTTATCATGCTTGACTTGATTAAAGTATAGTATAAAAATATGTTTATTATTTAATCATGTTAATTTCATTATCTATAAGGTTTATAATGATGGCTTGATTTTATTTAGTAAGGTTTCTTTGTTGATCAATCTTATACTTATGTACTTATTTTCACTTCGCAACTGTGTGCATTCAATTGATTTTATGATCCTGGTAAGGTTGACTAAATTATGAAGACCCTTGTTGGAAAACAAAGGTATATTTGATAATCAGGTCATAGACCTAGGCTCTTATTTAAGTATTATTTTAAAAATCCATTGTACAATATTCAAACCAATGTTGATTGGTTCTTAAAATGATTAAAAATCATGTCATATCGATAGAGAAATATACACATATATATGTATGTACATGAGTACATACACATATATTTATATGTATATAGAATATATATTGATATATATATATATATATATATATATATATATATATATATATATATATATATATATATATATATATATATATACATATATATTTTGGATATCTATATACATATATGTATATAGATATATACATGTATAAGTTAAGTTATGTTTTAATTATTAATAAGGTCAAGTTATTTTAATTATGGTAATGCAATGTTGGGGGAGGGTTGGGTTGGAAGACCGAATGAACCCCACTCGAGCTCGTAATAAGTTGGGAAATCACTCCCCACCCAAGCCAACTTTAAAATGTGGTAAGGGCACATTGGTCAATGTGCTAGTAGTGAAAGTTTTAGGGTTTTGATTTCAATTTATCCTAACCATTAAATGATGAATAACCGTCCAAACAGATGGAAGATATTTCAAGATAGTTAGGTGGGAGTGATAAAGTTGGTGAATGACTTAATGATAGGGAGATAGTGTGGATTTTGGGAAGAATATGGGACAATTTCATTAAATGAATTAAATACGCTCTTTAACCCTCGGGAGAAACAAAAAGGTTCTCAATGATGCTACTTCGAGATAAGTGGTTATTTTTGTGTTTCATTTTTCATGTTGGTATTTTTGGCTCACCATGCAAGATCTGCATGCAAATTTGATCATGGCTATTTTTTTGGGTGATCTGTTATGGAACTTTGCATGTAAATTTTGACTCCAGTTAGTTTCTGAGGAAATATATAGACCAAGCTATGGATTTTATTGAGCTCCTATTTCGATTGAAAGTTATTCTTCTGTTTGGTTTTTCATGTGAGTTGTGGAATATTTTTGGGAAGAAGAGGAAGTGGACTTGGTCAACTATGGAAGGGTTGATAAGGAAAACTTCTGCAAACATTTACAAGCATGAGATTGTCTCCTTCTCATCTTTATCATTTATAACATTTTGATATTTTAATGTTGAATGGATAAAATCAATTTTTCTGTGCTATCATTTTCTTCTTCAATGACTTGATTATGGGTATGGCTTAGATATAAAGTTGAATACCATGGTTGAATGCATACCTAGTTATGAAGGCTCCATCTGTATATATATATATATATATATATATATATATATATATATATATATATATACTTGTATACAATTATTTCTTTATTATATGCGTGGTTGATTTATAGACAGATACTATTTGTTATTAAAGCCATTTCATTTTTGTGATTACATTGTTGGATGTGTTACCCAACCTAAGTATGGTTACTTTGCATGTATTCATGGGCATCGTGTATATGGTTGGCTACATTTATTTTTTCATTTAGTATCACATATGTTTGGATGGGTTGATTCCTACCTAGTATAGGCTGTATAAGATGATTGTGTGGTTTTATTTCAAGCTCAAGCTCATGAACATGTAGCTTAATGTTATATTCACTTGTTCATTGTTTTGTGTGTAAATATAAGAGTGGTATGTGAATACCCAACTCAACCTTTGGTTAGATTTTGGTTGTTTCAGTGGCTTAAGGTTTTATTAAGAATTTAAATCTTCCTCTCGAGGAGATAACTCGAGAATGACCTTGACTATAAATTCGTATGATGTGGACATACCTATAGATAGCTTTTATGTGTATGGCATGTATTATTTTGGAGTTATCCTATAAAGAAGTTCAATATTTCACTCTTATGTAAAGCATTAAAATTTTGAGTTTAGGATGATGGCACTATGTTGGTTATGCAGTGTAGTCACCTATCTATTTTGGGTCTATGTTATTATGTATTATTGTAGACCAAGCTATTTGCTCAAAGTCGATGGATAGGTCGGTCACTTTGACCTTTCCACTTGTTTGTTTATTTATTTTAAAAGACCACTCAGTGGTCGATGTTGACTGTGCTTTTCTTATTGACCACCATATGGTAAAGGGTTATGATATTTTGATATTTTATATGGTTTTTTTGAACCAATGATTTTAGGTATATTTGTACATGGAGAAATATGTTGACTTAGTCTTGAATGGTTAAGACGTTTAGCCTATCACTAGGCTTGGACGTATCCTTCCTTATGCAAGTTGTAATGTTTATTGGGTTTGTTTATATTGGTTTAATTAAATTAAGGTTATTCAAATTGTTTAAGGTATTTGATAGTATTCAAATACTTTTGTCTAATAAACTATTATTATATAAATAATGCATGTACTCCTACTTATTTGAGAAGGAATAATTTATTCGGATAAGTTAAGATTATTTTGATAAGGTTATGGTTTAGTGATATTAAGGTATTGTGTTTGGATATTTTAATTATTATCATTATCAAATTAAGACTCTTATTATTATTATTATTAAGATGTGACTTGAGTGATATAATACTCTTTTCTTTTAAAACCAGTTATACGAACCTGGAATGAAAGTTGTGTGGTTTGTATGATTACCTCTTGACTCATAATGTTAATATACGATGATGGTAGAACAAGAATGAATGTTTAAGTATAAGGTTTAATACTTGCTTAATGTTATTAAATAACCCTGCTTGGGTATAAATGACATAGTTGATATGTTTTTAGAATTTAATATTCATACTTGTGATCTGTTAGTAATCTGAATTATTCTTTTTAATATTTGAGTTGAAAAATCATATGTTCCTTTTATTGAATTACGAAATAAAGGAATAAGGATAAAAAGGGAGAATGATAAGTTGTTATCTTAAATGAATTTCATATTATGTTGTTTAGCTGAATTATGTTCATTGAAATATTTCAGTGCTATAAATTGTAAAGATAAGATGGTTAATGTTTTCATGCCGTTCTTTCAAACCGACGGTTGCCTAACATTATTACGTATGGTAGAATTTAAGTCTTATCCGGTAGATGATTTGCAAATGGCTATGTTTCAGTTAGGTTAATTAATATATTAATTATGCATTGCATAATAATTAGAGTATTTATTGTTTATATAGTTATAATTTATTATAACCATCTTATTATTTGTATTCAAACAATATGGGTGTTGTTATATTATTTTAACAATATAATTGTTTGGTTGTATTTTATATTAGTTATGCTTCTGGATTACTTTTTTGGAAGCTTTTGTAAAATAGTTTATTGTTGCACCTGTGCAACATATCTCCATGTATGTATTCATTTGTATAATGCCTATAAGTATTACAACTCATAAAAATGTAAATGATTGATTTCACATTAGTATAATTCACGCTAGCATCCTTGTTTTGTGAAATTACATTTGGTGTCAGAGTAGGTTGAAGGATATTGGAGGATTGCAGTAGAGTTTGAGGAGCATTGGAGAAGCTTGTGTAAGAAAAGGAGAGCTAAAGTTTCCTCGCAACTTCCCAGCCCCATCCCATGTAATACCATCATCAAATTCCTCAAAACGCCATCAATTTCATCAAAATTTCCTTTATTCATTGCAATTAAGGTTGATGAGGATTGAATACACCAAGGAAGAGATTACAAGCTTAAAGGAAGGAAGAAAATTGATCTAAGGCATCGTACACACTCAAAAAAACCTTCATTCTTGCTAAAACCACTTGTCATTTTTCTCTTTGCTAGATTTTTTTCTCAAAACCACCTTTCCCAAACCATGGTTTTTTAAAGAGGTATGGTTTTACTGTTTGGAAGTGTTTAATTACAATTTTCTCTTTATGTATACTTGTTTATATTAGCCTCCCAAGTGGCTAGCATAAGTTTTATAAGACACTTCCCATCAAGAGAGTTCAAGGGGTCAAATCCCCCTCCCTCACCCTCTACCAAATTTGGTGGGAAATTTAGTAGAACCACTAAATTTAGTGGAAAAATCAAATTTAGTTATAACTAACTAAATTTAGAGAGAAAAACCTTATTTAGGGAAAAAAAATTTCTCCACTTTGCATATTTTTGCATTATGAGCACTTTTTGCAAAAGGAGGCCTATCTAGAAAATACATTTTCAGCTATAGTTTTGCAATTGTTAGGCATAGTGGGTCATTTTGGGCTCCGGAGGTCACCAGGGCCCGCAAAATAAAAAAATTACCTATCATTCAATTTTTTCTAAATTTTTGAATGTAATTGCATGCTTCATCATATTGTACTAATTTGTAGGCTACTAAAGTCAACCGAAAATATTGTAACTACTCAGAAAATGGTAGAAAATTGTAATAAAAATAGTAAAATTGGTTATGTAATGCTCACAAGATATTAGATCTCATTCACAACATTTGGTATATACGGTACCTCTGGGAAGTGCTTACGGGTAAATTCATCGCAACTAATAGTGCACTTAACACCTAATATAGCTATAACAACGTCATCTAGGCATCGACCCTTTAAATCGATGGGGAGTAATAAGGTCACAATGCACACACTATGAGCCACCCCATATGTTTGTGAATGATTGCACGACATAAATCTGGACTGAGAAATTATCCAAGTATATATCAAATTTATGCGCATGTATGAGGATATTTCTTTGAGCTAGTGTCAATAATCTTGGTACCACATATTAAATTCTTTCACATATGTTAATGCCTATTTCACATACCACCAATACATAGAAAGGGTGAGCTTCTTCAACATACCATTGAGTATATCAAAAGGGTGCACATATATAAAGGTTAGGTATATCGATCGACGGTATATATATTGGGAGAGATTATACCGAGTGATAAGAATAGACCTTATCAATGTTTTTTGTAAAATGGGCACCAATTCCCCCAAATTTTTCTTCTCGGATTCACAACTACTCAAAGGAAACAACTATGTTGTATGGAAGACAAAAATCAAGACACAACTTGAGTTTGAAGATATCTGGCCTATTGTGATTGGTACTATGACTAGATCAACTACTGATACATACAACACAACAAAGGTGGCGCTTTGATAGAGAATATTACAAAGCCAAACTCATCATCTTGTTTGGAGTGTCTGATGATGTGCAAACCCACATTCGTGATGCCACAACAACCAAAGAAGTGTGGGATAAGTTGAGCATGGTGTATGAGGTCAAAAACAAGAATGTCATTCTGAATTTGCAGAGTTAGTTGCACACATTGAAGTTCAAACAGAGTGAGAAAATTGATGTCTTCTTAAGAAGAGTTAAAAATTGAGGGCTTCACTTCTAGCCCTAGGAGAAGTGGTCAAAGAAGATGCTCTCATTCCCATTTTTCTGAGAACACTCCCTTCTTCATACCATATTTTTGTAACAACACTAAACTTGTCAGATACAAAATTTAGTTGTGAAAAATTGGTAAAACTATTACAACAAGAGGAAGCAATGCATAATAAGGATGATGAAGAGGAGAAGGTAATTTCTTCACATTAAAAATGGAAAGGAAAAGGTAAAGAAAAACCTAATTCTTATCAAAATTCCCAAATCAAAATTAGTATCAAGGGGGCAAACAATGTAAGAAGCAATGTCCAATCTATAAAAGAGGACATGACCTATAAGATTGTTGATATAATACTTACAAGAAAGGTTCATCAAGAAAGTCTAGAAATGTACAACAATCTCATAAGGGACATTCTAACTACAATCAAGGGTGGAAAAAGGGGAATTGGAAAAGAACACCCCATCAAGTAAGGAAATATTGCTTTGAGCAAGAAGAACATTCGATAATGAAGAATTCTTGTACACTACTCGATCAAGTGAACCATCCATGTCATCCAGTGATGTTTAGAATGTTTATTTGGGAGCCACCCAACACATGACTAACCATAGAGACTAGTTTACTTCAATGAGGGAAATGCCATCAAAAAATCATGTTTTGTTGGGAGATGATTCTTCATATATAGTTCAGGGGATTGGGAACATCTCTCTACCCCTTAGTTCACTCAACTACAAACTATTTGATGTCTTATATGTCCCTGGGTTAACTAAGAATCTTCTTTTAGTCAATCAAATCCTATATCATAACTTGAAAATTGAATTTGATAGTCATTCTAGCAAGAAAATGTGTTTGATTTGAGATAAATCATGGGGCTCAAAAAAAGTTACAAAATCCTCCAATGTGGGACGCATGTTCCAACTTGATTTTGTTCACACAGACGATCAAGCACTTATGGCTAAGAACTCTACCTCAGCTTAGTTGTGGCATCAGAGACTTGGTCATGTAAGTTTCAAGTATCTTGAGACACTTTGCTAGTGCAATATGGTACATGGGCTGCCATCTCTTCTGAAGGATATAGACAAGTGTCCTCACTGCCTAGTAGGAAAACAACATAGAGCTTTGTTCTATAAGAGTAAAAATGGAGCTCATGGTCATCTTGATCTGGTTCATATCGATCTTTGTGGTCTAATGCAACCAAGTCATTCTAGATTTCAGTACTTCATGCTATGTTTGGATGACTATTCAAGGAAAATGTGGATTTTTTTCTTCGCAAGAAAAGTGAATCTTTTGAAACTTTCAAGAATTTCAAAGTAGTAGTTGAGAATGAAACTAGATGTCACATCATAACTCTCCACTCGATCGATCGGGGGATTCACCAAGAACAAGTTCAAAAATACCTACAAACTCACAAGATTTGTCATCAAATTCCTCCTCCACACACACTACAATTGAATGGTGTTGTTGAGAGAAGAAAGCGTACTATCATGGAAATGGTGAAATGCATGATCGATGACTCAGGACTTGCAAAGACATTCTGGGCAAAAGCGTAAAAGACTATAGTGTATTTGTTGAATAGAGTGCCCACAGTTGCTCTTGAAGGAGTAACCCCACAAGAAGCATGGTCAAAATGGAAACCATTTATTTCACCTCTCGAGTATTTGGGTGTAAAGAAAGTATGCACATACCCAAGCATAATAGAAATAAATTAGACATGAAGTCACATAAACTCATATTCATTGGGTATATTGAAGAGACTCTTGGGTATATAATGATGGATCCAAAGACCATAAAATTCTACACCAACAGAGATGTTGAGGTTTTTGAGAAGAAGGAAATAAATTCTCCTCCTCCAGACTCACCTAATGTAGATTCTTCACCAATTGTAAAATTGAAGCTGATGTTACCACAAATGATGACAAAGTGATTATGGGGATGATGGTGTTGATATGATAGAACCACAACCCATGGGAATAGTTCAACATGTGCCCATAGGAAAGTCCATCGATGGATGTAAAAAGTGCCTTCCCTAATGAATGGAGATTTACAAGAAGAAGTTTATATGACTCAACCTAAGGAATATGTTGTACCGGTCAAGAAGAAAACATATGCAAACTTAGGAAATCTCTGTATGGTCTCAAACAGCACCTCGGGCATGGTACATCAAAATTGATGAGCATCTCATATAACATGGATTTTTAGAAATCCATACGACCCTAATATCTACCTCAAAAAGCAAAAGGGGGAGGAGATTGTGATTATCATTGTCTATATCATTGATATCGTCATCACTAGAAGTTCAGTGAAGATGATAAATGTAATGAAGAAATATTTTAATCGATCATTCAACATGACTGATCTTTGGCTGATGCATTATTGTCTTGGATTGGAAGTATGCCAGAAAGAGAATCACATTTTTGTTTCTTAGATGAAATATACCAAGACAACACTCGAGAAATTTAGGATGATGGATTGCACACCAATTGTTACACCTATGGAGAATAGATTATAATTATCTCATTTAGATCCATATCCTAAGGTAAGTGCCACTCTTTATTGGCGCTTGATTGGGAATCTCATTTACCTGACCTACACTAGACTAGATACTAGCTTTTCAGTAAGCTATCTATCCAAGTTCATGTAGGAACCCAAAGTTTGTCATTGGAAAGCAACAAGGTGTATCTTGAGATATCTCAAAGGATAAATGGATCTTGGTCTAGAATACAAGAAGAACGATAACTTATTGACTGGATATTCAGATTCAGATCATGTAGGTAACATTGATGATAGAAAATCCACTTATGGATTTGTATTCTTTATGGGATATGGACCAATATCATGGGGAAGCAAGAAAAAACACTTTGTTTCTCGATCTTCCATAGAAGCTGAGTATCGTTCTGCAGGAGAAGTTGTTTGTGAAGTGATTTGGCTACATTACATACTAAAAGGACTTGGAATACCACAAGACAAACTGAACACCATGTATGTTGACAATGAAGGTGTTATCAAACTTTTTCGTAATCTAGTGTTTTATGAAAAAACAAAGCACATTGAGGTAGAGGCTCATTTCATACACAAACTTCAAGCACAACATCCAAATTTTAATTTTTTCCAATAGTTGAACAACGGGCGAGATATATTCACAAAGTCACTTGCACATGACAAGTTTCATTGTTCAAAGATTTCTTCTCTTCATCCCTTGAGACAATGCACAATTAAGGGGGGGAATGTTAGGTTAATTATTATATTAATTATGCATTACATAATAATTAGAGTATTTATTGTTTATATGGTTATAATTAATTATAACCATCTTATTGTTTGTATTCAAACAATACGGGTGTTGTTATATTGTTTTAACAATATAATTGTTTGGTTGTATTTTATATTAGTTATGCTTCCCGGATTACTTTTTTGGAAGCTTGTGTGAAATAGTTTATTGTTGCACCTGTGCAACATATCTCCATGTATGTATTCAGTTGTACAATGCCTATAAGTATTGCAGCTCATACAAATGTAAATGGTTGATTTCACATTAATATAATTCACAAGATAACATACCTATTTTGTGAAATTATAGTTTCTTATTATTATGATTGAAATATGTATTCATTACTTAACTATTGTATAAGAGAGCTTGTGCTTTATTGAATAATTTGTGAAAGGCATTATGGCCTTTGATATTTTGTATAATTTTTGGAAAAGGAAATAAAAGTTTTATATTCAAGTTTTTGATATTGTTGTAATAAATATATTAGTTGATCCTATAAATTATTCAGTTCCTTATATCTGATAGGAAATAATTGTGATTGAATTAATCAATATGATTTCATAAGATATGTACTATCATAAGGTTGATTAATGAACAATGATTGAATAATACCCTTAAGTGTAATAACTTTAAATATTTAGAATGAACTAAAGCTATATTAAGGATATGAGATACAAGCTATTAAAATAAATGAATGTGGTTTATTATTTTATAGTTGTATGATTGGACTCTTGTATGATGATAAATGATTAATGACCATTTATTATTTATTCATAAGTATGTAGAATTTATGATTATGAATGATTTTATTACATTCAGTTGTTGAGTTCAATTAATTTGTACTTAAGCAATTAAAACGATAATGTTGTAACTTAAATAAATTAGGGATTGCGTTAATAATGTAGTCCACTACCCTCATTATATTAATACACTTAACTAATATACATAAATAAACTTATGGAATTTGATTACAAATAATTATTGAAACTAAGTTATGGACCTTATGATCAAATATTTATTACGATGAAATATTGGTGCATTATGAAAAATAAACCTATTGTAAACTAATTCAATGTGGTGAATAAGTTACGAAAAACCTAATACATAATACTCAACAAGCCAACTTCAAATGGCTGTTATGGTGTGGTGTTCATCGAATGATGCAAGTCATTCAATGAATATTGCCATACAATGATTTCCCTAAGTTATCCCTCGAGCTCCATTTATTACACATGTCATAATCAATAAGGAATTGAGTTGTGATAAGATGTGGAGGTTGTCTGTCCAGTTTGGTCTAGTTACCTCTATACCAACTTATGTTGGCTATGGGAATAAATTGATCATGTGATGATGAAAATCATTATGTAAGATATCTCTCTCCCATAGGAAACCTAATTTGGCACATATGCTTTGTCATACTAGATGAACAAGTTTTGTATCATGTGCATAACTTGAATTTGATTAACTTAAACAATTGATTCAATTTTGATAACTGAACTAAGTGACATGGTGATGGGACATGTTTTAGAGATGAATGTGTAGTCTAGAAATAGAGCATGCAACACATGACTCATAAAATTTGGCCGAAGTAGTGTATGTCATTACACTGTCAAGTTCACCTAGTTCTAACTAAAGTTTGAGATGTTGGATGTGGTTAAATTGATTGAACCCCAAGTAGAAACTTAGAGAAACACTTATAAAATCAATGTCAAGAAGGGAATTAAAAGTTATACATTATATAAAAACTCAAAAGAGTATCTTATGGGGGATCATTAAATCCAATTGACCCATAAATATGCACATTATTAATTGATATGCTATACGAAGAATAGTAATTTAAATCATTGGATTTAAATGTTAGATTGTACATTTAAATCAATGAAGGCATATGTTTAATTTAGGAAGTTAATTTTTAATCTAATTTTGATGTTTGGAAAGTGGTCATTATAGTCTTAGTCCATCTATTTGAGGAAACATTGCAAAAAGCTGCTACGATTGGTTTTACCACTTTCCAAAGAGATCCATCACAAATTGGGCACATATGAAATCTAAATTTGAGGCTATATTCAATACTATTGACGATGTTCATGCCCTACTTGGAGAATGGTACAAACTGAAGAAGGAACCACATGAACCTATGAGGGAATTTTTTTCTAAGTTCAATAGGTTTCTCTACAAAATTCTAGAGGTTGTAAGGCCTACGAAGGATAACCAGTTAAGATTATTCACCAATTCTCAACTACCATAGGTCGATTTATTTTGAGAAGAAATCAACCTACCACTTTATATGAGGCCCAAGAAATTGGGGTGGATGTGGAAGATGACCTCATTATGTCTAGAAAAACTAAGAAAGGATCAAGCAAGGAAATGGCTCAAAGCTCGGTTTATGGAGTTATTGATTCTTTGGTGTAAAAATTTTCTATTGATGTAATTTCTCTCAAGAAGAAGCTTACTCGTGAGTACCATATACAAGGATATTTTGAGGAATAATTTCCTTAATAAGAGAAGAATTGTTGTTGCACCCTCAAATACTTGCTCGTGAGTCTACACCCATGAACACCACTTATGGGACCGAATCATATGATGCAAATGAAGAAGGGGTTGATTTAAAAGATGAAGGTGACTTACTAATTGAAAAAATAAGATCTACATAAGTTAGTTTCTTTGAATATGCATCGTATTATAATGTTGAATATGAGTATATCAGAATAGCTAACATGAAAAACCATTCATTTGGTATTTTTACACATTCAAAACTCTTAAAAATAGAGAAATCGTATAAAAACAAATAAAAAGAGAAAGAGTGATGTAGCCTAAAATTCACCAATACAAGCTCAAAGCACACCGACACATATCTCAACCTAGACTAAGAGCTCACTCGAAGCATGCAAAGGTACTATGACCCTCTTTATGGTTGTTGTTATAGGATGTTAGCATGATAAAGACTTAAGGCATTCAGATATTTGACTAATATATCATTCTATAGTGCATGTTCGATCAAGATCTAGAAAATAACAGACTTAAAAGATAACAAGATGAAATCAAGTATGTAATACTAAACTATAACATGATAACACCTTGATTCAGTCCATAATATCCATTATATTAAACTTAGTAATAAACATAAGCTTCTTTATAGTAACAGTGAGAATAGGCTCATGCGTGTATTAGGTTTGGTAGCATAATATCACCATAACATAGTTCTCACACTCTCTCTAAGCTTACACGTTCAATACATATTTATAAGGGTGGGAATTTCCCTTCATAACTTATCTAATCCCAAAATAGGATGCATGCTATTATTAACCACGTACCATTACAAAAATAGCTAGACATGCAAGTGCGCTAACCATAGACTTATTTTAGTTAACTCGATAGTAGTAGATCTATTCCCGTCTGTGTCCATACAAATTGCATTGTAGCTGATCCTCCAAAAATAGGAAATGCAAGTTGGGATAGTCTTTAACCAGTTTTTTTGCTTCGCATGCTACCTCTAAAAATAGATCCTCATCATAAAAATGGGTAAGTCACGAACATGTTTATGTTCTTCATGCGCGATCCTTTCCGATACTTTCGTGCCTTTGAATGTGCTCTTTCTCTTTCACGAAACTTTATATTTTCTTCACTAAGTGCCAAATTCTGACTTCCCAACATTACCCCACACTAATTACATTACCACCCCGATAATGGTTGTCTCCAAAATGAATTAGATAATTTGAATGAAGAATAGATTTTTTTGATGAATAAATGAATATATTTACCTTGCGGTATCTTCTACGTCAACTCAAGAATCAATTATGGATATTCTTCTTTTATTTCCACCTCTAAAGTCTACCAATCATTAAGAATCACCTCTCCGCCTTCTCTAGAATATCCACTAGAATTGATTCTAACTCATCCTTTGCAATCTCTCCTTTCTCATTCTACAAGACCAACATAATACTAGACATGGTAGTCATTCTCCCTTCTAATAGGTCCATCTTTTACATGATGAGTTTCCCAAGCTCATCTAGCCTTTCCTTTTGTGGTTCTTGAGTTGTTGTAAGGGCCTCGTGATTCTTCTTTACAAGTGCTAATCATTTTGTGTGGCCCACTATTTCATATTTCATGGCCTTCAAGACCTCATTGTCTTTTAAAATGGTCGTAGTCCTTATAACTACTTTCGGCATTGTACAAATATTCAACGCTTGATATTCCATATTTAGTTCCTCCTACAAGTTCTGAAGAAACCCCTCATATGATGCAATCTTCTATATCACTGAATCCTTTTCTCACTCTACTTCCTGTGTTGGATCCTTTAGTGTTGACATGCATAGAGGTTCATCTTCAAGCACTAAGTCCACTAATGTACTTACATAATATATTGTTGAAGGAAATGTTTTGGGTACCTTTGGCTCTATGCGTGGCCTATATTTCATGACATTGTCCCCAATCTCCTTTGCCATGATGATAAAAAAATCATTCTTATTTTGGGCCAAGTATTTCTCCTTCTTTAGGTGCACTATTTCCTCATCCTTAGTATTGATCTCCTCCCTTAGTGCCCTAATTGTTGCATCTTAATCCATACTCCTCTATGCCACTTATGTCGAGACTTTCACCAAAGCATTGCTCACTTGTTCATCTAACATAACAGTAGGATTTACTATTATAAGCATGGCCTAAGGTGTCTTCTTCAACCTCCTTGAAACACATAACTCTTCACATACATCAAAATTTGGTTCATCCATGTGTGTGTGCATTGACCCTGACAAGTGCTTCCTTGTGTGCACGGTTGCCATATCTTCATCCATCAACTCCTAGCCAAACAACACCTTTTATGTCATTGTGCTTTGGAAACGGGTGCGGACAATTTTACCTATGTCCTTAGTATAGCCCATGGCTGGTGGAATATATTCCCCACTTTTTCTTCTTGATCTAGGTTTCTTACAAACTTGGGGTTCAAGATTTGGAACTTATACTACTATGTCCCGAATAGTCTTGGTTGCTTTCTCATCTTCCCCTTTTTATCCCTCTTCCCCATCCTTCATTTCTTCATATTTTTGTTATTCCATGTTCTCTGGAGGGGTAGGAGAACTGGGAACACTTTCCTTAGACTCTTTTTCTTCCTCATTCGATTTAATTTCCTTCTTCTTTTCTCAATTGTCTCCTTCTATGGAGAGAGTTGATGCAATCTGCTAATTGATTACAGAGTAGCACCTAGGGTCCTTGTTATCCTCAACACTCTTTGAAAATGATGCTCTCCTTCGACTCCATCCAAGTCCTCATCATCTCCCTCTTGCAGCTAAGGTGGTGTTGTCATGCACTCAGCTTCTTCCTTATTTGGAAGATGTCTTCTTCCTCCGTGTTCCAAACCACCACTATCTTCATGCTCTTATTCTTCATCATCTACTTAAATTATTTATTTGGGATTAGGCATTGTAACATTCTCCATTATATTCCTACCTTTTGGAGGCCCCGGCAACATGATCTCATTCTCCAAATACTTAGTGTTCTCCACCTTGGGTTTGATTTATGGGTACACAAGCGCTACTTTGGTGTCCCCAACTACCAAGTTTATAGGCTTCATTCTTATAATACCCGAGATAAGCCTCTCAATGTAGGAATTCCACCATGGATATACATATTTCTTTCTAAAAGTGTGGTAGTCACAATCTACCTTGTCTGCATTGAAGGTTAGGTAGCACGCATATGAAAATTGGTGAACTAATGCTTGGAATACCTAGATGTGAAGGCATATGATAGTTTACACTTTGGGCTCTAAGCCCCATCCTTCATCACAAATCATACAATGAAAAATGTTGGTAGATCGAAAACCGAATGGCCTTACCCACCATTAAGGAATATCCTTGGGTATACACCATTCTTCACCAAACATCATACAAAGTCTATCGTACCACATCTCTACCCTCTGCTTGAATGGTTTTCTCATTGATCCATCACAAAGTATTTACCAAATCTTTCTAAAGTGACTTGAGTTTTGTGAGGTACTCCAAAATCTTCTCCATTTCCCCATCGGACACCCCAATCTCCATAAATACTAAGGACAATAACACAGTTTGAAAAATTATTCTATCATCCTGTTTGTGTTTCTTCAATGATAATATTTGCTATGTGATCTGTAATATTATAGACCACCCCCGATACATGTTCTTTGCGACGTGCGACCACATTGTGTTTACCTACGACCATCTTCCTTGGTCGCTCAAATTTTTTACAAGATGTGCAAATGCCTACACTATTGGGTACTTTTTGAATTTGTCAATGTCCATGCCACGCGGACCTTTAGTATACCATAGCTCCTTTCTTATCTCTAGGATCATGCAGCGATGGGTTGTCATATGCTTCCAATCATTTAACTGACATAATATTTGTCAGTGTCATTCTAAACTAGGGCTATGTCCTAGGCAATATGTAATGGAGTCTAGGAGAACCAGTTATATGTTGGGTCTATTGGGGGTTGCTTAGTTTAATGACTATTCTACAGAAATGTAGTTTAAATCTATGGAAATTAAATATAGTTCTACAGAATTCAACTATTTGCAATGAAAGGAATTTTAACAACTAATCTTCTATTGTAAAATGAAATTCACACACACTTATTCTTAACAAATGAAATCACAACTAAATAAATGGAACTTTAGCAGAAAGCAAGACTATTCGTTAACTAGACTTGCATAACAAAAGCATCTATTCTAAGTGAAAGTAGTAATGGAGAAAGTAGATATAGTTAATCAAAGCATGCATGTAAGATTTATCAAATGACAATTGTAGTAAATCTAATCAAAGAACTATATGCATGTACTCAAAGTAACCTCGTATCTCCTCGGTTGAGTGGGCCCTTGCTCTTCCTCGGGATAGAGGGATTAACAACTTCTGATTCTCAAAATGCCATGGCTTTCATTAACTTAGAAATAAGTTCATAACATAGAAAAGATATCCAGAACCGTATGTAGATAATCTCCTTCAATAATCAAAAAGTGGTACTACCAAGTTTTGAAGACGAAGTCTTCATATAGATAATGTTGGTTACAAGATCCACCATATCAGGTGACATTAAACATTGTCCATCAAATATCAATTAAAACACATAGATTCCTACGGGCCATTAGAATCAAGCCCAGGCTAATAGGTCAATTCGATGGAAACAGTCTTCAGCCACATGCTTCAAACTCAAGCTTCTTATCCACCAACAACTTCCATCATTCCCTACACACATCATCACGTTTGATCTCACAAAGACAATTAGTAGGAGGTTCATGTGATAATCAGTTTTCATAAACAATAGCAAGGAAAATGCATCAAACCTACTAAGATATAACTACACAAAACATCCCCATATACTAATAAGTCATATCACAAAGAGTATTTCCGGTCTGAAGAAATGATATTAATGAGCCAAACAATGCACTCATCATTTTCCCCTGACTTTACCTGTTGCATGTCCCAATGCAACTCATCTATGCCCTACTTGCCTTCCAAGTTGTTTAGCCATGTCATACTCCTCGAATTGATCAACGTATTGCTTTGTGGTATTCTTGCAGCCCTGAGTATTGGAGGTAATTTCCACCCAGGTAGTGAAACTGTCATGGGACTGTGTTGACATTGTTCTTCCAGTAGTGAGAGGGCTCAAGAGGAGTGGTGGCCATACTTGGAGGCCTACCCATTCATCAGTGTATTGCTGGCTGGTTTTCTCTATAGTTTGTTTGATAATGGTGATGAGGGCATCACCCCTGCGCATGCTCTAGCTCAAGTTCTGGGGAGAGAGAACCTCCCTATGTTTCAAAGGTAGGCTTAAAGTATCCCATCTCCTATCACAAGCTTGCCAAGCAGCCCCAAAATTCTCCTGACTATAATTTTCAAAATCAATAACACACTGAAGCAAAATATGAGAAGTATTCACCCCAACCCTTGCCTGATAGTAAAATGATTGAAAGTTTTTCCATAGGGTGACATCTGTATGATGAGTTGGGTGAATGTGAAATCTGATGGACTGAGTAGTGTTATTGAAACTATCTATTTGCTACCCCCAAATTATCTGATTCTACAATACAGACTGAAAGGCTTTAATTTGAAAATCACCCACAAATAGGTTGATCAAGAAATCAGGGACATTGGTAACTATCATGTTATGTAGATAAAATTCACAGAGCAAATTTTGAATTTCTGAGTACTGCACTTGTAAACTGATAAAAAACTAGGGCCATTGGGAATTTCGTGAGGGGCTTGAGAACACAATTGAAATAACTACCAAGAATAAAATTGTTCTTGGACATACATGTCAGTAGACTGAGGAGGGTTTCCTACAAGATAGTAGTTTGATGGCCAAAGGACAGAAAGAGTCTAAAATAGATGTTACTTTTTGTTTTTCCTCTTCTATAGATTCTTTTTCCTTTTTTAATTTTTGATTTTCCTTTCGCAATTCCCTTTCCTGAAGGGACAACTATTGGAAACTATTCAAGAGGGTAAGACTCTTATCATGTTGTCACTTTAAACAACTCACTTCAAGCTACAGGGAAACAATCTCCTAAAATTTTTCTACTATCTTTTGTGTAAATTCAGCTTGTAATAAAAGGTTGGTTTCTTCCATACCTTGTAACTGAGATTTTAGCAGTGTGATTTCCTCCAGATAGTTGTGAGAAGGCACCACTTGGGTGTCAAGCATTTCAGAGTCACAGTGTGAATTTCCATAGATGATGGAACAACAAATGATGGAGTGGCCGGGTCATCCTCCTTATGCAGTTCCTCCCGAATGTGGGCGGTATCATCAGAAAGGACTCCGATTGGAAACCACCTATCTATAAAAATGAGCTAAGCCACCGGGACCGTAGTTTCATGGAGGAAGATGGGGCCATGGCACACTTGCCTTTTGAATCAGAAATGGATGGGGATGGACCCTTAGGAGTACCAACTGTGTCTACATGCTTAGGAACATTAGCTACCTCTGCTTGGCTATGTGAAGGGCAAGGGCATGATGCAAGGGTAGACCAAGGTGCAGAAGAGAGACTAGATTTTAATTGCTTTGGCCTAGACCCTTCACCACCAGCACGTCCCTTGAGCCTCTGCTTTGGTCTAAAGAAGACTTGGTGTGAACACAATAGATGAATCAACCCCAGGTGTTTAATCATAGACTTGCCTCCACTGGACCGGTGTTTCTGGAAAACTTTAATGATGGAGTCTGTGAGGTACTCTGGTAGATTTACCCAAAGGGCTTGGTTGACATGTCCCTTTTTAAGGTGAATGAGCATTTTGAGTGCATCACCACCTAGAACAGAGGCCTGACCATCACATATGAAATACCAGTTGACCCATTTCACAATCTCACCCCAGATTCTAGGTAGACTTTTCCTCTTAACACCCTTCTAGACACCCAATCGAGTCAGGATGACCTCCATGAGTGCCTCTCCTTTGTCATTAAACTGAGTAATTAGGATTTGTAAAGGGATACTCATCATAACCTTTAAACCAAAGTTTTATGGGTCGATAGGTCGAAATGACCGACTAGTAATTTTAACTCGCCTTCCACAAGCTTATGAATAGGTGGACTCAAAATTATTCGAGAACTCTTCCACAATGCCCTCATCGGAACCTTCAAATTATGAATGAAATCCAACCATCCAAAATCATGAAATACTTGTGAAAGGGTGGCATTCTAGAGTAAGGCATCCGTGAAGCGTGTTCGATGTCTTTCGTGGTCCCATGCTGAAGCCAAAGGTGAGTAATACTCGGTAGTAGAAAAACTAGAGCAGAGCATCTCTTCCACTTCCCGTCTAGTGTCTGATAAAACTAGTCATGTTTGATGTGCATAAAAACCAGGAAGAAGAATTTGTAGAAGCATTAAATTTCAAATGACACCATATTCCTTGGGTAGCACAACATCAAGTGAAGGTGACGGTAGAAAAATAGTGATGAGACTAGCCACCTGTGTGAGTTTAAGATTTTTGTGGTGGCACATATCCCATGGTTGAGGAGTGAGCACCACCTATCCTGACATTGGAGAGTGCAACACATCAAGGCATGTGGTGATTATGAGCCATTACTCCTTTTATGCCGTCATTCATAGAGCCGATTTGGAAAGAGATCCGAAATGACCATAATAATCATTTCATGATGGCGTAATAATGACAAATGCATACATGGGGAAATGTTTTGCATGGAAATATCATTAGAAAGTTAAAATGCACTTACCCATGCCACATTTAGTCAGTTGATATCCATAGATTCCTACGCCCTATAGTTCGGGATGAAACATGATTAATGACAGTAGAAATAATGAAAATTCCTACATTTATTGGAAATTACAATAAGAAAACTGCTAACTAAGGGAAGAAGATTGAATGAAGGATCATCTTCCTTTATTGAATTTACAAGAGATTGATTACTCCATGCTTGAGAGGCAAAGAGCCTCCTTAGCATGCATGTCTGTTTGTAACAGAATGTCATCAGTGAAAGTATTCTTATCCAACAGTTGGTGATAAACTCGAGCCTATGCCCATTCACCAGAAGAGTCCATTTGTCTCCATCAATCGGTATCAATCGAATAGAGCCATTATCAAACACTTGATTTACTGATAGGGACCTAACCAACGTGTACGTAACTTGCCTTTAAACTGCTGATAGTGGGAATCAAAGAGTAAAACCCACTGTCCCTCATGAAATGTCCTTTTTTTGATGTGAGCATCATGCCAAGTTTTCCACTAATGTTGTAGAATTTCTATCTGTTGTTGTGCCTCCATTCACATTTCATCTAATTCATTCAACTGCAACACTCATTCACACTATGCTTCATCCAAATCAATCCCAACTTCCAATGATGTTCACCAAGTGCACAACTCAAACTCAACAGGTAATAGTGGCTTCTTCCCAAAGACTAGCTCATAGGGAGAAAAACCAGTAGTTGTTTTCTAGGTCGTGTTGTAGGCCCAAACGGCCTCAAGAAGCTTTGGTACCCAATTCTTTCTATTGGCATTGACCACCTTAGTTAGAATATTCTCGAGTTCTCGATTGGTTACCTCCACTTGCCCATTGGATTGGGGGTGATATGGTGATGATTTTCGGTGCCTTGATTCTGTAGATTTCTAAGAAATATTCAATCATATTTGAAACAAATTGAGGACCTTGATCAGATACAATGGCCCTTGGTGCTCCAAATCACAACAATATCTAGTTGTAGAGAAAATCAGCAACAACATCTTCATTGGCAGATGCCAATGCTTGAACTTCAGCCCATTTGGTGACATAGTCCATGCATACCAAGAGATACTCCTTCCCGAAAGATGGAGGATCAAATGGTCCAACAAAGTCAATACCCCATTTCTCAAATGGTCCTAGAACCAACTGAGGATTCAGAGGCATTTCCATAGAAAGTGTAGGTTTTCCCATTTGTTGGCATGCATCACACTGCCACACATACTTTTTGATAGTCTTATGGAGGGAAGGCCAATAGTACCCTACTCCAAGGATCTTGTGAATTGTTTGTTTCACTGAATAATGTCCACCTCCTGGCTCATCATGACACGCTCACAGTATGTCATGTACCTCATCCTCTCGAACACACCTACGAAAGAACCATGTCAGGACAACATTTAAATAAGAATCTGTTACACCATTTATATGTTGCACTATTTCTAACCAATCACCTTCTTTCCTTATGAGTAAAATAGGTAGGAAACTTCCCTATTGTTAAATAATTCATGAGATCAGTGAACCAGGGAGTCTTAGTAGAGATAGAAAACAAGTGTTCATTGGGAAATTGGTCTTGGAATGCTTCATCATCACCTGAAACATTTATTTTGGAAAAAAGTTAGCAACAACGTTAGATTTCCCAGGCTTATCTATAATAGTGAGATTGAATTCTTGCAACAAGAGTAACTAGCGAATAAGCCTTCCGCCAACCACTGGTTTGTTCATCAAATATCGAATGTCGAGTGGTCGCAGTAATTTTTTTAATATCCAGTGATGTAATGATAAATTTTTTTCAAAGCATAGACGATAGACAAAAACTCTTTTTTCCGTAGTAGTGTAATTATTTTCCGTAGGAGTCAGATTTTTGCTGATAAAATAAATTGCATACATATGATCTTCTGAGTCTTTTTGTCCAAGGACAACGTGCCCATGGCTATATTAGAAGCATCAATGTGGATATGGAAAGGTTTTCCCCAGTCAGGGCCACGTAAGATAGGGGTTGTTGTTAGCTTTTCTTTGATAGAATCAAATGCCTATTGACACTAAGGAGACCATTCAAAAACACAATCTTTGGTTAGCAATGAAAACATTGGGGTGGAAATTTTGCTAAAATATTTTATGAATCGGTGGTAATAACCTACATGGCCAAGGAAACTTTTGATGTCAGTCTAATTAGCTGGTGTAGGTAATTGGGTGATGACTGATATCTTTTTGGGATCCACCTGTATACCTTGGGCTGAAACATGGTGACCTAAGACAATTCCTTGATCAACCATCATTAGACATTTTTCATGACTCAGAGATAGTGTTGTTCACATTGACTAAGTACTTTCTCAAGATTATTCAAATATTCTTCAAAAGTGGATCCATGGATAGTGAAATCATCCATGTAAACCTCAACACAGTTGTTAGCAAGATCTACAAAAATGGCCAAGACTGCCCGCTGAAATGTAGCAGGGGCATTACAAAGCCCAAAAGGTAAGACTCTGTAAGAAAATGTACCCCAAGGGCATGTAAAAGTAGTCTTATCTTGATCAACAGGGGCAATACTAATTTGATTATACCCACTAAACCCATCCAAGAAAGAAAAATATTTCTTACCAGCCAAATTGTCTAGGACTTGGTCAATGAAAGGTAGGGGAAAATAATCCTTCTTGGTGGCTTTGTTAAGTTCCCTATAATCAACACATATTCGCCACTTACCATTCTTCTTGGGAACAATAACTAATGGGGAAACCCACTGACTATCAGATATAGGATAGATGAAACCTACCTTTAGGAGTTTTTGATCTCAGTTTTGACTATGTCTCTCAATGCTAGATTGATTCTTTGTTACGGTTGCCTTATAGGTTTGACATCATCGGTGTAAATATGATGTGTACAAATGCTAGGATGAATTCCTTTCATATCAGTGTAATCCCAAGAAAAAGCATGGGAATGTTTCTTCAGAACCTCAAGTACCCTAGCTTCTTTATTGACCTCCAAGTCGCTACCTATAGTCAGCTCTCTACCCATACTGACAAGCACCTGCTTGGTATCATTTGCAAGAGAAAGCTCTATACTAGTGATAAAAGAATTCAATGGGAAAACATGGGGCTGAAGCATGTGTAGGATGGATATGTTGTCAAAAGATAGAACCTTGGTTAAAGGACAATAGAAATCAAGAACTAAATGTTTGGAATTATAAGCATAGAGTTTCCTACCAGACTCAGCAGAGGTAATGTCTAATGCCGGTATTCTGATTCCAGCAGTAGTGCTGATTTCCATAGTCACAGAGTCCTTAGAATCAGTCACCATATGACTCTGCAGCTTCCGCCATATGATTGTGTACTGCAATAGTGGCCAGAAAAGAAGAACTCAAAGAGTTAGCATCCAAAGAATCCACCCATACCTAGTCACAATTGTTCGTATAAGGCTGGGCAGGAGGATATAATGAAATGTGTTTGGATTTCTGCCCATTTAGAATTGTCATGTTTCCTACCTACAGTCAATGTAAGCAGCAACCGTAGCCAACCAAGGTCTTCCCAAGATGACTGGATATCCCAACTTCTCGAGCTTTAGGCTGCAAAACCATGAAATCAACTGGGTACTCCCATGATTCAACAATGACCATTATATCTTCAACCACACCATCAGGTATAGTAATGGATTGATCTGCTAACTGCAGAACAATGTTGGTTGGTTGAAGTCCTGTTAAGGATAGCAGGTTAAACATTTTTGTTGTGATGACATTAATAGCAGCACCAAGATCCACCAAAACATTAGATATTGACTGGTTGTTTATACAAATAGTAATGACAGGGCTCCCAGGATCCCCATATTTTGGTGAGATAAGGGTGCCAACAACTAAATCAGCCAAATTCCCTTCGACTCTGATAGTCTTTGGGTATTTATTTTTTCTTCTTGGTGTCTTTATACACTCATTTCTAATGGTTTGGTTTAGTTCAGGGATGTCCCTTATTGCATGCAGAAGTGGAACCTCAATATGTACTTTTTTCAATTCCTGAACTAGTTCTATTTCATCTGCAGTTTGAGTGTCCTGTAATCACTCAGGAAAAGGGGCTGTAGTCTGTTTGGGTATTTGATCATCCTGTTTATCTGGCATTGGTGAAGAACTAATATTACCCTCAAGGTTTTCTTCCTTATCGGCATCATCAGAATTTCTATGATAACAATAGGAGGGTTCAATATTTTTCTAGATCGTAGTCGTAAATTACCAATAGTGTTAACTTACATGGTGTTACCTGAGTCTATGTCATCAATCAAAGTTGTCTGTTGATTTTTAGGATTGATACTAGCTGGGCCGAAGTTGTGTTTGTGTTGCTTGTCCTTGATTTTGGTAGGCTTGAGGTGGAGGCATTAAATCTTGTTGTGGCTGCTGGAACCTACGTTGTTGATTACCATTTTGTGGTGGTGCCCAAGACTAATTTTGGCTAAAATTTTGTTGAGGACCCCACGCTAATTATGCCAAGGATTGGTTGCAGGTGGTGGAGCCCAACCCGGCTAAGTGTAGGGATTTTTCCAAGGTGGTGGATATGGATAAGTCATCCAGTTTGAGTTTTCCCACTCAGGTTGTCCCCAAGAAGACTGAGAGGCTTGATTTGGCCATGGCATTCTCCAGGGATTCTGAGTTGGTCTAGATGGGAACCCACCTTGATTGTTTGGTCTTTGGAAAAAATTTAATTCAACACTTGTTTGAGAGATGACATTCAAACCTCCCTTCAACTATGGTAGAAGTGTGCAATGCTTAGTGTCATGGTCAGTAACTTCACAGATTAAGCACATGTCTATGACATCCAAAGGACATTCTCTCAAGGGGTGTCTCTTTCAACATTTAGGGAAATACATGTCCAATGGTTCTTTAGCAGGGGTGGCTTTTGCCTTGAGTCCATCTATGGTGGATGTTAATTGTAGCAGAATGTCTATTTTCATGTTGGCCATTTCTTCTAGAAGTTCAGAGGTACCCAAAGACTTGGATGTTTGTTTTCTTTGTATTCCTCCACGTGTTCTAGAATATCTTCTACATAGCTCAGTGATTTGTTCCATGGTGAATTTATGCATGTCTCCTCCTCCCATGAGATGGAAAGAATCATTGGTTTCCTCATCCAGTCCTTTCAGAAAGACTGTTTTAGTGATGTCTGCATGTAACTCATACCCACTGCATTTATGGAGAAAGAGGAATCTATCCAGATAATCCTCTAGATTCTCATCTTCCTTTTACTATATTTGGAATAACTCTTCCTTCCTATCCCTTCCCTACAATAGTCTTGGTATTTATCTAGGAAGGCTGTTTCCATGGCTTCCCAGGAATTAATGGAGTTAGATGGTAACCCCATAAACCATCTCATAGCAGAATCTTTGAGAGTGGAGGGAAATAGTTTGAGTTTTTGATTGTCAGTTTGGTAGTCATATGTCTGGCACAGGATTTTAAATTCAAATAGAAACTGATCAGGGTCTTCTTTGGTCATTCCTCAAAAGAGGGGGAGGATGGATGGTGAGATGTTTTTCATGGGTGCATCCTCATCTACATCGAGGACAATGGGGTATGTAAAGGTTCATCCTAAAGGTTGGTCTTCAGCATTCCCAAGGTCCCCCATTATAGAATGGTGTGAAGAGGATACAAAATGCTCAGAAAAGGTTCTAGGCATTGAGTTGGAATCTATATCACTCTCAGTGTTTCTCTCTTGTGAAGTGTCTAAAGAGATTTGTTGAATATTGCATGCTATAAATCTCCCTTGGTTATCTCGTGACCTATGCATCCAGGTTGGTTGGTTTAAATCAAGGTCCGAGAGAACTACTAGTTTCCTATATGAACTCCATTAACACCATAGCATATGAAAAAAAATAATGGAGCTTATGGTTATGTCCTTGAAATGGTGCCAAAAATGATGGGTCGTCATATGCTTCCAATCATTTAACTAACATAATCTTTGTCAGTGTCATTCTAAACTAGGGTCTGTGTCCTAGGCAATATGCAATGGAGTCTAGGAGAACCAGTTATATATTGGGTCTATTGGGGGGTTACTTAGTTTAATGACTATTATATAGAAATGCAGTTTAAATCTATGGAAATTAAATATAGTTCTACAGAATTCAACTATTTGCAATGAAAGGAATTTTAACAACTAATCTTCTATTGTAAAATGAAATTCACACACACTTATTCTTAACAAATGAAATCACAACTGAATAAATGGAACTTTAGCAGAAAGTAAGGCTATTCATTAACTAGACTTGCATAACAAAAGCATCTATTCTAAGTGAAAGCAGTAATGGAGAAAACATATATAGTTAATCAAAGCATGCATGTAAGATTTATCAAATGACAATTGTAGTAAATCTAATCAAAGAACTATATGCATGAACTCAAAGTAACCTCGTATCTCCTTAGTTGAGTGGGCCCTTGCTCTTCCTTGGGATAGAGGGATTAACAACTTCTGATTCTCAAAATGCCATGGCTTTCATTAACTTAGAAATAAGTTCATAACATAGAAAAGATATCCAGAACTGTATGCAGATAATCTCCTTCAATAATCAAAAAGTGGTACTACCAAGTTCTGAAGACGAAGTCTTCATATAGATAATGTTGGTTACAAGATCTACCATATTAGGTGGCATTAAACACTATTTCCATCAAATATCAATTAAAACACATAGATTCCTATGGGCCGTTAGAATCAAGCCCAAGCTAATAGGTCAATTTGATGGAAACAGTCTTCACCACATGCTTTAAACTTAGGATTCTTATCCACCAACAACTTCCATCATTCCCTACACACATCATCACGTTTGATCTCATAAAGACAGTTAGTAGGAGGTTCATGTGATAATCGGTTTTCATAAACAATAGCAAGGAAAATGCATCAAATCTACTAAGATATAACTACATAAAACATCCCCATATACTAATAATTCATATCACAAAGAGTATTTTTGGTCTGAAGAAATGATATTAATGAGCCAAATAATACACTTATCAACAGCCTTATTAGTTAAGTCACTATCCAGATCCACTCTTGAGGCCCTTAGTCTTCGTTACAATTAAAACCAAAATAGTTATAAGTCTAACCCTCCATCCTATGAAGTAGAAGAAGTCCTCATGGACTCGATCATTAACCACCGATACAATGGTTCATAATTTCCAAAGTATGGAACCTCATACAACTGGTAGACTCCATTTTACTTCAATAGCTTCTACCATCGTCATTGTACATCGACATATCTTCTATTGTGCACTTGTTCATTTTGGTGCTTGGCAACGAATCGATATCCTTCTTATTATCTGATGTTTGATGGTTGTAATCATTGATTTTACATTGAAGGATGTGAAAATCCCATTCTTGTCCCACAATCACACCCTTTGGATAATGTATTTCTAAGAAATTACTCTCAGGAGAAATTTATTCTTCCGCTTCAACCTTCTTCTTCCCTTTTTCTCCCGCCGTGGGTGTTTTCTTCTGCCATATGAAAAATATCTCTTTTCTTCCCTTTGTTATCAAGTAAGTTGAAACCCTAGTTTAAATCTCTATGCCCTAGTAGACATCATGTGCCCTAGCTCATTTGTAACACATCTGCTTCACTCAAACCCTTCACCTATGGGAACAAAAGCTTCTCCTACACATAACCCTACTCTCCACATCTAGTTTCACACTCTTCACACCTCAACACGATTGCTTGGATCATTCGCATTTATCCCTTTTTGAATTCTCTCAATTGCAATGGTAAAATGAATTAGCATCTTGTCCTCATATATAATTTCAAAAATTTAGTGCATTTATTTCTCCTCCACCTACCAACAATCCTCTCATTAATCGACCATTTTCATTCTTTCCACGTGGTACATCTTTGCACCCAAGCTATAACCTTTAGAATGCCCTTCTACCTTTTAGGTGAAGACTTATCTTTAGCACAATTCTATGCACCCGAGTACCTCATCACCGTGCCCTCCACTAGTAGTCTTCTTATGGACCTCTACATACCTCACGTTATACTTGTTTAGTCATTCCTCTCTATCTATGGTCCTTGTTATTTTTCTTTTAATTTTCCAACCTTGATTTGAATAGCACCTCAGTATACAATTCCTTTCATGTGTAGTTATTTCCATCAGTCATGTACCTAGATATCAACAACCTACCCCACACTAAGGGTATGTGTAGTCCTTTACACATTTTTTTTTCAAATAGTAATTAGCTTCTGCATGTAAATGTGCTTATTACACAAAAACACCAACTAAATTGACAAATCATAGCGACAAATAAGGAAACACATTAAGGAAATAAAAATTGATAACCTAATATAAATGATAATACTTCCTTATTACAAACACCAAGAGGACTTATTTATAGTAGGGCTTCAACCTACTCTCATTGAAGTAACCGGGCAACCGTATTCCATTAAGTGCCTCTAATTGACAAGCACCTAATTTGAGTATGTGAGTGATAACATATGGCCCCAACCAATGTACCTTGAGTTTTCCTGGATGGTGCAAGAACTTAGAATCATAAAAGATCACCATTTTTCCTATCTCAAGCATTTTATCCCTAATGTGCTTGTCATGCCATGCTTTCTACCTGGCCTTCTCTTGTTTTTGACTCCAACATGCTATGGCTCATCACTCATCCAACTTGATTAACTATTCAATTCAATCTTATAATGCTTTATCATCACCAAGACCTCTAATGTGCAATATGCAAAGAAGGTAACATAAATTCCATAGGAATAATTGCTTCTGTGCTAAACACTAACTAAAATGTTGTGGATTTTTTCAACCTTTTATATGTTATTCAATATGCCCAAAGTACTGTAGATACTTTATCATCCCAATCATTTCTTCAAACATCATAGATTTTTGTCAATGTCTCTGCTCAATATTTTTTTGAAATCCTCAATAGTTCCATTTTCCATAGGATGATAGGGTGTAGTCTTATGGTGTGAAATCATGAATTCATCTAATAAAATTTAATAATTGTATCATTCATAAAGTGTGTTCCCCTATCACTGGTCAAACTTAAAGGACATCCATACCTTGTAATAATATTTTCCCATAGAAACCTAGTGTTGTAGAATGCTATACAATCCTTTGTAAGTGCCGCTTTTACCCACCTTGTCATATAAACTGTACAAGTTATGATGTATCATGATCAATTTCTATGCATAACTAGTGAAATAGGACCCACAAAATCTATAGCCCATTTCTCAAATGGTTCTACACTAGTAATGGGTCTTAAAGGCATTTCATCTTGTTGACTGGTTTCCCAAGATGTTGACAATGATCATAAGCCTTACAAAATTCCTTGCAATATTTATACAAGGTCTCCCACCATAATCCAGCGAGTAGAATCTTGCACGCAGTGGCATCACCTGCATAGTGGCCACCTGAAATACCACCATGAGATTCTTCCATAATATCTTGTGCGCTCATGTTCCAAAGACACAACAATGTAATACTTCATCCCGACCTAATTTGAATAGTCACCGCTAATCAACATGTAGGGTGCTATCTCGTATAAAAATTTGTTTCTTCTCCAAGGGTTTCATTCCTTATGGTGCCATACCTATTTATAGAAAGACAAGAATGTCCACTAATTCTCGATGGTGCCCATTGTAACCTGTATAACTGTGCATCTGACATGGTATTTTCAATTTCATGTGCTTCTTCTCATTGAATGTATTATGCATATTCTGCACCCTATGTGCCCTTGTAGAATGGGATTGTTTACCAAATACTTCAATACCATGTGATATTTATAAAAGATGAATGGTGTAGCTAGTAGGTACTATTGGAATTTATGTAGCACATAGATCATTGACAAAGCTTCGCTCTCTATAGTTGTGTAATTCTTTTGGAAGGAGTCAAATTTCTACTAGAAAAATAGATAGGATGATCTATAATACCTTCTCTGGGTTGATCCAACACCATGCCAGAGGCGTCCACATGTATATGAAATGGTTGGTCCCATGAAGGAAAATGTAGAATAGGCATGGTAGTAAGTTTATCCTTTAGTGTCCCAAATGCGTGTTGTCGCGGTTCTCCCGAGTAGAACATACCTTTCCCTTTCAAGAACTCTTCGAATGGTGTGACAACTTTTCCATTTCCCTTGATAAATTTTTTTGTAATATCCTGTATGACCCAATATTCTACACACCTCACTCTAACTAGTAGGCTCTCTTAGGCCTATAATAATTGCAACCTTGGCTAGATCAATCAACAAACCTTCCTTACAGAATTATGTTTCCAAATAGAATTCTAAATGGTGTAGCAAATATGCACTTCTTGATGTTCAAAGAGATATTCAAGTGTCTACATCTTTCAAACATTAAACACATATTGTCTTAATTATCCTTAACTAATCCATACACCATTCAATCATCCAAATAAACCTATAAGAAGTTGTGAATAAATATTTTGAATGCTTGAACAACTATGCACGAAAATACAACAGGCACATTTTTCAGACCAAAAGGCATTACAGTATAGATGAAGCTACCCCATTTAGTAGTAAACATAGTCTTTTCCTAATCCTCCTAGGCAATCCTAACCTGATGATACCCAAAGAACCCATCTATAAACAAATAGATTTTACGCCCTATAACACCTTCTAGTATTTCCTCAGTGAATGGCGTAGGAAAGGGATCAGTCACACATGCAACATTCAGCTCCCTATAGTCCATGCATATCCTAATTCATCCATATTTTTTGATACTGATCACCATTGGACTAACCCATTCTGACTCATCAAGGGGCTTGATAATCCTAGACTTCAACATTTTGTCAATCTCTTCTTTGACATTTTCACGCAAGTTGGGGTTCATCCTATAGGGTCTCTTTCTAACTGGGTGTGCACCCTCTTTAAGATTTATCTTCATCTCCCCTAATGATTCATGCACACCTTTAAGTTCATGGTACCCCTAAGGGAATAATTCCTAATAATCCCTTAGTAACTCTATGATTTTTGCCACTTCAGAGTCTAACCAATAGTCTCTAATTATGGCTTCCTTAGGCTCAACATCTGATCTAATATTCACCTTCTTTGTCTTAATAAGTTCATGATAGGTGCGCATGGTCTTATCTGCACTTTCCAACACCTCATGTCTACTTGTTGAATGGTTTACATATAGATTTCCTACTTCTTCATCATCCACTAAGTAGACCATTTTTCCTTTTTCTTTCTCAAGGAAAACATGTTGAAGTAGTGTGGTATCATCCTCTGCCTCTTTAACAAGATGCACTCCGCTTCATCCAATAACTCCTGAAGGAGTTCTTCAACCTTGCACTATCTCCCATAGTTTAGTGCTTTATAACATTTAATGCTTCATCCAATGAGGCTTTGTAGAGAAGAAGTCAAACATCCGGGCCATTCTGTCATTAAATCCTACTAATTTCCAATCTCTATGAGTTCTACATATGCATACCAAGCATGCACAAGCCTTGTAAATTATAATAAAACTTGTGCACCCATAGAGAAGGTGGTAAAGCTTCCTTCCCTTCTATCTAGAGTCTCTCACACTTCTAAACGTGGTGTTGAATAGGTTGATTACCATGATAAGTGCATATTTGAGTAGGTGCATTGCTCCTAAGAACCTAGTAGCAAGAGAAATCCTAATTTCATTCCATTATACAAGATTATCCTTGTGGGATACCACTAGTATGTTGTTGTCCCACATATTATATATGTCAGCATATTTATTCTTTCAAGTGGGTCTATCCATTATTCCTCCATGGTGCATAGGAATACCATAGGATCTCCTTCTCTAGTGTAACAAGCTTCCAGTTGCTATTACCTATCCTCCCGACATAACGTGGTTTTTTGCCCTTAGGAAATATGATCTTTACTTTTCCCCTACTAACTCATAAGTTCTATGAGCCCAATTATCACAAGAAACACTTGTAGTATCGCTAATAGACTATGCATCCTCCCACTAAATTATTCCTTCTTTAGATGGATCAAGCACTTCTGGATCCCGGATGACGCATAAACATAAATCCTATTTAGGTCTTTTTAACTCAAAGGCTCAACATAGGGGCGCCTATTTTCCATCTATTAATGGGATGATAAATCTTTCCTCCTTGTTTTCAAAAATAATATAACCCTTATTGAATCAAGATCAACATTATTTACATAGCACCAAGGGCCCCAATAGAGCTGGGAAGCTATCCAATCTGCTAGTGCTAAAACCTCAAAGTCTCTCGATGAACTTGGATCCTTGTGTGGTAATGGATACATCTTTCAAAAATCTAATGGGAGTGGCCTTAGTCTGATTGGCCATGAATAATACATTAGAGGATGGCTGTAATGAGGGTCTCCCCATTTGTACCCATGCATCTAAAGTAAGAACATTGACTTCCACACTAGTATCAATCAATTTATTACTCAATAGCCACCCATCCATAACAACATTTAGAGTGATTTCCTTATCATAATCTAGGCTATGAGGGGGAAGATTCACATGTAGGATCTATCTTTTAGTCTTAACACTTATGTGCAGTAGTGTTTCCTTTTAACTAATTCCTCAACAATGGAATGATATTCTCCTAGCGCAATAATTTTCACACTTCTCTCAAGTCATCCATATCAGTTTGGACCATCTCTAATGCTTTATTTTGTTACATATTCTATGATTTATCCTTCAAATATTTTATTTCACCCTAAATATTCCTAAGTACCTTCATGGTTTCCTGATAAAGCTCCTTCTGATGGGCATGGTCTGGGTACTATGTATGTAGAACCTCCTCCTTAGTGATGGTAGGCTTCTCCTGCAACACTTCTATGACACGTGCCACCTCAAGCATGGGTCATGATCTTTACTTGCTACACCTTAGACACTACTTCCAACTTAGGTATCCACTAATTTTCCATAGTATGTTGTATCCTAACAATCCCTATGCCTTTGTTTTCTTGTTTATGTTTCTTACTAAGATGATCAAACAAGTCGTGAACTCCTCATAGCTATGGTTCTTTCCACAAAAATAACATGTAATATTCTCGAGGACATTCACCCATGTAGTGGTCGTGTGATCCACATGTATAACATGTTTCATGAGGGAACTCACTTATTCCACCACCACGGCCTTAGCCTCCAAATCCACCATGGTATCCTCGACCTTTGCCATGACCGCATTCAAAACGACCTTCATTCTAATCATAGCATGCCTGATTGTGATACCAATCCCGATGCTCATTTTTTCCTTTAGAGTTATCTCGAGACTTCTTTCTATCATAAACCAATATCTATAGCATCATGATCTAATCAATCAATCAGAGTCTTCTATGTCATGAGTCACGGACTCAAGATTTTACAATAGCTTAAAAATTCTTCCTTATCATGCATTGTAGTAATGGAAACATCTAGCATCATGGTTTAAATGACATATCTCACAATCTAACAACAACAAGAACACTAATCTATGAGGAAACTATCATTTATGTGACCTCATAATTCACAATATATGCACTAAATCCCTATGTGTGTCTCATGTATTAAATTTTATGAGAGTTTCTCCAATTGTTTTTCCATAGCTACAATCTATGCTTCTAAAAATAGGCTCACCCCAGTGTCTATACTTCCAACTGCCTCAAAGCACGTAAGATTCTTCAAGTACTTCATGCAGATTAGTGTATGTCTTATGTGATAATGCGCTCCAAAAATGGGTAATTAGGTCCCCAACAAACCATTGTGTATGTTGGCTTGTGTGTATATCATAAGAAATCTTAAATAAAAATGTTTTAAAATGGGCATCATACTATCTAACACTTTCAAGTAGTTTGCTTAATATCCTTGAGTGCACCTATACTCTTCTGCTTAAACTCAGGGATGTGAAACTCTTTAAGGAATGCATCTTTTAAAGTTGTATAATCTACACAAGTATGATCAAGGTCAAAATTTCTGTACCAATTGTGTGTGTGTCCTTGTAACGTGGTAGCAAATTGGATTTCCCTATGCTTAGAAGTCGTAATTCCTTTTGTGTGTCACATTATTTCACACATATGCACATGTTCAATAGTGTCTTCTATGCCCCTATACTATAGAAGACAAAGAGACATCTCCATGTAAATATTCTAGGGTTGGTGTGGACCTTGTCCACATGATCCAGAGCCTCCTATGTTTCCTCTTCCTAAAACCACTAGATCCACTAGAGCTAGAGCCACCTATACCTCCTGATCCCAAACCTTTAGCTGGGGTTGGACCAGAAGATGTACTTCCCTGTGTCCTAATAGTAGAACTGAACTGTACCTCGATAGTCTGTGAAGTGTTACTACTCCCAGAAGATAGTCCAAAAATTTGTGTGCTTGAATTCTATGCTGATGAAAAACCAAAAGGGTACTCCCATATAATAACAAATTCATTTGTGCTACCATTTTTGTGCCTCTTATAATACTTGCTCCTACTCTCCCACTGCTTGAATTAGCTTGCTAACTATTTGTTATACTAGATGCTAGAAAACCAAGTGTAAGGCCAAGGTTATAAGGTGAATTTAGATGTGCACCCGTGGCCCGGTTTGTCTCTCGATGACACAATTCTACATGAGGCCTAGGAGGGTTCCCCGACATGTTTTCCCAAATGGGGAGTTCTTGAGGCTTAGGTTCCATGTCTTTTACATGAACTTAAACTCCTTCCCAAACTATCTTTCTTCATAATGCCATTTGCTCTGTAACCTCCTACGCTGCTTCTCTACTTCCCTCTCATGTGCCTCATTATACTTAAGCCACCTTTCCTCTCTCTTCCTTTATGTTGTTATGTTTTCTATCCTTCACCAAAAGTACTCCTTCCCACATGTGGTGGGGTTTATTTAGCCATCGGTTTACTGTTCAAATTTAAAGTTACCATTGGGATCTTGATCACAAGTGGAATTCCTTGTGAGTAAGTTCCTCTTGGATATCGTAAAAATTGGAATTTAGCTACCTCTGGGCACGAATAAGTGGAAATTGAGTACTCCAAGATATAACTATTCAAAACACCATAGAACCATGTATCCACAATGTGATTCCAAATCATATCAGCATCATAAAGGGCTTGAAATTCTTCCTACATCTAGACAAGTGTGTGATACCTCTAATTCTACTTAGATGCATAAGCAATCAGCCACTCGTACAATTCTACTAGAAAGATGGCAAAAAATATCACATATAAATTGTCATACAAATTCTATTCCACCCACATACGTGTGTTAAAATTAGATCTAGTTTTGAACCGATATGTTTATTCTTCTTCCGTGATCATGTATCCAATCCTCAACACTTGCTAAGGTCAACTGATATGTCTTCATCACGAACCATCCTGAAAACAATCGAAATGAGGTCCTGGCAATGAAACCAATGATGCAGCCTAAAATTCACTAATACAAGCCTAGACATGCCGGCATATCACTCACCTAGACTCGAGCACTCACCCGAAGTGTGCAAAGGTACCAAGCCCTCTTTAGGGTTTCTGTCAGTAGGATATTAGCATTATGAAGACTTAAGGTATTAGAATCTATGACTAATATATCATTCTACAATGTATGTTCAGATCTAGATCTAGAAAATAACGACTTAAAACATAACCATGATGAAATCAAGCATGCAATATTGAACTATAACCATGATAACACATTGATCTAGTCCATAATATCTATTATATTAAACTTAGTAATACACATAACCTTTTATATAATAACAATAGCATACGCTTATGCATGTATTAGGTTTGGCATCATAATCTTGCTATAAGATAGTTATCACACTCTCTAAGCTTACATAGTTCAATACATATTTATAAGGGTGAGGAATTTCCCTTCACCACTTATCTAATCCCAAAATAGGTCGCATGCTATTATTAGCCAAGCACCATTACAAAAATATCCACACATGTAAGTGCGCTAACAATAGACTACTTTTAGTTAACTGATAGTAGTAAATCTATTCCTAGCTTATGTTACAAAGTGCTTCGTAGCTGATCCTCCAAAAATATCCAATGTGTGTCACACAAGTCTTTGACCGGTTTGTGTGCTCCGCATGCTACCTCCAAAAATAGATCCTCATCGTGAAAATGGATAAGTCCCAAACCTATTTTTGTTCTTCTTACATGATCCTTTCTTATAATTTCATGCCTTCAAATTTGCTCCACTCTCTTATGCGAACCTTATATATTTCTTGCGCTAAGTGCCAAATTCTAACTTCACAATAAAGAGGATCCCCACCAGGGGAATTTACAACCATTAATAACATTAGTTAAGAGAGGCTCTCCACTTCCGAAATCTTTGGAGTCATTAATAAGAATCCTAAATTTACATCTTCCTCAAGAAATCATCTATACCGGTGAGTCAAGCCATTCCACTTGGTCTAAAAATAGTTGTTTAAATACATCTTAGAAGAATAGTGAAAATTTTGGATCTACTTTCTCTAATTTAAGTCAGCTTACTCCTAGTGTTTCTAATGTTCTTAAGATATCTTCCTCTAACTTTGATATTATTGACTACATAAAGAAATAAAAAGTTTATATTTTTGAATCGGAATATCTAAAAACTAATGCTGAACATTTTGATAAGTTAGTAAAATTTATCAAAGGTGGTAGTTAAAAATCTAATGTACCATCCACTTGCAAAGGTTTACTTCCCACTCCCATGTAAAGTAAAACTAGGAATATTTTAGCCTTCACCCCTTCATCTACCGATAATATTGAGACTTTATATTTTTCATGTTAATGAATGTGTACTAACTAGATAACTACATTATTGATTCTAGTGCTTTTAAAAATGTTATAATTGCTAAGGTTACCCAAGATATTGGTTGAAAAAAATAACTTGTTCTTCCTTGGCATGACATATGTTGACCACAACATCCGATTTGTGCATGGAGGGTTATAGAGGTGGAATTTTCTTCAATGATTCTTGTAACAAATTCCTTTGAGATAGGATAGAAAAGGCATCACACATTGTGACATTGATATTTGTTTTTTTCATTTGTTCCACAATGTTGATAGGAAGACCTATATTTTTGTAATGAAGGAGTGACATGTTATTTGTTTTTTTTTGTATCTGTGGAGGATCTTTGTGTTTCACCTCAAAGTAATGTGATAAAACAAATAAGAAGGTAACATGCGTAGGAGGAATACCTATGTTATGTAGATGGAAGAAGGTGTTGCACACGTTGTAGAATTTTGATTAAACTCGAATGCGAGAGCTTCCTTTTGGATAGGAGGAAGTACCTATAAATTACAAGACCATAAGAGAATATTAAATAGAAAGAGTTAGATGACTACCTAGAGATGGTTAGATCTGGGAAGCGTGATGCTTCCTTGAATGGTTGTTAATCCTCTATTTAATATAAATTAATGTGAGAAGAAATAATAATAAAATTATCCTTACTATAGGTATAAGATTTATGTATCTCCTAAAACATACAATAAACGAATTTAACTTAATAGGAAAGGTTAGCCTTTGGTTTGGGATTATGGTTTGGATCTGTAGGTGTGATATATGGTTGTAGGTGGAGTCCGGATGAAGTTGGGTAAGGTTTTGGGTTGTTTTTGGAAAGTTGTTAATTTTTTGGTTAAGGGAAAATTTCCAGTCTCAGAGACCGACATCATTTAGGTGACTGATGCGGGCTATGGGGATAGACCAACATCAGTTGGGTGACCGGTGTTAGTAGGGTAAATTTGGTGGTAATGTTAAAAACTAAGAATTGGGAACTCTCTGTGATTGCATAGAGAGTGATGGGGATTTGCATAGGTTTGTGGGATTTTTGTGAAGACTCGGATATGCTAATACGAGGGTTTAGGAAAGGTGTAGGATGTTAAATAAATAGAAGGTTGGCTGGGAAAACTAGGGATTAGATCCGAGCAAGGTAGAAGGGTGGTGTTTAAAGTGGATAGCTTAATAAAACAATTTGATCTATTAGAAATGACAACGGAGAGATAACACTTGTTAAATATAACCTAGAGGTGGATGGTGGTGGTGGTTATATAAGGTGGTGATCTGGAGTGAATACGAAAGAAGGGTGACACGATGCTTCCTAGTTCATGTCTTTGGATCTCTGGAAGAACCTGTGGATGAACTGAATGATGTATGAATTCTGCGAGTGGCTTTGGTTGGTCGCAAGGTTGCAAAACACTTGAGAGTATGAATGAAAATAAGCACAATCTAAGAACTCCAAATTTTGAACCTGAACAAAGAGTTATAAAATCTTATTTAACCAAACCGGCGGTGGTTAGGTAACTAGTGCCAATCGAGGAAAAACAAATGTCGGTTAAGGAGAATTATTCCCGATTCGCTAGAAATAGCCCGATCTTTGCTAATTTTGGTGTGATATTGATTTAGTCTAGGTATAAAGAGTTGAATGGCATTAATATGAGCATGAAATTGGTTATAAGACTAATATGTCATAAATGGTTAGGTTTATAAAGAGTCCTATCTAGCTAGGATAAGTGAAGACTTAGTCTAGTTTCATTAATAGGCCAAGAATATGTATTAGGATGAGGTGGAGGGATGATGTGGCAAGATGAGGTGGATATTAGTTTAATTAAGGTAATTAAAATAATAATAGTGTGAGGATGAGGATTAATTCAATTATAGGTAATTAAATTAATATTAATGTATAGAAAGAGTTCATGGCTAGGTGTGGTTTAGAATTAATTGATTGAAATGGGGTCAGGGAATATGACACAAATTTGGTGTCATTGTTTTCCCCTTTTGTCGCATATCTTGTATTGATAAGCGATGATGAAAAAATAGGAGTGGTTGACCCAAGTGTGAGTGAGGGTTAGGTTGCCCCACATATGGGAGTAATTGATCCCCCTCAAACCGGGAGTTGATGAAGTAAGAGGTTGAATCGGTGATGGGTTTGATAAAGTTGCAGGTGAGGTGAAACTAACTAGGTAAATTATGGGCACAAGAAATGGTGAGATAGGTATAGGTAATAGGCAAGGGCATTCAAATGTATGCACACATATAAAATATGATAAGGCATGAGGCTAAATATCTCACAAAATATATGTCATTAAAGGTCAATAGTTTATTGAAACAAGGTAGATGTGACCCAAGTATCCAAGGTACAAGATACGGTCCTGGAAACACAACAAGGCTAGGTGCTGAAAAAGCATTAGGTATATTCCAAAGCACCAATAAGAATGATCAAGATGGAATAAACAACACGAAATGAGGTAAGGTAAGGCTGGTAGGAAAAAAAAATGAATATAAATGTCACAATGTATAACGAGTAGGTGAATTCGAGTGTCAAACAAGCATAGGCAAGTTGGGTAAATAGTCAAGGCCATAGGCAAGGCCCTGGTAGAGGCAATGACACACCCCAAATGATAATGTGGTTGTGTATTAGGTAATAGGCCAAATAGGATGGGTAATAAGGCTAGGTTGAAGCTTGGGTAGCAATAAAATGGTTTTGGGTAATCAAATGTGATTAAAAGTGGTGTTATCCAAAATAAGCCCATGCTTGTTTTGGTTAACTTGCCTTCATTCTTCCCTCCTTTTTATGCAGGAATATTTTTACAACTTTAAAACACTCAAAATTTCCTAGAGATGGCTTCATCAGATAGGATTTTTCTTCCCCTTTCCAGAAAGGTAAAGAAGTCCTCCTAACTCCTTGTATTTTTTAAGTTATGGCTCGACAGAGTTTACAGTGAAACATTTCCCGGGTGGGTCTGCAGAGCTAAGGAAGAAATTTTTCCAAAGGAGATTGTGGGTCAGTGGAAAGTGGAAGAATTTTGATACTTAGTATTTTTGCTAAGAGGGAACAAAGGTAATTTTCGCCCGTGAGCCCGTAAAGGCGTAAAGGAAGAAAAATTTCCTAAGGTCCGAGGAGGACACGTGGCCGCATATTAAGAAAAGTGAGAAGGTGGAGGATTGAAGGGATTTGGAACTTAACCCTTTTTCATTCCAAAGGGAAAAAGTCACAAGGTGACCCACACTTCTGCCAGAGACCAAAAGTCAAAGTCAAAGTAGGAAGTGGGGTTGTGGGCTATAGGAGGTATTTTAAACTTTAACGTTTTTTGTGCTTTTAGCACAAAAGCAATCTTTGGACCCACGAAGCCCTTTTAACACCATGTGGCACTTTTCCCCTACGGGGCCATGGGGTTTTTTGAGACTTTTTGTAAATTTTTCAAAAAAGGGAAAAAGGAAAGGTTGAGCCCACGGACTGGTTTTCACCATTTTTGCCCTAATTTAGCCGTAGAATTTCAAATGGCCATATCTTTTGATATAGAGATCAAATTTTCATGATCTTTATATCATTAGAAATATGTTGAAATTATCTATATGATGGACCCATCAATTTTGAATTTTGATGGATTTTTATGGGAGAAATTTGAAGAAATGTCTCTAACGGCGGAAAAAATGTAGAACCGACCCCTAACCACCAAAATTGATGAAGTATGGCATCCGTTTCTTCTCTAGCATGGCCGAATGCATTGAAAAATGGATTTTTGAGGGTGACCTTACTGTTTTAATGAATCTTGTTGGTGGTTAGAGATGTTAAATCAATTTTCCCGTGTTTTTTCACCTTTCTTCTTTCTGCTTCATCATTAAAAGCCAATTTTGGCTCATTTTGTAAATGTTGGACGTTTTTGTTCTTACAGATTCCCCTCTTCCCCTTAGCATGTGAATTCATGGAGTTTCAAGCCTCCCATTGGAACTACAATACATTTTTTTTTGCCTCCTTTCTATTGTAATGCATCGTATCAAAAACTTGGAATGATAAAGCATGCTCTGTGAATGAATTTTCAATCCTTTCTTGTGTTTATTGTTTCCTTCTGATCCTTCATTACATTTTGGCAATTTGTGAATGTTATAGTGTTGCATTCTTATGATATGTGTCTATTTGCAAAAATAGAGGTCCATCACTCCTTTGGTGTATCACCTTATTAGCTTAGTTTTGTTTCCTTTTCCCTTCTATCTTTGTCTCCTTGGCAGAATTAGAGTAGGATTTTGAATTGATCCTCTACAAAATCTCATGTATACACCTAAACAGAGGAGTATGAACCAACCTCAATTTAGAGATTTTTCCCAATTTGTAATGTCCCACACTTAGGAAAACTCCATGTTGTGTATTCATACCAAATTGACCATTTCCCAACAAAGCAGATCTCGAAGGTTAATTTGGGGGTGCTGTGAATTCACACTAACAGCTTTGCACTCCCAAAGGGGGACCAAGAGGTCTTCCACTTCATTTTTGCAGGTTGATGTGTTCTGTTTAAAATTTTAGCCTTTAGAGGCAATTGCAAACATATATGGCGCCTCCATCTAATCAACAACCCATCTTTGAAGTTACTGGACCTTCTTTCCATTCATTTTCTTTTAGTTTTCATTCCATTTTTCATTCCATTTTTCATTCCATTTCTTCATTCTTATTTCATCCCATGAAGTTGTGCAATCATGACTTCATTTTACCCATAGAATTTACATTTTTACAACAACAATAATGTTTCCCATCTCTAACGCATTCTATAAATCCTCCAGATCAGCATTTTAATCAAATTCAAAACCAATATGCATATCCATATGTGCAATGCCAAAATTAGTTTTGATATGAAGCATATCAAGCACAAGAATACACATATGATGAGGGCAATCAAGAAGAAAATGTGTATTTTTTAGAGAAAATCCAAAAGATGGAGGAAAACATGGTGCAATCTAGGGCTCAAGCACAAATGAAAGCATTTGGAATTGGTTATAGAGCACCCTGTCCATGGGTGGGACCTTTTCCAAGGCATTACAGCCCACAAGAGAAACTTGACTTCATTGTTACAACACTGCCATTTCTTGTAAAGTGGATTGAAGGAATAGAGGTGTATGATTCAGAAACCTTTTCAACGGGTAAGCACACCATCTCATGATTTTTCTTTTCCACTTTCCCAATTTGTTTTATCTCAGCAGTGTCAAGTTTTAAACTCTCCATCTACTGTCCCAAAAGCTAATTCCATTTCTTCACCTCCTAGTCTCCCATCCCACCTCAGTTTCTTTGCCCTTTTCCCTTCCAAATCCAATTCCCCTCTACAAGATCCAAAAGAAATGCCTTCCCCACCCACCACTCTTCTTGCCTTCCCAAGTCCATGTTGGGAAGAAAAAAATAAAAAAACCAGCCAAGGAGAACATCAAACAGAGGAACCCAACAGAGAAGAAATGATAGAAAATCTGAAGAGTTGGGCTGCTAAATTTGAGTTTTCAAAGGTTCCCTTGTTGGTTAAGCCTATAGAGGAGGCTGAGGTCAAGCCACAAGTGGTGGAAGCTCCAACTACAGAAAAAGTAGGGGAAGAAGGAGCTACTCCTAATCTAAAAGAAGAGGAGTACATTCTAGCTGTGGAGGAGGACCATATAGTTTCAGAGGCTCCAAGTGTGGAGCAGGCCATAAAAGAACCTTTAGTTCTTCCTCCCACTTCATCCCCTTCAAGCTTTGATGTTGAGGAAGAGTTTGATCTTTCAAAATTCATGTTTGAAGATGAGGGGAACCATGGTGAGAAAATTGCAGATTCGAAGGACACCATGGAGGAGGTTGAGCACCTACAACAGGAAAGCAAGGAGGTAGATTATCTGTCTGACTTGGAGGATTGTCTTGATGGAGAGGAGCCTGAGGAGATAACATCATTTTTTCCTCCATCTTCATCCTTCCAAGCACATGAGCCTACTACCATGGAGGAGAACATTCAGGAACAATAGCCTGCACTTCATAACAGCCCTCTGGAACCAAGGTTGGAAGATCTTGATCTTCCATGTTCTTCAAAGGAGGAGGAAGAGAAAAGGCAAGAGGATGTCATCATCCGTCTCACACCATCCACTCAAGAAGGTCCACAAGAAGACTCCATTCTTGGAGTTAGATTTTAGAGAAATGGGCACATCCAAAGGATCAAACTATGCCCAATTAGGTACTTGGCTTCATTAGAGCCAAAGGAGAAGCCAAAACCAGTCATGCCTACTTCAGGGCATGGGGATGAGCATCAAAGTACCAAGGGTCATCATCAACACCTCTAGAAGTCTGATGCAAGTCATCTTAAGGAGGTATTTTCCATTAATGCTAATACCTTGATGATTTGGGTGGAGGACCAGATTATTGTCAGTTTTTCACTCATCCAACCAGCCATGTTCAAGGTGCAAATCAGTTGCATGGCTGCAATTTTTGAGGAAGGGAAGTTGTTTCTCCTACCAGCTTGTAGGCTTTGTTTGAGCTCCCTTTTCTCTTGGTTAGAGTAGAGTAGGTAGGTATTCTTTCAAAGAGAAGAAGTGCTTGTGCATAATTTACATATCCCACTTGGGGGTATGTATGATTTTCTAGTTTGTACATAATGGTTTTGTGGAGCCTTTTTGCCCCTTGTAGTGTTTTGTTTTTGGCACTTGATGGGGTCATTTTTCAAAGTTCAAATCAGTTTGAGGCTACTACGCATGAATCCATGCCCAATGGATTGCTTCGTAGTAGCTGGTCAATTCATTTAGTAGGCAGATGACCCCTCCAAGTCGCCAAAATTGTTATACAAAATAAGCCCATGCTTACTTTGGTTAACTTTCCTTCATTCTTCACTCCTTTATCTTCGTGCAGATTTTTACAACTTTAAGGAACTCAAAAGTTCCTAGAGATGGCTTCATCAGATAGGATTTTTCTTCCCCTTTCCAAAAAGGTAAAGAATTCCTAACTCCTTCTATTTTTTAAGATATGGCTCGGTGGAGTTTACAGTGAAAATTTTCCCTGGCGGGTCTGTGGAGCTAAGGAAGAAATTTTTCCAAAGGAGATTGTGGGTTGCGAAATCAAAAGAATTTTTATACTTAGTATTTTTGGCTAAGAGGGCACAAAGGTAATTTTCGGCCTGCGAGCCCACAAAGGCGCAAAGGAAGAAAATTTGCCTAAGGTCCGAGGAGGACACGTGGCTGCATATTAAGCAAAGTGAGAAGGCGGAGGATCGGAGGGAATTTGGAACTTAACCCTTTTTCATTCCAAAGGGAAAAGTCACAAGGTGACCCGCACTTCCGCCAGAGACCAAAATTCAAAGTCAAAGCAGAAGCAGGTGTTACGGGAGGTATTTTAAACTTTAACGTTTTTTGTGCTTTTAGCGCAAAAGTGATCTTTGGACCCGCGAAGCCCTTTTAACACCATGTGGCACTTTGCCCCTACGGGGCCGTGGGGTTTTTTGAGACTTTTTGTAAATTTTGCAAAAAAGGGAAAAAAGGAAAGGTTGAGCCCATGGACCCGTTTTCACCATTTTTGCCCTAATTTGGCCGTAGAATTTCAAATGACCATATATTTCGATCAAAAGCTTGGATTTTCATGATATTTATATCATTGGAAAGCTTTTGAAATTATCTATATGATGGACCCCTCAATTTTGAATTTTGATGGAGTTTGATGGGAAAATTTTGAAGAAATGACTCGCATGGGAAAAATGCGTAAGTGACCCCTGAACCACCAAAATTGATGCAAGTATGGCATCCGCTTTCTTCTCCACCATGGCTGAATGCCTTGAAAAATGAATTTGTGAGGGTGCCCTTGCTATTTTAATGAATCTTGTTGGTGGTTGGAGATGTTGAATCAATTTACGCACATTTTTTCACCTTTCTTCTTTCTGCTTCATCATTAAAAGCCAATTTTGGCTCATTTTGTAAATGTTGGACATTTTTGTTCTTGTAGACTCCCCTCTTCCCCTTAGCACATGAATTCATGGATTTTGAGGCCTCCCATTGGAACTACAATACATTTTTTTGCCTCCTTTCCATTATAATGCATCATATCAAAAATTGGGAATGATAAAGCATGCTCTTTTCAATCCTTTCTTGCATTTATTGTTTCCTTCTGATCCTTCATTACATTTTGGTAGTTTGTGCATGTTCTAGTGTTGCATTCTTATGATTTGTGTCTATTTGCAAAAACAGAGGTTCATCACTCCTTTGGTGTATCACCTTGTTAGCTTAGTTTTGTTTCCTTTTCCCTTCTATCCTTGTCTCCTTGGAAAAATTACAGTAGGATTTTGAATTTATCCTCTACAAAATCTCATGTAAACACCTAAATAGAGGATTAGGAACCAGCCTCAATCAAGATTTTTTCCAATTTGCAAGGTCCCACACTTATGGAAAACTCCATGTTGTGCATTCACACCAAATTGACCATTTCCCAATAGCAGATCTGAAGGTCAATTTGGGGGTGTTGTGAATTTGCACTAACAAGTGGTATAGTGGGTTGTAGTAGGCTAACTAATACCGTTCAAAGGTAAACTGATACCGGTCATGTAAAATAGATGTCGGTCAATTAGGCACAATACGTGTGTCGGCTTAGGTCGAATTTGGGTTAAAAAAGGTAAAACTCATGTTTTACGGATTCATTTGTGTATTTCTACTTTTGGTAAAAATTTATAAAGATTTGTTTGATGAGAGATTTGAAGAAGCAAAGTCCTTAGGTTGAGTTGGCAATCAGGTAAAGCATGTGATTAGATTGTGATTGATAGGCCCATGTGATCAATTGGTGAGATTCGATTGGTCGAGAGCGTGAGAGGGTAGAATTTGGCATGGATGAGCAGGAGAGGGTGTAGGAGGACCTTTAGTGTAGAGACCTGAGATCCCACCATGGCAATGGAGGCAAGTAGAGGTAGGATCGGAAATCCATTTTTTTCTTTTGGTTAAACTAAGGTAGAAAAATATCGAATTTGGGATATAAAAATGAAATTGAAAATTTAGGTAAAAATGATGAAATTGGGTATGGGGAGGGCCAAATGTAGGTTAAATAGGTTAGTGAATTGACATTGGTGAGATGTGGGTGGTCTGGGGTATGTTTTTAGGTAGTTTTGTTAATTTTTACAAAAATGGCACGTTGGGGTTAAGCTTGGGCCAAACAATTGACCAACATCTGTCACTAGTTTGATTAACATCGGTGGGTTAGATGAAGTTAGTGGGGATAAAGGGTGACTGGTTCCCGATCATTGAAAAAAGTGATTAAGTTATAAAAATGAAAAGAATGGATTTTTAGGATAGATGATGAAGTGGGGAGGTAGTGGTAGATAAAGTAGGTGTATAAATTGATAGAATTAGGTGGGGTTTTGAGGGAATAGAGGTATGAATGGTTGAGGTTTAGGTACATGTCATGTCAAATTGGTGAAGGTAGGAAAGTAGTAAACCAAAATATGTGAGAGTGTTTTAGGAAAGATAGAATCAGAGTAGGTGAGTTAATTCAGTAGAAAATAGATAGGCTAAGAAAAGTGTCTGTGGGATAGGACTAGGTAAGTGTAAATAGATTATTAAAAAGAGGGAAGTGATGGAAAATTGTAATTAGTAATTATGTAGCTACATCACTAGTTGAATATGTGGGACATGGTACCCCCATTGTTGGTATAGATGTGAACTAGCATAACGGAGGATGAGTGTGACCATATGTGAAATATCGATTGTTGGTGTGAGGTGATATAGGCATATCATTAGAGATCATAGTTTGATGTTCATGCTCATTGATAGATAGGAATAAACAACCAATACCTTCCATCTACCCACCAGAGAGATGATGATTATGTTGGAGGATGTGTAAAGGATTTTGTGGTTGCCTATTATGGGGGAGCTATTATACCATATTTCATCTGACGAGGTGATGGAGACTATGGTCGCAGTATTTGGTGAGGTGGTGGGTGACCTGGGTGAGAAAAGTGCTAACATAAGTTATGGAGCCATGTATGCTATACATCTTTTGGATACTAGGTTGGTAGTATTGATGATGGTGGTGGTGGGATACTATGCATTCCCAGATTTAGAGGACGACGATAGATTTCTCCGAGCACCGATAAGAGTTTTATAGGACATGATGGAGGAGCCGATTTGTTTTTCATGGGTGTTGACCTACTTGGTAAACCTATACAAGGAATTATGGGAATATCGAGGAATCAACGACATGATATCGGTTGTACGTATTTACTACTCCTACCGGGCCAATGAGCACATAGTTATTGTGTGCACACATAGGGACTTTCGAGACAGGATTGGCATCGTGGGAATCGCTTGAGCTGGTTATAGGAGATGGGTGCTCATAAGAGCTCATCTATGGATAGAGGAGGCATCACATGATGTGAATTACTATAAGAAGATGTTAGAGGGATTATATGCAATGGACATTGTATGGTGGTTTTATGTGAATTTTCCATCTTATGACTATATGAAAGAGGAGCTGACAAAGTTTTAGTTGGTCATATGGATATAGGGGAGACATTTCGGTGAGCACAAGATGATTCCAATGGAGAGAGTATGATGCAAGTTTGGGCTGCATTAGGACGTACATCCATAATTTCCTTAGTAACACAGAGATGATGTGGAGATACCTTTGTCAAAACCACATCCAATGGATCCTATATGGCATGAGGAACATGGAATCAATAGGTGTATTGATGATGAAAACACCACACATGCATATAGGCACTAGTGGGTCTCGTAACTACAAGAAGCACCACCAAGGATAGGCCAGCTAGGCGTAGCTATAGTGGTAGTGCAGAGGATGCAATATAGGGAAATTCACTACTTTATAGTTGATCTCACACAGGCATAGTGCACGCACATAGGTGGTCATGATTTAGGGGTAGGTGACTAGATTATAGGGACAACTTGCCAAGGCACGGCTTAGGCTCCCGCACATGACCACCAACAGATGATGGGGGAAACGTAGAAGATTTATAGGCATAGGAGACAAGGTTACATGCCAGAATAGTCACGCTATAGGGGAAGTTAGCCACATCACAGAAAATGTGATCAGTATTACAAGCGTAGGTAGCTGCATAAGCACTATCTCAGGACCCGTTGTATATGTAGTGGTTAGGGGAAAATTTTATTGGGATAGGGTCCATAGGTTGGGGTGAGAGTGATGGCTCCTCTCTAGGTGATATCTATGACCACCTACAGAGATGCAGTATCAGAGGTGAGGTATTATCAGGACCAGGTTGTTAGAGGTGGGTATACATGTTCCATCTTACACCAAGCATAGAGCACAACATGTAGCTAGTGCCAGGATCAGCTCATGGACACATATTTTAAGTAGCTTAGAGAGCCATTGGCCACAAAGGTAGGGTGAGTGAGAGGTTACCAGTTCATGATGGAAGAGGTCAGGTGAGGCTACTGGAGAGATGATGAGTGGGCGTAGACTAGGACCAGATGAGGATACATGAGATATCAACAGGGGAGTTGGGCCTTCATGATGGATGATAGATTTTGATGATATCTGACATTGTATTTTGATTTTTGACATATATACCAGCCTACGTGTTGAAGATGCGAGATTTTATATGAGAGTTTTTGAGATACTTGTATTTATACCTATATATTGAGTGTATTGATATACATACCTTCGATATATAGACTGATGATAGTTTTTTATTTCCATTGTATTGTTATCATGGAAAGTTGATGTAGGCATGGTTTGGTTCCATTTCCAAGTTAATGTTGTTATGAAACTAGTTGAATTAGGTATGGTTGAATTAGATGAATGTCCGATGGAGTTAGGTGTAGGCATGGTGGAGTTAGGTATAGGCATGGTGGATTCAAATGTAGGCATGGTGGAGTCTGGTATAGGTATGGTGGAGTCGAGATGTAGGCACGGTGGAGTCATGAAAAGTAGAAGTTGTAGGCATGATTGAGTCGAAAATATGTAAGTGTTGTTATGATGGAAATCTAAATATTTTTAGACATGGGTTGTGTGAGTGATATATGTTTGAATTGTATTTCCATTATTTTGATGTCATGGAAATTAGGTGATTAGGCATGGTTGATTATATATAGTGTGTGAATGATAGGTTGAAATGGTTTAAGTTCCGTTGTTTTGGTGTTATGGAAACTAGATGAGTAGACATGGTTTGGTTATGTGATTGAATGATTTGATTTTCACTGTATTGATGTCATGAAAATTAGATCTTAGGCATAGTTAAAATATGATTGAATGATTTAATTTTCACCGTATTGGTTGTGTGAAAATGAGATGTTAGGCATGGTTAAATTTTATGTGTGGTTTAATTATCACCGTATTAATTGTGTGAAAATGATATGTTAGGCATGGTTAAATTTAATATGTTTCAATTTAATTTCCAAGTTATTGGTATGATGGAAAATAAATGATTATGAACTTATGTAGTGTTTGGTTTTTGTTTGTGAGTTAACTTCTAAATTATTATTTTTATGGAAACTAATTATTTGGTAGGGGAAATGATGATGGGTAAAATACTAGTTGAGCTAATCTCAAAGGGCCCCATGCCCTAAGATTTCTTCCTACATAGCCTTTGTAAAAGGGGCATCAGGACAATGTATTTCTCCTTTAAACTAGGGAAGAATAAGGCTAGGTTAGTGTTAAACCAAATTCACCTCCCATGTTAATTTGGATAAACCATCATAAATGGAATTAGCCATTCATATTTCAAAGATGTGCAATGATCATCAAATCCAACCCTAGAGGTTAGGAGAGAAAGAGAGCTTCGATGGCTCGCGAAGTGGAGAAGATTTGAGTTGTTTTTGGATAACTTGGTAAATGGGAAAGTGACAAAATGCCACTAGTATCATCAAAGCTGATACCATTTGGTAGCATATAATATGTTATTGTCTCTGTAGTAAGTACGGATGCTACCGAAATGGCACAAAATTATAGGTAGCATTTACGCATGTTACCAACCAGCTTGCATAAAAGTGATGATGGAGTGTCTCAGGTTACAATAGAAGCATAGATGGCAATTGTAAAGATGTTATCGATCAACATCGGAAGAAAATACTATCATCCAAGAGTAAGATAATACATGCAATAGGCTGAGTACATGAATTAATTGGGCATTCATGGGAGTTGTATGAAGTTTTTCAACTATTAGTCTAATGAGGTATGGTGCCCATGACTTCCTATACATGAAAAGTACCAATTTGTATGGCTTCCCATACCTCTTTAATGAAATCAGTCAGTTGGTGAGGCAATTTCAAGGATCTTCTTCTATATATTGTAAAATTTGCCTCATTTTGAAGAGAGACATTCTGGGAGTAGCAGAAACTCTTGAAATTTTTCCCTCGACTCTAATTGAGACGTAAGCCTTCTCCTATGCCTAATAAGTGTATTTATGCCTCTAGGAATCAATGTAATGGTATGTACACCTTATAGAGCAATAAAATCACGTTTTTGTGGTATTTTCAACCCTTTCTCATGATTTGTTGTTTCTTTATGCCTCTCCATTTCTTGTTTGTTTTCTATGCATGTATTTTACATTTGTAGGTGTAAGATGTTGTGTTTCATAGAGTGCAGATGGTGGATGGAACTTGTGTTTGTGTCACTACTATTCTGACCTCACCCAACTTTATTTTCACTCCTCTTCCTCCCTCAACAGAATATCTTGCCCCCTTTTTCTCGGTTCTATCACCCCTTTAGTGTAGGTTTTCCACTTTTTCATTTACTTTTTCTCTCCATGTCTCCTTGGCATTGTTAGGATAGGTGTAGTTAGGTGTATTTTTGTAATACTTGAGTAGGTTACAAACAGGATTAGGAAGAGGAATTCAGCCTTCTCGGAGGGTTATCACAAGTTCGCAAGTCCCATAGCTTGAGGGATAACCCCATGTTATAAAATTAAACCGTAACATCTTGGTCATGAATATTACTACGATGACTTCCAATTTTGACATTGCAAATGTTGACATGTGAGTTTTCTTAGGAAGGTGTATTCTTTTGAAATTGAAAATCATGTTTGCAATAAATGAGTTATTACTGCTCAGAATTTTTGCTTGCTATAATTCTATTTACTTGGAAGAAAGGCCATTCTATTTTGTGAATAATAAGTCATAAATTTGTACTATTGTTTTCACATTTCTATATGATAACAACACACCTTGAATCAATTCCATTGATCCAAGGTATGCTTTTGTTCTTCTTTGTTGTCATCTTGTTAATTGACATGCTTGAATGAAACATGTTATGGAACCAAGTAGTGTTTTGGCGTAAATTTTGAAGGAGCCAGGTTCAGGTGTCCTTACTTGGCACCATGCTGCAAACTATAATGTTTACCCTATTGGATTTTTGACCTAAGGTGATAATACTTACCTAGGATCTATTACTGAACTATTTTGGGTTGACACCTAAAACTATGTTGTAGTGCCCTACCCTATATGGATTCTAACCTAAGGGGTTATGACCTAAACTAAGATGGTATGTGATATAGTTATGGGGTTTAAACTAACCTAAGATAAATTTTAAAGACCTAAGAACTAAGATGGAAACCTAACTAATGCTAAGGTGACCTAAACTATTACTAAGGTAGAAGGGGACCTAGGGGTTACATGGAAAATGCAAAGTTGGTGGCGGTGGTTTCTAAAGTATTAATGCGAATTAAATTTCAGTCCTTATATCTTAATTTACCAAGTTTGGCGGAGGCAAGGAAGGTAGGTAAGATGCCTAGCTGATGTAGTGCCCACTTCCCTTTGACACCTTTTGATCCTGATCATGACACTATCGACTATATTATGGACATTATTATAGTTTTGTTTTAGTATGATGTTAGGTATTTGATCATGGATTATTATTGACTTTGATTCTTATATGATGCATGATGATTATTAGAGACACTTTATATGTTGATGATGTTATACTTTGTTGGACATGGTTATATGATAGATGTTGTTCAGACTTGTGATATTTGGATATTGTGAGTAGCCCTAGAAATGGAAAATTATTGGATGATGATATAGTTGTTGATAAAACTATAATGATATTGTTAGATTGCTTTGATGTTGTTGTGATTCATGTATCTAGATGATTTTGGAAATTTAATTATGTTTATTTTATTTTGGACGTTCTGATATGGCCACGAGGTTGAAGGAGGTATTTTTGTTTTGCAGGTTAAAATATCACAACAAATATCGGGGGATTGAAGACCAACCACGTTGGAATTCTAGATGAATTCAACAAGGTCACCATGGAAACTAGTTTTGTTTGTGTGTGTTTGTTAGTGTTAGGGATTCCCATAGGGGGGATCACCTTTAAATGTGACCAAGGGATTTTATGTTTTTTTATTTGGTCCCTTTTTGTTCAATGTTTGCATGTGTTTATTTTGTGGTGCACTTACCCCTTTCATTATTTAATTAATGTGGTAGTAATATTTTGAGTAATCATATTGTTTAGTTATTTAATTAAAAGATGTCATAAGAATGTAATTAATAGAGTTGTTGGCCTTGAATTAAAGTGTTGTAAGAATATGTAAGTGATGTGTAAGTTAACGTTTAAGTGTGAAACACTCCACCCTCTTGGAAATTTGAATTTGTCTTTGGAGGCTAATTTTGGAGGCTTGTGGGACAAGTTAAATTTGTCCCATGCCTCTTAAATTTATATACCAACCTTTCCTATAGTTGGAGGGTTAAATTTAGACTTTTATAATGCATTTTGGGAAGACAAATTGTAGGTTTTAATTACACTTTTGTTACATGATATAATTTCAGTCCTTATGGGGTATGGACTTATTTGAGTGTGTAAGTAAAACTGTCATATTATTCACCCACCTATTTATTATGCATTAGAGAATGAAGTTGAATTTATGTTTGGGGTTAAGGATGTGTGATCTGACATCCTACATGGATCCACCTCATCTCTTCTCTTCCCGAGCTTCTATAAAATTTGAATTTCTTGTCTTGTTTTGGGTTGCTTCACTTTTGGGAGACTTATTTTGGGTAAATTTTCTTGTTGTTTTGGGAGCTCTTGCTTGGAGAAGTTTTTGGAAGATTGTTGCATGCTTGTGTTGGGTTGATTTTTGGATTGCTTGCATTGAAAGGAGCTTTATTTTGAACTTGGAACAAACTCCATCATGGAGAGGTAAGAGCTTGGCTCTTGGAAATACTCTCCTTTTCCTTTTATGAATATGTAAATGCTGGTATGTTTGTTATTGTTGTGGGCTGTGGGTAGATGGCCTAGGAATGGTGTAGGAGAAGACTATGGGGTTTATTTTATGGGAGGCACAAGTGTGTTTTAGGGAGGTATAAGGGTGGAGAGAGTTGGGATTTGGGTTCCACCTTATAAAGAAATAGCTTGCATTTCTTTACTCATTATGGGGTGCCATAAGAGGTTGGGGAGACATAAGGAAATGTGAGGAATAAGGGGGTACTTGGGGGAGGCATAAGGAATTTCAGGGCTTTGATATACTATATTTTTGGTAGTTTGTAACTCAGGTGGTGATACCCATTTCCCTGTTTGGGAGGCATAAGAAGCATCCCCCATAGTTCTTGCTCCTTTGGCTTGCATGGTGAAGCCTGAGTTTTGTGTGATGTCTTTCATGTGGTTGTAAAACTATGGTTTTGTTTTGGACTATGTTTTTAATTTGAAATGTGCATGTTGAAAGATTGCATTATGATGTGGAAGCCTATTGTTGCCATGAGTTGAAATACATTTCTTATTACATTGTGGTTAGGGCTTGGAGGAAAATGAAGAAGGATGGTTTCTCATTTCATTGGTTGTCTTGGCTGGGTGGAGAAAATTGCCTTTCCCTTGCCTTTGTTGTGATCAAAATTGGAAGAATGAGAAGAATTTATGTTGTTGTCCTCGAGATGAGGAAAGACAGTTTGACAGTCCCTTGTGAAATAAAATTTCATTGTAACCTTCCCATTTAAAGTGGATGATCTTGTAAATGTTGTAATGAAATATGTTGTACTAATTGTAAGTGGAAATTAGAAATGTAAATGATTTATACTTTGTATTCTGTTTAGGAAGAATGTGAAAGAATGATATGTGTTTGGTATACTGCATTTTGTAATCAAATGGAAAGGAAGTTGTAAGAGTTCATTTGAATTAATGGAAATGGTTTGTCTTGTCCATATGATGTTATTCCATTGGAAGTTTGTGTTTTGCATACTCTATGAAATCTCTGTTTGAAAAATGGTAAAGTGGAACACGTGAAAAGAAAATGTAATATTCTACCCTATGTTCAATAAATGATTTTGGAAGGAATAAAAGAAAGAAGTTGTAAAATTTCCTTTGGAAATCAATAAATGAATGAAATGCTTTTCCCAAATTGCATTGTTAAATTGAATCTGATCATATCAATGTATTGAAATCTCTATTTGAAAGGAAGAAATACGTGTGAGAAAAATACAACATTTTGTCTCTTTGAAATGTGAATTTTTGGAAATCAGTATTGCATTTTGGTCTTGAATGGTTTGTTTTGAATCAACTAAAATATGTTAGCTTGGAATTGGAATGTATCCTAAATACTTGGAAGAAGAAAGTGGCAAATAGACACATTAAGATTTGATCCTTGTTATTTGTAATTTTAAACCGACAATTAATTAAACCAAAAATGCACAGTTCAAACCTGCAACAATAAAATGACAAATTAAATGATTGAATTGAATTAGTAGGCCCTAAACAAGTTCAAATAGACTAAAACACTTAAGGAAATATTTCAAAACTTAGCAAAATCGGGCTCAAACTGCTTTTGTAGTCATTTTCTGTCAAGAAATGGAAATGCTCAAATTTGCAAGTCAATCAGACAAATTAAACCTTGAATCCTTCCTTAAATCCATTTAGGAACAATCCTCCATGTCTATTTGACATGTTGAGAGAGGAGGAAGATCAAATTGAATAAATCTAACAAGTTAAAATTTACCAGTTCGCACTGTATAATCCTGCAAGCCGTTTTCTTAAAATTTACCCCTTAAACTTTATCAAAACCTAAAATTAACAATCTTTGTGAAAAGATGACGTCAAGAGATTTCCAAAATCCCTTGTTTTCTCAAAACTGAGATATTTATCAAAATTTATGGCCTTCTGAAATTTTCTTCACTTGCGTTAAAATTTTGGGAAAAATTTCCTTGTGGGCCCCACGGCCTGAATTTTCCCTTAGCACTTAGAAAATTTTTTTGGGAAAATTTTCTAAATTTTCCCTACCACCCCGCTGGCCCACAACTAATTAGAGGCTTCCATGTGGCACCATGAGGTGTCGGCGAAGGGTGGATCCCCTTTTTAACTTAGCACTTTTGGAAAATTTTGGGAAATTTTTCCAAATTTTCCCCTCGGCCCACAACCAATCAGGTGATGCCACGTGACGTCACGAGGCATCACAGAGGAAAAGTACCTTTTTATCTTTTGCGAACTTGGAAATTTTTGGAGAATTTTCCAAGTATCCCCATTGTCCTACCGGTCCGCAACCAATCAAGGGTTGCCATGTGGCATCGCGAGGTGCCGGCAGAGGTGCGGGTCTATGTTCCCTCTTAGCCCTTCGGGCGTTAAGTCAATCTTCTCCTTACCACCCCACTTTCCCCACGTTGGCTTAGGTGATGCCATGTGTCCCCTATGGACTTGTGGGAGTGTGGGCACAAAATTTTCTTTTCACTCCGCACAGAAGAATTTGCAAATGTCTCCCGCCGCCCGCCTTTCCTCGCTTTTCCTCGGGCTGGATTAGGGAGCACCACGTGTCCCTTGTGGATTTATGGACCCATGGAATCGTGGCCAAAAATGTGATTTTTTCCCCATGTAGGAAATTTTTTCCAAAGGTCTCCTGCGGTCTCGCTGACCTGCCCTTTGGGCAAATTTTCACCTTCTCTGGCCTCGCAGCTCACTCTTGGGGAAAATTTTCACCCCAAGGCCCGCCACCATAACTTGAAAAATATAAGGAGTTAGGAGGACTTATTTATATCACTGGAAAGGTGAGGAAATTCACTATCCAATGGGAGTAATTTAGGAAAATTTTGAATGCGTTAAGTGTGAGAAAAATCAAATCAAAACTTTAAGCCTGTTAGATAATGGGTATGGTGAGGAATTTCCCTCTGAACCTAATTGAAACTTATAACCCTAAATTTTGGACCTTATGACCTCTAATAATTATTAATAAAAGAAAATTATACTCTAGTAGATTATAATTGTTTTGAAACCTATTAGTAATAACTATTGTCTTGTAACCGAGGTTGTTTTTGGGTCTCAAGTGGGTTGTTCTTGAATCTCAAGTGGGTTTTTTTAATGGGTGTTATAGCTGACATCATTTATAAATTTAAAAATACATGTTAAATATTGAAATCCACTTCACCAAATTTGAAGTGGCGGTGGTGTAAAAAAGAGAGGGAATGCGCATTCAATGCATTCAATGGAATTGATTTCGGTGAAGAGACCACCTAGAAAGAGGAGAAGGCTATTTTGGGGAAGTTGTTTGTCATTTTGGTCTTTCTAGTTTTTTCTATGCACGTTGTTTTGGTTCTTTGAACTAGAAATTATATTTCTTTCGACCCATAGCAATCTTGAGCATCCTTGAATTGTTTCAACTCGTGGAAACATGGAATCAATTGGGAGAGTTGGTTGTTGACATTGTTTGAAAATAAAAGTTTTTTGAGAAGATCAACTTGAGATCTTCTGCAAATCAAAAATAAATTTCGCAAGCATTATAGTCTCTTCTTATTAAATAGTTTTTCTTTTTATTAAGTGTCTTCATTAGAACAACTCTGCTCTTTGAAATGAATGGCTTTGTGGAAATGTTTTGGTGTATTTTGGTTATGATCTTTTGTTTGAGTTTGTTTATTTGAAAGGATGCAATATGGTATTTTCTTGATGCATGTTTGAGTAAATCATGTTTATCTTAGTTGAAGCTAGACTGTTGCTTAAGTCATGTGGAATTCTGACTTCTTGTGCAAAATAGATTAGGAAAAATTGTTGGGAAAAGATTTGATATGGTTTGTTTCCTCTGTTAAAGGAAAGTATAAAATTTTGTGTCTTTTGCTGAAGCTTGAGTTTCTTCAAATATTTTCTTTCATGTTGTTTTATAATGGAACAGTGGGTTGGATTCTACATTGGGTAGATTCACATTTGTCAAATGTAATAGAAAATGAGTTTATTACTTCTAAACTTTGCACACTTGAGTTGTGAATCTCTATTAGAATGCTTTGAAGGAAGATAACCTTAGCTCTCTTGAAGTATTTTTGGTCTATGTCACTCCAGTTTGACCCTTTGCTGTCATGGTTGTTGGTAGCCTCTGTTTTATGGAATCAAACTTATTGAAAATAACAATAAGGAAGTCTTACTATGCTTGGTATGAATAAATTATGTGGATTCTTGTGTATCCGTTTGAAACAATTGATAGAAGTTCTTACTATTATCTTACCTCGTATGTATGACATGTTTTGTGGAAAACCTTTTGATGTACATCTATAGATGTTGATGTGAAAATTGACTACTGTAGTGGAATGTGGAATTAATTTGATTTTGGTTATTTGAGGGGAAGGAGTTAGCACATTCTATTTTATTCTCCTATCTTTTGTTCGATTTTAGGAACCAAATTGGGGTTTCATTTCCTTTGATTTCTTTCATCTTAGTCAAAATTTAGTTGGAGCATAAATTTTTTCCTTCTCCTTTTAGGCTCAATGATGAACACATGTGCTTTGGGAAATTGGAATCCTTTCACCGATCCCAATTGTATTTGAATCGGTTGAACATCTTTTCATTGTATCTGAAAATGACTTCTTTCCTTCCTTTGGAATAGGAAACATGTTTTTACTCGACTGTAATCTCTTAATTTCTTTCTATTTGGGATGATTAAGCTTTGTTTATAGTGTGCAAAGCTATCAACGTGGATGAATTTAGAAGATAATTTTTTTCTTGATACTTTTGCTATAGTTGTAGAATGAATTCTTTGAATACTTCTAATATGTAAGATACTTTGAAACTATCCCTATTTTGTGTTGAGGGAAGTACATTTCTATTAAATGATTTGCATGTTCAAGTTTATATAATTTGGTTCAATATTGGGAAGAATTAATGATAATATCTCTCTTATCTTGATTATTGACTTCCATCTCATTCTCTCTCTCTCCTTTCTGAGTTGTGGATTTTGTTACTGTTACTCTTGTGCTCAAAAGGTAGTTGATTGCTATCTCTCTCTCACTGTTATTTCTCGTTATTATTACATCATACTTGAAGCTGACCATTTTGGTTAGGTTAGCTAAAGGGGATTGTAGAGTAGATAGTTGGATGAATCAATTTCTTTCCTTTTTCTTTCCTTCTCAATTTATTGTTAAGAAGGTAATGAATCGATGTGTGACTATCTTTAGGAGAAGTACATGGAATTTAAACCTTGTAAAATCATTAATGTTAAAAAAAATGTTAGGCTAGAGTTGTCTTAAATTTTAATGATTCAAATACACTATAGCATGAAACAAATAAGTAATTGTGATATAATATTATTGTTCTATTGTATTTTTTTAATGAAATTTCCAAACAAATATTGTTGTTTAATCTTGATACTTATTTAATGTGACAAGGTTTCTCACTCTATTCTTCTTTTAGTGGTACTTAATTATTTACTAGGTATCTATCTGTATTGCTTAGTGTTTCATAAGAGTAGAGTTTTTTTATGAGACAGGTTATTCAAAAGCACATCACTTTAGTGATTAGTGATTATCATGCTCGATTCAATGAACTAACTCGTGCTAGCAATTTTGCAGATGGATTCTCGTAAGTGACAAAAGAAGACAAGCTCCTTTATGATGCTTCCCGTGTTTACTTAAAAGCTACGTTTTTAATGAGGATTTATTATTCCTTTTGAGGTGTAATTGAAAAGGGAAAATTTTGTAAATTTTACTTGATTTTATCAATGAAGAATGACATGAAAAATGTCTTAAATGTTTAGACTTGTAAAATATGTAATTTTTTTTTATCAATGAGAAAGGATTGGGTGTTATTGATATTTGATGTGCCATTATATTTTGGGCTTACTGCAAGGGATTGTAAACTTATTCTAATTATCTTGTAAACATATATGTTCTAAATTATTTCAATTGGACTCAAATGAAATAGAGAAAAAGAGTATTGATACTCTATTCTCCTCTTAAGTGCAACTTTTAAGTTGGCATGTATAGATGAATATTTAATAGGTCAATATGGATTATTAATTGACATTAATAAAAGAGTAAGTTACCTATGGGTTATGTATAAGTGAATTGTTGCAATGGACCCTAACTAATATATGTTAAGGGAAAAACACTTAGTCTTTGGAACAAATATTCGTTAATATCCTTTTGAGTTTAATACCTAAGGGATATTTGGAAGGAGGAAAAATTGTACCTCTCCTTAGCAAACCTTAAACTGAAATAAGGTAACGGGAAATGGATGAACATATATATATATATATGGATTAGAATTCATCTTAATGAAGTCTAATATTAAGGAATTAGAATCTAAATTCAGCCATGTATAAAATTGGTTAAGTTAAGTAAGTGATCTTATTGTTGTTAAGATTATTTGGATTGAAAGTCTGAAACTTAAGTTAAGAAACTAAAGAATGAAACAAAAATCTCCAGGAAGAGGGATTGGTTGCAAATTAATCTACATGGAAATTATAATTCATTGATGTTTAGCAACCGTAACAATTGAAGAGGTTATAAATTTAGTATGGTTCTTAAAAGTAAATATTAATTTAAAAAGATAAGAAAGTATTTAACTTCTTAGATGGATATGTACTTCTAGATGAGGTGGTTCTGTAGGATGTTGGTACATGCCAACTGTAATAATGTGTCATCATGAAGATGGGATTTCATGAGGACACAATGTTCTAGCTGACATTTCGCAACACCTTTCCAAATCAAATCATCTAGGTTTACATTAACTCATACTTGACTTGGTTACACTCTAGGTAAATTTAGGAACATGATTTTGTATAGGAAGGACTCCTAATGATTAGGGGTACATATACATACATAATCAACCTCATCTATGTTACTAATATGGGTTATGGCTAAACCTTGGACAAGAGGACTGACAGGAGTCAATGAAGACCATTCTAGATAACAGAGATGAAGTGGGGTTGAAGGATGTATTCCATTGATGAGTATTCTATCTAGGAATATGATCATGCAAAGCATGTGAAAATATTTGGCTAAGGTATCACAAGTTGTTGGTTGTGTTATCCTATATCACCTAGTTTAAGAAGTAGGATTTCGGATGAATATTGGTAACAAATATTCGGATAGGCATCTTAAATAGAACACTTCAATACCCCTGAAATGGGTAAAAGAACCAAGTATACTTAGTATAAAATAAATTGAATTAACATGAAGGATCGATAAGAAATCGAGTCATGAAATGAGAGATCGATGAAACTCGAGTCATGAAATGAGAGATCGGCAAGTTCATCAAGTCATTACAGCTACATATGGATATCTGTTATGAGATTAATTGGCATGAAATGTGTGTTCTAAATCACGATCATTTAGAAAAAGAATGCTATTAAAAAAATACCTTGTTTTTAAAGCTTTAAAATGGGAATGTTACATCTTGGTATCAGAGCTGAAGATTGTAGCTCTTAGACCTATTGTGTTCATAATCCGATAAAAATTTCTTTTTCTTAATTAAATAAAAATGGTTAGAACAAGAGGAAATGTCAGAAACAACCCGCCACCAGGTGGAGGATAAGATACTACCCGAAACTTGATGAGATCCTTGCTACCATGTATGACACGAGAGATCGCCCGACTGTACTAGAACAAAAGTAATGGGCAATGAGGAGGAGGAAGAATATGTTGATAATGATAATCAACCACCTCCCGTGGACAACACCAATTAGGGAAATCCATGTGTTCATAATAGTAATGTAAACATACCTAATTAGCTTGAAAATAAAAAGGCAAGATTAGAAGTAGAACTCACCAATGTTATAAAAAGAATAAGTCCTTCTAAGTTTGATGGAACTACACTTGGGGATGGGGCTGAGCACTATCTCAGTGAAAGGGAGAAGTACTTTGCTATAAGAAAATTCTTCGAGGAAACTAAAGCAATATGGGGAGCATATCAAATTTCTCATGAGGCATCTTTGTGGTGGGACAGTCGTAAGGATGAGTTGAATATGGTTGAAGAAGACATAACTTGGGATCAATTTAAAATTTAATTTAGGAAATGGTGGCTGCCTTAACTTTTCTATGATAAGAAAATGACTGAATTTCATAACTTATCTCAAGGAAAGTTAACTGTGACAGAGTATTAGGAAAGGTTTACTAAACTCCTTAAGTACATGCCTCGGTATCAAACAATTTCATAACTTATCTCAAGGAAAGTTAAAGCTGTGACAGTAGTATTAGGAAAGGTTTACTAAACTCCTTAAAAAGACATGCCTCATGATCAAACTCTTGCACGAGAAGTTTAGGATATAGAAATTTAATATGGGATTAAATCCCATTATAAGAGGTGAGGTGGATGTTCGCAGTCCAACCATTATGGAAGGGGTTGTTGAAAAATCCATAAGGCAAGAACATAAATTAAGAGCAATCTCTGCTCATAAAGAGGAAATTAGAAAGAAGATTCCAAACTCTTCTTCATCTCTTGCACCTAAAAAGGGACCCTGGAAGAGGTTTGGCATGAATTTTTTTTTTCCACTGATAATAATAAGAGAACAACAATAAACAAACCTTTTTGCTTTTTGCTTATGCATAACAACTTTGTCGGGAATAATAACAATGGGCGAAGTCTTGTGGAAGCTAGAATGATAACTTGAAAGGCAAATTTTTTTAATATGAAATAGGAGCCTAGGAAGGGGTTCATCAAAGCCAAAGTGGAGGTCGTTTTAATTATGGAAAGGACCATTACACGAGTCACTATCCTATGAATATGTATGACCACAATCAGCAACATAGGATACATGTTTTTTTGACCTTTTGATTAGCAAGAAGAAGTAGCTCCTCAAAATCTTCTTCCAATCCTTGTAAGGGTTATCCAAGTTGAAAAGTAAGTCACACCCATAGAAGTTTCGGTAAGTTATTATATATACACAGTGACTATACTTTTCATCTTTGGCAGAGCTAAGGGAGACTGAATGTTTTATTTCTACTAAGTTAGCTTTAAAATTAAAAATAAAAGTTGAGAAAATGGATAAATTGTGGATTGTGCTTCATTATGGAAATAATGCTACTCATACAAATCTTCTTCTGGACTCTTTGATAACCCTCTTGTTGAAGAGAAGCGGTAGTATGTCTTTTGGAGGAGTCCTCAACTTGCCTATTTTTTCCACAAAAAGTTGAACTTTATGTTGCTCCTTTGGGGTCTTATGACGTAATGCATCATAGGTGTTAAGCTAAAACAACACCTCAGCCAAGCAAATAGATGAGATAAAGCAAAGGTTGATTGTTTTAAAAAACATATTAGAATTGCTTAAGATGATCTGTAGAAATCAAAATTTTCGAGTCGTTCTCAGGTGTAAAACATGAGATTTCAGTTAGGAAGTTAACAATGCAACTTAAAAAGGCCAAAATATACAACAAGCTATCAATGTTTTATTTCTACTAAGTTAGCTTGTACCTTGTATGCATGGAAATAATGCTAAATATTTCCACAAAAGAGACTACGGACATAATCAAGAAGGTAAAGATTTTATGGAAAAATATCATTTTTTCGAAATTTCGAGAGATGTATTTTTGGAAGAGTTACCGGTTCCAAGATCTTCCACCCAAACGAAATATCATTTTACGAATTTGAATTCACAATAGAGATCAAACTAGGAACCAAAACTATATCCAAACTAGGCACCTTATAGAATGAATACCATTAAATTAATAGAGCTTAGGCTCGATTACGGGAAATTTTGTTAAAAGGATTGATAAGACCAAGTGTCTCTCTTTGAGGAGCACTTTGGTAATCTTTGTGAAAAAATAAGGATGGCACACTTAGATTTTGTATTGATTAAAGAATGTTGAACAAGGTAACTATTAAGAACTGATATCCACTTCCTAGAATTGATTATCTATTTGATTAGATGCATGGAGCATCGGTGTATTCTAAAATAGATCTTCGATCGAGATATCATCGGTTGAGAATAAAGGATGAAGAAATACATAAAAAAACTTTCATAACAAGGTATGGGCATTATGAATTCATAGTTTTACCTTTTGGGTTGACAAATACACCTCCAAGGCACGCTTTTATGAATTTGATGAATAATATTTTTCAAGAATACTTGGAAAAGTTTGTGCTTGTATTCTTGGATGATATTCTCATATACTATAAAAGAATTGAAGAACATCATGAGCATTTGAAGATAGTTTTGGAAATCTTAAGACAAAGAATTTTTATGGTAAGTTGTCTATATGTTCCTTCCATGACATGGAAGTACACTATTTGGGACATGTAATAAGAAAAATGGAATAGTTGTAGATCCTTTGAAGATCATAGCTATAATTGAGTGGCCTATACCCAAGAATGTGCATGAAGTTAGAAGCTTCATGGGTCTTGCTGGTTCAATAGAAAGTTTGTTAAAGACTTTTCTAAGATTTCTACACCAATAACTTCATTACAAAAAGAAAAATAAGAAATTTGTTTAGAATGACAAATGTAAATCTTCTTTTAATATTCTAAAGGATCAGCTTAACTACAACACCTATTCGGACCGTACCTGATCCAAATGGGGACTTTATTGTTGTAATGGATGCATCTGGAGAGGGCCTCGAAGGTATTATGTTGTAGGATGACCATGTCATAACTTATGAAAGTAGAAAAATCAAGTTACATGAATGGAATTATGCTCCACATGACCTAGAGCTTGCTACCATTGTTCATGCCCTTCAAATATGGAGGCATTATCTTCTTGTAGGCCTTTTGAACTAAAAACTGACCATCTTGAGCTGAAGTATATTATCACTCAACCAAAATTGAATGCAAGAAAACAAAGATGGTTGGAATTTCTATCTCGGTATGGTTTTTATATAAGCTATATTAAAGGCAAGGAAAATAGAATAGATGATGCTCTAAGTTGTAGGAAGCACATTTATGCTCTTATAACATTAAGAACTCAGTTTAAAGATGAGGCGAAAAGTGTCATGGAATATAATTCTTATTTTTAAGTAAGGACAACACTTGCTATATATCCAAATGATGTGAGATATAAGGGTTTTCATTTCAACAATGAAGGAATTTTTTGTTTGAAAACTGGGTATACATACCTTTGGAAAATGATTTAAGAAAGAAATTATTAGTTGAATTTCACAATTCACCTTTTTCTGGGCTCCCTAGCATTACAAAGATGATTGCTGATATAAAACAACAATATTTCTGGAAAGGGATGAAGAAGGGTGTGATGGAATTTGTGACACACTTCTTAGAGTGTCAATGTGTCAAAGTGGAACATATGCATCCAATGGTTCATTGTACCTTCACAATATTCCATAATAAAAATGGCAAGTGATAACTATGGATTTTGTTCAGGATTTCCTCTATCAAAGAATAAACATGATTCCAAAGATGGTTATTGTTGATAAACTAACAAAGGTAACACACTTTATTACTAGTAATCTAAAGGATGATTCACCTGTGTTAAGAAATATTTGTGCATGCCATTTTCAGTTACATGGAATACTGAATTAATCATATCCGATAGAGATCCAAGAATGACATCAAAATTTTGACAAACGCTTAATGCAGCTCTATGAACTAAACTGAATTTTTTCTACTTATCACCCGAGAAATAGATGGACAGATCGAAAGAGTTAATAAAGTTTTAGAGGATATGCTAAGAATGTATTATATGGATCAACAAAGTATAAATGGGAGGAGTACCTTCCATTAGTTGAGTTTGCTTATACAAATACTTATCACGCCTCTCTAAAAATGGCACCTTTCAAGCACTATACGGAAGGAAATGCAGAACCCTTATTAGCTAGGACAACATTGAAGACAGAGAGGGTGATAGGGCTTGAAATCCTTACAAAAATGGAACAATAAATTAAAATGATTCGTGAACGCTTGAAGGAAGATGTAGATAGGAAAAAAGTTATGCAGACTTAAAGCGGGTGGATAGGAAATTTGAACTTGGTGAGAAGGTCTTTCTTTGGGTTAAGCCAAAAAGAGTTCTATAACTTTTGGCAAGGCTACCAAGTTATCACCTCATTATGTGGGACCCTTTGAAATTGTTGAAGTAATCAACCCTGTAGCTTATCATTTAGCTCTACCTCCTACTTTATCACGAATGCATGATGTTTTCCATATTTCTTTGCTTAAGAAATACGTTTCAAATTTATCACATGTGTTGAATTGGAATTCCTTGCAGGTCCAAGACCTAGGAATAATCATGGTTAAACCCATTCAAGTGCTGAAAAATCACTGGTTGCACTTAAGAAATCATGAAATAAGTCAATGTAAGGTCCAATGGGACCAGTTTAATGAAGAAAGTGTAACCTGGGAAAATCTTGAAGATATGAGATTTGCTTTTCCATACTTGTTTGATTAAAATTGATTCTGAAGGTTGATAAAATATGAAAACCTTATTCATATTTTGATGTTAAATCTACCAAACTTGGGTAGTTACTGAACTATTTGACAGTATTTTGATACTGTTTTGAAAACTTGAATTTTCAAATTTAGTTCTGTTATGAACATATGAATGGAAGGACTATAATTAAGTTTTGTCCTAAACTATAATGGTTTGATTAAGTTAATCATCAAGATGATGATTCTTTTAAGGAGGAAGGTATGTAACATCTTGGTCATGACTATTACTATGATGACTTCCACTTTTGACATTGTAAATGTTGACATGTGATTTGTCTTAGGAAGGTGTATTCTTTTGATGTTGAAAATCATGTTTGCAATGGATGAGTTATTACTACTTGAAATTTGTGCTTGTTGTAATTTTGTTTACTTGGAAGAAATGCCATTCTATTTTGTGAATAGTAAGTCATAAATTTGTATTGTTGTTTTCACATTTCTATATGATAAGCAACACACCTTGAATCAATTCCATTGACTCAAGGTATGATTTTTTTCTTCTTTGTTGTCATCTTGTTAATTGACATGTTGAATGAAACATGTTATGGAACCACGTAGTGTTTTGGCATAAATTGTGAAGGATCCAGTTCATGTGTCCTTACTCGGCACCATGCTGCAAACTGTAATGTTTACCCTATTGGATTTTTGACCTAAGGTTATAATACTTACCTATGATCTATTACTAAACTATTTTGGGTTGACACCTAAAACTATGTTGCAGTGCCCTACCCTATATGGATTCTAACCTAAGGGATTATGACATAACCTAAGATGGTATGTGATATAGTTATGGGGTTTGAACTAACCTAAGATAAATTTTAAATACCTAAGAACTAAGATGGAAACCTAACTAATGCTAAGGTGACCTAAACTATTACTAAGGTGGAAGGGGACCTATGGGTTATGTGGAAAATGGAAGGTTAGTGGCGGTGGTTTCTAAAGTATTAATGAGAATTAAATATTAGTCCTTACATCTTAATTTTCCAAGTTTGGCAGAAGTAAGGAAGGTAGGTAAGATGCCTAGCTAGCATCATTACTAAATTTAAAAATGCATGTTAAATCTTGAAATCAGCTTCACCAAATTTGACATGGCGGTGGCACAAGAAAAGAGAGGGAATTTACATTCAATGCATTTAATGGAATTGATTTCAGCAAAGAGACCACCTAGGAAAGAGGAGAAGGGTGTTTTGGGGAAGGTGTTAGTGATTTTTGTTCTTTTTGGTTTTGGTCTCATGTGGTTTTGGTTCTTCGAACCAGAAGTCTATTTCTTTCTACCCATAGTGATCTTGAGCATCCTTGAAATGTTTCTAAACCTGTGGAAACATGGAGGTAGTTGGGAGAATTGGTTGTTGGTGTTGTTTTAAAAGAAGAGATTCTTAAGAAGCTCAAATTTGGAGATATTTTACAAATCAATAAGAAATTTCATCGGAATGATAGGCTCTTCTTATTAAATAATTTTTATTTTTATTAAGTTTCTTAATTTGAACAACTCTGCTCTTTGAAATGAATGGCTTTGTGGAAATTTTTGGTGTATTTTGGTTGTGATCTTCTTTCAAGTTTTTTGATTTGAAAGGATGTAATATGGGTATTTTCTTGATGCATGTTTAAGTAAATTGTGTTTATCTTATTTGAAATTGGACTATTGCTTGAGTTGCGTGGACTTCGACTTCCTATGTAAATGGATTAGGAAAAATTGTTGGGCAAATCTTTGATATGGTTTGTTTCCTCTGTTAATGGAAAGTATAAAATGTTTTGTCTTTTGTTGAATCTTGAACTAGTTTGAATCTTGTCATTCCTATTGATTTATAATGGAACAATGGTTTGGATTCTACATTGGGTAGATTCACATTTGTTAGATGTAATAGAAAATGAGTTTATTACTTATGAACCTTGCACGCTTGAGTTGTGAATCTCTATTAGAATGCTTTGAAGGAAGATAACCTTAGCTCTCTAGAAGTAGTTTTTTTCTATATCATTCCAGTTTGACCCTTCGATGTCATGGTTTTGGTAGCCTCTGTTTTATGGAATCAAACTTATTGAAAATAATAATAAGGAAGTCTTGCTTGTGCTTGGTATGAATAAACTCTATGGATTCTTTTGTATCTATTTGAAACAATTGATAGAAGTTCTTGTTATTCTCTTACCTATATTTATGAAATGGTTTGTGGAAAACCTTTTAATTTACATCTGTAGATGTTGATGTGAAAATCGACTACTATAGTGGAATGTGGAATTAGTTCAATTTTGGTTATCTGAGGGGAAAGAGTTGGAACGTTCTATTTTATTCTCCTCTTTTTTGTTCAATTTTAGGAACCAATTTGGGGTTTCATTTCCTTTGATTGCTTTCATCTTAGTCAAAATTCAGTTGGAGTGTAAATGTTTTCCTTCTCCTTTTAGGCTCAATGATGAACACATGTGCTTGGGAATTACAATCCTTTCGTTGATCCCAATTGTATTTGAATATGGTTGGAATTCTTTTCATTGTATCTAAAAATGAATTCTTTCCTTCCTATGGAATAGGAAACATATTTTTACTCGACTGTAATCTCTTAATCACTTTCTATTTGGGGTGATTAAGATTTTTTGTAGTGTGCAAAAGCTATCAACATGGATGAATTTAGAAGATCAGTTATTGCTTGATACTTAAGGTACAGTTGTAGAATGAATTCTTTGAATATTTCCTTTAGTGGTAGCTAGTAAGCTACTGAAACTATCCCTATTTTGTGTTGAGGGAAGTACATTGCTATTAACTGATTTACATGTTACAATTTATATAATTCGGTTCAGTATTGGGAAGAAATAATGATAATCTCTCTCTCTTCTTGATTATTGACTTCCATCTCATTCTCTCTCTCCTTTATGAGTTGTGGATTTCATTACTGTTACTCTTGTGCTCAAAAGGTAGTTGATTGCTATGTCTCTCTCTGACTGTTATTTCTCATTATTATTACATCTTACTTGAAGCTGACCATTTTGGTTAGGTTAGCTGAAGGGGATTTCAGAGTAGATAGTTGGATGAATCACTTTCTTTTCTTTTTATTTACTTCTCAATTGATTGTTAAGAAGGTAATGAATCAATGTGTGACTATCTTCAGGAGAAGTACATGGAATTTAAACCTTGTAAAATCTGTTGATGTTGAACAAAAAGGTTAGGCTAGAGTTGGCTTAAATTGGAATGATTCAAAGACACTATAGTATGAAACATATAAGTAATTGTGATGTAGTATTATTTGTGCATTGTAGTTTTTCTTATGAAATTCTTGAGCAAATATTGTTGTTTAATCTTGACACTTACTTAATGAGACAAGGTTTCTCACTCTATTCTTTTTTAGTGGTACTCAATTCTTTAGTAGGTATTTGCCTATATTTCTTAATGTTTCATAAGAGTAGATTTCTTTTTATGAGACAATTATTCAAAAGCACATCGCTTTAATGATTAGTGCTTATCATGCTTAGTTCAACAAACTGACCCGTGCTAGCAATTTTTGTAGATGGATTCCGTAAGTGACAAAAGAAGACAAGTTCCTTTATGATGCTTCTTATGTTTACTTAAAGGCTGCATTTTTAATGAGGATTTATTATTCTTTTTGAGATGTAATTGAAAAAGGGAAAAAGTTGTAAATTTTACTTGATTTTATCAATGAAGAATGACATGAAAAATGTCTGAAATGTTTAGACCTGTAAAATATGTATTTTGTTTGATCAATGAGAAAGGATTGAGCGTTATTGATATTTGATGTGCCATTATCTTTTGGGCTTACTGCAAGGGGATTGTAAACTTATTCTTATTCTCTTGTAAACATATATGTTTTGGATTATTTCAGTTGGACTCAAATGAAATAGAGAAAAAGAGTATTGATACTCTATTCTCCTCTTAAGTGCAACTTCTAAGTTGGCATGTATAGATGAATATTTAATAGGTCAATATGGATTATTAATTGACATTAATAAATGAGTAAGTTACCTAGATGGGTTATGTATAAGTGAATTTCCGCAATGGACCCTAACTAATATATGTTAAGGGAAAAACACTTAGTCTTTGGAACAAATATTCCTTAACATCCTTTTGAGTTTAATACCTAAGGGATATTTGGAAGGAGGAAAAATTGTACCTCTCCTTAGAAAACCTTTAAACTAAAATAAGGTAACAAGAATATGGATGAGAATATATATATAAGGATTAGGCTTCATCTTATTGATGTCTAATATTAAGGAATTAGAATCTAAATTCAGTCATGTATAAACTTGGCTAAGTTAATTAAGTGATCTTATTGTTGTTAAGATGATTTAGATTGAAATTATGAAACGTAAGTTATGAAACTAAAGAATGAAACACAAATCTCCGGAAAAGGGGATTGATTGCGATTAATCTACATGGCAATTATAAGTCATTGATTGTTAGCAATGGTAATGATTGAAGAGGTTAGAAATTCAGCAAGGTTTCTAAAACTAAATCTTAAATTAAAAGTATAAGAAAGTATTTAACTTCTTAGCTGGATATGTAATTCTAGATGAGGTGGTTCCATAGGATGTTGGTACATGCCAATTGCAATAATGTGTCATCATGAAGATGAGATTTCATGAGGACACAATGTTACAGATGACATGTCACAACACCCTTCCAAATCAAATCATCTAGGTATACATAAACTCGGACTTGACTTGGTTGCACTCTAGGTCAGTTTAGGAACATGATTTTGTATAGGGAAGGACTCCCAATGATTAGGGGTACATAGACATATGCAATCGACCTCATCTTTGTTGCTAATATGGGTTATGGTTAAACCTCGATAAGAGGACCGACATGAATCATTGAAGACCATTCTAGATAATAGATAAAGTGGAGGTGAAGGATGTATTCCATGGATGAGTAAGTCATCTAGGAATATGATCATGCAAAGTATATGAAAATATTTGGCCAAAGTATCGCAAGCTTCTAATTGCATTGTCCTATATCACCTAGTTAAATAATTAGGATTTCATTTGAATATTGGTAACAAATATTCAGATAGGCCTCTTAAACGAAACACTTCAATACCCCAAAAAGGGTAAAAGAACCAAGTATACTTAGTATACAATACATTGAATTAACATGAAGGATCGGTAAGAAACCGAGTCATGAAATGAGAGATCAATGAAACTCTGAGTCATGAAATGAGAGATTAGAAGTTCATCGATTCATTACAGTTGTATATGGTTATCATTATGAGATTGATTGGCATGGAATGTGTGTTCTAAATCATGATCATTTAGAATAGAGAACATTATTTAAAAACTTGAAATGTGTGTTCTAAATTATGATAATTTAGAACAGAGAACGCTATTCAAAAAAAAAAATCCCTTGTTTCTAAAGCTTTAAAATGGGAATGTTACATGGGGTGCAATAATTTTGCATTAACAAATTTGGTATGCCTGGTGGGATGAGTATGTAAAATATTTACTTTTCACAAGTATTCCACTGTATATGTTAGTCGAATATATTTTGTATGTGTGTAGTTCAACATCTAGAGTAGACTTGGTAAGTTGGTATGTTCTTGTCAAAATCTCAGCCTTTTGAGGCACATCCTCAAGAACATCTGATGAATCCGTCTAGTCAACAACCCATTCTATGAGTTATAGACCTTCCTCCATTCCATCCACTTCCATTTTACTTCGACCTCTCTCTATATTCTTCCATTCCATGAAGTTTTACAATCATGACTTCATTCCCCTCTTGGAGTTCACACATGCAACAATAATAATGTCATTCAGACACACCTCCACATTTGTAACACATATTCTCAGGGTACTACCATCCACCTCCAGATCCATACTTCAATGAAGATTAACATTGTGCATACCCATATGAGAAAGATGTAAATAATTTTGGTTATATTCTAGACTTTACAATTATTGAAAATTAGGCGTGTGTAGATTATGGAGGCTACTATCCTTCACCTCAAGATTTTGAGCTGCAGAACAAATTTCAAGACATGGAGGGAAAGTTGGTGCAGATAAGGCTTCATCACAACAAAAATCACTCAAGGTCAAATTCAAGACCCCTTGTCCATGGGTAGGCCCTATTCCCAATTATTACATTGTATGAGATGCTTGACTTCATGGTTGAGATGTTTCCAGTCTCACGAGTGAATCCGTGAGATATAAGCTTTTGTGGACAAATATAGTCAATCCTGTCAATGGGATACCCTTGCATTATCATCCTAAAATTCTCTCCCACTCCCTAATTTACATAATTTTAGTGAGATCCATAGTTCCCAAGTTTCCCACCTACTGATTCCATTATGGAACCCAATTCTCCATCTCCTAATCTTCTATCCCATCTCATCTCCTCTACCCTTTTTTTTTCCAAGTCCAAACCCCCTCCAAAGAGAAAAAAATACCATCCCCCACCACAAACAAAGCAACAACTATTGGAGACCTAACCCACCACTCCTCCCACTTTCTTGGATCCATGTCAAGGAACTCATAATACCATTCAAGGAGAGTAAAAAGAAGAAGTGCCAAGAAAATAAGAAATGATGAGAAGATTGGTGAGTCTAGCTCTAATATTTGGGATTGATCAAATCACCTTGATGGTTAAACGTTTAGAGGAGGTTGAGGTCTAGCCATAAATGGTGTAAGATAATTTAGTTGTAGCTAAAGAAGAGAAACATGAAGAATGTAATCAACAATCTAGATGCTCGTAATGTAGTGTCAACGAGGACACCATTTTTAGAGATTTTCGAGTCATCACTAGCTGAAGAATTAGCGAAGGGAAATCAATTTCTCCAAATCCAAATGAAGAGGAGAAAATTCCATCCACAAAGGAGCACAAAACATTACACGAAGAACATTTAGTTCTTTCTCCCACTTCACCCCCTTCAAGTCTGTAATTTCAAGAAGAGTTTGATATTTCAAACTTCATGTATAAAGATAAGGGGAACCATGGTGATAAAATTATAGATCCAAAGGACACCATAGAGGAGGTTAAGCCAATACAATAGAATAGCAAGGAGGTAGAATATCTATTTGATTTTGTGGATTGATTCAATGGAGAGGAGCCTCTGGATATTACCACCTTCTCTACCTCATCATTCATTCTCTAACATCAAGACCCTACGATAAGAGGAAGACATTCAAGGAAAAAACCTGCATCTCATGGTAGCTATCTCGGATCCAAGATTAGAGGATTTATATCTTCCAAGAATCACACCGGATAAGGAGGAGGAAGGAAACAATGATGAAACCATTTCAAAAGTGTTCATCAAGGAAGATGATCAACTACTTACAGAAGTAATGCAAAGAAAAAATTAGCATGCAAGCAACCTCTTTTTTCAAGAAGGTCGACAAGAAGACTCCATTCTTGGAGTTAAATTTTAGAGCAATGGGTAAACTTCATGGGCTAGATCATGCCCAATAAGGTACTTGGCTCAATTGGAGCCAAGGGAGGATCCAAAACTGGTCATATCCATTTCAAGGCATGAGGATGATATTCAAAGCACCAAGGGTCACCATCAACACCTCAAGGAGTCCAATGCCAATCAAATTTTGGAGATATTTTTGATTGATGTTGATACTTTGGTTGTTTAGGTGGAATATTAGACTTTATTTAATTTTTCACTCTTATACATGACCATGCACATTGCAAAATCAAATGCATGGTTCAATATTGTGAGAAAGGGAAGCTAATTCTCCATGCTAGTTATAGGATTTGTTTGAGCTCCATTTTTCTCTGGTTAGAATAAGGTAGGTAGGTTTGATTTTAGCAAAACAAGTGCTTATGCACACTTTTCATATCTTACTTAGGGTATGTATTATTTTCTCCTTTGTACATAGTTGTGAGTTTTTTTCTCTTGCACGATTCATCATGTTGTTGGGAGGTAATGCCGCAATAAGGGGTCTGAAGTTATAGGAAAAAGTTGTCATCTTTAAGTAATACCAAATGCAAAGCAACTAAATTAGATTGAGGGACAATTTTGAATGTTTTTATCTCTCATGTATCTCTAGATCAATCATAATTGAGCTCATATGCCTCTTGTTGTATGAGAAAATCAATTACGGGGGCATTTTGATCTTCAAAATTTCATGTAGGGTGTCTCCATGAGGTAAGCTATATTTTGGGGAAGATTTCGCAAAGTGCATATATTTAGCCCCAATAGACTAGTTGCACATCCAGAGTTCTTCGTGCCCTTTCCTTGGTTAAGTTTGTTAGTTTTGGGAAACAATTTATAGGTTTTATCCAAAATATCCAAAACAACTTTCAAAGCGAGGCCAAGGGGTTTCACCAAATGCTAAGTTTAGGTGAGTCTACGGGACAATTTTCAAAAGGATCGGTTTCCAAGGTTAGGCTTGACTCCATGCCCAATGGATACTTCAAGGCAATTGGTCGACATCTAATAGAAAGATGTCCCCATAGGTCACCATTTTTATACCAAATTCATCCCCTAGGTTAATTTGGATAAACAATCATAAGTGTAATTTTCCATTCATATTTGAGAGACATGTAACGATTTTCAAATCCATCCCTAGAGGTTAGGAGAGAAAGAAGGCTTTAGATGGCTTGTGAGTTAGTCTCTTTACACGACAAGTGACAAGTTGTGATGAATGTCCAATATTTTTTGGCAAACTCGGTAGACAAGAAAGAAGAAAAGTGTCGTCGGTAGCATCAAAGGTACTACCGGTCGGTAGCATATAATATGTTTCTAGCCAATAGCAGATATAGATGCCACCTGCGAGTAACATGGATAACAATGATCGCGGTGAAATGGTGTAAAACGTCTAGTAGCATTTAATCATGTTACTATCTGGTTACACAAAAGAAATGATGGAGCAACCAAACAACAACGAAGCACCGATGGTAGTTGTAGGGATGGTATTGGCCAATAGTGGAAGAAAATGCTATTATCCAGGAGCAAGAAAATACATGCAAGTGGTGGAGTGCAAGAATGAACTAGGCATTAAAGGGAGTTATATGAAGTTGTTTAACTACCAGTCTAATGAGGTATGGCACCCATGACTTCCCATGCAAGAAAAGTACCAATTTATATGGCCTCCCATACCTCTTTAATGAAATATGTCAGTTGGTGAGGTAATTTTGAGGATCTTCTTCTATATATTGTAAAATTCTTGTCATTTTGAAGAGATACATTCTCGGGAGGTGGGGAAACTATTGCAAAATTTTCCCTCGAATATATTTGAGTTTTAAGCCTTCTCCTACACTTGATGCGTATTTATGCCTATGAACATTAATGTAATGGTCTCTGTGCACCTTATAGAGAATTAAAATCATGTGTTTATGGTGTTTTTAACCCTTTCTAATGATTTTTTGTTTCTTTGTGCTTCTCCATTTTGTGTTTGTTTTCTTTGCATGTATTTTACATTTGAAGGTGTGAGATGTTGTGTTTCATGGAGTGTAGATAGTAGATGGAACTTATGTCTATGTCACTATTGTTCGACCTCACCCAAATCTATTTTTCTCTCTCTTCCTCCCTCAGAAAATATCTCACCCCCTTTTTCTTGTGCTATCACCACTTTAGTGTATGTTTTCCCCCTTTTCATGTATTTTTTCTCTCCCTGTCTCCTTGGTATTGTTAGGATAGGTGTAGTTAGACATCTTTTCTACAATAGGAGTAGGTTATCATTAGGGTTAGGAAGAGGTATCCAACCTTCTCCAAAGGGTTATCTCAATTTCCCAAGTCCCATAGCTTGAGGAATAACCCCATGTTAGAAAATTACACTGAATCCCCATTCAAAACTCGTTCATTTGGGGGTGCTATAATTTTGCATTAATAGTTAGGTCGGAGGAATAGGTAAGCCATTTAGGTAATTTGATTGGGTAAGGAAAGTTGATGAAGATAGGTAAGGTTGAATGTGAAATAGGTAATAGGCAAGGTAGATTAGGCATAGGCATATAGGTGAGTCAAGTTTGATGATCTTGTCTTGTTAAACAAACAACCATGTAGGAAGAGGTGAACTAAAAGGAAGAAAAATGCCCCAAGTTGGAAAAGACCATAAGTGTTAGACCCTTAAACTTATTTGAACATAAGTCCCTAGATACATTGCATGATCAATAGGTCTAAAGGTGAAAGAAGTTGCATGATCACAATGTGTAGAATACACACCATGTCCCTTGAGTTGATTTAGGAGAGATTAAGTAGAAGGTAAGGTGGAAGGTTTTTTTAGCATAACCTTGTTTGTGTTCCAACATGACTATTCTACATGATACCAAAAACCCAAAATAGGTAAGTTCGTGACTAAAAGTTTGTAACTTTTTCTTGAATTTTTATTTTTCTCTTTTGTATAGACTAATCGATGCAAGAATTCTATATTGGGATAAATAAGTCTCCTTGAGGTCTTCGTGAAGCTTTAGAAAAATTTATTTCATTTTGATGAATAAGGGGTTAGTCTTCATTTTGGATAGACTAAATGCAATATGAGGCTAACTTTTAATAGTTTTCCTTTAAGGGAGCAGTCTATTCATAGTAGATATAGAAACATAGATGTCCTTTTGAGGTATTAATCTATTTGCAAGAAGTGTGACTCAAGGAGTAGAGTCTTTGTTATCCCATATTTTTTTTTATTTTCTTTTTTTTGGACTGAAATTTATTGACAAGATTATAAAGGGAATATAGGCCTCTTTAATGAAGGTAAAACCATAACAAGAAAAAATTTAGCTATGAAATAGGGGGTTTTAAGTGACGAATGACCATGGGATTCCATCTAGAAAAGGATGAAAAGTATCCATGAGAATTATGCCATGAGTAGAGTTATGGTACTCATATTGAAGACAAGGTTGACTGATGGCGAGATAGTCACACAATCCTAGCTTAGTCATAGGTCCTTAAAACATGTAGGTGGAAGGAGAGGTGCACTTAAGGGAGGAGCAAGTAAGTAACATAAAGTGATGTAGTACTTTATTTAACAATATAAAGGTCAAAGATGCAAGGCATTAAGAGGTTCGAGTTTACCTTCAAGGGAAGATAATTGATAAACACCTAATCCATAGGCATGTGTGACAATATAAGGTCCAAGCTAGTTAGGAGAAAATTTTTCCCGTTTACTTTTCTCTACTCTTGTTACATGTTGATTTTCCTTTAGGACAAGATCACCGACATTGAAATTTCATTGATGAACATATTTTTCGTAGGTGTGTTTCATACGTTTTTAGATTTTAAGGTGGTAGAGTGATCGGGGATCATTTTCAAAAGTTTCCTAAACGTCCCTAAATGGTGTCAATGCGAAGATCATCTCGAGAGCTTTCCAACAATTGTGAGAACGTGACAAATGGACATTAGGAGCTCTAGTTATGTCCGGTCAAAGTTTGGTCAAGAGGAAAGTCAACTCTAGTCAACTGGTCAATATTGGACCAATTGCACTTTGCGACATGTGGCAAAAGGCGTTGGCAAAATTGAAGGGGTTTTATCCACGGTTTTCAAAATCATGAAATAGAATAGCACGTCGGAGCAAGAGGCTAAACTTTTGTTACGGAGGGGAGCCCGGCCGCCGTGTGGACTATGGTATTATTGCCAACGTGGTGGGTCCATAAGACACCACGTGGCTTACCACCACTCGTCGAATTTGCTCGATTTTCCTATCGGGAGATGACAAGTGGACTACATGATGACCGAGTTAATTAATTTTGATACCCCATGGTATGGGTCGAATTTTTATTTACTTGGTAAGTCCACTTACACACCATTCCAAATGCCACGCATATATATATATATATATATATATTAATGTTCAAACATTAGTATAAACCACATAATACCCACTTAGCCGCAATACATTATGCTAAGCCCCTTTGTAAAGTGGTTATAGTGGAATCTTCCACGTGAAGGAGATGAAGCGGTGTTGGGGAAATTAAATGCCAAACGTGGAGATTCCCACATTAAAAATGGTGGGCAAGGTTTTAAATAAACCTTATAAACATTTATATCCCACACAATGTGAGATTTTATCCACCTAAAAGGGCCGCTCCACATGGGATTTATCCCATTTAAAATACATGCTAATCCTTTTAAAATGCATGCCATCTTTTTAAATGTATCCACATCACGTGGAATTGGGAAGAATGGTTAAAAAGGGGATTAAGGAGGATTATGGGGATTATTATCCCATCCAAATTATGTGGTTAGGCTAATATTAGCCTAATGATAAATGATTTTCCATTATTTTTGGGCCCTAAAATTGTATAAATAGGGAACCCATTCCTTTGTAATGGACACACACCCCAAGCTTATTATTTGTTAAGCTTATTGTGGGGACACACACACACAAGAGAAGCTCAATGCTAGAGCGCGGAAAGGTGGATACACACATTAGTCCAACAAGCTTATTATTTGTTAAGATTTTTTGAGAGATGTGTCAACAAATATTGTTTATTGGCCTATTATTTTAGGCAATAGTAGATGAAATATTTGTGATTGGGAGTAAATTATTAACTACCCAATAGGCCCATTGAGCCACACCAATTACTTCCAAATCCTGGATTGTCGACTGAAGTGCTAGCGTCACATAGATAGCGTCGAGAAGGCCGATCGAAGCCGAAGGAGATTGTGCATCAGAAAGGTGAAGAACAATTCAAATGATCATCGAAAGTTTTTGAAGAACTGGTGTACTGATAGGCAAGTAAAATTCCATTAGGTTTTCTTGTGAAAGTACTATTGTAACTTACAATTTTTGACTAGTGGAATGGTTTGACCACGAACCTGGAGATGTAGGCAATTGCTGAACTCCGTAATCAATCTTTGTGCAATTGTCTTAAATGTCTTGCATTTTATTTTAAATTGATTACTTAAAAGGAGTAAATTATCGGCAAATAATTAAAGCCTATAAGGGTCCAAGATTAGGTAGTAATAATCTAATTATTTTTGGATCATGTTTGGTATCAGAGTTGGTTTAGCTCCATATTTTTTTTTCAGTAAATCTGATTAACAGAGTGATTGCTTCAAGATTGGTGCAGTTGGTTCAGTTTGTGTGAACAGGGCACACGTGCACTATGGGAAAGATGTCTAAACAGGTGAAGCTCAAAATTGAAGCTTATAATCACCAAATCCAAGAAGAGAATTCTCTCCTACGATCAATATATTACTCCCTAGAATTGGAGAATGCTCCAAGAATGCTGATGGGAGACAAGCTTCCGAAAGAAAAGAGAATACCCCACTAGTCCTGTAAGAAGATACTAAGAAGGAAAGTTGTGCTTCATCATCACAGACAAGATGTGGTAAGAGAAATCAGCAAAGAGGTAATGAGATTCCACCTCCAGTTTCTTACCATAATCATAAGCACAATAAAACTTTTGATCCACTTTTTCAGCTTAAGAAGTATGGTTATGATTTTTAGAAGATTTGGAATTCCTTTCCATGTACTTTTTGTGGATTGCATAATCATTCAGTGGCCAGATGCTTTGGAAGAGAAGGACATTGATGAAGAAGTTGATGCCATTCATCAGGAACAAGGTGAATAAGAGAGACCAATCTTGTCATGTAAAGTTGAGAAATGACATAAAGAGTTCCTCATCCCAAAAGAAGGAGATTAAGAGGAATTTTTGTGCTCATTGCCAAAGGAATGGGCATCGGGTGGAAAATTACTTGGAAACTACATCCATCTCACCATCAGAGTAATGGCAAGCCAAAGATGGAATGGAGGCCTATTCCAAAGGCGGAAGAAGTTTCTACTCCACCACAAGTTGACAAGTCAACCTAGGACCAGGTATTACCTGAAAGTGAAAGTCCTTTAAAATGGGTAAGTCAACAAGTCAACAATTATATATTACATAATTCAGATTGATGAATCGTATGCAGTATTAAGTTTGGAGATCAGATATTGTGAGAAAATGCTTTGAGAGAAAGGTTTACAATACTCGGTGGATTTTCTTACTTAGAAAATTTGATTAATGCTCCAAACATATCTCCTAATTAGCTTGTGAGTACCTGTTACATCTTGGATACGGAGTTAACTCATATAAAGCTTGGAGATTGATCTACCATTTGTGCAGATAATAGAGTTCTCAAAAGATCAGCTTGGAACTTCATTCTGTGTAGAGGCATTGTGACCATGCAGTAGAATGGTAGTTAAATCACCATTGGCATTGATGTCGGGTCGAAACTTCATTCTATGTAGAGGCATTGTGACCATGCAACAAAGTGGTACTTGATATTGTATGTCAACAAGAGGAGCTCTCAAAGGATTATCTCGAATGTCATTCGGTGTCAAGGCATTGCGACCACACATACAAATGGTAGTTGATCAACAGACTTAGCATCATGCATTGGAGGCTCGAGGTCTTGCAAGAGGCTTAGCATCATGCATCAGAGGCATTGAGGTCATCGAGACCTAGCATCATGCATTGGAGGCTTGAGGTCTTGAAAGAGGCTTAGCATCATGCATCGGAGGCGTTGAGGTCTGATAATGAGACTTAGCATCATGCATAAAAGGATTGAGGTCTTGAAAGAGGCTTAGCATCGTGCATTGGAGGTGTTGAGGTTTGTAAAGGGACAAGGCATTGTCCATCACCAACATCGGATCAATCAAAGCTCTACGTAACATGGAGTTCCTTCAAACCAGTTTGGATTATGCGGAATCAACTCGGAGCTAGGAGCTGTGTTATAGAGTAAAAGAAGATCCTTGTTGTTAGATATCAAGAAGCTTAAGCACTCGCACAGAAGGAGCATTGAGGTTTCATGCAAAACTTAGCACCATAAAGCAGAGGTGTGGAGGTCTTCTTTGGATATCAGAGTGGCACAACAGAAGTGTCATGGGCCCATAACCCACAAGTCCCAAGATCGGAGCAGAGTTGTTGAAGTGAGAAGGTTGGAGGAGAAGACCCAAGGGTCTACTACAACAACACTTCTAAGGTGGCAGCAAGTTTTTTAGATTCAGGATAGTATGGAAGATTTTTGGGACAAAAAGCTTTTCTCAGTGGGGAGGTGTGATCAGGGGATCATTTTCAAAAGTTCCCTAAACATCCCTAAATGGTGTCAATGCAGAAGATCATCTCAAGAGCTTTCCAATGACTGTGAGAACGTGACAAATGGACATCGGGAGCTCTAGTTATGTCCGGTCAAAGTTCGGTCAAGAGGAAAGTCAACTTTGGTCAACTGGTCAATATTGGACCAATCACACTGCGACATGTGGCAAAAGGCATTGGAAAAATTGAAGGGGTTTTATCCACCGGTCTTTGACAATCGTGAAATGGAATAGCGCGTCGGAGCAAGAGGCTCAACTTTTGTTATGGAGGGGAGCCCGACCACCGTGTGGACTATGGTATTATTGCCGACATGGTGGGTCCACAAGCCACCACGTGGCTTGCCACCACTTGTCAAATTCACTCGATTTTCCTATCGGGAGATGACAAGTGGACTATATGATGACCGAGTTAATTAATTTCGATACCCCATGGTATGGGTCGAATTTTTATTTACTTGGTAAGTCCACTTACACACCATTCCAAATGCCATGCATATATATATATTAATGTTCAAACATTAGTGTAAACCGCATAATACCTAGTTAGTTGCCATACATTATGCTAAGCCCCTTTGTAAAGTGGTTGTAGTGGAATCTTCCACGTGAAGGAGATGAAGCGGTGTTAGGGGCAATTAAATGCCAAACGTGGAGATTCCCACATTAAAAATGGTGGGCAAGGTTTTAAATAAACCTTATAAACATTTATATCCCACACAATCTGAGATTTTATCCACCTAAAAAGGGCCACTCCACATGGGATTTATCCCATTTAAAATACATGATAATCTTTTTAAAATGCATGCCATCTTTTTAAATGTATCCACATCACGTGGAATTGGGAAGGATGGTTAAAAAGGGGATTAAGGAGGATTATGGGGATAATTATCCCATCCAAATTATGTGGTTAGGCTAATATTAGCCTAATGATAAATGATTTTCCATTATTTTTGGGCCCTAAAATTGTATAAATAGGGAATCCATTCCTTTGTAACAGAAACACACCCCAAGATTATTATTTGTTAAGCTTATTGTGGGGACACACACCGCCAATGAGAAGCTCATTCTTAGAGCACGGAAAGGTGGATACACACATTAGTCCAACAATCTTATTATTTGTTAAGCTTTTTTTTGAGAGATGTGTCAACAAATATTGTTTATTGGCCTATTATTTTAGGTAATAGTAGACGAAATATTGTGATTAGGAGTAAATTATAAACTACCCAATAGGCCCATTTAGCCACACCAATTACTTGAAAATCTTGGATTATCGACCGAGTGCTAGCATCGCATAGATAGCGTCGGAAGGCTAATCGAAGCCAAAGGAGATTGTGCATCAAAAAGGTGAAGAACAATTCGACTGATCATCGAAAGTTTTCGAATAACTGGTGTACTGATAGGCAAGTAAAATTCCATTAGGTTTTCTTGTGAAAATACTATTGTAACTTACAAGTTTTGACTAGTGGAATGGTTCAACCATGAACCTAGAGATGTAGGCAATTTCCGAACTCCGTAATCAATCTTTGTGCAATTGTCTTAAATGTCTTGCATTTTATTTTAAATTGATTACTTAAAAGGAGTAAATTATCGGAAAATAATTAAAGCCTATAAGGGTCCAAGATCAGGTAGTAATAATCTGATTATTTTCAGATCATAGAGAGAATTTAAAGGATGTTCATCTAATAACTCAAGTTGTGCCAAATGGTCTTGGTGAAATTCGTCATCATTGAGCATATATTTAAGTGAGATATGAAGAGATGGAATTTGGACTTCGAGAGGTAAAACAGATTTGGTACTATATACCAAAGAAAAAGGTGTGGCTGCGGTTGAGGTGTGAATGATGGTGCAATAAGCCCATAAGTTGAAAGGAATGTGTGTGCCAATCCTTACCAAATCATCATCAACCACTTTATTAAGAATTTTGTTGGTAGTTTTATTAGTTGATTCATCTTGACCATTGGTTTTAGGATAATATTGCGAAAATAAACTCGAGTGAGTTGAGTACCAAAGTTATCACAATTTTTTTGTAGGATTTTGTTTTTGAAATATTTTACCATTGTCAGTAATGAGGTGATGAGGTGATGAGGAACAAAAAAATGAAAAATGATGTGATGGTTCACATATTTTCTTAGCTTTGGTAGAAATGAGAGGGACAACTTCCAGCCATTTAGTGTAGTATTTGGCTACTTGTGATGATCCATTGATGACATTGAGAAGAATGAGGGTTAATATCTCTGATGAGATCTAAACCCCATTGGGAGAAAGGCCAAAAGTCCCCTGGTAACTTGTAAGTCATGACCGGGGTGTAAGAAGATTAATATGTTGTTGACACTTCACACAACATAATAGCTAGGTCAAAGAATACGTTTGGCAATAACGTGGCCACTAAAATGTCCACCACAAATCCCATCATGGATTTCTTTAATGGTGTAAAAATTTTTAGAACTAGTGAGGCATCATAGGAGGATACCATCAAATCCACATTTGTAAAGAAGACTGTTGTTGCAAATTAACAAAGACCCCTAGATGCAAATCAAGGTTCTAAATTGATGTTTTAGGCATCCAGTGTGATTTCACAACATGGAAACCTCTCTCTAAGTGTGGGACTTGTGAAACTGAGAGAGGAATCTCTAGATTAGAGGCTGGTTCCTCAAACTCCTCTGATTAGATCTAGTATTTGCACAACTACAGAGGTTCAGATCCTAATCCTACTCTAAACATATCAAGGAGACAGGGATAGAAATGCAAAAATTGAAACTAACTAATGATGGTGATGCACCAAAGGAGTGGTGAAACAATTTTTTCCATGTAAATAGACACAATTTCATGAAATGCAACAAGGAAAAACATACACAAGCTGATAGATGCAATTAGAGATCTTAAAATGAAGTAAAAACAATACAAACAGAGGATTGAAAGCATTCATAGAGTTTGCACTGTCATTTCCAAATAAAATCTCTTGCATTCCACCATCAAAGAGGTATAAACCTGTTACAAACTGTGAAAAAGGTCTGATTCTTGCAACAATCACTTGCTGGAGGTGAAAGAAGAAGTTTTCTATGCCAAAAAGTGTTCAACCATGAAGAAATGAGCCAAATTTGGCTTTTACAGTGCATGGGTCGAGCCTAGGAGAGAGAAAATGTAAAAAACGTGGGAGCCCATTCCTCATTGATGGAAAATGCATTAAAACAGCATGGAGGACCTTACAAACCCATACCCTGTCATTTTTGACCATATTGGAGAAGAATGCGACCCATTCGTATTAAATTTGGTTGTTGAAATGTCATTTCTGGCCATGGACACGTACCAGAACCGTTTTTTAATTTTCTCTCTCTCCAAACTCCATAAAAATGCAAAAAGGACCCTAGAATTTTGTAGATAATTTTACCAGCTTTCCATTGATATAAAGAACGTGAAAAACTGAGCTCTGGATCGAAAGATATGGCCATTTGAAGTTTTAGGGCAAAACAGGGCCAAATCGGGTTGGCGGGCAAAAATTTGAATTTTTGCACCTTTTTGGTCATTTGGAAAATTTTCCAAAATTTCCCGTGCTCCACCACTCTAGGTGCCACGTGGCGGCATCTCATTGGGTCAGGGGCCTTCTGTCGGAAATTTTTCCAAAATCTCCGCTAGAGCCATAACTTCAAAAATATATGGAGTTAGGAGGAAAACTTTGCCTTTACGGAAAGTGAGAAAGAGCTCTATCCAATGGTGTCATTTCCGAAGGTTTTGAGTGCCTAGAAAGCAAAATATTATGAATGAGTCACAAGAGAGGAAAAAATGAGAGGAGTTAGCCATAAAATGAGCGGGGGCACATTTTGGATAACAATTTTGGCAACTTCGGAGGGTCATCCACCTGGATGAAGTTACCATTTGCTGAAGCATCTATTGGGCATGGATTCATGATTTGTAGCCTACAAAATAATCTGAACTTTGAAAACCTCCTCTCTGAGTAACTTGGAAACCCACTTTGAAATGGACTACGCAAGAGCAAAACTAGCACCACAAAAACTATGTACAAAACTAAAGGTCATACATGCTCCAAAATGGAACATGCAGTGTGCACAAGCACTTCTTTTACTGAAAGAAAAACTACCTATCCTACTCTAACTGGAATCAAAAGTGGATTAAACAAACCCTACAACCGGTTGGGAGAAATAGCTTCCCTTTCTTAAAAGTTGCAACCATGCAACCTCGATTTGGCATTGAACATGGCTGATTGGATGAGTGGAAAATCAACAAGAAGTCCCCATGGTATTCTACCCAAATCATCAAGGTGTCAACTGAAAACAAATCCAATACCTCTTTTAGTTTCTCTACATTTGGATTGAAGAGGTATGATAGCTGATCCTTGGTACTTGGTAGCTCACCCTCGTGCTTAGAAGTAAGCATGACTAGTTGTGACTTCTCCTTTGACGCAATGAAGTCAAATACCTTATTAGGAAAGGTATGATCCATTTGATATGCCCATAGCTTTGATTTTCAACTCCAAGAATGGAGTTCTCTTGTAGACCTTGAATGGATGGTGTGGAAGCAATGGTAGAACCCTTCTGCCCTTTCTCTTCCTCCAATGAAGGACATGAAAGATTAAAATCTTCCAATCTTGGTTCCAAAGAGATTCTATAAGATGCAGCTGCTATTGTAAATGAATACTCTCCTCCATGACAGTAGGCTCTTGTGTTTGGAAGATGGATGATGAAAGAGAGAATGGTGGAAACTCAACCGGTTCTTCTTCATCAAAACAGTCCTCCAAATCAGATAGGTAAACTGCCTCATTGTTGTCCTACTACAAATGTTCAACCTCTCCCATGGCATTCTCTTGATCTGCAACTTGATCACCATGGTTTCTTTCATCCTCCAACATTGAGTTTGAGGGATCAAACTCTTCTTCAGTACTAGAACTTGAGAGAGATGAAGTAGAGAGAAGAACTGAAGGTTCTTCTATAACCTGCTTTGTGCTCAAAGCCTTTGGATCTACACTTTTCTCCCCCATAGCTGGAATGTGCTCCTCTTCTTTTGGATTTGGAGCAGCTTCTCCTTCCTCTTGCTGTCCCTCATGACTGATTTTTGCAATTTGAATTGGATCAGCATTTCCTTCAAATAGGGTGCCAACATGGACACTATATTCTAAACAAATTGATTGCTGATCTGCAACTCCTTTTTGCTCTTCTTCTGCTGCAAAAAATCAGTCCTGACCACCATTTGTTCTGTAACTCCAACCTCTTCTGAAGGTTTCATCAGCAAAGGGATCTTCTTCATCCCAAATTTAAGAGCCCAACTCTTCAAAATTTGAATTTCTTCATCCTTGTTTGGCTTCTCTTTTTGTTGTCCTTCATGACTGATTTTTGTAATTTTTTGTGGTGGTGGAGGAGGTAAAACCTCTTGTTTCTTTGGAGGAGAGGGTGTTTCATTTAGCTCTTGTGTTGGGGATGAAGTGTTTGGAAGGGAAAAGGACAAAGAATTGAGATGAGGTGGAAGACTAGGGGGTGGAGAAATAGATTCAACACTTGGGACAACAGATGGAGAGTTTAAAACTTGACACTGCTGAGATAAAATAGATTGGGAAAGAGGAAAAGAAAAGGCATGAGATGGTGTGCTTACCCATTGACAAGGTTGCTGAATACTCCTCTCATACACCTCTATTCCTTCAATCCACTTTACAAGAAATGGAAGTGTTGCAATCATGAAGTCAAGCTTCTCTTGAGGGTTATAATGCCTTGGGAAAGGTCCCACCCATGGACAGGGTGCTCCACAACCGATTCCAAATGCTTTCATTTATGCTTGAGCCCTAGATTGCACCATGTTTACCTCCATCTTTTGGATTTTCTCCAACAAACCAGCATCTTGCATCTGATTGTCTTCATTGTATGCACACCCTTGCTCTTGGAAAGCTCCATAGCCAAAATGATTTTGGCATTCTTCTCATATGTGTATGTATGTTGATTTTGAATTTGTTCAAAAGCTGATTTGGAGGATTTAAAAAACATGTTAGAGGTGGGAAACACTGCTGTTGTAAATGTGAGTTCCATGATGGAAATGAAGTCATGATTGCAAAACTTCATGGAATGGAAAAGAATGAAAGAGATGGAAAGAATAATGGATGGAAATGGATGAAAAATAGGTCTGTAACTTTAGAAATGGGTTGCTGATCAGATGGAGTCGCCAGATGTGTTTGCAAGTGCCTCCAAAGGCTGAAATCTTCACAAGAACACACCAACCTGCAAAAGATGAAGTGGAAGACCTCTAAGGTCCCACCGGGCGTGCCAAAACTGTTGTTGCAAATCAGCAGCACCCCTGGATGCAAATCAAGGTTCTAAATTGATGTTTTAGGCATCCAGTGTGATTGCACAACATGGAAACCTCTCTCCAAGTGTGGGACTTGTGAAACTGAGAGAGGAATCTCTAGATTAGAGGCTGGTTCCTCAAACTCCTCTGATTAGATCTAGTATTTGCACAACTACAGAGGTTCAGATCCTAATCCTACTCTAAACTGCAAGGAGACAGGGATAGAAATGCAAAAATTGAAACTAACTAATGATGGTGATGCACCAAAGGAGTGGTGAAACAATTTTTTCCATGTAAATAGACACAATTTCATGAAATGCAACAAGGGAGAACATACACAAGCTGATAGATGCAATTAGAGATCTTAAAATGAAGTAAAAACAATACAAAAAGAGGATTGAAAGCATTCACAGAGTTTGCACTGTCATTTCCAAATAAAATCTCTTGCATTCCACCATCAAAGAGGTATAAACCTATTACAAACTGTAAAAAAGGTCTGATTCTTACAACAATCACTTCTGGAGGTGAAAGAAGAAGTTTTCTATGCCAAAAGTGTTCAACCATGAAGAAATGAGCCAAATTTGGCTTTTACAGTGCATGGGTCGAGCCTAGGAGAGAGAAAATGTAAAAAACATGGGAGCCCATTCCTCATTGATGGAAAATGCATTAAAACAGCATGGAGGACCTTACAAACCCATACCTTGTCATTTTTGACCATATTGGAGAAGAATGTGACCCATTCTGTATTACATTTGGTTGTTGAAATGTCATTTCTGGCCATGGACACGTACCAGAACCATTTTTGAATTTTCTCTCTCCAAACTCCATAAAAATGCAAAAATGACCTCAGAATCTTGTAGATAATTTCACCATCTTTCCATTGATATAAAGAACATGAAAAACCGAGCTTTGGATCGAAAGATATGGCCATTTGAAGTTTTAGGGCAAAACAGGGCCAAATCGGGTTGGCGGGCAAAAATTTGAATTTTTGCACCTTTTTGGTCATTTGGAAAAGTTTCCAAAATTTCCCCATGCTCCACCACTCTAGGTGCCACGTGGCGGCATCTCATTGGCTGCAGGCCTTTCAGGGGAAAGTTTTTCCAAAAAACTCCGCCGAGCCATAACTTCAAAAATATATGGAGTTAGGAGGAAAACTTTACCTTTCTGGAAAGATGAGAAAGAGTTCTATCCAATGGTGTCATTTCCAGAAGGTTTTTGTGCCTAGAAATCAAAATATTATGACTGAGGCACAAGACAGGAAAAAATGAGAGGAGTTAGCCATAAAATGAGCATGCGGCACATTTTGGATAACAAAGACCCCTATGAGAACATAACAAGAGACCCTTTGGAGGAAGGATTACCTACCATTGCGAGTGAGATCTGGAGGTAGAATTGAAAGGGAGAGGTAGTGAGCATACTATTTATACCAAATGTCGATTTGATCGGTTTTGACTCATCCAACAAAGTTTACATCACGGAAGAGATAAGGTGTCGATGAATCGTTCTACTCTTGTGACAAATATTTTAGAGTTTAAAGGTGAGGTAAGTATTTGTGAGGCCAAGAAGCCTTTATATCATTAATTTTGTTAGTGGATCACCTAACAATTCAAATTTCATAATTATTAAAGGTAGTTCAAATCATGTTGACATGATGTTTATACTTTTGAAGTATTTCGTTATGACACTTTAGGTATAAACCATTGAATTAGTTGACAACCAATTAATAATCACCAAATATATTAATGGTTTTAACATCTAGGAAATGGTAGTGTTGAGACTCAATATGAGTGCTTCACATTCAACAATTTTAGTGGAACAATCGAATTAAATTTTAAAATATAGAGGCATAGGTTCACCATCGAGAGGAATGAGGATAACACGTACGCAACCCCCACATTGACATTTAGAACCGTCAAAGAATAAGTTTATCTAATAAATGGTGTCATCTAGGGAAAGGGTGTAAATATATTTTTCAGAAAATCAAAACTTGAAGGTTGATGCCCAAGAAGTGGAGAATCTGCAGTGATCAAGAATGGTTTTCATTTGACAAAATTTTGATGAATAAAATCTAAGTCTAGGTCTGCAAGGATCATGAGCCGTGCGTGAGGTGCATTGGTGTTGATAAGGTTATGCAAACATGTAATGTAGAGGATCAATGTTGGTGTCGAAAAGGTTTTGTGGTTAAGGAGATAATGACAAATTTTGGTGGTGATAAATACTAAACCAAGGCATAGTTTTTCATTGTGTGTATATTGTAGACACTAAAATTAGGTCACACTCCCCTTTGGTCCCTCGTCAAATAAACACCATTGAACACATTCACCTAACCATGGCCCCCTTCACCCTACTATAATATTAATTTAATTATTTAAATTAAATTAATTCATTATCCTCACCATATTTATTATTTAAATATCCTAATTGGGATAATGCCCACATATCCACCTCATCTAGCCACCTCACCCTAAGACCTATTCTTAGTAAGTTTCCATAACTAACTAAGACCTACCCAAACCCTAAAAATCAATGCCTACATTCCCTCTAACCACATTCCCACATGTTAGAAGGAAGCTTCCAGTCTAATCCATAGGAAAAATGAAATGAGATCCCAAGAAAATCAAGGGGATCTGCCCAATTTAGTAAACCTAGGAAATCCCACCCTAACCGACATCGGTTACCCTTAACCACCACCGGTTAAGCCGAACCACCATCGGTTACCATTTAATTCCCAAAACAACCTTATTTTCAAGGTTGGCAGATTCCTAAGGGATATCACATCTTTTGAGAAAAATTTTCAAGGAGAACACGTAGGAAAAGAAGGATATCAAGTATTTTCTATTACACAGACATCCAAAATTCACCCAGTAACCATCCACCACTTATCCCAACACATATTTGATCCAATTAGGAAAGAAGGAGAGCACATGCAACACATGTAAGAGCTCCCCAACATTTGGTGATCCTCTGAAACATTGAACCTCTTATCAACACCTTCATTCCTCACTCACGAGACATCTGAACTGATTCCAAGTAAGAAAAACATTTTACTCCTTCAATTCACTTATTTCATCATTATATTTTCATCATTTGTTCTCCTATCCACCCACTAACCTCCTTTAATACTCACCCCTCCATATCCCTATTGAAACCTCACCAAATCCCATTCAAACAACACAATACCTCATTCCGACTAACCTAGTCCGTTGTGCAATCATAAGGGATGTCTAAAGCTTGTTTTGTGACATTCCCAGACCCCATAATAACTACCACGAGTTATCCCAAACCGGTGTTGGTCACCCTTAACCGGCATTGCTCTCTCGTATCTACCAACAAAACCTAGAACGATAACCTACGTACCTATTCCCACATCACCCTTACTCACCCGTGACCTCGCCTAAGACCTCTCGTCGGACACATGTAGAGACCCGAACTAGTTATTTGACCTTCGTATTTTATTTCAACCTATCTTGTTAGATTAGATATTTCTTATTGTGTTTTAAATGAGATACCTAAATAATTTTAAATACAATAGGATTTACTTTATTACCAACATTAAATTGTTTTAAACAGTGAATTGACAGCCGTCTAGGAAGTATCACACTTCCCGGATCTAGCATACACTAGGCAGTCCACTACATATATTGTTTAACTCTTTCTAGTGGTCTTGCTTTTTATTTCAGGTAGTTCCTCCTAGCCAAAAGGAAGCTCTCACGATCAGTGGATCAAGGAGTCAACACATGAGAAAAACCTATCAACTAGCATTTCAACAGTATTCCTCCTACACCCATTACCCTATATATTTCATCATTTTTGAAGAAATGTCTAAGAATCAGTGAAACATTTTGGCACGCCCGGTGGGACCCATTCGGGGTTCCTTGCATTCATTCATTTCTAGGTGAAAAGTTACATGTTTGTTTCCTTTCCAAAAGGTTCTTACATTTAAATTTCTCCCCTGGAATCATCTCTTCTTCTATTGTCTAAAAGTAATCGTACTTTGGTGCTTAAAACAAACACTTCTTCCCTTTCATTAGCATTGCATTAGTGAAAGATCATACTTTCTCCTATTCCTCTTATTGTGTCATCAAATTCCATATTTTGATTTGGGTTTAAAATTAACTTCATTTCATTCGCTTTTCTACATTAGCTCACATTAAATGAGGGCAACCTATACACTGGAAGTCATGACCAGCTGATGGTTGACAAATGAATCATAGAAAAGCACTTCTTTCTCTTTCTCTTTCTCTGAGTCTTACCAAACCTCAAAAAAATTGAAAATATACACATTCTTAAACAACATCTTTCCTGGAAAAAGTTATAGGTGATCACACGATCATGGCACAATGGGCAACTAGCTTGCTACTCTATTGATTCATACTTGAACGAGGCCCGCCCCACCATAACAAACCTAAAACCTCACCTTTTATATATCCTTATTTATAGGAAGCCATCCTCACCAAAAAAAAATCTATTCTATAGTTCATGAGTCACCCATAAATAGCATAAGCTAAACAAACATAATAGAAAAAGCACTCTTAGGATCATATTTTCTTCGTGTTTCTGTTTGGCTTGAATTTTGAGGTGAGAGGTCATGCTCTTCATTTTTTTCTCCTTGCACGCTCCTCATAGTGTAGTGCCCACTTCCCTTTGACACTTTAAGATACTGATTTTGATACTATTGATCATATTATGGACACTATTATGTTTTGTTTTAGTATGATGGTTAGATGTTAGATCATGGATTAGTATTGATCTAGATTCAGTTATTATGCTTGATGATTACTAGAGACATTTTCTATATGTGGTTGATGATATACTATTTTGACATGGACATATTATAGATGTTGATTTGGACTTATGATATTGGATATTTTGAGTAGATCTGGTATGGTAGATTTTGATGATGATATAGTTGATTTATTTAATTAAAAATGATAATGTTGAATTATTGATATTGTTGTGATCTGTGTGTTTGGATGATTTTGAGATATTGTTTATATCATTTTTGGACATTCTGATATGGCCATGAGGCTAAAGGAGGCATTTACATTTTGCAGGTTAAAAATCACAACAACGTCAGGGGACTGAGACTAACCATATTGAAATTTTGGGTGAAATCAACAAGGTCACCATGGCAACTGTGTTATGTGTTGTGTATTGTGTTTTTCTAGGAATTTCCATGGGGGGATTTCCATTATATGTGACCATGGGATATATTTTTTATTTATGTGTTCCTTTTTATTATTGTTGTATGCATTTTTATTTGTAATGTGTTCTTTTTTTTTTAATTTAATTTAAATGTGATGGTTTTAATGTGAGAGTCATATAGTTAAACTTTATTTAAATTTAATTGGGACATGGAATGTAATTAATAAAGTTGTTGAGTTTAAATAATAATGTTGTAAGGATGTGTAAGAAATATGTAAGAGTATGTAAGGCTGATTTTGGAAGGTCAAGCACTCCATCTTTTATGGAATTCGAATTTGTCCTTTGAGGCCAAATTTGGAGGCTTGTGGGACAAGTTAAACTTGTCCCACACCTCTTAAAATAATCCACAAACCATGCCTATGGTTTGGAGGTTAAATTTAGGCATTTTTAATGCTTTTTAAAGTGACAATTTGTAAGTTTTAATTGCACTTCCCTTACATATTTTTAATTCAGTCCTTTTGGAGTATGGGTCATTTTGGAGTGTGTAAGTCATTTTGTCATTTTATTTATTGTGATTTGGTGAAGGATGTTGAATTTCCTCTTGGGGTTGAGGAAGAATGATGTGGAATCCCACATGGATCCACATCATCCTCTTCTCTCCCCTCTCCTATAACAAGAAACTCTTGCTTTTTTATGGGTTGTTGGAACTTTGTTCATTCCTCTTGGGGGAACATTTTTGCTTGCTGTTTTTTGAGCTTGTTTGTGGAGGAAGTTTGGAGTGATTGCATGCTTGACCATTACTAATCTTGGACTGTATTTGGAATTTTTGAAAGATTTTGAGCTTGGAACAAACTCTAGTATGAGAGGTAGGCATCTTGAGCTGTGTTTTAATTGTTTTCCTTCTCTTGCATGCATGTTTATATGGTGTTGTGTTTTTATTCTTGGCTAGTTGGGTAGAATGCTTATGGCATGGTGTAGGAGAAGGCTATGGGGATTTCATATGGGGGCATAAGGGATTGCCAATGACACTATTTTTATTGAGGAGGGAGTTTTGGTTTGGGATCCACCTTAGAAAAGAAACTGCTTGCATTTCTTACTATGGGGGGGCATAAGGGATAAACTTGGGGGGGCATAAGGAGGGGTTGGGAGATATAAGGTTTATGGGGTTGATATGTTTATTGGTGGTATGCATTTTGGTGGATGCCCAATTCCAAATTGGGAGGCATAAGGAGTTCCCCATAGTTCTTACTCTTGTTGGCTTGCTTGATCAAGCCTATGTGTTGTATGAATTGTTTCAAATGCAGTTGGGAACTACTTTGTCTTATTTTGAACTATGCATCTTGTTGATTGTATGCAATGTGAATGTTGCTTGTATGTGATAGAATCCTTTTTTCCATGTGTTGATATTCATGCTCCATTTCAATATGGTTTGGGCTCGGGGCCAATGGGGAAGGATGGCTTCTTTTTCTCATTGGATGTCTTGGTTGGGTGGAGAGTGTTTCCTTTCCCCCTTCCTTGTTGTGATCAAAGTTGAAAAGAAGAAGAAACTTGCATGTTGCTGTTTGGAGCAAGGAGAAATTATAGTTTGACAGTCATTTTCCTTTGAGTAATTCAATGTAACCTTTCCCACTTCGAGTGGATGAGTGTATAAATGTTGTAATGTGAAGTTATTGCATTGTAAATGGAAGATGAATTTGAATTGAGAAATGTACAAGAAGAATTATACTTCTCTGTTTTGTTTTGGAAAGAAAATGTAAATGATATTCCATATTTTGTATTTTGTAATTTGAAACCAATTCAAATTGGAAAAGAGATGAGATGTAAAGTTGTCAATTGAATGTGAATAAAGAATTGCATTAGTCCCTCTAAATTGCAATGTGTACAGGATTTGATTTATTGTAAAAAAATTTATCCAATAATGTTCTAGCTAACCCTAGGTTGTTTCTTGGGTCTTAAGTGGTTGTTTTTGAAAACGGGCACTATAATTTGGTATCATAGTAGTGTTTCAAAGGCTTGAAATATTGGGCATACTAGAAAACTTGAGACATGAAAACTTAAACCTAGTACACTTGTAAATCTAGAAAACAACTTAGCAAGAATTTGTATATTTTAGTGAACATGGAAGTTGTGTAAAACTTAGTAGAATGAACTAACTCTCACTTTAGTCTATGTAGGAGGCTCAGATGGAGCAAGAGAAACCTTCACAGAGACTCGAATCACCACTACTAACACTTGCTAAATCATGGTGTAGTAGCGATTCTACTCAACTTAGATTTTACATACCCTTCAGGATGTTAATGCCGCTTAACGCATGAGATTAGGTGGAGGGTAGATAGCTAGTCATGATAGAGCTCCTTCCATTGAGGGTCAGGTACCTCCTTATTTTAGCAAGGAGCATAGAGGAGAGAACTCCCATATGGAGTCAACCAAGAATTTCACCACCTAGGAGATAGGGTGATTGAGTTCCGTCATAGAGAGAGGTCTTGCAAGCCTAGGATTAGGGATGAGCATGTAAAGAGACCTAGAGGTCGACAAAACACAATGTTGATCACATCGTTGAGGAGAGAGTCTTAAAACTTCAGCCCTCACATTACTTAGGTGGTACAGGTGGATTTCAGGTAGAGGCCTAGCTAGTGAGCTTGAACATTTTTACTTTAAGCTTTATCCTTGTTCTAGAAACACGAGAGCTCATGTTGCGATCCATCTTCTAAGGGATGGAGTAGGAGTATGGTGAAGGAAGAGGAGCAAAATCTCCATGTAGATTTAGAGATAGTGACCTTCGAGCTTTTTGAGGAGAGATTTAGGTTAGTAGGTATTTATCACAAAGGTTCATCCAGGAGGATTGATGAGTTCCATGACCTCCAACAGGATTCTCTTTCGTCATTTTGGCAGTATGAGATTAGATTTATAGATCTACTTGACCTTATGTAGAGTATATGTAAGATGAGTAGGTGCAGATTCACGGGTTCATTCGGGCTTTAATTTAGATATTGGAGGTGCGGTGTAGATTCATTGTCCATAGAATTTAGCAGAATTTTGAGAAGGCCTATATTTTAGAGGAGACTCGGGTAAAACCCAGTGTCCCCTTGTGGTTACCGAGTCGGAGCCGTATTCGGTAGATGCAAGATGGTATATCGAGAGGTTTAGTGCCTCTTCCTCATGGTGGTCATCCTTTCATAGTCATCCTTTAGACCACAACAACAACAATAGTCCCTTCCACCTATAAACCTCCGACAGAGAGCTGATGCACGAGAGGTCGGAGTATGGGGCCTCCTCCTAGGGGTCCCATCAGGACACAAGGTGGACCTAGAGCTCAGTTAGCTGGAGCTCACTAGCATATGCCATAGCAGACCACAACTATATCATTAGGATCCACACCATAGGCTTCTAGGGCACTATCGAAGTGTTGTTCCTTGGAGAGGAACATGTGGTTGTTTTTAGATGTGGAGTAGCTGGACTTTTTGGAGAGATTTCCCTTAGAACCCTAATAAGGGTAAGGCACCAGTTTTTGGCTGACGGTTAGTGACATGGGACGTAGCCATAATATTTATATAGCGGTTGAGAACTACTAGGAAGAGCACCAGAGAACAATCATTGAGAGCATAGGTAGCATTGGTGGTATTCCTACCTCTGTATTGTTTGATTTTGGTTCTTCTGATTCTTTTATTACACCATATTTAGTAGAGTGATGCAGGATGGTGGCAGTTAGGAAAGGTCTTAGTTGGGATGTCAAGATGGCTTTTAGAGCCAAGATCTTCGTAGACTCCTTAGTTAAGGAGTGTGTTGTGGATTTGGGACCTTTCACCACCACCTCAGATCTTCGTATTCTTCCTTTGGGCTCGTATGGAGTCATTTTAGGTATGGATTGGCTATCTGCACATAGGGCCAAGATGGATTGTTATCATAAGACTATAGCTTGTGTAGATGATTTGGGAGTTGAGTCGATGATCTCGGAGTCAAGAGACCCATTTCTATTCGCACCATTTCCACTATGTAGCTTAAGCGGTGTGTGTGACGGGGTTGTTAGATGTATGTTGTTACAATCAGTGATAGGTCAGAGGATGGGTCTAGTGGACCATTGCTAGATGATCATCCCATCTTGAGAGATTTTTTGATGTTTTTCTAGGGGAGCTACCGGGGATGCCACCCCACGTGAGATTGATTTCCATATAGACCTAGTTCTTAGAGCAGAGCCTATCTCATGGGCACCTTATTAGATGACCACCCCGAAGCTTTGTGAGCTCAAGTTGTAGCTTGAGGGAATTTTGGAGAAGGGCCTTATCTATCCTAGTGTATCCCCTTGGGGTACACCACTAATTTTTGTTAAGAAGAAGGATGGATAATTGCGGTTGTGTATTGATTACCACTAAGTGAACAAGGTAACGATCAAGAATCATTATCCTCTTCCTCGCATTGATGAATTGTTTTATCAGATGAAGGGATCCACGATGTTCTCTAAGAGTGATCACAATTCAGGCTACCATCAATTGAGGATTTTGGAGGTGGACATTCATAAGACCACCTTCCGCACAAGATATGGGCACTATGAGTTCACAGTGGTGCCTTTTGGTTTAATGAATGCCCCTGCAGTGTTCATGAGTTTGATGAATGGGGTATTCAAAACCTTTTTTAGATTGCTTTGTGCTCATCTTCCTTGATGACATTTTGATATACTCATGTACACATGAGGAGCATGAGGGGCACCTTTGACAGTTCTTCAGTGTCTTCATGAGTAGCAACTTTACGGGAACTTGGAGAAGTGTGCTTTCTTCCAGACAGAGGTGCAATATTTGGGTCATATCATTTCTAGGGAAGGTATCACAATCAATCCTTCCAAGATTAGAGCCATTATGGATTGGCTAGCACCCACTATAGTGACCGAGGTGTGCAACTTCATGGTTTTGGTAGGATACTATCAGAGATTTGTTCAAGACTTCTCATGGATTATGCACCCTATCACTTCCCTTCAAAGGAAAGGGAAGAGGTTTGTTTGGATGGACAGATGTGAGAAGGTCTTTAGGAACATTGAAGGAGTGCCTCACTACAGCACCCATTCTTACAGTGTCGGATCCACAGGGTGATTTCTTTATTTGTATAGATGCTTCTTTAGCAGGGCTTGGAGGTGTGTTGATGCAGGATGGTAGGGTTGTAGCTTTTGAGTCTCGTAAACTCAAGAATCATGAGCTAAATTATCCTACCCATGATCTTAAGCTTGCAGAAGTTATGCATGTTTTGGTTAGATGGAGGCATTTTCTTCCTGGATGGAGATTCACACTTAGGACAAATCATTTGAGTCTTCACCACCTTTTCACGCAACCTAATCTAAATGCTTGTCAACGGCATTGAATGGAGTTGCTTTGTGAGTATGACATGGAGATCGAGCATGTGAAGCGGAAAGAGAATGTGGTATTATATGTTCTCGGCAGATGAAGACATGTGGCTATGGCTACCTCAGTGAGCACAGATTTGTGGAGCAGATTCTTCAACAACTTCCTCTTGACAGATTCTACATGATAGTACTCGAAGAGATTGAGTCATGGAGACCCCTTGAGGGAATTTTGATGGAATTTCCTTAGAGGTAGATGGTCTTCTTAGACATAGAGGTAGGATATATGTTCCAATATATGGAGGCTTGAGGCGGGACATCTTGGTAGAGGCACATCGTGCATCGTATTCACCCATCCTGGGGTGAAGAAGATACACGCTAATTTGAGAAAGTTGTACCACTGGAGAGGAATTCATCGAGACGTGGCTCAGTTTTTGTCATGGTGTTTAGAGTTCCAGAGGGTTAAGGCTGAACATCAGCATCCAGCAGGTCTTCTTTATCCTCATGCCATATCGGAATGGAAGTGGGACACCATTTCCATGGATTTCATTATTGGGCTACCTATGTCAAGATATCACCACGATGCCATTATGGTCACAATTGATAAATTGACAAAAGTGGCTCACTTTTCTCTGGTGAAGACCACATATATAGCTAGAGTAGTGGCATGATTTTATTTGGATGAGATCATCAAGTTGCACGGATTCCACAGAAGATAATTTGTGACCACGATCCTTTATACACTTCACATTTCTAGACTACTATGCAATATGTCCTCGGGACAAGAATTAACTTCAACACAACATATCACCTTGAGATAGATGGATAGACTAAGTGAGTGAATTAGATTTTGGAGGATATGCTTAGGATGTATGTGATGGATTAGCATTCTAAGTGGGAGGAGTACATACTTAGTGGAGTTTTCTACAATGATAGTTTTCGAGTTCTATAGGCATGGCTCCTTTTCAGGCATTATATGGTAGAGAGTGTAGGACACCCCATAGCTGGGATAGGTTAGAGGATAGAGTATCTCTTAGACCATCTCTTTGTAGAGAACAAGGAGAATTAGGTAGTGTTGATCAGGTAGAGATTGTAGGAGGCACAAGATAAGCAGAAGAAGTATGCAGATTAACATAGGATTGATCGTAGTTTTGATGTGGGCATGAAGGTGTTCCTTCGTGTTAGACCACATAAGAGCCCTATCCATTATGGAAAAGGTTATAAGTTAGCTCCTAGATTCATTGGTCCCTTTGAGATCTTAGAGCGTATCATCCCTTTGGCTTACCGTCTAGCATTTCCACCTAGCTTGTCTCGCATACATGATGTGTTTCATGTTTCTATTCTTAGGAGGTACATTACAGATCCTTCTCATGTGTTAGATTATACATCATTACGGGTGCACAATCAGGGCAGGTGATGGTAGAGCCCATTTATCTCATAGATCGCAAGACCCCGGGCCTTCGAGGCGAAGAGATATTGATTAGGTACGGATGCGATGGGATAGATATGATGAGACTACAGCCACTTGGGAGGATGCCACAGTATTACGAGTGTAGTTTCCACATTTGTTCCAGTGACTTCCAGGAGGAATTTGAGTCTAAGGGGAGGGGGATGTAGTGCCCACTTCCCTTTGACACTTTTAGATACTAATTTTGATACTATTGATCATATTATGGACACTATTATGTTTTTTTTTAGTATGATGGTTAGATGTTAGATCATGGATTAGTATTGATCTGGATTTAGTTATTATGCTTGATGATTACTAGAGACATTTTCTATATGTGGTTGATGATATATTGTTGTGACATGGACATATTATAGATGTTGATTTGGACTTATGATATTGGATATTTTGAGTAGATCTGGTATGGTAGATTTTGATGATGATATAGTTGATTTATTTAATTAAAAATGATAATGTTGAATTATTGATATTGTTGTGATCTGTGTGTTTGGATGATTTTGAGATATTGTTTATATCATTTTTGGATGTTCTGATATGGCCATGAGGCCGAAGGAGGTATTTACATTTTGCAGTTAAAATCACAACAATGTCGAGGGGTGAGACTAACCATATTGAAATTTCGGTGAAATCAACAAGGTCACCATAAAGAATGTGTTATGTGTTTTGAGTTATGCTAGGAATTCCCATGGGGGATTTCCATTATATGTGACCCGGGATATGTGTTTTATTTTATGTGTTCCTTTTTATTATTGTTTTATGTATTTTTATTTGTAATGTGTTCCTTTTATTTATTTATTTAATTTAAATGTGAGAGTCATATAGTTAAACTTTATTTAAATTTAATTGGGACATGGAATGTAATTAATAAATTTGTTGAATTTAAATAATAATGTTGTAAGGATGTGTAAGAAATATGTCGAGAATGTAAAGGCTGATTTTGGAAGGTCAACCACTCCATCTTTATGGAATTCGAATTTGTCCTTTGAGGCCAAACTTGGAAGCTTGTGGGACAAGTTAGACTTGTCCCACACCTCTTAAAATAATCCACCAACCATGCCTATGGTTTGGAGGTTAAATTTAGGCATTTTTAATGCTTTTTGAAGTGACAATTTGTAAGTTTTAATTGCACTTCCCTTGCATATTTTTAATTCAGTCCTTTTGGAGTATGGGTCATTTTGGAGTGTGTAAGTCATTTTGTCATTTTATTTATTGTGATTTGGTGAAGGATGTTGACTTTCCTCTTGGGGTTGAGGAAGAATGATGTGGCATCCCACATGGATCCACATCATCCTCTTCTCTCCCTCTCTATCAAAGTGAAACTCCTTGCTTTTTTATGGGTTGTTGAAACTTTGTTCATTCCTCTAGGGGGTGCATTTTTGCTTATTGTTTTTGGAGCTTGTTTGTGGAGGAAGTTTGGAGTGATTGCATGCTTGAACCTTGCTGATCTTGGACTGTATTTGAATTTTGGAAATATTGTGAGCTTGGAAAAAACTCCATTATGGAGAGGTAGGAATCTTGAGCTATGTTTTAATTGTTTTCCTTCTCTTTCATGCATGTTTATATGGTGTTGTGTTTGTGTTCTTGGCTGGTTGGGTAGAATGCTTATGGCATGGTGTAGGAGAAGGCTATGGGGATTTCATATGGGGGGCATAAAGTATTTCCATTGGAATTTTTTTATTGAGGAGGGAGTTTTGGTTTGGGATCCACCTTGGAAAAGAAATTGCTTACATTTCTTACTATGGGAGGGGCATAAGGATAATCTTGGGGGCATAAGGAGGGGTTGGGAGATATAAGGTTTATGGGGTTGATATGTTTATTGGTGGTATGCATTTTGGTGGATGCCCAATTCCAAATTGGGAGGCATAAGGAGTTCCCCATAGTTCTTGCTCTTGTTGGCTTGCTTGATCAACTCTATGTGTTGTATGAATTATTTCAAATGCAGTTGGAATTTGCTATCTTATTTTGAACTGTGCATCTTGTTGATTGTATGTAATGTGAATGTTGCTTGTATGTGATAGAAACCTTTGTTTCCATGTGTTGATATTCATGCTCCATTTTAATATGGTTGGGGCTCTGAGGCCAATGGGGAAGGATGGCTTCTCCTTTCTCATTGGATGTCTTTGTTGGGTGGAGAGCATTGCCTTTCCCCATTTCTTGCTGTGATCAAAGTTGAAAAGAAGAAGAAACTTGCATGTTGTTGTTTGGAGCAAGGAGAAATTATAGTTTGATAGTTATTTTCCTTTAAGTAATTCAATGTAACCTTTCTCACTTTGAGTGGATGAGTGTATAAATGTTGTAATGTGAAGTTTTTGCATTGTAAACGGAAGATGAATTTGAATGGAGAAATGTACAAGAAGAATTATACTTCTCTTTTTGTTTTGGAAAGAAAATGTAAATGATATTCCATATTTTGTATTTTGTAATTTGAAACCAATTCAAATTGGAAAAGAGATGAGATGTAAAGTTTTCAATTGAATGTGAATAAATAATTGCATTATTCCCTCTAAATTGCAATGTGTATAGGATTTGATTTGTTGTAAAAAAATGATATCTCTGTTTTTGGAAAAGAATAAGAAATAATGTTGTATATCTCATGTATTGTATTTGAAATCAAATAGAAAGGAAAGTTGTAAATTTGTATGGAGGATCAATGAAAGAATGCATTCCTTTCTCAAAAGTGTATTGCACATTTGATTTGAATTATTGTTGAAAATTGATTGTTGTTTGAAAAGAAAAGAAAGAAGCATGCGTATGGAATGAAAGATAGTGTTATATTAATTACAAAATTGTATATTGAAATTGAAATCAGAGATGCATTTTTATTTAGAATTGAATGGATGATCTAATAAGCATTGTATTTGACTAAGTTAGAATCATATGCACATTCAAAAGACAAATTGCTAAATCAATTTAAAAGAAACAACTCACTATTTTAAAACTTAAATCTGGCAATGCACATTTTAATTAAAATGAGCAGTTCAGACTTATACTCAACAATAAGTTATGAAACCTTGAGATTCATACTTAGGAAGACCTAAGGAACTCAAATTCACTATAACAGTTATGAAAGAACCTCCAAAACTTAATGAATTTCAAATGGGAACTTGCACAGTCATTTTTCCGTCTATTGCCAGAAAAATGCAACCTCGAACAAATTAGAAAATTTTACTTCACTAAAACACTCTAAACCCTCCCTAGATTGATCCTCCATGTCTGTTTGACATGTGGAGTGAAGGAGGAGTTCAAATTTAATCAAATTAGGAAGTTGGAAAAATGTCAGTTTACAAATTTAAGTCTGCAGATACTTTTTGAAAAATTGACCCTTTAAAACTTATCAAAATGTAAATTTTATGTTTTCTATCCAAATAGGTCATTGAGAGCTTTCCGAAAAGTCCTTGTTTTCCCAAAACTGAGCTTTCTAGCTCAAGTTATGGCACTTTGAAATTTTTGAGCTTGGGTGGGAAAAATTGGAAAACATTTCCCCTCATTTCAGAGCCCGACCCAAAAATTTCCCATTATTTCGGCCTTGGAAAATTTTTCACTTTTTCCTCTGCTAGCTTTTAGCCAATCTGAGGGCACCATGTGTCCCCTTGTGGCTATGGCGGAGGTGTGGGTTCTTTTAAACCTTTTTTTTTTAATTTTTAGAAAAAAATTGACATTTTGGCCCCATCGGCTTACATCCAATCATAGGACGCCACATGGCATTTTGATGATGGTGGAGGAGGGAAGAAAAATTTCCTTTGGAAAATTTGGTTTTGGCTTTGGGAAAAATTCCCAAGTTTTCCCTCGGCCCACCGACGTGTCCAATCACGTGATGACACGTGGCAAATTGGACCTTGGGGAGCATGGAGTTATTTTCTCCATTGAGATTTTAACTCCAAAAATCTCAATTTCCCTTTTTCTCTGTTGGTCCACTCCTCCCCGTGACCAATAAGATTTTGACATGTGGCAGGGGTTTTCTCTTGGCGGAGGTGTGTGAAAATTTCCACCCTTGGGATTTTGGGCCTAAAATCTCCATTTTCATGAATGCTCCACCGGCCTACATTTTCCCGCACCAATCGGGAAGCACCACGTGTCCCCTCCTAAGCCCGCGGACTCCCCAAGGGAAAATTTCCCCCCTAAACTCGACGGCCCATATCTTGCAAATTATGAGGAGTTAGGAGGACTTCTTTATATGGTTGGAAAGGTGAGAAAATTTCCTATCCAATGGGCATGATTTAGGAAAGTTTTGATGACTCTAATTATGTGAAAAATCAAGTTGAACCCTGTAATCCTTTTAAAGCAGGGTTGAGAGAGAATTTACCTTCCTAACCTAAGTGATGAATTTAAACCTCTTGTTTGACCTTGTGCTTGTTGCTAATTATTGCTAGAAGAATTTTTGCAAGTCAGTCTTGATTGTTAATCCATACCCCAATGATGATACAGAAAATTTGGCCTTATACCTTGTTTTTGGACCAAGGTGTTTCCATAGTGATCCGAAAAGCTCACCAAGTATACGTTTGTTATCCCCAATGATGCCTCGCTCGCCTCCTCTGCATGCTTTGTTTTTCCCTCTACCCCCTTTTTCCTTGCATTTTGGTCTTCAGTGATGATGAGACCGCCACCGCCTGATGAGACCTGACCACCTAGGACAGGGCAACGGTCCCATGAACCGCCACCCCTACATAGGGTGGCGGCAGTCCTGTTCACATTTTCTAGAAAGTTCTGATGATCATGTCAAACATAAATCTTCAATTTCTACCCACATTCTTCAGCTACTTTTCTTTGCATTTATGTTTTGGCCACCCTATGAATAGTGTTTTCCTTTGTTTATAGTAAAAGAGTTCAATTGGGAGTTACCCTCTGGTAAATGCATTTGCTATAAATAGCCAGATTTGTTTTCAAACAAATGGCCCTCTCTCCTTCTCTCTGTTTAATCATTCATCTTTTGAATTTCTTGCTTAGAATTCCATAGTTTCATGTTTTGCTCCATTGTTAGTTTTCCTTTGTTGTTTAGAGGTCATTCAATCTTCTTGTTTCATCTTGCTTCATTGTTGTTCCATACAATCAGCTTAGCATAGAATAGTTTCATTTCTAGATTAGAATCCATTTAGAGTTGCAGGTTTTGTTTTGTCACAAGGATAGATTCTAAAACTCTCGGCACATTTGTGTTGTATTCCCGTAATAAATCCCGCTAGGAATTGCATAGTCAAGCTCTGTTCACTTGCACTATCTCTCTCTTACTCGCATTGTATTCGGTCTATATCCAAAGCTGCCATTGTTCAAGTTCCTTATTCTGTTGATACTATCATATACACACTTTTCTAGATTCAAGAGAACACGAAGGAAACAGGAGATCACACTGAGGGGACAAAGTCACACACAACTAGATTTACCACTATTCTGTAAATGCTAGGTTTGAGCTATCAAAGTTCTAGTTACAACATATCAAATAGAGTAGTAAATTATTTTATTTCAGTCAAAAGCTCACTCTTGATATCACCAGGGAAGTTGTGGGGATTGATAGTTTCTGAGAAACCATGATTCATTCCTCACTTCTGAGGTAGGATCGAGAGTCTTTTCAATTTAAAATAATTAGTTGCTTAGATATTTAGGATAAATTCACAACTGCATAGGAAAATAGCCACACCAAGTTATTTTGTTTGTTTTAATTCTATTACTAGATTAGTTGTCCATTTTCTAAATATATTAGAATAAGCTACTCTTTAATTTCATTAAAATACTTCATCGAAAATACAAAAATAAAGAATATATGCATAGTGTAGATACATCTTTCATAATTAGTTTATTAATTTTAGTTAAAAGTTGAATCATTTTGTATGACAATCACAGGACCTAGAGAGCCTAGAGAATATATATTTGAACCAATAGTGCCTCAACCAAATCTACCCACAACATTAGCTGATATAGATCAAGACCTTAGGATACAGGTCTTTCGAGCAACGACAAACCTACAAGCAATTAGTGAACAACTGAGAGGGTTAAATATCAAAGACAACAAGGCATACACATTTTGGTCAAATCATCCTAACTATAGACTACCTTGATAAAATATCCAAATGACTGTACAAGGATTCAAAGAGAACAAGTATTTGGTTGCAATCCTTTAGTTCCACAACCTAATGCAGAGACCTCCTCATTGACATAGATACTAGCTTACGCATTCAAGTTTCTAGAACACCTATAAGGTATTCTGAGAAAATTATACAACTTCTAGTTCTAAACATAGAGGCTGAAAAGGCGTATGATTACTGGATAGTCGAAGAAGGGATTGATTCTTCACATGACCATAACAGGTCCACAACAACCACGAAACTCATGGTTGTGATCCCCAAGTCCCACAACCCAACGGGCCTACAAATCAATTAAGTATTGATACCGGTTTACGAAACGCTAGTATTTAGATCCTCACCACTCCCGCCAGATATCATAATGCAATTCTCCGTATTAAATATAGAAGCCAATCAATCTAATATTTTCTGGACTAGACCAAAAAACCACCCATAGTTCACTACAAATCCACTAAACCTCCTATCACCATTTTCATGACCTTGTTTGAGATATATACGAAGCTCCACAGGTCACTTCCCACGTATCCAACAACCAATAAACAAGATCTCGTAGAGCTCGACATTGATTAGAGCCTCCGAACAACTATTATATCCAAACAAACCATTACACCAATTCAGGTTAGGAGGGCCTTCTTTTCCTTAGATTCACAGATTCCATTATTGCGTATTGAGGATATAAGATTACCCGATTAGTTTTTCTGTATCCATTTATATTCCACATTCACTAGCCATCTCGGCATGACCTCGGGAGGTCGGGTACGAGGAAGAGGTACTTGTAGATTCCCATGCTCACATGTCACTTTTCCATCGTACAAAATTGGTGAACCCGACGTGAACAAACAAATATTCCCCTTTTGTTTTCATTTCTTTCATCCACCTTCACTCTTTCCCATTATTCTGTGGGTATTCATATACCCCCAAATATGTCGGATACGATGCATATGGTAGACCTCTCTCAGGTCTTGAAGCAAGCTATAGTCAAACAAATAGACAACCATCACCCTCACTTTCTGCATGGGCTGATAACTATTCAAGTAATTACTTGTCATCTCAAACTCCCCCTCACAGAACTAGTTCTAGTTCTTCATTCCGAATTGAGGAGTTTGATCAGCTTACACAAACACAACAAACTAGAGCCATTAGGCTCTAATAATATGACATTTACTAGAGAATCCACTTCATCTCCTCGGTCTTGTTCAGACCACAAATCAGTAGACAATCAGATCCACTCCCATTTTTGGATGAGGAGTACTTAGCACGCTATGCTAAAAGTGAACAACATTTCCAAAACATGTATCCACCTATAGGGAGTTTACAAACACAATCTGATACCCTATTCCAAGAAAACACCCCCATTCCTCCACCTATGGGAAATACCCTCGTGAAGCTTGGCAGGGTAATGATCAATTCATAGTAGGGTATCACACCCCTTTACAACCTCAAGGTATACAACAAACACCATTAAGGAAAAGCACTATGTCTTCACCAATAGAGGTCATTTCAGCCTTAGTTGAAAAGGTTAGAGGGCTGGAACTTGCTCAAGCAAACCAAAATTCATATTTTGGGCAAGCAGGAATCCCCAACCCTCCACATCATCCTAGTCAGGTTGACCTCCTTACAGGAACAGGCACGTTAGGCATGCCTCCTCAACATCCGTATAATTACCCACAACAAACACCAACTAGGACCACATTTTCAAACACCACTCCAGTTGAAAACATGACACCTCCCGGCTTGGCACCAAACAACCCATACCAAAACAATGCTCCTCCTTACTTAAACATTTATTCAAAGTCACCACAAGGGGACATGTTCTCTTCTCCTGGATGTTCATTCAACCACAAGGATTCCCTTATGCCCCTACAAATACATATGCTATGCCATATCAACAAACCATGCCACCCCCACCCCCTCAGCAAGCACCATCGATGGTCGAGGCCTACGCAGTAGGGACTTATTCAGAATATTTAAAAGAGCCCCTAGACTTCACCATACGAAGTGTTATGCTTCCAAGACCTCTTCCCGATTTACCCAAATATAAAGGGGAAGGGGATCCAAATGCACACATTAAGGCCTATGCCATAGCCATAAGGGAATTACTCCCTTGGGACGGGGTTGTTGCTAAAATATTCCCTAAAACCTTAGAAGGTATTGCCCTTGATTGGTATTATAGAATACCTGAAGCCTCGATACACTCATTTAAACAACTCGTGTCTGAGTTCATCAAAGCTTTTGATATGAACAAATTGTTAAGAATGGGAATCAGGAATTCTTACATATTAAACAAGAACATAATGAATCTGCTTGCTCATTTTATTCAAAGATGGCATACGGTTCTCTACTCATCAACAAGTGCTCCAAACATGGATCAAATGGAACTATGTGATTTATTCCTTAATTCTCTCAATAGAGAGATAAAGGAAGAAGTCCAGAAGTTCCCACTAAGAACTTATGATGAAGTACTCGAGAGTGCTCTCCGAATCAACCAAGCAATGATAGATAGTGGTCGTAAGACATATGGAACAAATGGGAAATTAACCACTCCCAATCAAAACACCACGGCCTATCCTAATACCGGAATGCTAATCAAGGACCTAAGATCCTTAACAAGAACCGCAGAGTTACAACAGATGGAGTAACTGACCAAGTTAAAAGGGAAAATGTTGTAAACATTTCACCACCTGTTAATAATCAGTGAAATAACAATTTTACTCCAACAATCAACGCAATGATTTTAATCATCCACCACAACCACAACAAACAACAACAATGACAAAAAATCCAAACACAAGGTCCAAATCAAAACCCAACTGATATCAGAGTCAAAACCAAAGGCAACAACCTCAAAATTTTAACTCTAACAACCAAAGAACCTTATCAAAATTTTGGGCCACAACAAGTTTTAAATCAACAACCTCAAATTATAATCCCAATTTGTATTGTGGCTTCCACAAGATTCAAGGCCACGATACTAGGACTTGTCATGACTACAATAAATTCATGATTTTCTAGAAGATCAAAAGCAACTCTTTATAGATATGTTTTTAGCAAATTCTATAGTACCCACGCCAAACACTTATACAGGGGCAGTTTCCCCTCAAAATGCACCCCTCAAGATCTTTAATGATCCACTCCCAAACCATTCTAACAATAACAAGCTAGATCCTAATGGAACAAACAAGGGTGTTATAACAGGAAACAATGATCATGAAGCTTCAACTTCATTAAATCCACCAGTCGCACCCCAACTAGGAACTCGACCCCAAACCAAGATAGTTGGTCTGGTGGAGTTAGACACCGAGCTACCCATAGAAACCATAACAAGAACACGGGATTATTCTTCTCAACCAACTCCAAGTTATCCATTGAGCTAGAAACATTCAACAAACGTTGGTAAAACCCATAGGCACCTATGATTTAATTAATGACTTAACTAAAACCTTCTCTCACATCTCCTTTTTGGATTTGTTAAAAAACTCTCCCACCCACAGGGCTGCCCTCTTAGAAGCATTAGGCCTTGGTCATTTAATCAACATCACTCCTCCTCCGGAAACACAAGTAAACCATGTAGACTTTGACATTTATCCTCCAGGGCAGCCAGATAGGGATACTGAATTTATATTTGATATAAGCAAAATGCCAATAGATGCTGAGATTACACGAAGAGGTGACCCAACTTTACATTTACAAGTATGGGTTTACAATAATTATGTTAAACACACAATGATTGATGATGGGGCAAAGCAATTAACATAGTCCCCTTCACTTTTCTTCAAAAGTTAGGATATGGAGAGACAAACTGTTCCACAACATGAAATACGTTAAGAGGATATGATAGCCTCAAGGCCACTTCAATTGGAACCATAGTTTTACTAATCACTTTAGGACCCAAGACGGTCCTCACCAAATTTTATATTATAGATCGGAAACCAACTATAATATGATCCTTGGTCAGCCATGGATACACCACATGAAGGCAATCCCTTCCACGTTATTCCAAGAAATAAGATTTCTACACTTAGGAAAATATTTGTGGCACAAGGTGACCCAAAACCCTTCGATATACACCTAGCTGATTTGAAGAAAAGACCGGGCATTCACTCCGAGTTTGAACTCCCAACAAATCAACTTATCAAACCAATTAATTCAAAACCAAAAGAGAAGTTGATACCCACCACAGAGTTGGAAATTACAAATCTAGCCGAGGACATTCCAACACTCAAAAATGAGACCAATGTTATAGAAACAATGTCACTAGGGACTACCACAAAAATTGTCGAGTTGTTAGAGAAAGACTTACCTATTCTCCTACCATTTGATTCTATGGGTATGGGACGCACCCAGGAATTTCTTCTCTTCCATCAGATGAAGTTTTTATGGTAGAAGTAACCGAAGCAAAAGAAATAGATATGATGAATATCCCAACATCCATTTTTCCAAGCAAGTATTGGACTCTCCACTTCGATGGAGCTAGATGTCACTTTGGAGTCTGGGGCAGGAGTGATCTTTACTTCACCTAAGGGAAAGATCCTACCTTTCACCTTTAAATTAAACTTTGAATGTACAAACAATGGGGCTGAGTACGAAGCTCTCCTCCTTGGCCTCATCCTAGCCAAAAGAATGGGTGTCGATAACATTAGAGTGCTAGGAGACTCACAACTAGTTGCAAACCAAGTCTCTGAGGTATATGAAACTAGGGCTGAGCATTTACAACTCTATAAAACAACGGTATTAGATCTAAGCAAGGGATTTAACTTCATATCAATTGAAGCAATCCCACGAGAGCAGAACCTTCTCAGACTCAATAGCAACCTCAGCTTCCCATTTCACTCCAAACAATGAGTTGAAGATACAAATTTCATGGTATCACTTCATACCAAACCATTAGTGTAAAATACCAACAAACTCACTCCTGACTCATGGAGAAGCTGAGGATGATTTTTCTATCATGGATCACTTTGACATGATAGAGTCACTCTCGAATATCTAAATGCCTATGCGAGCTACACCTTGCTCACCGCATAGTGGATCTTTCCCTAATACCACATTCCTCTTCCTATTTTGGAAATCCCATGGTAGAGTCTCCTCCATAAGAGGATCTCGATATCTATGAGATAGAAGACGGAGAAAGCTTGGAACTACCTCCAGCCCCACCTAAATTTGAAGAAGGTAACACTTCTTTAATAAGAAACCATTGACATAAACATTGGAACAGAGGAAGAACCAAAAATTTTGAAGTTGGGATCCTCATTAACTCCGGAGGAGATAGAAATACACACCCAAATCCTCAAAGAACATCAAAAGGCTTTCACATTTAACTATAAAGAAATGATGGGCATTGCACCACATATCATGGTACATAATCTTGTCACTAAACCAGATGCAAAACCAATTAAACAAAGTCAAGACCAATGAAGCCAAAAGTGGCTCTCATGGTAAAAGAGGAAGTAATAAAACTTCTCCAAGTGGGATTCATCAAACCCATTGACTATTCACAATGGGTATCTAATATCATCCCTGTTCTCAAAAAGAATGGGAAGATACACATTTGCATAGATTTTCAGGATATTAACAAAGCTTGTCCCAAGGATGACTTCCCATTACCATCCATTGACGTTATCGTTGATGCAACAACTGGATTTGAACTATTGTCCCTCATGGATGGGTTCTCAGGGTATAATCAAATTAAAATATCTAAACAGGATCAAGCCAAAACTACATTCATAACTCCCTGGGAACTTATTGCTATGTTATCATGCCATTTGGTCTTAAGAACGCCGGCGCTACATATCAACGAAATGACATACATATTCCATGATCTTATCCATAAAATTGTGGAATCCTATGTGGATGACTTATTGGCCAAGGCCAAGAAGCATTGTGATCATCCATAAGTACTTCGTATCATCCTCTCATGATTAATTGAATATGGCGTCACATTAAACCCAGAGAAGTGCGTGTTTGGTGTGACAGAGGCAAAACTTCTGGGCTATATTATATCTTCACGAGGGATTGATGTTGATCCAGCCAAAATATGGGCTGTTCTCAAAATGATCCCACCATCGATGAGTCTGAATCAGGTCATTTCTTGGGAAGCTCGGTGCAATCCAAGGTTCATCCTAGATTTAAGTTTTTCCATTCATCCAATCAACAATCTATTAAAGAAAGATTATAACATTGATTGGACTGAAGAATGCAATGAGGCCTTCGAAGTAGTTAAATGCTTCTTGTTGTCTCCACCCACGCTAATGCCTCCCAAACCAGACCACCCTTTGATCCTATACTCATGAGCCACTCATGTCTCGCTAGCCTGCATGTTGGCTCAAGAAGACAATGATAAACAGAACGTGTGGTCTATTTCATCAGCCGAACGTTGCTTGATTATGAAACACGTTATACACAGGAAGAGAGAGAATGCCTTGCCATAGTCTTTGCAACAAAACATTTAAGACATTACATGTTAAACCAAGAAACAAGGGTCATTGTAAAGATAGATCATTTACGAATTTCCTCACACAAGGGTCTTTATCTAAAAAGGTTGGGTTTCATAACCTTAATGGGTGAATTTGAGTTGACATTCATAAACCAAAAATCCATTAAGGGACAAATCATTGCAGATTGGTTAGCTGACAATCCACTAGATGGAGGTGATCTGGTAAATCTGGACTTTCCTGATGAGTGTGTATACTTCATCGAAACCAGGCCCCCATCTCTACATGTCCCTGGTACACTGATATCATCAATTTTATCATAGACCACACATACCCGGAAGGTGCCACATCACAACAAAGAAGGTGGTTACGCATTATTACCACTAAATATGTTGTTTTAGAATAGGTACTCTATCGTAAAGCCTTCGACGGCATGCTTCTAAGATGCATCGACACAGAAGAATCCAAGAAGATTCTTCATGAATCCCACAGTGGGATATGTGGAGGCCACTTCGGTGGTCACGCCACTGCTCACAAAATACATCGATGGGCTATTTTTGGCCCACTCTCGAACATGATGCGAGTGGAATTTGTACGTAAGTGCCACAAATGCCAAGAATTCTCTCACGAGATTCACATGCCAACACAATCCCTGCAACCAATAGTGACCCCGTGGCCCTTCTCCACGTGGGGTCTGGACTTGATAGGGAAATTCTCTCCCTCATCAACCGATGGCCATAATTTTATAATTACAACCATAGAATATTTTACCAAATGGGTGGAGGCCATGCCTCTCACCATAGTACTAGGTTCGGTAATTGCCAAATTCATTCTAAACCAAATCATTTGCAGGTATGGTGTCCCACAAGTCATTATCTCAGATAATGGCACATCCTTTAAAAATGATGAGTCCATGAGTTATGTAGAAAATTCAAAATAAACCATCACACGACCTCTCTTTACTACCCTCAAGCCAATGGGCAAGCTGAAGCAACAAACAAAACATTAAAAGCTATTCTCCTCAAAATAGTCAAGGAGAACAAGTGAGATTGGCATTTAAAACTATATCCGGCCTTATGGGCCCATCAACCTCAATAAGAACACCAACAGAGCAACCCCTTTCTCATTGGTATTTGGGGTAGAAGTAGTTCTCCCACTTGAGGTTGAAATACCTAGTCTCCGTATCTCATTACAAGGGATTTTGGATGAAGAAGCTTATAGGAGGCACACCTCTCTCAACTAGAAAGCCTTGATGAGGCCAAGCTAAATGCCAAACAACGGCACAGAGCCTATGCTAACCGGATGTGCTGGCAATATAACAAAAAAGGTCTATGAGTGAGAAATATATGAGGGAGATCTAGTTCTAAGACTAGATAGCCGGATTGATAAGAAAACCGTGAAGGAAGGAAGTTCCAGCCCAAGTGGTTGGGCCCATACCGAGTCATGAAGGACTACGGAAATGGTGCGTATCTTTTGTGCACACTAGAAGGTGAGGAATTCAATGAAACTATCAATTCCTTGCATCTTAAATGGTTTTACGCATAAGACATCAAAATCACCACTTGTACATTATAGCTACCTACATTGCATTAGTCATTTAGCTATTTCATTTTGTCCACTCATTTCATAAAAATTGTAGTCCAGAACTTACTCTTAAGCAATCTATTACAAATTTCTGAAAATATTGGCAAAAGCATTCAAAACACATCTCTTCAAACATCATCAAGTATTTTCAAATCTTCTCATCAAGTTTGATAGACAAGTATTGATGAAAACCATACCAAGGCCTGCATACTTGGTTTTGCTCTTTCTTTCTACTAGGTGAAGTTGTCCTTACCTATGGTCTGTTCTAGAAGCTTCTTGGTGTCACATCTATCCCTCTTAAATCTCTTTGAAAGAAAGGATATCCCAAAGTTACAGGTCAGAAAAGTCAAAATCAAATGGAATCAAAGGCACCAAGCAAACAAAATATTTTATTTTACACACTTCTTTGCCCCATCAACCTTCGGTGATAAGCCCACATCTCTTACTGGTGGTGTGAGGTTGGGAAAGGAAAGAAGTGCCCTTACTCACCTATATCCCACCTTTGGTGACAAACCCATGCTTCTTACTAGTGGCATGAGGCAGGATGTGGGGGTCCATTCACACAAATTAACAAATCTTGGTATGCTAGAAGCACAAATCAAATTATATTAAGAGAAAACAAATGTCCAAATTCCAAAGAGATCAAATCCTCAAAACCAGATTTTGTCAACTAGGTTTGCCATTTATAAATCTAAGTCTAGATAAACTGGAAAGTAAGTGGCCTTCTAAGCTTGGTGGTAGTTTTGAGTAGGGTAAGTGTGTAGGTCTAAGTTTGGTTTCTATCACTGGTTTTTCTGTCTCTCATCATTCCATTTAGTCAAACTCATACAATTTGTGCCCTTCCTAACTCTTGGTGTAGAGCCCTCGCATCTTACTGGTTGCGTGGAGTTGGGAATGGGGCAAGTTCATCTCTTTATCACTATACATTCATCACGTTTTTCCAACATAAGAAGAAATCACAAACATTTCCCAAAGAGGTCAAAAGTTCAAATACTACAATGTGTTAATCATCACATATCAACATTACAAAAACATAAAAAGAGAAAACATTCTGCTTATTTGTTATCATTTGTCATCCATTGCATACATTCTAAAAGCATGAAAACAAATACTCTAAAAACATCTAGTATACATGTGGAAACAAGTCACAAAATTCTAGGCACCAAAAGTCTAGATCCAAAAAGATATATATATATATATATATATATATATATATATATATATAAGTTTTATATATAATGCCATCATGCACTAGGCATGGTCAAAACGCTCAATGAGCCCAAAAAGTACAAAAACACTCATATAAATATCCACAAAACACTACAAAAATGGCCTCTCAATCCCTATGGGATCCCTCAGAGGGCACACGACCACGTCTAGGACTCTAGCTACACCGGCACTCCAAATGCACTGAGGGCTCATGGTCACGGCCAGTAGCTGTCATCACTATGAGAATGACTCCTCCTCATCAAGCACTCATTCGTCCATCCTATATCCAGCTACCTCAACATGGAGAGAAGTCATGATCTTCACCACCTGCCAGATAGAGGTGAAAAAAACATCGGTATGCCTACCAGCTGCTGAAGGCTCCCCCACATCCACAGAAATCAACACGAGTCTTCTCTTCGAGGGGAGCAACAAGGTATCTATGCATACTCGGTGAATCAAGTCTCGCCACTCATCAATAGTCACTACAAATAAAGGAGAAAACAAGTTAGAAAATGATCAAAAATAAAACCAAGAATAAATAAAATGAAAAGAAATAACAACTAAGACAATTCTAACTAAAACAAAGTCAAGAGAAGAGTGACAACTCACTCGGATCTCCGGCCTCCAGAAGGATCTCTAGGATCCGCGCCGCCACTGATGTTGCCACTGACTGGCATCCTCTCTCCACATCTAGGGGCAATGTGACAGCCTGTGATGGACTCGCCATCTCCCCTAAATCCTGAGAGAGAAACTCCTCTGAGACCAGAGTCACCCTCTCTACGCTCCGCTCCGCCCTCTCGGCCCATAGGATATCCTGAGTGTCATGCCACTCGGAATCACTATCATCCTCCCCGACCCATCCCTCCGATCTCCATCTCCTCTGTCTCCTCCTCTGTCTCTCCCCCAGTGAACTCCTCAAACTCGGAGTCCACGTCAATGGGCTCATCGCTGCTATGGGCGGGACCAACGGCAATCTGAAGTAAAGGTGCCTGAGGAGCACCGGCTCCCCTCGAGCACGTACCACCCTCCTGGCCACGATAGGGAACACCAGGGTAACAATAGTCCAACCCCAACCTCTAGGACCTCCCCAGCCTCACGAATAGATCTATACACTGGCCCCACTGGAGGAAATATGTCAATATAGGGGAGGCCAAATTGCTGTGGTACTCTATCAAAGGGGTGGATCTCCAACTTCCCCACCCTATCTACCAGCTGACTAGTAGTCTAACAAGCAATCAATGTGATAGTCTCCTCTCCCCATAACCCTACCATGGCCTGATAAGGAGTGGCCTCCATGTCTACAGTGGTCAAAGAGGCCACTGGCTAGGTGAGGTGCTCTAAGAACGGTCATCCCTATCCACCTCACTGCCCTGACGGCCCCGGGATCCTCCGCCTCTACACCTCTCCCATACGGAGTGATATGCTCATACACCCAACTCATGACAAGAGTGGGGTGGCTCAATGACTATCCCTATAGTCGACCACCCTATATAAATCATGGTAGGTGGTCCCGAGGATGTCTGCTCCCCAAGCATAAACACGTCCATGGCCCTCAATCTGTGCAATAATGGGGGCCCAACAATATAAGAGGTGTCCCTCCCTTGTCCCCAATCAATCTCAAGCAAGGATGCCCATGATGGCCTTTGCAGAGCACAAGAATGTCTGTCTCAACAATGGAGTGGATCCTCACCCCTTCTTTGACCCCATCAAAACAACTACATCCCCCATATAGGTGGCCCACTGAACCACCTGAGATCTCGATACTGTTGTCTTAAGAGACAACCACCGCCCAAGGATCGGAACCCCCAGTATATGGTAAACATCCTCCAGGGTGATGGTCCACTCACCCCTAACTCCTGGCAATCGGAAGGTGTTCTGATCCATCCCAATATGAAAATAAGTCACATAGTATGTGACTAGCAGGTGCAACATGAGGGACTTGTGCAATCCTCCAAATGCCAGCCCTCTAAAGAGTATCTCACTCTTCCTGAGTGAGTGCCTCTAACACTACTTGGGAGCCAATCACACTCCCTCTCTCGGCTCCATCTAATGTATTCCTCCTTCTTCGCATACACCCAAAAACACAAAAAGGAGTAAGTTAGTATCAAAATCCGATTGGAAAAACTATCAAAAACATGTAAAAGTGCTAAAAATGCAAAAATAAGTAAAGCAAAGCATTGTTTTTACTTTCTATCATGAAATACCACCACTGCAGAGTGGTGGTTCCATAACCGCCACCTTCTAAGGTGGCGGTCCCGTAACCACCACCCTGTGTAGGGGCGGTCCTGTCCTGAAAACGCAAACGGCTCAAAAGCCCTAAAAATGCCTAAAAACAAGCAAAAGACACCATTTTAACTAAAATAAGGACCTACCCTATGGGCGCCCCCCTAGAGACTCATTTAAAACTAATATTTTCAAAAATAACCCCCCAAGACAAAGATTTCATCATTTCCACATTTTAGGTTCAAAAACAATAAATTGAGAAGAACTAACCTGAGACTTTGCGGGTCGATGTTCCACTCTCGAGGCATGATCACTATCTCACCATGAATGTTTTGACTATACTCTCATCAAAACCATCACCATGGGTCCCAGAGCTCAAAAACTATCAAATCAATCCACACAAATGAATAGTGAAATGAGTTCATTATATATATATATATATATATTTTTAAAATTGATTTTGAATGTCTTTCACAGGGTCGAGAGCGTCGACGAGAGGTAAGTTCTAAACCCCGCATAGATGGTAAGTCCTCATTTCATATCAATTTACTCTTATTTCTCAAATTATTTTATCTATCTGCACTTGAGTCCCCTTTTCATTTTACAGATAGTGGATTTTGGATGGCAACTTTCAACACACGGGCGTGTCAGGTATAACTCCTAACTCCCCATTTTGGGACCGCCATACTTGATCCACCATTTTACACCTCTTCATGGCTAAGATGCTTCTCCGAGGGGGCAATATGTATGTACCCAAAATTGTAGGGTACTACACCACTAGAAAAACATGTTACACATACCCCAATGATGATACAGGTCTCCTCGCAAGGTGTTCGGGATCCAAAAAAGCTCACCAAGTATACGTTTGTATCCCGTATGCCTCGCTCGGCCTCCGCATGCTTTGTTTTTCCCTCTTCCCCCTTTTTTCCTTGCATTTTGGTCTTCAGTGATGAGACCACCACCCGCACCTAGGCGGGTCCCATGACCGCCGCCAGAATAGCGGCGGTCCCGTAACCACCACCCTGCACAGGGTGGCGGTCCTGTTTGCATTTTCTAGAAAGTTCCAACGATCACGTCAAACATAAATCTTCAATTTCTACCCACATTCTTCAGCTACTTTTCTTTGCATTTATGTTTTGGCTGCCCTATGAATAGTGTTTTCCCTTTGTTTATAGTAAAAGAGTTCAATTGGGAGTTACCCTCTGGTAAATGCATTTGTTATAAATAGCCAGACTTGTTTTCAAACAAATGGCCCCTCTCCTTCTCTGTTTAATCATTCAGTCTTTGAATTTCTTGCTTAGAATTCCACTAGTTTCATGTTTTGCATCAATTATTATCTTTCCTTTGTTGTTTAGAAGTCATTCAATCTTCTTGTTTCATCTTATTTCATTGTTGTTCCATACAATCAGCTTAGCATAGAATAGTTTCATTTCTAGATTAGAATCCATTTAGAGTTGCAGGTTTTGTTTTGTCACAAGGATAGATTCTAAAACTCTCAGCACATTTGTGTTGTATTCCCACAATAAATCCCGCTAGGAATTGCATAGTCAAGCTCTGTTCACTTGCACTATCTCTCTCTTACTCGCATTGTATTCGGTCTATATCCAAAAGCTGCCATTGTTCAAGTTCCTTATTCTATTGATACTATCATATACACACTTTTCTGGATTCAAGAGAACACGAAGGAAATGAGGAGATCACACTGAGGGGACAAAGTCACACACAACTAGATTTACCACTATTCTGTAAATGCCAGTTTGAGCTATCAAAGTTCTAGTTACAACGTATCAAATAGAGTAGTAAATTATTTTATTTCAATCAAAGCTCAAATTCTCTCGATATCGCTAGGAAGTCATGGGGATTGATAGTTTCTGAGAAACTATGATTCATTCCTCACTTCTAAGGTAGGATCAAGAGTCTTTCAATTTAAAATAATTAGTTGCTTAGATATTTAGGATAAATTCACAACTACACAGCAAATAGCCACACCAGTTATTTTGTTTGTTTTAATTCATTATTAGATTAGTTGTCCATTTTCTAAATATATTAGAATAGCTGCTCTTTAATTTCGTTAAAATACTTCATCGAAAATACAAAAATAAAGAAGATATATGCATAGTGTAGATACATCTTTCATAATTAGTTTATTAATTTTAGTTAAAAGTTGAATCATTTTGCATGACAATCACAGACCTAGAGAGCCTAGAGAATATATATTTGAACCAATAGTGCCTCAACCAAATCTACCCACAACATTAGCTGATATAGATCAAGACCTTAGGATACAAGTCTTTCGAGCAATGGAAAACCTACAAGAAATTAGTGAACAACTGAGAGGGTTAAATATCGAAGACGACAAGGCATACACATTTTGGTCAAATCATCCTAACTATAGACTACCTTGATAAAATATCCGAATGACTGTATAAGGATTCGAAAGAGAACAAGTATTTGGTTGTGATCCTTTAGTTCCACAACCTAATGCAGAGACCTCCTCATTGACATAGATACTAGCTTACGCATTCAAGTTTCCAGAACACCTGTAAGGTATTCTAAGAAAATTATACAACTTCTAGTTCTAAACATAGAGGCTAAAAAGGCGTATGATTACTGGATAGTCGGAAGAAGGGATTGATTCTTCACATGACCATAACAGGTCCACAACAACCATAAACTCACGGTTGTGATCCCCAAGTCCCACAACCCAACGGGCCTACAAATCAATTAAGTATTGATACTAGGTTTACGAACACTAGTATTTAGATCCTCACCACTCCCACCAAATATCATCATGCAATTCTCCATATTAAATATAGAAGCCAATCAATCTAATATTTTCTGGACTAGACCAGAAAACCACCCATAGTTCACTACAAATCCACTAAACCTCCTATCACCATTTTCATGACCTTGTCTGGAGATATATACGAAGCTCCCACAGGTCACTTCCCACGTATCCAACAACCAATAAATAGGATCTCGGCAGAGCTCGACATTGATTGGAGCCTCCGAACAACTATTATATCTAAAAAACCATTACACCAATTCAGGTTAGGAGGGCCTTCTTTGCCTTAGATTCATAGATTCCATTATTGCGTATTGAGGATATAAGATTACCCAATTAGTTTTTCTATGTATCCATTTATATTCCACATTCACCACCATCTCGGCATGACCTCGGGAGGTTAGGGTATGAGGAAGAGGTACTTGTAGATTCCCATGCTTACACATCACTTTTTCGTTTTATCTTTCCCACTCATCCACTTGAGATGCCTCGGGTTAGTTGATATATGGCATGCCCGTATCTATCCCCCGATACTCCCTCATAGTCCTACATCAACCCCGTTTGGGTCCACGTTGCCTGCATCTACCTTACCCCTAGTCCTTTCACAGTTAAGCCCTATACCTTCTATGAGTGTTGCATCTGTTACATCCATTGTACCCGCCACATCCACTATACCTTCACCAACCATCCAGAATAACACCTCATCCACCCCTATTGTCTTACATATACCCATAGCTAAACTACAACCCTAGTGTCGGTGACCCCTACCCCTTTACAAACTATCATCCTTTCTATTTTGCAACAGTTAGCCCTCATTTCCACAAGGGTCCACCATGACCCTTCCACCTCCATATATGTACTATCAATAGCCTCTCATTTCATCTATCATTCATTTTGGGTATGTACCCTATCTCTCTCCCTCCTTCTCAATCCACCTATGCAATCTGCACCATTTACTAGAATTTTGCCCCCGTCATATGCCCAAAACCAACCCTTTTCTACTACAGAGGCACCCATCCATCATAACCTACCAATGACCTAATAAAATTAATGTTGGACAAGATGCGGACATTGAAGCATCAGTTTTAGCTTTCAAACACTCTCACCTACGACGAGATTTGTAATGAGCCTATGCATCCATCCATCCCTATTCATCCACACCCCATGCATTAGGAAATGCCTAAAGTTAACTGTTTCATTAGCAAAGAAGACCCACAACAACATTTTTGGTCTTTTAAACACGGGTGCTACATATTCACCCATGATGATGCTTTTCTCTTGAGGACCTTTCCCATGTTCTCGACTAGACCTGTGTTAGACGGGTATAGTGGGTTACCTAAACACTATATTTTCATTTAATCAAGTATCCCAAGCCTTCTTTGATCACTTCTCTATCAATATTGTTAAGAATGTTACCATGACTGACCTATACTCCACGTGTCAGTATGATGACAAATCTATCACAGATTTTGTTGCTCACTGGTGTAGCCTAATCAATCAACTCACATTCTAACTACCACAAACCGAACTCATCGAGCTCTTCACATGGGCTTACACTAGACATATCTCATTGACCCTATAGGTCCAAACTTTCTGAACCTTCGATGAAGCATTCACCATGGCACTGAAAGCTAGAGATTCGGCCATCAAAGAGAAGAAAATCCAATTACGCAATAAAAATTCGGCATTCAAGTCAAATGATACCTCTTCTTCTTCCAAACCACAGAACAATTATTCAAAGGCCAAGGGGACCACTAACATAGTGGTACTTAAAGCTGGCCCAACTCATCCATCAAATTAGGCTAGCCCCTCATCTAATCTCTCACCCATCCAGACTTTTCAATTCAGACGAGAACAATGGAAATACACCCCAATTGGGGAGCCTTATTCTTTTGTCTTAGAAAAGCTCATTAAAGTTGGGGCCATCACCCTTCCACCTATAAAACCACACACTGGTTTTGACCCTTCTCACCCAACACCCGTATGGTATAAAACGCATGACTTCTATAACTATCATCAAGTAAAGGGTCACAGGTGATGGAAATTACATCACGTTTAAAAGCATTGTCCAAGAAATGCTTGAGAAAGGCAAGTTAACCTTGGATAATCCTAACATACCGGCTAATCAAAACCTACACATATTCAAGAAACCCTTTCCCAATCATGCCCCTTTGTCTGATCAAACCGGAGAAACCTCAACTCATGATAGCCATACCCGTGAGGTCCACGCTATTTTCAGCGATGCACCCGTTGCTTCCGAATTACCTCATATCCCTTCCATAGAGGAAATTCTAGCCCGAAGTCTTCCACCTACACTTGAACCCACTTCACCTATTCCTCCACCCATAGAGGAACACCTTTCACCTCCTTCCTCACCCATGGAGGAGCCTTATGCTAATATAGAGGCTATTTCACCTTTGGCTTCTCCACTTAGAGAGCCGTCACCCACAATACTTCTTCAATCCATGGAGGATACTTGTTTATCTCCTCTACCCATAGAGGAGCACCCATCATCTCCTCCACCTATCAAGGATCCAATAGAGATACCTTTTCCTCTAGGTGAGCATTCTCCATCAGCTACCCAAGATCCTGCAGACCTACTTTCAGCTCTCTTACCCACGGAAGCTGAAGCTAGCAAATTCCCCATCTCTAAGACACACTTTATGGGAATAGCCATTAAGTCCTCATCAACCTCACCTACAGACATGTCATTCTCACGTTTAGCCGATCACCTAGATTATGTGGATAGAGCCTTACTATGGAGTTGTGATGGGTATCCCCTGCTACCCACCTTCCTTTTCATCACATTTACCTTTTATCAAACCACCTTTATCACAACTTCTTCCACGATACCTATCACAGCTCAACATACACCCTCACCCATAACCCAACATACATCTAAATCCAAACCCGCACCTACATCATCTTCCTTAACTAAACCTATCACTACCTTAGGGGTCACCCCAACCACCAACCTTACTCATCCACCTATCAAACTAGATTTAGCTACATCCTCCAAAGTCAACACCAAACCTACTCTAGCACCCAAACAAAAGAACCAAACTCATAAAACTCACACACCAACTGCAACAATCACACCCGCATCACCTTCACCCTTTCCATTCATCTTAGGACCTCAACCTCTCTCGTGTAGTTAAGAAACCTCCATGTGTCAATAAACCAAAAAACAACGGCCCATTCTTTCCTCGTAAACCTCTAACATACCTAAGTACCCAACATGAATTACACCCACACCTATAGCATCTTTACCACCCATACCTCCAATACCTTCAGAAAATTCTTCACTACCCACTACACTTCGGTCTCTATCCCTCACATCCCCTATATGACCCACACAATCTACCTTCACAACACCCTTGTTATCTCCTTGGGTAACTCGCCTCTCTTCCCCATCCACTTTTCCTCTAGATCTTATACACTCATATCACCTTTACCCAAGAAAGTGTAACCCAAGGACAAAAATTTTCTACCCTCCAATAAGGTAGTCAAAACAAACATGCACCCTTCTACCCATTCATCTACCATACCCTACCCAAGAAAACACAACCAACACCCAAGACCACTCCAAAGACCCAAAACCATAGCTTGACCCATTCCTCCTCAAGGATTGTTCCTCAACAATCAGCCATACCTACACCCAAACCCACTTTCACTTCCCATTACAACCTACTAGCAGGTCTTATGCCAAAATATTAACCAACCTCGCTTGAGAATTTTGTCATCACATTACCGCCACTTAGGCCTTATGAACCCCTCAAAACCAATCCAAAAGGGTTTCATGCAACTAAAATTTACACCTACTATTGTGTGCCAGGGCACGATGTGGAGAATTACAAGGCTTTGAGAATCGTCCTTATCAAGTTGTGTCTTCCTAAAGCTAACTTTGATGATGATGACCTTCTTGATGAGGACCCCATTTCACCAACACCCATTCCCATAGTCCTTCCCTCACTGCCTACTCAAAACCATGACCTCCACCCCCACAGCTCCTAGAACCACCCCCAAGATTCAAAATTAACATGGTTCACATCAGAGAACTTGCTACACCATTACCTAAATGTCATTACACCTAGCTCACTTCACAAGGATTTTCTCCCACAGTAGGTTTTTTCCCATCATGTCGTTATACCACTCATCCTACACCTTCTCCATTTGCCAACTCCCCTCAGATCAACATGATACATGTCACTACTCATGCTTAGAGAGATAAAGGTAAGTAAAAGGCAACTGACTCACCAACTAATCCTATACCCAACATACCATCTGCACCCACACCTAAGATTACTATCTACAACCCCACATACTCTATTTCTAATGGGGTCACAGATCACACAATGCTCAAACAACTAAACCAATCCCTCTTCAAAATGTCCCTATATGACCTCATCCAAACCTCGAATCCCATCGTCAAGCTCTCATGGAGGTTCTTCAATCTATTGATTTTTCACCCAATGACCCTACACCTATAGCTTCCATTATCACACCCTATCATGTAGCCTCTTTCACCAAATTGCCACCTTTATCCACACCTCACCCTACTCACCAAATAGCCTCCCTTAGCTTCTTAGAGGAAGAGATCACACCGCACCAAATGGATGACCCAGACCTAGCCCTCTTCATCTCTATCCACATTGATGATGTACATGTATGACATGTAATAATAAATGGGGTTGGTAGCATTAACATCATTTCATCTCATGCATTCACTCAAATGTGCATACCTCGAAATTGCATGCATAAACATCCTGTCATGTTGCATTCATTCAATGATGATATCACCTCTACACTAGACACCGTCATCCTCCACATTTGTGTGGCCCCCATAATATTATAGAGTTATTTTACGTCTTAGAGGGGGAATTTCAATATAACGTGTTTCTTAAACCATGCAAACCATGGATTCATGTCATGGGTTGCGTTCCTTCCACTTTGCATCATTGTGTAAATTTTGAGCATGGAGGGCACACTTATACTATTCCAAACTGATCCATCACCTTTCAAAACATGTAACATGCTTTACCAACCCAATGACGTGCTTATACCCATTAACGCGTCTACCTCCATGACCACTATTGCTTCACATACACCTCCTCTTACCAATAACCGCTACCTACACCGCACCTACCACCTACCACCACCATAACCTCCGTGGCCAACCCATCAGCCTCCCAATCCATTAACTCTACCTCTACATTGACCTCTAACACATCATCGATTGTAGCTACCCATATACCAACAACCAATCCCTTGGAAGGTGTTTTTCAACGCCTCACTCCTGGGACTATCACTGTATAGTGATAACACATTCCTTACTCCACAAGAGTATGGAAGTCTTCACCAACACCCATGCTATAATCACCACATAGGATAACACCTCCTTTATGGTCCTCCTCACCTTCGTACTGGTCTCACATATGGGGGACTTGATACTACCACTTACACACCTGAACCACGGTCACAAACCCACCCATTTTCCTCTAACTTATACTCACTCACCAATCGTTGTTTCACCCACACCTTCCTACACTGATGTGTGTGGAATGGTTTTAGTTTTGGATCTTACGAGCAAAGTCACCATATTGTTATTCCATGTACTACCCAGTAAACATAACACCCGTAGTAGTGGTATCGGCTTTGTTGAACCACCTACCAAGCAGTCCGCATTGAACTCATTGAGGATATTATCCCTTCTCTGCCTCTTCACCTACTCGCCTTCATCGCCACCTTCACCGACGTTGATGGATCCCAAATATATCTCTCCTAATTTTTATTTTTCATAAACACCATTTCCTTGGGGCCTTTGACTTATCAACATGAGGGAGAGGCTCCTTCTTCTCATCCCTTCCTGTATCCCGAAATGATCGATGATGATACACCTTCAATTAATGTTGTTCAATTTCAAGATGATTAATCTATACTCACCTAACTTGGTGCGTAAGACTCATATATTCATCGATCATTACCCTCTAAGATTCAAACTATGTTGAATTAATTGACTATCGAGATTAACATTCATACTTAGGATGACCCGCACATCCTAAAGATCGTTCAATCTTTAGATGCTACTTTCTTCGAACGAATAAGAAGCCATCACTTCTTTTCTCAAAGATCATAATGACGCTTTCACTTGGTCTTATGTAGACATTCACAGTATTGAACCCACCATAGTGGTCCACAATATCATGATCAATTTCTTCGATGCTAATCCCATTAAATAAAAAATATTTGCGAGGAAAATACACCCTCGATTGCCCTTCTCGTCAAAGAAAAACATCAACATCTTCTTTCCATTTCCTTCATCCTACCCATTGATTATCCTCATTGGATCTCTAACATTGTCCCCGCACTAAGGTGACAGGGGACTCTCACATTTTCACAAATTTTTGACCTCAACCTAGCCTACTTAAAGGACAACTTCCCATTACTCCTTTCATATTGATCAACTGGTTGACCTTATCCTAGTCACGAGATGCTATCACTCATGGATGGCTTCTCGGGTAATAACCAAATCTTACTTGCCCTAGAGGATCAATATAAAACCGCATTCATCACCCCTTGGGGGACCTTCTTCTATCGATTCATGCCTTTTGGCCTTAAAAATGCTGGTGCCACATATCAGTGGGCTATGACTTATATATTCCATGAAATCATGCATTGTATATTGGAAGATTACGTGGATGATCTCCTAGCCAATTCTAAATACTGCTCTGAGAACCTTTCCATCCTCAAAACCATTTTTGACCACCTCATTAAATATTGCATTCACCTTTAACCCAAGAAGTACTTATTTATGGTCCTCTCAAGAAAGCTCATGGGATTTATCATTTCCCTACATGGTATAGAAGTTGACCTGGTAAAACTCAAGGCCATTCTAGAAATGCCTCCACCCACTAACCTTAGATAAATCCGTAGCCTACAAGGTAAGTTGTAATCTATTTTCCATTTCATTTCACAATTATCTGATCGATGTCAACCATTTCATCACCTTCTTAAGAAGGATGCTTCCTTTAAATGGGGTGATGATTTCCACAAATATTTTGAGGCCTTAAAACAATACCTTTTCCAACCACCCACTACTCATTCCACCTAAAGATAATCAACCTTTCTACCTATACATCTCAAATTTGTGATCACTCTTTGGGAGTCATACTCACTCATCATGATGAAAAACATAGGGAGCATGTAGTTTATTACATAATCCATACTCATTTGAAATATGAAACCCGATACAACCATCCCAAAAATTTTGTTTAGCCTTAATTTCCATTGCCACAAAACTCCGCCATTACCTACTCAACCAAAAACTAAGTTTGTGACCAACATTGACCCCTTACACTTCATGTATGCCAAACCTTATCAAAATCAGCATGCCGCATGATGGCTTATGCTTTTAGCTAACCTTGATCTCAAATTTATTCATCAAAATTCCATCAAGGGCTAAGCTATTCTGACCAATTGGCTCAGCTATCCAATGCACCTATTTCTGGGATCAACCCTCTAATTTTGACTTTCCGCATGAGTCAATCGCTTCTACCCTTTCCTAGACGAACCCACTTACCAAATGACACTCTTCTTCAATGGTTCTAAGTGTCAACATGGGGGTGGGGCTGTTGCTATCCTCATTCCACTCGATGGTGAACCCATGCCTTTGTCTTTAAAACTCTATTTTTATTGTACAAACAATATTGCCAAATACTAAGCACTCGTATTAGGTCTCCAAGCTGCCTACACCCTAGATGTCAAATCAATCAACATATTTGGTGATTCTCAATTGGTTATAAACAAAGTAAATGGTATATAAAAATGTTGTAATGAGATACTTCAAAAGTATAAACATCATGTGGACATACTTTTGACCACTTTTGACCATTATGGCCTTTAGACCGTCCCCCGTTCAACCAATAAATTTGTAGATAACATGGCCTCGCTTGGCCTCTCAAATACCCTGCTTCACCCGCAGATTATAAAATATTTGTCACCATGTAATGTCTTCAATCACCCTCCTATTTACCTCATAACATTTACTCCATCGAACCTCCACCCGACCCTAGTGACCTTTGGTATAAACAATACTCGACTACCTTTCTCTCTTCTTCTTACCTTCTAATCCCACCCATAATGGACAATGCACCTTCCTTAAAAATGTCTCTGTATTACGTCATCATGGGAGACATCCTCTATAAGCATGGATTTTATGGTATTCTCTTACGATGCCTCATGAGTTCTAAAATTCTTTATACCATTAAGGAGGTTCATGATGGTATATGTGGAGGTCACTTTTAGTGGCCTTGCTATTGCTAAGTGTATTCTTTGCCTAGGCTATTATTGTCGACCCTCAACCATGATTGTTTAGACTATGTCAAACATTGTGTAAAATGCCAACAACATGTCAACCTTCATCATACACCCAATCATGCCCTTACAGGTCACTCGTGACCTTTAGCCCTTCTCTCTCGATGGGGTTTGGATCTTGTCAGAGAGATCAACCCCCATTATTCCCAATTCCATCAATGGATTATCACCGCTACCGAATACTACACATAATGGGTTAAAGCCATACCACTCATCTCCACAAAATCTGAGAAAATATGTGAGTTCATCAATCATCACATCATTTTCCACTTTGGTGTTCCTCATCACCTCATCACTGATAATGGAAAACAATTTAAAAACAAAACATTGCAAAAATTTGTGACACCTTTGGCATTCAGCTAAGTTTCTCATCACCTTATTACCCACAAACCAATGGCTAAGCTGAATCTACTAACAAAACATTAAAAAAATTCTCGTGAAAGTAGTTAATGATACTAGGAAGGATTGGCATACGCACATTCCTTTTGCCTTGTGGGCATACCACACTAGTATCTATACTTCCACTGCTGCCACGCCTTTTGTTTGTCTATGGTCTAGAGGTTGTTCTACCTCTCGAAGTCCAAATTCCCTCACTTCACATTTCTCTCTGTGACATGCTCAATGATGATGACTTTCGTTAGGACCATTTAGCCCAACTTGAGTTATTATACAAAAGTCATCTTAATACTCTTGACCACCTTCAAGTTTACCAAAAATGTATCAAACGTACCTACGAAAAATGTGTCCATGAAAAAACCTTCCAAGTTGGTGACCTTGTCTTGAAATAAAATCAACATGTAACCAAAGTAGAAAAAATTAAACGAGACAAATTTGCTCCTAATTAGCTTGGACCATACATCATAACCCATACTTACGGATCAGGTGCTTATCGTTTATCTTCACTTGATGGTAAACTTGAACCTAAGCCCCTTAATGCCTTGCATATTCGACCATTCTACTATTGACTTTTAGTCCTACATCACTTTTTGCCTCTTTCCATGCTTGTCCCTTGAGCACTATCCACTTCTTATACCTCACCGATGACTAAACAAGAATCATGTGAGTACCCGTCACTTGTCATCTTCTCTTGAATATGTGTACCATGGCACTGCACATAGCATGATTCTCATGGATACTTTTGTCTACCTTTAGATGAGATCCCATGGTTGTTTCACCCTACTTTCTAAACAAGAATCTTCCTCTTCACCTTGGTCTTGTCCATGACTCCAAAGCCATTACATGGGACCCAACTCCTTGATTCAAACTTCTAATAAAAATATGACTCCCTCAAAAGGACATCTTCCTCTCGACAATCGCTATTATAAATAGACTGCTCCCTCAAAGGACAACTATGTAAGGCTCTTTCAAAAAAAAATGAGAGAAATTGAAGCTTCCCGCATTGATCAGCTTCACAAATACCTCAAGGAGTTAATTTCCTCATCCCATATAGACTTCCCGCATCAATCAGTCTATCTCAAATATCAAGTCAAATAATAAAAAAAAAAATCATGGACTTGCCCATTATGACCATGGATCTCTTGCCCAAAGAGCATGCTACCTCATACCATATCAAAATTAACCACCTTTCACCCTTCTCACCATTCCAACTCCCATTTCCTACTACCTCAAGAGACCTCTTGGAACTATGCCATTTAGTGCTCATGTGACTAATTTTCACCCTTATAACAATCAATCATGCAATTCCTTTAGGGTCTTACGTTCATCACCTCCTCCAAGGTAAGATCTACACAATATGATCCTAACCAATCAGGTGGCTTTCTTTCCCCCTCTTATCCTTTACCTTCTTTATTATGTATTTATTACCTTATACAGGACATGGTCCTCAAGGCTTACCTTTGGGGTAATCTTCTTCTTTTTTTCCACAATCGGAATTGCCTATACCATTTTTCCTATAACCCACCCACACCTAATAGACCTAAACCCAAATCATGCCTAAAACCTAACAACTCATTTTCATACCTCCTCATATTCTTCCCTAGCTTATGGGAGAACTACATTGGCCTGAAGTCCCTTTTCACCGGGACTATGTAGGCATAACTCCAAGGGCATGGGGCCCTTGGAGGTTAGCTCAACCACTCTCTACCCTAACCAATTCATTCTTCATCTTCCTAAATCACATTCCACCCCACTTAGTTTCCTTTTTATATCAACAATTGGACATCAAACCAAATAGACAACTAGTTGCTTAACATTTTTATCATCATCATCACAACATATATTTATTATGAATACCATTTCTCTAACATCATCATGCATGTGTTATAAAGAATTTTAACAAATGACCCATATCATCATTCATTGCACAAATTAATTAATTACTACTTCAACCAATTTAACCTCACTTCATGCCTAAACCAACCTGACTCAATCCATGCCTAAGACCTAATTAAACCATGCCTAGACCACCAACCTGACTCAATCCATGCCTATGACCTGACTCAGTCACGTGCCCTACCTTACCGTGGTCGGTTATCCTATTATGACATTGGTCACCCTCTATTGCACATTGCCCTAAATTTTACCCTATTACCCTACCCGTCACTCTTTTTTCCACACCTAACCTTTACCTTGACCATTCCTCTCACCCTATTTCCCTCATCATTTATTACCTACCCGCATCCTCAATTAGGAACTGGTTATTTTACCCATACCGTGACCTTACCTATGTCGTGATCTAGATTCTTAGACCTAGACCATTGCTAATGACCTTTGACCTCATGTGATCACTATACCTTGTGGCATTGTTACCTATGTTGATTGACCTGACGACCTTACCTTGCCTCTTGTTGTAACCATTTATCCTAACCCTATCTTTGGTGTACCGAAACACACCTAAACATTCTTGCACCTAACCTATGTCATGTTTCCTAACCATATCCTATACCTTGATACCAGAATAATCTCAACCTTGTTTCGATAAACCTATCAACCTTAGACAATGTAGAGTTTTCCTGCTCTTCAACCTGGTATTGTGTTGCAGTTTATACGTGTGTGTATTTGACTATTACTACCTTTGACCCTGACCCATTACCTAGATTACCCAAGTAGACCTTTCTCCTTTTTCCCCTGTTACCCACCTTCCTTTTCATCACATTTACCTTTTATCAAACCACTCACCGATTTTTCCTTCTGCCTTGTCAGTTTTTGGTTTAAGGGGGAACACCTCCACCCACACATGGGGTAACCACATCTTATTTTTGTCAACGTTGCTTACCAATACAAGCTACGCAACAAAAAGGGGCAAAATGTAGACACTAAAATTAGGTCACACTCCCCTTTGGTCCCTCATCAAATAAACACCATTGAACACATTCACCTAACTATGGCCCCCTTCACCCTACTATAATATTAATTTAATTATTTAAATTAAATTAATTCATTATCCTCACCATATTTATTATTTAAATATCCTAATTGGGATAATGCCCACATATCCACCTCATCTAGCCACCTCACCCTAAGACCTATTCTTAGTAAGTTTCCATAACTAACTAAGACCTACCCAAACCCTAAAAATCAATTCCTACATTCCCTCTAACCACATTCCCACATGTTAGAAGGAAGCTTCTAGTCTAACCCATAGGAAAATGAAACAATATCCCCAAAAATCAAGGGGATCTTCCAGCTTAAGCCAAAACCACCATCGGTTACCATTTAATTCCCAAAACAACCTTATTTTTAAGGTTGGAAGATTCCTGAGAGATATCACATCTTTTGAGAATAAGTTTCAGGGAGAACACACATGCAAAGAAGGAGATCAAGTATTTTCTCTTACACACATCCAACATTCACCTAGCAACCATCCAGCACTCACCCCAACATAGATTTGATCCAATCAGGTAAGAAGGAGAGCACATGCAGCCCATGCAAGAGCTCCCCAACATTTGGTGATCCTCTGCAGCATTCAACCTCTTATCAACACCTTCATTCCTCACTCATAGATGTCTAGAACCAGATTCCATGTAAGTAAAACATTTTACTCCTCTATTTCACTTATTTCATCATTATATTTTCATCATTTGTTCTCCTATCCACCCACCGACCTCCTTTAACACTCACCCCTCCATATCCCTATTAAAACCTCACCAAATCCCATCCAAATAACTCAATACCTCATTCGACCAGCCTAGTCATTTGTGCAATCATAACAGAGATCTAAAGCTCATTCTCGTGATAGTCCCAAGACCCCACAATAACTAGCACTGGTTCTCCCAAACTAGTGTCGATCACCCTTAACCGACATCGGTCTCTGTATCTACCAACACATCCCAGAATAGTAACCTACCTGCCTATTCCCACATCACCCTTACTCACCCGTGACCTCCCTAAGACCTCTCGTTAGACCTCAGAGAGACCCAAAACTAGTTACATGACCTTCGGATCTTATTTCAACCTAGCTCGTTAGAGTAGATCTTTCTTATTGTGTTTTAAATGAGATACCTAAATCATTTTAACTCGCAATAGAATTTACTTTATTACCAAAGCATCAAATTGTTTTAAACAAGTGGATTGATAGCTATCTTGGAAGTATCACACTTCTCGATCTAGCATATGCTAGGTAGTCCATTTCATATATTGTTTAACTCTTTCTGGTGGTCTTACTTTTTATTTCAGGTAGTTCCTCCTAGCCTAAAGGAATCTCTCATGATAAATCGTGGATCAAGGAGTCAACACACATGTAACACTATCAACCAACATTTTAAGAAGTATTCCTCCTACGCCCATTACCCTATCTATTTCATCATTTTCAAAGAAATGTCTAAGAATAAGGTGAAACATATACATAGTCTAATAATCTATAAGAGTATGGCTTATGTAATAAACCATTTGTTCCCTGTTTTCCCGTCACGATCAGCAATCATAGAACCCAAGGAATGGTTAGTGGCTAAAATGTATAAATAGAAATGTTGGTCATCTTTGGGTGGGATGAACATGGGTGGTTGAAGAAGACATGCCTTTAACGCTTCAAAAGATTTATGGCACTCATCATTCCAGTTGAAGGAGACATCCTTTTTAAGAAGATGATGAAAGGGGTAACATTGGTCAAAAATTTTAGAAGTGAAACATCGAATATAATGAAAATTTCCTTGAAAACTACTCGCTTTTTTTAGGTTAGTTGGCAAAGGAATCTCTAGAATATCCCCGATTTTAGCAAGGCCAACTTTGATGCCATGTAAGAAACAATGAAACCAAGTATTTTTGAAAGAGAATAGTGAAGATACACTTATTTGGTTGAAGGTGAATGTAGTACTTGATAAGGCAATAAAAATAATTTTAAGAATTCCCAGTGCTTAGATCAAATTTTAGACTTATCGAGAAGGTCATCAACGTAATCCTCTTGTATCCGATGCATGATGTCCTGAAATATATAAGTCATGGCACATTGATAAGTGAAACTTGTATGTTTTAGGCAAAAGGGCATGATATGATAGCAAAAATTCCCCCAAAGGGGTGACGAAGGATGTTTTGTGTTGGTCTTCTACATGAGTATTATTGGTTATAACCTAAGAATCCATCCATAAGAGATAACATTTCATGGCCAGCTATAAGATAAACAAGTTAGTTAGTACTATGTAGAGGAAATTCATCCTTTAGGTAAGCAAGGTTGAGGTTGTAGAAATCCATACGGATGTTGAGTCCCCTCTTGCTTTAGTGATAGGAACAATGTTAGAAATCCATTGCGGATAGTCGATAGGTAAAATGAAAGAAATAGAAAGAAGGCATTGGATTTCTTCTTTCACAAGAAGGGCAATGTGTGGATGCATTTTTTGCAGCTTTTATTTCATAGGTTTAGGATCAGAAATATTAACGATATTATGTGCCATGATATTTGGGTCAATACCAGGCATATCGGCGTAAGACCAAGAAAAAGCATTGCTATGATCTTGGAGAAAAGACATGAAGGCTTCTATTTTTGGAATCTAAATATTGGCCTATCTTTAGCATGTGAGGGTCTTCTTGAGTGTGAATGTTGATCTCTATGGTCGATTCATTTAACATGGTTTGTGTCTTAGAAGGTAATGAACAATGAATGTAAGAAGCTTCCGCACCTAGATAGGTGAGAACAAAATCATCATCCTGACATTGAACAACATTAATAGAAGGAGTGTCTTCTTCCAACATGTCGTATATAGAAGAGGAAGGGAACGTGATGCCTCACCATCACGATGATAGGTCGAGGTACCAAGGAAATAGTGGTCATGAAAAAAAAAGTTTGGAGGTATGGATTTTGGATCCATTGACTCTGTAGGTGATGGCGGTGCGAGAGGTGAAGATGGTAAAGAAGGTGAAGAAGGTGAAGAAAGTGAATAAGGTTGATCTTCCTCTACAAGGTCGAATATTTCCTTCTTAGGATTAGGTGGTTTTGAAAATCCAATGCTATGGTGGTCCTTACGTTTGTGGGTAGTACAAGGAATAATTATGTGATGAACATGTTTGTAAAGACCAAAGCCAAATCCTTTCCAAGCATAGTGATAGAGAAAGGTGCAAGTGAAACAATAGTTGGAGAGGTAATGAAAGTTAGAGGAAAAGGTCATGTTTGAGTAGGTGGTTTGGGTGAATAGGAAGAAGTATCAAGTCCCCCAAATGTTAGGTTGGTGTGCAAGTGAGGGGGACCATATGGAAAGGTTTCTCCTATATGAAGGTCATAATGTGGGTGTTGATGAAGGTTTCCATACTCTTGAGGAGTTTGGAAGGTATCAATATTGTACAAGTGATACTCCCCCAATGTAAGGCATTGAAAAACAACTTCCAAAGGGTCAGAAGTAGGTACTTGGGTGGCGGGAATGGAAGAAGAAGAAGAACAAGGGTTAACTTTGGAAGTTGTGGCAATAGTGGGGAGAGGAGTGCTAGTTGATGAATTCACAATAGCATAAGTGGTAGAGGAAGAAATGATGGAAGATGAAGTGGTCATGGTAGAATATGAGGTGGGTGTGGTAGTAGATAAGACGGTAGTGGTAGTAGAAAATGAAGCACCAAAGGAAGTAGGTGAGGTAGTGGTGATGGTAGATGCCTTAACTAGAATAAGGAAATCATTAGGTCAATACAACATATTACATTTTAAAAGGAAAGGGGTTTACTTAAATAGTATAAGGGTGTCCTTCATATTCAAAATTGACATAACGATGTAAATTTGAAGGTAAAAACCCTATGACACGAATCCAAGGTCATCTCAACAACATGTTATATTGGAATTCCCCTAATATCATAAAAAAATTTAGGAATGGTGTGGGGACCCATGTGTATGTGGAGAATGATGGTGCCAAGGGTAGTGGTTATGACATAATTGAATGAATGCTGCATAACTAGGTTATTATGCATGCAATACGAAGGTATGCACATTTTTTCATATTTACAGAAGAAATTATATTGGTGCTCACACCTCCATTGATCAAAATTATTTAGACATGAGTATTATCAATGTAGACATAGATAAAGAGGGTAGGGTCAGGATCCTCTCAATGGAAAGTAGAAATTTCCAAGTCGAGAAACTAATACCGTAAATCTGATGAGTGGTAGTGGGGATGGAGGTTTTGAGTGAAGCATTAAGAGTAGCCACATGATGAGGGGTGAAAATGGTGGCAACAGTGAAGGGTCATTTAGCACCTCAATGGTTTACTGGATTTCAAGAAGGGCATGTCGATGAGATTTAGAGGTTTGGATGAGGTCATACAAGGACATTTTCAAAGGGGATTAATGTAATTATTTGACCATGGTGCGATGTATAAAACATAAGAAATTAGATAGGATGACCCATGTAGATAGTTACCTTAGGTGTAGGTGTAGATGGAATGTTGGGTAATGGTGTAGTGGATGGGTTGTCTATTGTCTCTTTCCCTTTATCTTTTTACGTTCGAGTAGTAACTCGAACCATATTGATCTGAGGAATAGAGGGAGATGAGTCATGAAAGTTATAAGGACATGATGGGAAAAAACCTAGTACGGGATAAGAACCTTGCGAAATGAGTATATCACATTGGAATTTAGGAGGGTTTTGGGCTAGCTCTTTAATCTAGACCATGTTAATCTCAATGGTTGGAGGAGGAAAATAAAACTGTGGAGGTGGAGGTGAAGGCTATTGAATATTTATTGGTTTAGATCATATGGCGACAGGTGAAGGTGGAATGACGTTCTCCTCTAATTATTCATCTTCTTCCAAGGGGATTTCTACATTACAAAGTTGAAAGAGAACATTTCTAAGCACCTTACAATCCTCGATATCATGTCCTAGAGAATGATGATATGCATAGATCTTAGTATCATCAAACCCTACTAGTTTAGGTTTGAGAAGGTCATAAGGTTTAATGGGAGGCAATGTGATAGATGAGGTTTATAACAACCTAGCAAGGACATTAGAATAGGATCTTACTAATGGATTGAAATACGAAGTCAGAGTGGGTTTGTGTGAAGGCATGGGTAATGAATTTGAAATAGGTGTTGTTTGAGGTGGTGTAGGTGGAGTTACCTTTTTGACAAGTAACAAAGATTTTGTTTTTGGTTTTGATTTAGGTTGCAACTTCTTGGGTAAAGGTGTAGGTGGGGAATGTGAGGTAAAAGGGAATATAGAAGATGAAGGAAATTTTAAGGGATATGGTGAAAGTGACTATGTTGGTAGTGGCATGGTAGTAGGTAATGTAGGTGATGTATGCAAAAAGGGAAATGAAGATGAGGGTGTAGGTGTGGGATGAAAATTTAATGTAGGTAAAGGTATGGATGTGGGCTGAAGTGGTAATGAAGGTATAGGTGTAGGTGATGTATGTAAAAATGGAAATGAAGATGATGGTGTAGGTATGGGTTGAGGGTATGATGACGGTAAAGGTGTGGTTGTAGGCTACCACACATGAGGTTTGTTTTGGTGAAGAGGTAAGGGCATGGGAAAAGGGACTGGTGAAGGTGTAAATGTAGGTTATCGTATCTTAGAATTTCCTTGGTGAATTGGTTTCTTAACCAAGGTTGATGGATATGGGACTAAGATCTATGAAGGAGATGAGGTTTAATAAGGCCTAGGAGAATGTGGCTTCTTCTTAAGCATGGAAGCTAACTTTAGGATGAACGATTGTGTAGTTGTCGGTCTAATTTGATGGCGGGATGTGCTAGAATAGGTATAGGGTGGACCCCCAGTGTAGCAGTGGGTTCAGTTGAAGATTTGGAGGTTGATGAGAATTTAGGTGTAGGTGAAGGTTGGGGTGAAGGAGAAGATGATGAAGAAGGAATGGATATGACTGGTTTAGGTTTTGTGGTCTTGGTTGACTAGAATACCTTTGGATAAATGGTGGAGGTATCTATGGGAAACATTTACATTTGAGTAGATACTTGGAATTACGGGAACCCTCAGAGCATGGTGTGATTGACATAATCCAACTGGTCTACCAAACGTTAGAATTTATTTGGTCTAGAAAGTGATGAAAAAGTTGTGGCACCTATTCAAAATTTCAATTTAAGTGACATAGGGAAGGCTTATGCCTTAGATTCATTCAAGTAAGAGTGATGCTAGAAGATCGATAGGATCATGGAAGACCCTCAAGTGAAGTGTCCCTTACATAAAGAAGATATACTATTGGCTCCTCAATGGGGTGAGGATACGGAAAAATGTGTGATATAGAATCTTCTTTGGGAAGAAAGGTTAATAGGGTCAACCTCTTATTGGATTGAGGAGCAAGTGAAATGGGTTCCTCCTTGGGTAAAGGCATCATCAAGATAGTTTTAATGATAGGTGAATATGTACATGTAGTTGGTTCCTCCATGGGTAGAGGAACATGTGTGATAGGCTCTATAATGAGTGTGGACATAGATGAGGTAAGCTCTTCTATAGATGAAGGGCTAGATGTGAGGGGCTCCTCTATGGGTAGAAGAGTAGAAGGATTAGGATTTTCCATGGGTAAGGGATCTTGCGTAAGGATTTCCTCGATAGTGGGGATGAGAGGTAACCGAGAAGAAGAGATAGGTATAGTGTCGAAGATGGCATGAAACTCATAAAAATTGGTATTATAAGTCTCATCCATTTGGTTTGATGATTTATTGTGGTTTGGGAAAGCATTTTTAAATATTTGCAAGTTTTTGTTTTCCTGAGCATTAGGATTGTCGAGGAAGAGATCTCCATTATATAATATCTCCTAGACAATATTCTTAAATGTTTTATAGTTTCCATCACTATGAACCCTAACACGATGGTAGTTGCAATAGTAATTTTATTTATACCATGTGGGAAAAGAATAGGAAGGATCAAAACCAGTATGTGGTTTAATCGATGGAAGGAGGATAGCCCTTAATTTCAATAATTTCTCCAACACAGAGGAGTAAGGTTCCCCTATGGGAGTATATCGTCAATGTTCATACTTATATTGAAATTCTAAATAGGTGAAAGAGTATAAGGTTGTTTTGGTTAGTCAGTATGGATGAGATGGACCAACTTTCGGACCACTGCATTAGTAGATCCTTTGGGCTTTGAATGATTGGTTTATGGTTTGGAAGAAGAAGAAGAGTCATTTGGTTTGAAGGGAGCACTCTTGTTGCATAATTGTAATTTCTTCTCTTTAATAGCATGAGTTTCAAGTTTCTGAGCCATTATGAATGCCTCATCAAACATTTGGAAGGTTTGGACTTGGATAATTTAGGGAGATATGTATGACACAAGCCCTAGTAAACAAATCTATTAGTTTACTTTGGGGCAATTGGAAAGTGATTTAATTAGTAAGGCTTTTCCAACGTATGAAAAAATATGTGATAGAATCATCTTCATATTGGTGTATCAAATACAAGTCGGTCATGGTAACCTTCTTGAAAATGTTAATGGAGAAATGATTAAGAAATACCTGGCTAGTTGGTTGAATGAAAGATAGAGTGCCTAGGTAAGGCACTATACTAGTCTAAGGCGATTCCTATCAAGGGCATTGGGAAAGTTCAAAGAAGAAGGGACCATCATGGGAAATCAGATAACATACGTGTTTAAAATATCAAAATTTTTGTTGTGGATCCTCCTTGCTATGAAATAAATTAAACTTTTTCATTTCCCAATTTGCGGGGTATGAATGAATTGGCATAGAAGGGTGAATAGGCTCATTAAAAATCTTGTCGTAAGTCATAGAATTGTGAGATCCATAAAAAAATGCTTCTAGGGTTTTCATCTTGTCCATCATCATCTTGATCAAATATGTGGTTGGATTTGATTGAGGTTCACCTCCGGTGGTATAAGGAGGTGAACACGATGAGTAGGATGTAGGTGGTATACCAATATATGGAGGTGCCTAGTAAGTTAACTAAGAAGGGGTAGATAGGTAGTGACATATGATGATGGAATATACCGTAAATGGGAGGTGTATGTGATAGGTGGTGGTTGAGATAGGGTATATGTGGGAGGAATGTATGTCAAGACCCTCCTAGCGATAGGCGAGTAAAAAGTGGCAGGGGATAGGCATGACTAGACTCGAAGAGGGGTCGATGTAACTGGAGGTTGTAAAATAGGGATCCCTACACTAAGATCCACAGATGATGGTGGGGTATATGTCATAGGGGGAAAAATGTAAAAGTTGTGATAGATGTCATAGGTGCTGAAAATATCGATGATGTAGCATCTGAGAAATGATGGGTGATGAGGTTGGAGCAGGTAATGTTACACTGTGATCTACTGACTAATACGTATGGGGAAAGAGAAGGATACATGGAGGTAGGCATCCCAAACAAAGGCTAACTTGATGAGTCATGGGTGGAAGAATGGGCTAAGTAATATTGTAGGGTGGCGGTATTATGATTGAGGAATTTTGTGAATTCCTCATCACCTATAGGTACAATGGGAGGTACGTTGGGGTCCATAGGCAAAGAAATAGAAGGTGGAGATGGCATAAGGGGAATGGTTGATGGATGGCATGAAAGACTAGGGTGCTGACTTGTCTATGAGTAAAAACCATGTGAATAGTGGTAAGATATGTGATATGAGATCTGTGATGGTGCGAAATAAAAACAAATTATAGAAGAAATCTAGAAAATGAGAATTGGTCATTGTTTTGAAAGAAAAATAAAAACACAGAGACCAATGTTTTTAGGGTAACTTATGCTGGTAGGATGAGGTAACCCATGCTGGTCATTGGACCAATGTTGGCTACTATGGATAAATGATAGATTTGAAAATATGGAGATAAGTAGTGTAAATCAAATGAAATCGAACTCATTGATGGTAACACAAATTTTTAAATGTGTGGAATGTCATAAAAAACCCACAGAAAATGACTAGATGTGAATTGAACACTGTTTTAGGTAAAATAAAAAAAATAATAGGGAACCAATTCCAGTCGAGAAACGATGCTAGTATGAGGACTTAACTGATTTTTGTCGATAGACCGATGTCGATTATGTGAAATTTGAATAGATGATGCAAATTTGAATTTTAAAGTGATTAAGTCCAAATAAACACCAACCCAGAAATTGAGTATGGCAATGATAAGTCCTAACACACTCAAAAAAGTTGGAATACACCAACTGTGATTGTGGAGTATGTAGGGAAAGAAAAAGAGGTGAAACAATCTCACAACTCAAAACAAAAATCAGGAAAAAGATAGCAAACATGAAAATCCTAGGTAATAGATTTTTATGTTGTGTGGCTTATGCCATTTAGAACTGACTATAAGTAGAGTATATTTTTTGGTCAACGAGGGTACCCTATAAGGAAGTGACTATCTATGGATGGTTTTAGGTAAATTTTGGCTTAGTGTCCCCAATATATACTTCACAGTATGCGAGGCCCTACTCTGATATGATGATTAGACATGAACACATGCTTTGGATCCATTGCTAATCTGATTATTAGTTGTTAACGGTAATTTTTGGGAAGGAAGATGTTTAAGCAATGAGTGATTTGTTTCAATGATTTGGTTTAGGGTGTGTGTGCAAGAAGTGAGCTACACTTAATTCCCACCAACCATCAACTAGTCATGACCTCTAGTATATAGGTTGCAAATAAATTTAAGTGAGATAAATGCAACATACATAGGATGAAATGCAAATATTTTTAAGCCCAAATCAAAAGTGAAATTGGATGTAGAAAATAGAGAATAGGTCAAGAGGATGATCCTTCACTAAATGTAAGACAAAATAAAAATAAGTTTTATTTTTAACCCAAAATATGAATTTCACTTAGACAAGTAGAAGAAGAAGAATGTTCCTAGGGAGAAAGTTTAATGTGAACTCTTTCGAAAGGAAATAGACACAAAAAGATTCCCTAAGAATGAACAATGCAAAAGAACCCAAATGATAGGGTCCCACTGGGCATGCCAAAATGTTTCACCTCAAAGTAATGCGATAAAACAAATAATAAGGTAATAGGTGTAGGAGGAATACATGTGTTATGTAGATGGAAGAAGGCATTGTGCATGTTGTAGAATTTTGATCAAACTGAATGCAAGAGATTCATTTTGGCTAGGAGGAACTACATATAAATTACAATAACACCACCAGAGAATATTAAATAGCAAGAGTTAGAGGACTACCTAGCGATGGATATATCCGAGAAGCGTGATGCTTCCTTGAATGGTTGTCAATCCTCTATTTAATACAAATTAATGTGAGAAGAAATAATAAAGCAATGATTCCTACTATAGTTATAAGATTTAGGTATCTCTTACAATGTACAATAAATGAATTTAACTTAACAGGAAAGGTTAGGCTTTGGTTTGGGAGGTTGGTTTGGGTTTACAGGTGTGGTATATGGTTGTAGGTGGATTCTGGATGAAGTTGGGTAAGGTTTTGGGTTGTTTTGGGAAAGTTGTGAACTTGTTAGTTTAGGGAAAATTTTGAGTCTCGAGACCGACGAAGCTGTTAGGAAACTAATGTTGGCTATGGGGATAGATCGATGCCGCTTGGGTGACTGGTGTCGGTAGGGGTAATTTGGTGGTAATGTAAAAATTTGAGAATTGGGCACTCTCTACGATTGATCAGAGAGTGATGGGGCTTTAGATAGGTTTGTGGAATTTTTTTAAGACTTAGAGATGTTGATACGAGGTTTAAGAAAGGTGTTAGAGGTTAAATGGACAAGGTTGGTCGAGGGCATTGGGGATTAAATATGGATAAGGTAAAAGGGTGGTGTCTAAAGTAGATAGCTTAATAAAACAATTTTAGCTATTAGAAATGAAAACAGAGAGTTAACACTTACTTTTTGAATGAAACCTAAAGGTGGATGGTGGTGGTGGTTGTAGAAGGTGGTGGTCTAGAGTGAATACAGCAGTAGGGTGACACGAGGCTTCCTAGTGCATGTGTTGGAGCTCTGCAAGAACATGTGGATTAACTGAATGATGTCCGAATGTTGAGAAGGACTTTGGTTGGTCGCAAGGTCACAAGAACACTTAAGATTACAATGAAAATAATTGCATGCAAGAAATCAAAATTTAGAACTCCGAATAAAGAGTTAGAAAATCTTATTTAACCTAACCAAGGAGGTTAGGGAACCGGCACCGAATGAGGAAAAAATAGTCTCGATTAAGGAGAATTAGTCCCAATTGCCAAAAATAGCCTGATCTTTACTAATTTTGGCATGATCTTGATTTTTTTCGGGTCTAGAGTGTTGAATGGCATTAATAGGAGTGTGGAATTGGTTAGAGGATTAATAGGTCATGAATGGTTAGGGTTAGAAAGAGTCCTAGTTGGTTAGGATAAGTGGAGACTTAGTCTAGGTTCATTAATAGGCTAAGAATAGGTCTTAGGATGAGGTGGAGGGCTGATGTGGTAGGATGAGGTGGATATTAGTTTAATTAAGGTAATTAAAATAATAATAGTGTGAGGATGAGGATTAATTTAATTATGAGTAATTAAATTAATATTAATGTATAGAAAGAGGTCATGGCTAGGTGTGGTGTATAATTATTTGATTGAAAGGGAGTTAGGGGAATATGACCCAAATTTGGTGTCTACCATTTGATTTACGTATTTTGTGTGTTTTGTGGTAATGTAGTGTTGGAAGGGGTTTGTGTATCCCACAAAACTTGTTCAATTTGCAACTACTTGAGTAACCCACAAAAATGGATGAAGTTGGATTTCTATTCGATTTTGTAGATTGATTTTAAGCATCACGTGGATCTGAATGATGAGAGAAAGATATATTATATCTATTTTCATTTTTTTTTACCTCTATGATCTACCACATGAGGTTGTTGCTTGTTTAGGTTACTCGTAACTTGATTAAATGCACAAAATTATTAGGGTCCGAAGATCATGAACTTGGGTTCAAGAGTAAACTATTGAACCTCATATGCATCACTTGTTGAAGGATCTATGGTTTGTTCTTATGTATATTATGGGGCTTGAAGAATGATATATTTTTCTCGTAAAGATTTCATTTTGACATCACATGTATATTGGTTATGGGGTTGATCACAAGGATAAAACCATTCAAAACTTTTAGCCATATTATTTTGAATCGGAATAATAGATTTACTTAAATTGGAAGCATGAAGGGTATGGAAATTCACATTTGGTGGTTTACTTAATGCGGGTACTTATGAGGAAATATTTGATTTGGGTATTGAAATCCTTATTGCAGATAACCTTGAGAAGGGTTGGGATAATTTTTTGGAGCTTGAGCTTGTTGTCTCTTAAGGGAGACAATCTCATTTGTTAAATTTTTAAGTTGAACACTAAGGTTTTAAATTTCATCCTATTTGATAGAGGAACCAGATGTGGAAGAAACATATGAAACAAATGATTGAGGAATAAGAGAAATGGTGGGTTGGGTATCATGAAAAAATTCAGGGAAAATGGGCATCTACAATTAAGGGGATAACTTTCCTGCTTGAACTAAATATTTTTTAATTCTAATCGATATTTCATAGGCATTTGGTAATTGAATAACACCCATATATTGGATCATTACTACTGTATCATAATTTAGATATCTAAGAAAGTATAATAATACACCTTATGGATTTGGTCTTAGCAACATTGGAATTTTCACCCATGTTTTTGGAATCTGAAGTTGAAATCCCCACAAGATCATCCGGAGCCCACTTGATTGTGGTAAGTTGTTCAAGAAGAGATATTTTTTTCTTTCACCTCAAATTTTGATAGAGATTGGTAACAATTTCATCCCAACTATGAATGGAAGTATGTCTCAAGCTTTTATACCATTGAAGTGATTTACCTTTAAGTGAAGAAGCAAGAATCCTAATGTAACATCATCTTTTGTAACTAGATGAATTGAACACACATTAGCAATATATTAAATATGATCAGCTAGGGTAGTATGGTTTTCACCAATAAAAAAGGAGTCCTTTTAAAAGCAAACAATGGTAAATCATGTTTGGAATGTAGCTCTAAGGGACCACCATTGATGCTAACAAAAGGTATATTTATTTGTTTTTTCCATGAATGGAATATGTATTAATAATCTAGAGCACTACAAGAAAATCCTACTAGGAGGATGAGTATAAAGAGATCTATTTGGAGGAGACAAAAATCTTTGAATTGTTGTACATATTTTTTTTTTTATCTAGGTGACAAGTGTAAATATTCAAAAGGCTCACTACTTACTGCACTTTGTCTAGTCTCGTATCCTTCTCATCAAAGTGGGTGATGGGCTTCTTAAAATCAAGATATTTTAACCCTCGGGAGTCACCAGATGTGTTGAATAATTTCCTCTAAATTCCAAATCTCACCAAAAACACATCAAAAATAGTGAAATGATGAAGTTGAAAACTTCAAATCTATCCTAATAAGCATGCCAAAACTATTGGAGCTTAAAATTTCATCGTTCTCTAGATAAAAAAGATTCATAATTTTGAGGAAATATGGGACTATATCCAAGTGTGGGACTTGTGTCTTGATACATACCTATAGAGAAGGTTGGATTCCTTGCTACATGGATTTGGAAAACCCACACAACAAAACCTATTTCTAATGCTAAACTACTCCTACAAAGAAATCCTACTTTAGAAATTCCAAGGGACCATGGAGAGATGCAAATCAAGAAAAATAAACTAAGGGGAGTGATAGAACTAAAAAAGGTGGAAATTTCCCAAATCTAGATGATATAGATACAAGGTTGTGAGGTCGGGATCATAAATATGCACGTAGTTTAGATGAAAACAAAAGGAATAACATGAAATATGCGAGAGAATGAAATATTCACATCAAACATACTGTATTTGAAGGAAATAGATAAACCACACTTGCATTAATCAATTTTCAATATCCTACATATAGATCCAAGGAAAATGAATTACCATTCATGAGTTACGAGGTCGATCGCATGAAGTAACAATTTTTACGGATAATATCTCAAAATATGTTAAGGAAAAGAGAAGAAGTCCTACAAATTGTACAAGCACTTATATTTATAAAACTTATAGAATGGAGAAAGAGAATGTAGTATTTGTTTTCACTAAAATGCTATACATGCTAGACCTTCATCCATCTTGAATTGAATTCTCACTTAAAGTGCAAGTAACTACCAGGTCCATTCATTTTATTTGTTTTTCAATATGTTAGAATGCATAACCATAATGATAATAAATCAAGTATCCATAAAATTAATCACTCATTCATTTCATCTTGGAAACACATAATAAAAAAACATCAGTTTAGACAATAACCAATATAAATTACACCGTGAGATCTCCATAGTTAAACATAGTTAGAAGATGATATATAACATTCATTACATGTGAACACGGAGTCATGCATGCAACCATAACAGTAGCATAACACTAACACATAACACAATGACCATGATCCAATAATCAGTCCTAAGCCAAGTATTTATAAGGGTGGGGAATTTCCCTTCACCCCCATGCACCTCCTAATAATAGGCATGCTAAAAATATCCATGTGTACTTACATGCATGCTTTAAAAACACTTGCTAATAATAGATTATCTAATAATATCCTTATTTAATCCTATTAATAGCTAAATCCATGCATGTTCTTTAATCCTTGGTCTACATGTGCTTTCTCCTAAAATATCCATTGCTTCCTCACCAAGGTATCCTCATTTTACCCCTTTCTTTGTGAACACTCCAAGTCTATTTTTAGTTTGCCCATGGAAAATGGATAATTCCTTAGTCTTCCCCAGTATGCACATCCTACGCACAATCTTATTCCTATCCGCAAATTCCCTCTTACGAACTATCTAAACTCTTTTACACATGTGCATCCCTACGTGTCATCCTTCTTGGTACTTAGCCATTTCTACCAACCAACATTACCCCATACTAGGTATGTTTTCCATTCTCAAAAACACCATAAATTTTCATGCTAAAAGAATAGTAGAACACCCACCATGAATCAAAGAATAAATAATGAAGAATATGGCTTGTGCAAAAGAATTAAAGAATCAATTTTCCTTAGGTGGAAGGAGTATGGAAAATTCCTTAACCAATATTTTCTCTAGTTCCTTCCACCCTTCTAACTCCTTAGTCACCTTAATAGGCATGGTATCAACAATATTAGGAACCTCCATGGGAGTTAAGTCATCAATCCTCCCCTTCATCTATTTAATCGGATTTCTAGCTGTTGGCTACATCATCCAATGCATCCATCCTATGTGTAACCTATGGGAAGAGTTCCTTCAGTCTATCTTTTAGCGAGGTATTCAAAAGGTTTATCAATTCCCTTTTCTACTCCACCTCGGAAACACCATATCTCATTACACTTTATTATTCTTGTTCTTGTCCTAGAACTCCCTCAACTTCGCTTCATCTGTACCAGCCAATAGACTCACCACATGATCAAAATCTAGGCGGATATCTTATAAAAACTCTTTTTTTGTCACCACCTCATTTCCCTCTACCACCAATGCATCATACTCTGTGATGTGTTCTTTGATATGCTTTTCTTAACTTTTATTCTACCAGAAAATGCTTCTTCTACGAATATAATGTGAGAACCTTTTATCCATGTGTAAGCATGCACACCAAGTCCTCTCGAAATGTAGTACCATCTCATAAGAATCCTAGAGTTGGTAAACCAAATCCAAGCGTGCAAGTGTAATAACATCTGCAATATATTTTGCCTTCTTATACATTATGTACATGCATCTCTTATCTTATCATATCTCTTGTTTCAGTTTTACAATTTCTTTGTCTTTATTCTCAAGTTATTTATTCTTCTCTCTTATTACCTCATCCTTCTCCATCTCCTTACCTATATTATTTATCTCGATAGTCCTTATAAAAATTATCACCCCCACTTCAACAAATAGTTTTTTAAACACAATACATGCTTTTTCATCTATTAACACATGTGTGTCGACTATCGATATGCTTCTCTTAGTGTGGATTTTATTTGAGTCTTTGCTATCAATTGCGCACTAACATTGAACTCGTGATCCTCAATGTGTGATCTAAATTCCCAAGAGAGTATATTTCTTGTGTGTGGTAAGGCCTATTCCTTTGTAAATAATGCTCAATAAAAGATATCTTTTGTTTCCACCGTACTACGATATGTTGTACGTGAAAATTTATTTAGATCATAAACATACTACATCATAGAGCCATGGGGTGTGTTTCTTGGCTTTCTATTCTTCCCATGGGTCCTTGTCAAAATCCAAGCACAACAAAGAGTGTTCTCTCGTGCTACCTACTTCTTATTCACTAATACTATTTTCTTTCTCCTCCTCATGCTCTACCTCTTGCTCAAAAATGCACTCTATAATGTGCTCCACCTCATGCTTAATGGTGTTCTCAACTTCATACTCCTTTGTAGGATTCTAACTCTCCTCCAAAATATGAGTAATATGAACTTCATGGCCTTCCTCCTCTTGCTCCTTAAATGGTACCTTCTCATAATGTGCATCACCCTCTTCCATATCTCGACTCCTCAATGTTATGAAATAAGGTGTCCTTCTAAAATACATCCTCTTCCTCATCTCTCAAATACTCCTATGTGTCTTCGATAGACACTATCTTTAGTTTCTTATTCATTGGACACTTCTTCTTCCATGGCTTCTTTTTCTCGCACTTAGTTTAAAATCCTTACGCATTGGTGTCTTCTTCGTAGTTTCTCTCTTAACATGATTTTATTTCTCTCTTTCCTCTTCTTCTTCATTGGGATGGGTATCCTCTTACATTCTATTCTATCCAACTGTTTTCTTCCATGTAGGCACCTCTGGGATCTTCAAGTCATATTCAACATATTTTCCATTAACTATCCTTGGATTCAAATAGATATAAACTTTTGTTGCCTCCAAATTGGAAACTACCAGAGTAATGGAATTAGACATATTGATATCATTTGATATCATTGTCTCTTCATATGCAATCTTCTTAGGATAAACATATGTTTTTACAAATTGTGATACTCATAGTCCACCTTATTAGCATAAAATATTAGTTTACATGCCTTAAAAAATATGTTCAATGCATCCTAAAAGTAACACACTGTAAAGGCAAATGAAATTTTACACCAAGGAAGTTTTGACCCATGTTTTAAATAAAACCACCAATTCGAAGTGTTGATAAACTGTAAATTTTTCCTTCTCTTTGAACTACATAGGTATCTCACTTGGAATGTTCCATTTTGATCCAAATGCCTCACGCATCCTTTTATACCATTTATCCTCCTTGGCCTTATACACATTATTGATTCCATTGCAAGTGTAATCATCAAATATTTTTCTAGAAGATGTATTTTCTGGGGGGAACCTCCATATGCTATCATTTGGCCTCGTCTCGACACCCCAATTTTGGAGAACATAATCAACAACAATAAATTTCCAAAAGTGATCTTATCCCCTGCGTGCACTTCCTCAATAATATCTTCTTCTATGAATCCAAAAAGTCTATAAACAATGTCTTTAGATATCTTGTTCGTGACATGACTCCATCACTTTTTCACTTGGCCCCACCTTTCCTACCCATTAAATTTTGTAAATAAATGCACAACATTCGATAACAGGATTTTCAAGCTTGGAAAATATCCATGGCACGCTCTTCCCTTTGGTACTTCATTATGGTGGTAGTATTCTTGAATTCATCATCATATTCTAAGTCCAATTGAAGCTTCTTTCATGTGCTTCAAAGGCCAATATATTTACCAATAAATGGTGTAGTAAGGTGCATCCTCCTTCCTAAAAAGTAGAAAAATTCCTCATGGATGCATTACATAAGCCATTAATACATCACTCAGTTTTCCAAAGTAAGGAGCTCATAGACCAAGAATTCCCATACTATGTAAATTTCGATACCCATTATCATCATAGATAAGCTTGTCATCTGCAATCCTCTCATCTATCTTCCGAATTATCTTAATATCTATTTCATACACATTCACATCTAAGTGATGGTTATAATCATTGAATGTCATTTTTCTTACATGTGACACCCAATCCTTTCCCAAGAGTACTCCATCCGGGTCTTTGCATCTCAAGTACCATTCTTCATACACATCTTTAACCATAAGATTCTCCTTGTCCTTTCCTTTCCCTTTTCCCTTTTTTGACGTGGTTGTTGGTTTCTTGGATGCCATTTCACATCAATATCCCAACCTTTACAAAATTTATCATTTTGTGCCTTTAATAACCTTCTACACAAAATTATCCTTTTTGATTTCTCACAAGCTCTAATGGAATATGTGTCGTAATTCACCAATTTTATCTTCACAAACTCTACAAACCCTAACTCTCACAAAGTATGTAAACCATGGATAGATAACAAATCCCAAACCTTCCTTAAGATTCCAACTTCACTCTGAGGGAGCTCCATTACACCGGCCACATGTTTTCTCAATTTGGATCACTCAATTTTTGTGATTCCCTCAATTTCACTTGAAATCACAAAAATTAACTTGTGAAAGCACCTAATTTCTTCACAAGGTAAGGTGAAAATGACATCTCCTTAACACACCTTTTATAGGTTTCAAAAATTTATCACATTAATTGATCCTCACCTACCACCGCATGATAACTTTTAATTCTATTTTTCTCTATTTTACACTTTTTCTCGCTAGTTTCTTCCATGCGATGTAGTCATAGCCTTCCTGAACGCTCACTACCTCCCATTCCAAAGACCTCCTCATGTGTGCTTTCCTGCATCATGGTACATAAACCTCTACACCATATACCAAGTAGTTCATCATGTCATTTCCTACCTCACGTTACACTATGTGATCCTTCTTCTCGCGTGGTCTTCAATCTGAGTAATTTTATTATTATCACCTAATAACCAACACATGATCCTTCTAACATCACACACACATCTTCATCCACTTGAAAAAACCAACAAGGTCTCTTTATCACAAATTTCTACCTAGTTCACCCCACACTAAACGTATGTGTGGTACTTATTAGTGAAAAATTACAACACCCCGAATGGCCATGTTGTGGATGGGGCATTCACTATAATCTGCATGACATGGTGCTATCCTAAGTATGGTACCTTGTGAAATGGGATACATCTCTAGAGAATTTCAGGTTTCTCTTCCTAATCCTACCTACCGCAACTAATCCTAATGCAATAAAATACCTATCTAAACCTATTCTAACCTTTCAAGGAGACAAGGAGAGAGATTGCATGAAATGAAACCTACACTAAGAGTAGTGATACACCAAGAAAATGAGGTGTTAGATAGTTTCCCAATGCCTAAATGGAGAGAGGTGAGAAATGGATAGGATGAAAAATAATCACATACGAAGGGTATTCACACATACCACCATTTCATTCCCAAGTAAAAAAAAATTACACCTAAGCCTGTAATGAACACATGAGTATGCACAAAACACTTTTCGATGAAGAGAGGAAATAAGAGACAATAAATCATATGCAAGGTTATAAATATTAACACAAACACATAATTTCATTGCATAGAAATGCACAAAGATAACATCTATAGGGAGAGGAAATAATGTCATTATAATGTTTAGGGGTGAGGCTTGAATCCCTCACATTTCTCCTAGAAGAGGAGAAGAAATGAGGGGGTGTAAAGAGAAAAATGTTTAAATATTTGAAATGTGTAACCCTCTTTACATTATATAGTAGAAGGATGAGAGGGAGGAGAGAGAAGAAGTCATTAATGATGCCCGATCACCCTTGAGAATAAAATCATGCACCTGGCCTCATATTAGAACTTGAATCTCCCTCATAGGTTTCACCTATAGAAATATCACCAAAATCCAATTTTCTTAGCTTTATGACGATGGGCTCAAAATACCTTTCCAATGACTATAGATTTGTTAAATTTTGACGTTTGGAGTGAAAGTTATGATCAATTTTGTGAAAGGGGCATCTCAATGTTTGGGGCTCACCTTATCACTCCACCGAGCTACCTAAATAGCTCACCCACCAACCAGGTTGTTTATATTAACTCCCACATTAAATTCTAACTACCCCCACTAATTGAGTTAACTCATAATTTGACTCGAGTGAGTCACCTTACATGAACTTTAGGGGTGGCGGTTTAGTTTGCATTTGCATTGGTGAACCATGCATAATGTGCATTGTTCCTAGCTCCACTCTTTTCCTTACACTTGATCTTACCCCAACTTTGTGTCAAATTGATAGACCCCAATGAAATATCTTCACCGTATGTGTTTCAAACCTACTTTTGCTGAGCCAATCCCGACAAACCCATTTTACCTCCGATGCAACTTGGGTGTGGATCTAACCAAATATTTGCATTACCCCTTGACCATGCCTTCACCACATGTCCTCCCACCATACATTTCCAATTCAATCTCATGGGACACACACACACCGAGCTACCACTTTGTGAACATCGGGTTTATATCCCATGATGTATATACATCCCCAATGTTTTTGTGTAAAATACAAATGTATCTCCGCCTCACGAGCCCAAATCTAGTGTCTCCAATGCATGCAAACCTCCAACTCATTGAGTCATTTTAGGCTCTCAACTTGAATTTCCCCACCATATGTTGCACGAGCTCGGTGAGCTAAAATTTGGCTCAACCCTTGTTAGCCCCATTGGGATAAATTTTTCCATTTTGAGATTTATTTTTCTAATTCATTCAAACCTGGTGGGGCAAGGGGAAGGGTAAGATGCCTTGAACCTAAATTTTTCATGTTTTTACCTTTTCCTAATTTTTCTCGAAAGTAGGCCTAGGAACCCTTTTTTACCCTTATTAGAGTTCTATGACCCGAATATCCCAAAATTAGTTTAATGAACTCCGAATGGCCCTATATTTTGCCCGAATGCCGTGAAAGTGCTTCTTAGGTGTGAATTCACCCGCAAACCCATATTTCTCCATGTTAGCCCTATCTAGTGCCCATGCTCAACTATCTTCTATTGTCAATTTTACCTAAGAGTAAAATGGATAACAATTTGGCAACTTATGGTACCATCTACCTGTTCGATGTGTTTGACTAGTTTTCGTGAATCCTCCATTGGGCATGAAGTCATTATAATAGCCTGAAATTGATCCAACCTTTGAATTTGATCCCAAGTCTGCTTGAACACTGTTGATCCATGACCTAAATTGTTTACCATCTCTCTTAGAATATTTCTGAATTAAGATTTTTTGAGAGTGGAATTTTTTTAAACACAGGGTTTCCACCTTTCCCTCCGTAAATCTGACCTATGGGACAACATGATATATACCTACATTTCTTCCCAACATCTGATTTTTCCAAGTATAGAGCACACACAAACCAATTATTTCTTGGCATCCATAGTTCGTTGCAAAGTTTTAGTAAGACCATTGCTTGTTTTGGAAAATATAAAACTCTATTAAGTTTTGATCTTTTCCATCCATGAGCTTCTTGAAACACTCTTTGGGTAGGGGCACCTATGCCATATGCTAATTTTCTAATTTTTACAAGGGGAATTAGAAGCTCAATTAATTGACTTGGAGGGATGAAAGAATGGAAACACTAAAAATTGTCCCTTATCTGATTTTAGTTTCTCTATATTTGAAATCCTTTGAGAACAACAACTATTTCCTACAACTTTGAGCTTTTTGTCACTTACGGGAGGCACACCAAAACCTAGTGCATTGTGTTGGAATAACACAAAAAAACTATGTACAAATAAAAAAATCATACACACATCAAATGGGATATGAAGAGTGTGTACAAGAACTTATTCTGCTAGAAAAAAACCTACTCCTACCCTACGCTAACCAGAGAAATATAAAACTTCAAAAAAAAATTAACACCGGTATGGCAAAGTAGCTCCCTTTTCTAATAACTTGCATCCATGTAGATAATTTGGCATTAGACATGGCTATATATATATATATATATATATATATATATATATATATATATATATATATATATATATATATGAGTGAAAAATTGAAATACCAAGAACTTTCCAACCAAATCATAAAGCTATAAACTAGAAATAGAACAAATACCTCCTCAAATGATTTACATGGGGATCTTGGAGGTATTATAGTTGATTCTTGGTACCTTGAAATTCCTCCTCATGTTTGTAAGTGAACATGGCTGGTTGTGGCAACTGATTTTAGATCCAAAATATTTAGATATCTGATAGGGCATGGCTTGGTCCACCATATTTTTTTCGCTTTGATTTTTGACCCCAAAAATAAGGTCCTCTTGAAATTTTTTTGGGGAGATTGATTGTATGTGAGTTGATTTTGTGCTTGTAGCTCACCTATAGAAAACTCATGTCCCTCCTTGGTAGATGGTAGCAGTGCCATCTCCTCTCCCTTTCCCTTCTTTGGAAACTAGAATCTCCTCTGTTGCATGCTTTGAGTTTTCTTTTAGAATCTAATGGAACCATTGATGACTTGCTATAAGTAGTTGAAATCTGTTATTCACTAGGATGCTCACTTGAGCATTCCTCCTCCTTATCCAACATGCTCCTTAGAAGATTCAATTCCTCCAATATGGACTCAAGAAGAATCTTGTGAGAAACAGGTTACCCCTGTATGTGATCCTCCTCAATAATAGGATCTTGTGCTTGAAATTTGGATGATGGAGGAGAAAATGTGGTGATTTCTATAGGATCCTCTCCATCAAATCAATCTTCCAAATCTGATAGATAATATACCTATTTGTTGTCCTATTGTGTCGACTCATCCTCCCCCATAGTGTTCTCCAATTTTTAAATTTTCTCACTATGGTTTGGATCATTCTTGAATATGAAGTTTGAGAGCTCAAACTTCTCTTCAACATAAAAATTTGGAGAGGATGAGGTGGAGGGAGTTTTTGAATTTTCTTGTGTGGATTGCTTCATATCTGAGACTTCCATAATTGTTTTTAATATTTCATAGCATGGAAATTCTCCTCCTCTTTTGGATTTGGGGTTGTTCTATATTTCTCCTCTAAATTTGCAGTAGATGGTTGATCAAAATCTCTGAAAAAAAAGTGCCCTCATGGACACTACATTCTGAGAATTCTAATTGTTGATCCTCTTCCACTTGTTCTTGCTTCATTTCCATTGCAGAGTCAGTTTGCACCACCTGTGGCTAGACCTTGACCTCTTCTATAGGCTTAACTATCAAGGGGATTTTATCAATCCTGAATCTTAGGGCCAAGCTCACCAAATTTTTCATCATTTCCTATTTTCTTGGCTCTTCTTCTTATTTCTCCCCTTGACTGGTTCCTTGATTTTCTTCCTAACATGGGTCCAAGATTATGAGAGGAGTGGTGGGTGGGGTCTCCACTGATTTTTTCTTTGTTGGTGGTGGGAGAGGAGATTTGTATTCTTGTTCCTATGGAGGGGACTTGGATTTAGAAGGGAAAAGGGTAGAAAAATTGAGATGAGGTGGAAGAGTGGAAGATGAAGAAGTGGATTCCACAATGGGGAAGCTAGTGGGAAACTTGGAAATTGGTGGTTTCGTTGAAATTACGCTTTATGAGGACTATAGAGGGAACTATAAGATGGTAATGTAGAATTTTCCCATTGACATGAATGATTAACATCATACTCATAGGCCTCTATGTCTTGGATCCATGCTTCAAGGTGGGGTACCATTTCAACCATGAGATCAAGTTTCTCCTATGGGCTATAATGACTCAAAAAGGGGCAAACCATGGGAAAGGTATCTTGAATCCAACCTTAGATTCCCTTAACCAATATGTATCCATTCTTTGTTCTAATTTGGCCTACATGTCTTGAGATTTCTCCTACAAAACACTATCTTTGAGCATAGGGTACCCTCTAAAATTCGCATACCCCTAATCTTAAAAATATAAATAGTTTAGTGGATAACGAAACTAGTCCACTTCTTGTCCATATGAATATGTATAGTGGTTCTCATCATAGAATGGTTTTGGAGGTTGTTGATAGTACCTTGGACATAAAATTTACAAATGTGGAGCAGGGTTTGCATAGCACTACTACCGCAAGTGTGAATTTCATTGTGTGAATGAAGTCATGGTTGCAAAAATTCATGGATAGATGAAAATGGAAAGATAATGAGATGGAAAATAGGTGGAAGAAAAGGAGGATCTCAGAATTTAGAGAGTGGGTTGTTTATCGGATGGAGTCGTCAAATTTTATTTGAATATGCCTCCAAAATAAATGATTCCACCAAGAGCACAATGAAACTTGATGAAATGCGATGAAGAACTTTATGCACACCTTGAAGGTAACAAGGGTTTCTTTTTGGATTTGGACCATGTCATACAACTCCCAATCTCTGAAATACATTGGGTATAACTTAGTGATATGAAAACATGTGTTGTAATTTTTATCACTTTTAATTGTTTCCAAAGATCATGATTTTATCAACCAATTATAAGTATTCTAAACTCCACAAATTGATTAAATTCTGATTATTATGCATCCATAGAAGTGTGGAAAACTTTTGTAGCAAATAAATAATCAGAAAACTAAAACATTCAGATAACAAAAGACATTGTTTACGGGGTTCGAAATTCCTACGTCCCCGGGTTCAAATTGAACCGATCCATTAATAATATTGAAATGCAAGTACAATAAATCTTACAAACAACCAATAATGAATCACAACCTGCAAATGAGCTGATCAATGTCCCAAGAACTCTGAAAAATAGCAGAAACTATCCCAAGAACGATCCGTGGCTCCTACAGTGTTTTCACAATGTGATCTCCCTACAACTATGTTATAAAAACACCTACAAATGGATATTTAAAAACATTCTATGAAAAAAATCATATATCTGAGATCATCTCTGAATTATGAACATTTTTCATGTTTACACCAAGTCACAATTTAGACTAGAAGTGCATTGAAATTCATGTTTTCCAACTAGCTGTCTTGTAGATCCATGTTAAAATCTGCATTCAAAGCTTCCAAAAATAGGTTAAAACTCAACAAAAAAGATCAAATATTATATCTTTGGAATTTTCTCAGAATTTCCTTCATTTCATCTTTTTACTCCGAGTTCCCATTCTGAGTGCAAGACCTTCAAAATGGCATTTTTAGAAAACGGTCCTTAAGCTACTTTACAGCACTGCTCCCCTTTATTCAAATACAATAAAGCTCCTTTTATATTGTTTCTAAAAAAGTGGTGCAATGGTTAGGTGCCTAAAATTTTGCATGGGAGGTCAGCTGTTCCAATCCCCTCCACTTCTCTCTCCTTCTCCTTAGGCGGGTTTGAAGGGGTTTATCCCACATTGTGGGTGCGTGCAAAAAGGTGGGCATTTAATAATGCCAAAGATGGCTGTTTGCATTGGTTTAAGAGCCACCATAGTTCCTAAGGAGTGGGCGCATTTCTTGGCTAGATAACCATGGTGCATGGATGTTTATTTTTAGGCACCTAAAATGCCAAGGATAATGCGTGGATCAGGTTATAAAAGATTTGAATGCAATGTGTGGCATTTGGAAATAAGGCGTGGCAAATACATGAAATGCGTGGGAAATGTAATATAGCTTTGGATATAATTTCGACCCATGTAATGTGGTATGTAAATAATTAACTTGGTCAAATATATATATATTCCACTTGTTATCTCCTGATAGGAAATTCAATCGAATTCGATTTAGTGTTTGTGAGCCACATGGTGGCTTGTGGACCCACCACGTTGGCGATAATACCATAGTCCACACGGTGGCGGGCTCCCCTCCGTAATAAAAGTTGAGCCTCTTGTTCCCGTGCACCATTTTTATGCTCATCAAAGACTAGTGATCAAAACCAACAAACAACTCCCTTTTGCCTTTTTGCCACGTGTCGCAGTGCCATTGGTCCAATATTGACCAGTTGACCAAAGTTGACTTTCTCGCTGTCCGAACTTTGACCGAACATATCTAGAGCTCCCGATGTCTGTTTGTCGCGTTCTTATAGTCGTTGGAAAGCTCTCGAGATGATCTTCTACACTGACACCATTTAGGGATGTTTAGGGAACTTTTTCAAAAATTATCCCCTGATCACACCTCCCCACTGAGAAAGGCTTTTGTCCACAAAAATTTGTGTATCAACCCACAAAAAAATGCTATCTCTTCCTGCATTGCACAAACACATACAAGAACCCAAAATAACATTATAGGTTAAATAAATGCAAATATTTGATTAGCTAGTCACATAACCAATTAGATAATAACACCCAATTAAGCTAGTGTTCAATGAAACACTGTAACCCTGTCAACTCTACACACAACTATGAACTGTCATACCCCACTGTAATGCCATCACAAATAACTGACCAGATAATAACACCCATTCTATTACGGAAAGCTAGTGTTCAACTGTCACTTTGTGATATGGCTGATTACCAAAAATTACAATTCCATAACATAGATCAAGATATCTGAAGACATCTAAATCGCTTTGATTAGGCTAGTGCCCACTGCCCATCTAAAACTGTAACAACTGCAAGTATTCACTATCAGAATATAATAGACTATCAACACCCAAAAATAGCTATAGTCAACAACTAAATCAACATGAATATGCCAAAACACTGTATCGCCATCACAAATAATAAGTCAGATAATAACACCCATCTATAACGGAAGCTAGTGTTCAACTGACACTTTGTGATTATGTTGATTACAACTGCAAGTTTCAAATTTAGACATGCTACTGATGCCTATCCCTGCATAGTGTTTTCAACAATGGAACTACCAACCAATATGAGAAAACAAAACATGAGTATGATGAACCTATCACTCAAATATTCTCTTCAGTTGTTTCCATTCATTTTCAAAGCTTAAATATCAACTTAGGAACAAATCCTTATCAATCAATAGGAATCCCTAAAATATAGCTCTAAAATTTTTTGCTTGCCTACTATCAACAATTTATTGTAGTGCAAATATAAAGTTGAGGAGTGTTTTTCCCAACCAATCACTTGGGTTTTTCCATTTTGGTTGTTTTACCTCCTCGACTAAAAATGAGTTTTAGTTAGGTTTAAGACTGTTGGTTTTACAATACTGTTCTTTTTAACAACTTCCCAATTTTGTTGTTTAGAAACAAACCAATAAACCTTAACATCATGACCATTCCTATTACAATGGGAACAAAATTTAACTTCCTTGTTTTTAGGAGTCTTACCCATTTTACCATTCTCAGAACTCTATCTACGAGAATGATTCCCATGTTTAGGAGAGGTAACATTCTTTCCATTTCTCGCCTTTCCTTGGTGAGATTGGTCTTTAGCACCTGCCTTATCATTCACAAAAGGCATTAACTTCTTAATCAAATTTTTCCTCTTCCAACAATATGCAACAGAATGATTAGTACCTTCACAAAATGTGCAAGGGAAAGCATATTTCTGCCTACCAAAGCTATATTGTTCCAACTGAAAGAGTGTATTAGAAGTTTTAGGATTTGATTTTCCCTTAGTGCTATTTTTAGTGTAAGTAGAAGGAGGTGGAATCTGATTACCTCTTTTACCTATTTTCTTACACCTTTCATTGTTCCTCCTGATGGCGGAATCCTACAATTCTAGTGGCATAGATCCTTGGTTGTTGGAAGCTTGTCTTCCTTCAGCTACTTTGGAACTTTCTCCAATTTCCATTTTCCCACTAGAATAACCCAAACCTACAAACCGAGGCTGATCCTCTACATGTACTTTGGGTTAGCATCACCTTTTCCATTTTTACCAAGGCCCTTTCCGTTAAATCCCATCTTAACCATTAGCTTAGACCCAATTCCCTTAGTATGTTTTTCAAACTGACCCAAAGGAATATCTGAAACTGAATGAGAGGAAGAATTAAAATGTGAACAACTTACAATGCATTCTATCATAGTACCTACATCTGATTTGGAAGGCATTTCCTTCTTGTGTTCACCTTGTTGCAGCTTTTCCAAGAGGGCATCCTTGGTCCGTATTTCTTCCTGCAACTCTTTAACAAAGCCCATCAACTTCTTGCTCTCTTCAAGCATCTTGTTGACATACTCCTCTTTCTTGGTTATAGAGGATTGTGGCTCAGATTTTAACCGTACTATTTCCTCTTCTAAGGAATAAAAATTAGCTCTCAAGAAATATTTTTCTTCTTGGAGTTGGTGGTTTATGGCTTCAAGCTCATCCAGTTGCTCCTGTTTGGATGACTTGCCCATGATTCCCGGTTCCTGCAAACACAACCTGTACTTCCAAAACTACACACTGCGAAAGAAGATTAACAAGCCCCAAAATGTCTACACACTAAAAGAAAAATCAATACTGAAACTGAAGCCAAATTTTCAAACACAATTAGAAGCTAATCCAACAATCTAACTGCTCTGATACCAAACTTGATCTGAAAATGTGTGTTGTAATTTTTATCACTTTTAAAAGTTTCCAAAGATCGTGATTTTCTTAACCAATTATAAGTATTCTAAGCTCCACAAATTGATTAAATTCTGATTATTATGCATCCATAGAAGTGTGGAAAACTTGTGTAGTAAATAAATAATCAGAAAACTGAAACATTCATATAACAAAAGAGATTGTTTACGGGGTTCGGAAATTCCTACGTCCCCGGGTTCATATTGAACCGATCTATTAATAATATTGAAATTCAAGTACAATAAATCTTACAAACAACCAATAATGAATCACAACCTACAAATGAGCTGATCAATGTCCCAAGAACTCTGAAAAATAGCAGAAACTATCCCAAGAATGATCCGTGGCTCCTACAGTGTTTTCACAATGTGATCTCCCTGCAAATGTGTTAGAAAAACACCTACAAATGGATATTTAAAAACATTATATGAAAAAAAATCATATATATGAGATCATCTCTAAATTTTTAACATTTTTCATGTTTACACCAAGTCACAATTCGGACCAGAAGTGCATTGAAATTCATGTTTTCTAACTAGATGTCTTGTAGATCCCTGTTAAAATCTGCATTTAAAGCTTCCAAAAATAGGCTAAAACTCAACAAAAAATATCAAATATTACATCGTTGGAATTGTCTCAAAATTTCCTTCATTTCATCTTTTTACTCTGATTTCCCATTCTCGAGTGCACAACCTTTAAAAATGGTGTTTTTAGCAAACCGGTCCTTAAGCCGCTTTACACAGACTGCCTCCCTTTATTCAAATACAATAAAGCTCCTTTTATATTGTTTCTAAACAAGTGGCGCAATGGTTAGGCACCTAAAATTTTGCATGGGAGGTCAGCTGTTCCAATCCCCTCCACTTCTCTCTCCTTCTCCTTAGGCGGGTTTGAAGGGGTTTATCCCACATTGTGGGTGCGTGCAAAAAGGTGGGCATTTAATAATGCCAAAGATGGTTGTTTGCATTGGCTTAAGAGCCACCATAGTTCCTAAGGAGTGGGTGCATTTCTTGGCTAGATAACCATGGTGCATGGATGTTTATTTTTAGGCACCTAAAATGCCAAGGATAATGCGTGGATCAGGTTATAAAAGATTTGAATGCAATGCGTGGCATTTGGAAATAAGGCGTGGCAAATACATGAAATGCATGGGAAATGTAATATGGCTTTGGATATAATTTCGACCCATGTAATGTGGTATGTAAATAATTAACTTGGTCAATTATATATATTCCACTTGTCATCTCCCGATAGGCAATTCGATCGAATTCGACGAGTGGTGGCAAGCCACGTGGTGGCTTGTGGACCCACCACGTTGGCGATAATACCATAGTCCACATGGCGGCCGAGCTCCCCTCCATAATAAAAGTTGAGCCTCTTGTTCCTGTGCACCATTTTTATGCTCGTTAAAGACCGGTGATCGAAAACCAAAAACAACTCCCTTTTTCCTTTTCGCCACGTGTCGCAGTGTCATTGGTCCAATATTGACCAGTTGACCAAAGTCACTTTCTCACCGTGTCTAACTTTGATCGAACATATCTAGAGCTCCCGATGTCCATTTGTCACGTTCTTATAGTCATTGGAAATCTCTCAAGATGATCTTCTGCACCGACACCATTTAGGGATGTTTAGGGAACTTTTTCAAAAATGATCCCCGATCACTTAGGTCATATAATGCAACCTAAAAAACCTGAATTACCTTGTGTCGGAACTTGGGGCATGTTCAACACCTATGAAAACCTGAAACACTATTGTCATAACTAGGTTCATGTAATGCAACATCTGAAACCTTAAATGAAGGCTATCGTAACTTAGGACCTGTTTTGTAAATTCCAAAACCTCAAACAAGGGATTTCGTGGTTTAGGACTTGTTCGAAACCTCCAAAACCCAAAACACTAAGAGTCAGATTTTGGGACATGTTGTGCATGCATGAAAACCCAAAATTAAGTATCTTGTCCTTTTGATGTTTTTCAATTTTGAAATCTTGAAATGCTTGCAAGTGCCTCCCAAGTTGTGATATTTTGATGGAACGCCTCTAAAAATAAAAACACTAACCTTTGATATGTCTCATCTCGGCGTGCCAAAACTATTAGTGCAAAATTACAACACCCCCCAAATGGCCATGATGTGGATGGGGCATTCAGTGTAATCTACATAACATAGAGCTATCCTAAGTGTGGGACCTTATGAAATGAGACATCTCTCTAGAGAATTTAATATCCTCTTCCTAATCCTATCTTTCATAACTACTCCTAATGAAAGCAAATGCCTAACTAAACATATTTTAACCTTCCATGGAGATAGGGAGAAGAGATTGCATGGAATGAAACCTATACTAAGAGTGGTGATACACCAATAAAAGAATGTTTTAGACAATTTCCCAGTGCCTAAAATGGAGTGAGGTGAGAAATGGAGATGATGAAAAAGAATCAAATACCAAGGATATTCACACAAACCACCATTTCATTCCCTAAGTAAACATAACGCATCCAAACCTACAATGAACACATGAGTATGCACATGACACTTGTCGATGAAGAGAGGAAAGAGGAGATAATAAAACACATGCAAGGTTATATAGATTAACACAAATAAATAATTTCATTTCTCCATAGAAATTCACAATACAACATCTGTAGGTAGATGAAAGAATGTCATTACAATGCTTAGGGAGGAGGCTTGAATCCCTCACATTGCTCCCAAAAGAGGAGAAGAAGCGAGGGTGGTACAAGGAGAAGAATTTATAACTCTTTGAAATGTGCAACCCTCTTCACATTACATAGTAGGAGGATGAGATGGAGGATAGAGAAGAATTCATTAATGATGCCCAACCACCGTTGAGAAGAAAATGCTACACCCGGCTGCTATTGTAACTTTAATCTCTCTCATAGATTTCATCCCTACAAATCTCACCAAGATCTAGTTTTCTTAACTCCATGATGATGAGCCTAGAAATACCATTCCAAAGACTATAAATTTGTTAAATTTTGACATCCGGAGTGAAAGTTATGATCAATTTTGTTAAAGGGGCATCTCAATGTTTGGGTTTCCTTTTTTGAGATTTTTTTATTCATTTGAACTAGGGGGTGATGGGAAGGGGCAAGATGCCTTGAACCTGAATTTTCATGTTTTTTTCCATTTTTCCCCAAATTTTCTCAAAAGTAGGCCCAGGAACCCCTTTTTACCCCGATTGGAGTGTTAGGACCCTTAATAGCCCAAAATTGGTCTAATGAACCTAAATGGCCCTAATTTTTCCCTGAATTCCTTGTACATGTTCTTTAAATTGTGAATTCACCTAAATACCTAGATTTCTTAGTGTTAGCCCTATCTAGTGCCCGAGCTCGCTTTCTTCTATTGTCCATTTTACCAGGGGTAAAATGGATAACATTTTCTATGCATGAACCGAATAGATAGTAATCAACTTCTTGTGTGCAAGCATGCTTATTAAAACAAAAGAAAAGAAAATAAACAACAAAAATATAAAAATGCTAGAAAGATAAACATGAAAGGGAAACCTAATCTAAGTGGTAACAATGCATTATTACAAACACCAAGAAGCTCTAGTTATAATAAGTCTTCATCATACTCCCATTGAAGTAACTAGGTAACATGGTGCCATCCAAAGACTTACAATTGACATGCTCCTAAATCAAGTATCTTAGTTACTAAAAAGGTCCCGTATAATGCACTTTCAACTTTTTTGAGTGGTGCGCAAACTTGGGGTCATAGAGAAGGACTACCTATTTGAAGATACCCTTTTACTAAAGAGCTAGGCATTATATCTAGTATTCAATATCGAGACTTTACATGTTGTTAATACATTGAAATGGGTGTCTAAAGGTGTTGGAAGTGTAATGTGAAACCTCAAATATTGGGAGATATGGGTGAAGATACAATCCATTAGGGATAGTAAAGCAAAAAGCTAAAGAGAAGAGTCTCAAGTGATTACAAGGTCAAATAAAGGAAACAAGAGTTAAAACCTAGGGTGGCTAATGAACTCCTTAAAGGTGATCATAAAGTGCAATAAAGAGGTATTTGGTAAACAACATCATTTCTAACTATGTCTATGATAGTATCCAGTTGCTCAATAAACTAAGAAAGGTGGAATTTTCCATTGGGTAAGCTATGTGATCCTCTTGAATGATGTGACTCACTTTAAGGTTCAATTAACACTAAATGAGAAGTAGGAACATGGTTTATGCATTAGATAAGATTATGAAGGTTAGAATTAAGATTTTTACATGTTGGAAGAATATCATGAACTAGAGTAGGAAACCAAGATGGAGGTAAAATAATGAATTGTAAAATTTTAACTTGGTTTAGTGGGATTGGGCTCTGCATCAGTCACCTCTTTCCAAATATTTTTAGACTATTGTTTATCTTCTAGGTATTATGGATCTGTTGAGAACAATATAAATACTTCTAAAAAGAGCAAAAACCCTCTAAATACTATGGGGTTTAAAATATTGAAAAAAATCATTTAGACATATTATGGTGTGGATTAATAATAAACAACATAAATAATAAACAACATAAATATTATGGTGTGGATTAATAATAAACAACATAAATTATTTCAAATTATTTATTTCTATACTTTGAAAAAAAAATCTCTTAACGATAGAAATTTAATAATTTTATACGATTCACATGGGAAAATGGGGGAAAAACATAAAATCATAAACATTTGACCATATTTAATAACTATGAATATAACTAAAATTGTAATCTAACTCGTTAGGATGAGGGCTACATATAAACCACTATCTTGTGCATATTTAAATGACTATTATACATATTTATCCATAATTTTTAGTGTTATATCGGGAACAATTAACACCGACATACCTTTATGTCATAATTATCTATCAAAGATATGCATAGAGATGACAATATTTACATATCACTTCAGTAAATATTTATAAATCAAACAATTACTTATTCACTTAATGTAAGTACTTAAATAAAAAATCTAACAAGTTCCAAAATTCTTTATTACAATACAAATTTATATTTTTACATTTACAAGGAAAATGATAGCTTGAAATTTACATTTCTAATAAGGTCCATGACTTACCATGTCCTCCATTGCTTGCACCACCACATCCACAATCAGATGAAAAGGTGCCATTACATCACCCCTTGTGATGAACCAACCTACAAAATAAAAACTTTTTATTACAATGGTTTTATAACAAAAACTACAAATTACAATTTAGATATTTTGTGTTCGCTTGTATTTACCTCAACTTGCTTTTTGTTGGTTGGATTCATTACTATTTTTTTTACATTTTTCATATAGATGCAGCAGCGGCATGTCATCCTCCTACATACATATTGTATCAATAAAAATGTTATTGAACGATTCATGATTAAGTTTTTAACTAAAAAAACTAAATATTAAACAACTAACTTAACTCATAGTCACCTCCACTAGTTCTTTCATGAATGACCCCCTTCACTTCTACATCCATCTCACCCCATCTCCCTATGAATAAAATGACATATAAATTATATGAAATATATAATACATATGTATTGACAATGAGAAACAAGTGAAATGAAACCATTAATTAGTAAACTTACCATGTTTTCCTTCTTTTCTCTCAAAGCCAATATGGCTTCCCTCCTCTTACTCCTCGCAATCTCCGAATCATAGTCTCTCATCGAATCTTCCACCTCTTTCTTAGAGCTTCTGCTAATCTTTTCGAATGATTCCTTTCCATCCTTTGTGCATATGTATTGTATCACATGTCGCCTTTACAATATAGAGCGCGTATGCAACACACCCTCAATGTTCCCCTCCCTTTGATCCCTGTATTGCCTCCACTTTTCGAAGGCATGCTAAGGATAATTTCCAGTAAAATTTATCCCTTTCCTCTCAAGGGGAACATGAGAGAGGGAATGGGCATCTATCCTGTGAAGTTTTAGCCTCTCCGTAACTCATAAAATTTCCTGTCACAACTGGGGTACTCGTAATAATAAAGTATGTGGTCCCCACAATGCTCCCTCATATAGTGAAGAGGAGCCTATTCACCAACATAATATAAACAATTAGAAACTAATGGAGATAAATGAAAAAAATAAATAACAAGTTTCAATTTGCTGATTTTACCTCATTGATGATGATATCATCCTCTACATGACCTAGAGAAGCAACACTGGGTGCATACTTCTACAATCAACATATAAAATATCACCTTGTCAGTCATAAAAACTCATTAGGAACATATAAACTAGTTAGGAACACACATACCCAATAATATATAACCAAATTAAATTATGATAAAAAAATACAACCTTAAATTAAGTAATTTTACCTCCTCTTCAGATGATATCTCGCATGTACATGTGTTTGTGGAGAATCCTTTTGTGCAATTTCCTCAAAATCCTTCAATCAACAACCTAAGTAAAATCTCATTAGTCACACAAATTTTTGAATAAAATGCATAAAAAATTACTAAAGAAATAAAATGCACATGCAAACCAAATTATATATAATAAAATTAAATTATGATAGAAAATACATCGTTAAATTTAGGTGATTTTACCTCCTCTAAAACTATATCCGCCCTCGTACATGTGATAGAAAATCAATGTTCCCTATAACCACCTCTTCCTTATTCAATCAACAATCCATACCATATAAAACTCATTACTCACACAATAAATAATACCAAAGTCCAAAAAAATTTAAAAAATCAATGTTAGAATGATTAGTAGATAAAGTACACACATGTACCGAAGAAGATATCTGAAGGTACAATCTTGGCCTTCACCATTTTTATCTTCTGATGGAAGGCCCAAGCACATGTTCCTGAAATAAGATTGTGTTAATTACTTAAAAAATCAGTTTCAACATAAAATATAATACAATTATTAATTTTTCAATTGCAGCAATGGAAAAGGTAATTGAAAAATTGTATTCTTACTTGTGACAAAGACGCAATGTCACATAATATATTGTCAAAAAATTTGACCACAACACTAGATAAATAACAAAAAATCAAAAATAATAATAATTCGATTAACAATAACAAAATGGACAGATATAGTGCCTACATGTATTTTTCTAAGAGTACACACCATAACAGAGTATGATGTCTCCAAGGTCTGAGTATTTTGTGATAACATTCATAGTATTTCTCCGACAAGCTGCATTAATAATGCAATAAAAATCTATGTCTACCATTCCACAAATGCATCACATATAGTACGTATTAAGCCATTAAATAATTACAAACATAATTGTACATAACACAAAAAGGAAATACAAAGGTGTGTACATATATCATAATATAACACCATCCATGGAAAATGCTAACAACGCTACCACTTCTCCATTTATAATATCCCTAGACACTTGACATACATCCAACCTACATATATTAACTTTTACATGTACATATGAACATTTCAAAAATCAAGATGAAATATCTAGCGCTTGAAGTCAAAGAACAAAAAGATTTACATTGTTACATTGTGTTGTCATGCAAACGTGCAATAGGAAAATTCATAATTTTTTAGCATGACAACAATACCCCTATACCAAAATTTTCAAGTTTTTCCCTTCTGAGGCACCCTAAGTCTACCCAATCAGTCCAATGACTTCCTAGTGGATGTTAACTCAATCCCCTAGGTAAATTAGAAAATTCAAGTCAACCTTCCTACGTGAATTTAGGAGTTCTTGAAAAATTCTATTTCTGGGTAGTGTAGGGAAGGGTTATCACCGGCCTTCCCATGGATGATGCAACCCCCTAGAGTGGAACGGAGGATAAAAATACAACATGGGGATGAATTGAAGGTCTAAAAGCATAATGGAATTTATTTTGGAAGATTTGGAAAATATTTGAAGGAGCTAGAAACAGGTTTGTAATTTCACAAACAAGGACGGAAGCCTATATATTTTATTAATGTGAAATTGATTAACCATTACAATGGAGTGCTGCAATATTTATACATATTGGACAACAATGTGCAGACAAACAAATATGTTGCACAGGTAAAACCATACTCACAACTGCTTCCAATAATACATCTGGGAAGCATATAAATTGTTATAATAATTGTAACAATTATCCCTATGAAACAAAAAGACAAATATGGTTTAAAACCATATAACAACTTACAATTATATTATGGTTTATAATATAACCATATAATATGATTATTTAATTAATAAAATAAATTAAATAATAAATCATATAATGCATAATTAATTTATCCTAACATTCCCCCCCTTAATTGTGCATTGTCTCAAGGGATGAGGAGAGGAACTCTCTGAACAACTCGAACTTGTCACGTGTAAGTGATTTTGTGAAGATATCTACTTGTTGTTCAAATTGTTGACAATATTGAAGCTAGATGTTGTGCTTCAACACATGTTCACGTATGAAATGAACTTGTACCTTAATGTGTTTTGTTCTCTCATGAAAAACTAGATTGTGAACAAGTTTGAGAACACCTTCATTGTTAACAAACATGGTGGTCAGTTTGTCCTGTGGTATTCCAAGTCCTTATAGTATGCGACGTAGCCAAATCACTTCACAGATAGCTTCTCCTGTAGAACAATACTCACTTCTATGGAAGAATGAGAAACGAAGTGTTGTTTCTTACTTCCCCATGATATTGGTCTAGATCCCATATAGAACACAAATCTTGAAGTGAATTTTTTTGTCATCAATGTTTCTTGCATGATCGAATCGAATATCTAGACAAGAAGAAGTTGTCGTTCTTCTTGTATTCTTCTACCAAGATCCATTGATCCTTTGAGATATCTCAATATGCACCTTGCTGATTTCTAATGACAAACTTTGGGTTCCTACATGAACCTGGATAGATAGCTTACTACAAAGCTAATATCTAGGCCTAATGTAGGCGGGTAAATGAGATTCCCAATCAACTATCAATAGAGAGTGGCACTTACCTCAGGAGATGGATCTAAATGAGATAACTGCAATCTGTTCTCCATGGGTGTAGCAATTGGTGTGCAATCCATCATCCTAAACTTCTTGAGCGTAGTTTTGGTATATTTCATTTGAGAAAAAAACATGATTCTCTTTCTACCACACTTCCAATCCAAGACAATAGCGCATCAGCCTGAGATCGGTCATGTCGAACGATCGATTAAGATCTTTCTTTGTTGCATCGATCATCCTCACTGAACTGCCAATGATGACTAGATTGTTGACATAGAAAACAACAATCACCATCTCCCCCTTTCTTTTTGAGGTAGAGATTGGGATCGTATGGATTTCTAAAAAATCCATGTTATATGAGATGCTCATCAATCTTGATGTACCATGCCCGGGTGCTTGTTTTAGACCATACAGAGATTTCCTAAGTCTGCATACCTTTTCTTCTTGACCAAGTACAACATATCCCTCAGGTTGAGTCATGTAGACTTCTTCTTGTAAATCTCTGTTTAGGAAGGCACTTTTTACGTCCATTTGGTGAACTTTCCATCCAAACTGAGCAACTAAAGCAAAGATCATCCTGATCATTTTTATCTTAGCTGTGGGAGCAAATGTCTCCTCATAGTCAATGCCTTCTTTTTGTGCATACCCCTTTACTACAAGTCTTGCTTTGTACTTGTCCACTATCCCATCTGCTTTGTACTTAGTTTTGAATATCCATCTACATCCAATGGGTTTCTTCCCTAGTGGAAGATTGACAAGCTACCAAGTGTTATTCTTCATCACTGATTGATATTCAGAATCCATGGCATCTTTCCAAGCTTTTGACTATAGGGCTTCCTGGACTATAGAGGGCTCATCTGATTCAATAACTCTACTCATCAAAGAAAAATTAACTTCTTCTATTTCTTTACTACGAGTCTATGGTCCAGGGGTGGATGTATCTGGTGGAGCATCCAATCTTGCATCTCGTAATGTACTTGTACACCATTTAGGCATATGCTAAATTGTTCCCATGGGTTGTGGTTCTATCTAATCATCATCATCCCCATCATCACTTTCATCTTCTGAGGGAACATCAACTTCAATTTTTACAATAGGTGAAAAATCTACATCTTGCGAGTTTGGAGGAGGAGTCTCTGCTTCCTTCTTCTCAAAAACTCAACATCTCTGCTGGTGTAGAATTTTCTAGTCTTAGGATCCATCAATCTATACCTAAGAGTCTCTTCACTGTACCCAATGAAGATAAGTTTTTGTGACTTCATGTCTAATTTATTTCTATTTTGTTTGGGTATGTGCATGCTTGCTTTGCACCCGAATACTCTGAGGTGTGCAATGGATGGTTTCCTTTTTGACCATGCTTCTTGTGGTGTAATTCCATCAAGAGAAGTTGTGGGCACTTTGTTCAAAAATACATTGTTGTCTTTGTTGCTTCTGCCCAAAATGTCTTTGCAAGTTCGAATCATCGATCATGCATTGCACCATTTCCATGATAGTATGATTTCTTCTCTCAACAACACCATTTTTCTAATGTGTGTGTGAGGAGGCATTTGTTGATGAATCCCGTGAGTTTGTAGGTAGTCTCTAAACTCATCACTGGTGAATTCCCCCCCTCGATCTGAGCAGAGAGTTCTGATGTGATGACTAGTTTCTTTCTCAACTACTACTTTGAACTTTTTGAAGGTTTCAAATGCTTCACTTTTCTTACAAAGACAAAAAATCCACATTTTTGTGAATAGTCGTCAACACAAAGCATGAAGTACTGGAACCCAATATGACTTGGCTACAGTGGACCACAAAGATCGGTATGAACTAGGTCAAGTTTACCATGAGCTCGAAATGTACTCCTCTGGAATGAAACTCTGTGTTGTTTTCCTGCTAGGTAGTGAGGACACTTGTTTGTATCCTTCTGAAGAGATGGTAGCCCATGTACCATATTACACCGGTGAAGTGTTTCGAGATATTTGAAACTTACATGACCAAATATTTGATGCCATAATTGTGTTGAGGTGGTGTTTTTAGCTATAAGTGCTTGATCATCTTTGTGAACAAAATCAAGTTGGAACATGCGTCCCACATTGGAGGCTTTTGCAATTATTTTTGAGCCTCTTGATTTATCTCGAATCAAACACGTTTTCTTGCCGATTGACTATCAAAGTCAATTTTCATGTTGTGATCTAGGAGTTGACTAACTGAAAGAAGATTCTTTGTCAACCCAGGGACAGGGACATCTGATAGTCTACATTTGTGTGAACCAAGGGGTAGAGAAATGTTCCCAATCCCCTGAACCGTATATGAAGAATCATCTCCCAACGAAACATGATTTTTTGATGGTATGTCCCTCATTGAAATAAACTAGTCTCTATGGCTGTTCATGTGTGTCGAGTGGCTCCCAAATCAACATACCAGACATCACTAGATGACGTGGATGGTTCACTTGATCGAGCAGTGAACAAGAAGTCTTCATTGTCTAACTGTTCTTGTTGCTCAACAATATTACCTTGCTGGTGGGGTCTTCTTTTCCAGTTCCCCTTTTTCTACCCATGATAGTTGTTAGAATGTCCCTTGTAAGATTGTTGTTGTTGTGGTCCAGAGTTGCTTGATGAACCTTTCTTATAAGTGTTATACCAACAATCTTTTAAGTCATGTCCTCTTTTACAAATTGGACATTGCTTCTTCTGTTGATTGTCCCCATGATACTGATTCTAATGTTGGGAATTCTGATAGGAATTAGGTTTTCCTTTACCTTTTCCTTTCCATTTTTGATGTGAAGACAATGCCTGCTCCTCTTCATCATCCTTATTGTGCATTGCTTCCTCTTGTTGCAGTAGGTTTACCAGTTTTTCAAAACCAACTGTCGTATCTGTCATGTTTAGTGTTGTGACAAAAATGTGGTAAGAAGAGGGGAGTTCTCTCAGAACAATGGGAACAAGAGCATCATCTGTGACTAGTTCTCCCAGGGCTAGAAGTGAAGCCCTTAATTCTATAACTCTTCTTAAGAAAGCTTTAATTTTCTCATTCTACTTGAATTTCAGTGTATGTAACTGACTCTGCAAATTCAGTATGACATTCTTGTTCTTGGCCTCATATACTATACTCAATTTATCCCATGCTTCTTTTGTTGTTTTGGCATCTTGAATGTGGGGTTGCACATCATCGAAACTCTAAACAAGATGATGAGTTTGGCCTTCTGATCTACTTTATCAAACTGTTGTTGTTGTGTTGTATCAGTGGCTGATCTGGTCAGAGTACCATTCACAATAGACCAGATCTCTTCAAACTCAAGTTGTGTCTTTATTTTTGTCTTCCATGTAGCATAGTTGCTTCCTCTGAGAAATTGTGAATCCGGAAGAAAAAATTTGGGGGCATTGGTGCCCATTTTACAGAGATCACTGACATGGTTTGGCTCTTATCACTCCAGGTATTAGGTCTCCCAATCTATATACTATCAGTCTGATATACCGAACCTTTCTATATACTGGACCCTTCTGATATACCCGTCGGTACATGGAAGAAGCTCGCCCTTTCTATATACCCGGCGATACGTGAAAGAGGCGTTAACGTACGTGAAAGAATTCAATACATGGTACCAAGATAGTATTGATAGGGTCTGTGCAATTATTGACACCGGCTCAAAGAAATATCCTCATACGCGGGCGTAACTTTGCTATATACTCGGATAATTTCTTAGTTTGGATTTATGTCGTGCAATCGTTCACAGATGGATGGGATGGCTCATAGTGTGTGCACTGTGACCTGTTTACTCCCCATTGATTTAAAGGGTCGATGCCTAGATGACATTGTTGTAGATATATTAGGTGTTAAGTGTAGTAGTATTCATGACGGCTTTACCCGTAAGCGCTTCCCAGAGGCACCGTATATACCGAATGCTGCGAATGAGATCTAGGATCTTGTGAGTGTTACAGAACCAATTTTATACTTTTTTATTACAAATTTTCCAGTTTCTAAGTAGTTACAAAGTTTTCAGTTGATTATGGAAACCTATAAATTAGTACAATATGTTGAAGCATGCAATTACATTCAAAAATATGGAAAAATTGAATGGCAGGCAAAAAATTTGTTTTTCGGGGCCCTGGTGGCCTTCGGAGCCCAATACGGCTTGCTGAGCAAACAACTGTAAAAAAAGATCAAAATGAAGTTTTTAGATAGCCCTCCTTTGGCAAAAAGTGCTCCGAATGCAAAAATATGTAGAGTGGAGAAAAAAAAAATTTACCCTAAAATAGGGTTTTTCTCACTAAATTTAGTTAGTTATAACTAAATTTGAATTTTTCGCTAAAGTTAGCAGTTCCACTAAATTTTCTGCCAAATTTGGTAGTGGGTGAGGGAGGGGGATTTGACCCCTTGACCTCTCTTGATGGGAAGTGTCTTACAAAAGTTATGCTAGCCACTTGGGCGGCTAAGCTAAACAAGTATATGTAAAGAGAAAATTATAATTAAACACTTCCAAACTGTAAAACCATACCTCTTCATAAAACCACGGTTTTGGAAAGGTGGTTTTGAGCAAAAATTCTAGCAAAGAGAAAAAATGACATGCGGTTTTGGTGAGAATGAAGGCAGTTTTGACTGTGTATGGTGCCTTAGATCATTTTTCTTCCTTCCTTTGAGCTTGTAATCTCTTCCTTGGTGAATTTTATCCTCCTCAACCTTAATTGCAATGAATAAAGGTGGTTTTGAGGAATTTGATGGCGGTATTGCAAGGGATGGGGCTGGGAAGTTGCAGAGGAAACTATGGCTCTCTTTTGCTTACACAAGCTTCTCCAATGCTCCTCAAACTCTGTGCAATCCTCCAATATCCTTCAACATGCTCTGAAACCAAATGTAATTTCACAAACAGGGACAGAAGCCTGTATATTTTATTAATGTGAAATTGATTAACCATTACAATGGAGTGCTGTAATATTTATACATATTGGACAACAATGTGCGAGAAAACAAATATGTTTCACAGTAAAACCATACTCACAACCGCTTCGATAATACATCCGGGAAGCATATAAACTGTTATAATAATTGTAACAATTATCCTGTGAAAAAAAAACAAATATGGTTTAAAACCATATAATAACTTACAATTATATTATGGTTTATAATATAACCATATAATATGATTATTTAATTAATAAAATAAATTAAATAATAAATCATATAATGCATAATTAATTTATCCTAACAAGTTTCATCAAAGACAACGTTCACGGGCCTAGGTAATGCACAGGCCAAAAAAGCTACTGAACTTTGGAAAGTGATTCCAGGAGCTCTAGATGAATTTAAGAGATAAACAAGACATTTTTGCAAATGAAATTAAAATATATACAAGATAGTGAAATAATATTTTTCACAACACTTTGGAGAAATAGGTTTATACCTGGTTTTTTCCATGTTCAACTAGGGAGCCGGATCAAAAATATGATTTTTCAAGGAATAAATAGAGGAATCAAGGGCTGATAACCCTACCATTGGATTCATAAGGAAATTTTAAGTCAAATTCATATAATTTTTTTACAAAACCCTCTTTCATAAACTCCAGATACACCTTCACAAGTTCGCTCTCAAGGTTCGACACTTAGCCAATTTTTCAAGAGGACATGTGTCGCACCAGGAGCCTAGCAGGATTTCATGTCCCTTTAGTCCCTTTATAAAATGAACATAGGAGAAAAAAATTCACCCAACCCTTTTTATCCCCTAGAACACTAATGTGACCTCCCATTTTCCAGTTAAGCCCCGAGAACTAATTTTGAGCTTTCCCTCTCCTGCATGGATGATCGACAAGTCTTGCATGAGGCATAAGTGTAAATTTATGTCCCCTTCTTCCTTTGGCCAAAGGTACAAAAGGGACAAAAAAATTCACCCTACCCTCTCCCTCCTCCACTTTACACACTATAAATACGACACTTAGCTCTTTTTTGGCCATTTTTCCCCACGCCTCCATATGCTTCCAAAACTCTCCCAAATTTTTGCCATATCTGAAAGCAATATTTTTCACATTCAAAAAGTACCATAAAATCATTATTCATCTTAAAATACCAAAATACACAAAAATATTGCAAAAATAACGGATCGAAACAGTGGAGAAATGAAAGTTTTTACGAAGTCAAGTCACTTTCGACAAAGAATCATGCATATCTTTCAAACCGTTCAACATATTGAGATGGCATCTTCTGTAGACATCCTAATTTTTCAAGATGATCAAGATTTAATAAATGGTAGGTTGAATGGTTCCCTAAATCATTTTTTCCAACAAAATTTCCATTTCATTCCCTAGATCAAATTTATTAAATTTCCCATCAATCCGGCAATGGAAACGAGCTAAAAACTTGCACACAATCCTCAAATGAAAAACCTATCACAATGGAGTTGATTTCATCATGATCGGAGAAAAAAACTAGACCTGCAAATTTTGAGCTCCATTAATGGCCACCATGATAGCTCCGTGCCTAAAGCCACTACTAGGAAAAATAAATAAATTTTATTTCCAAGCATTCTAGTGGGTGAAATCAAGTGAAATTTAGAGGACATGACCGCAACAACAAGCTAAGTCTGAAAATATGTTTCTTCACAAACTAAGCATTGGAAATCCACTTTCCAAAAATATTAAGTTTTCCTATACATACTTGCTATTGTTGGGAAGTCATCATCAAAAGTAGTTGTGGCAAAATAAGTGTGCACCAAGGTCACCAAAGTCGAATGAGTGTTCGAGTAGAATAAGGTGAAAATGACCACTTACTAAAAATAGTAAGTTCCCTATATGGGTGCTTACTAAAAATAGTAATTCACCCCAAGAAGTGGCTGAGACAAAGGTAGTGTACACATGAGTGAATGAAGAATTTCATCACATCGGGATGGTCAAGAAGAGGCAAAAATAACCTCTTACAAAAAATAGTAAGTCTCCCATCTGGAAACTTGATACTAATGGTAAATCACACTCAAAGGGTAGTTCTAGAGCAATGGGATATAGAGGGATGATCAATTAGGTCAACCTCATCATTCAAGATCCTCCATGGGAATTTCTCACAGGGCTTTCGAGATCCATTTCAAGTAACTCATTAGTGTCTTTCGGTACTCACTTCATGATTTTGGTCACAGGTATATCACGTGTAGGGTGGAAGTTGCAATCATTAGTGAAATGGTTCATTCAACTTAGTAGGATTTATTCCTTAACATCAATATCTTCGAGAGGGGATATTCATGACCAACACTCATAGTCATTGAAGGTTCCATTCAATAGTGTTTCTAAACACTTAGGTCATGGTATTCGTGGTTCATTCGGAGGTAGTTTTTGCCTATAGCTAAAGAATTTCCCATAAGCAACCCATCACGAAAATATTCACCATAATGGGTCCAAAGGTATCGGGGTTGATGTAGAAAATCTTTCTAGAAGTCAATAGGGTTGATACTTCATTTTCAGGATTCCTCCTTTCTCTCTTTCTCTCCCCCAACTTTCTCTCTCTTCTCAATGTTCTAATTTTGTATTGGGGTTGTAATTTTTTGTATGTCTTAATGTTCCTAATGTAATGAGTCACCTTTATGTTATAAAAATAATTTAATTTTTTTCCTAAGAATGCGAAGAGTCTTAAGTCATGTTGAGACATATGAAGATTTTTTGGGGTTATATGAAGAGTCTTTTCTCTTCCTATAAATTGTAAATACATTCCCATTTCAAAGGGTTAGTGATTGATTTTGTAAACTCAAGAGTGCATTTTAATTAGAGAGAACAAAGGAGATAGCCATTTTCTTCCATTTCCCTCCTCACAATTTTCCTCCATTCCCACACTATGTACAACTTTTGTTTAAGCATCAATACAAGAAGAAGTTTCTAGCCTTTTTTGACTAAGGGATTTATTGATACTTTGTGCTCATAAATTCTAATTGGTCTTGTTGCTATTTGTAGAGTTGTTTCTTCTCATAAATGCATGTGTTGAAATTTCTAACTAGTGTGTGCAAGACTCTGACTTTCTACTTACAACATTAGTTCTCCTATCTCATTTCTCACCCCCTTTCCCACTTTACAGACAAAAATTCCTCTCTAGAAAAAGTTTTCTAGCTTTTCCACAAGGTCGGTGAGTGCCCCTATTGGATCCCTGGTCAAAATACCACCTTAGAAATCAACCTTTTCACTTGCATGCAAACACAGAAGCTGCACCATTTAAGTAGAGGGACTTCGATTTCTAGAGTGTTGGTAAGAAACCCACAAATTTGTCCACTCAACAAATTTTCTCACTAACAATTTTTACACCCACAGTAGGGAATATTTAACAACATCTACACTCAAAATATGACCATAAGTTCTAAATATATAAAATATCCAAAAAACAAAAAACAACAAAAAAATTGAAAAAATGAAAAAATTGGAGTTGATGAAAGCCCATTGCCAAAAAGTGCATTATTGATTCTTGTACATGACATTTCACATTCACATTGTCCTTTCATATTCCCACTGCAAGAGTTTCCAAAATATGGTTGAAAGGATACACGAGGTTGAATGGATCGAGAGGAGTTATCGACCCCACTTTTGAGGCCTACTATTTTTTTCAAACATCATACCCATCTCTGGGTCTTCAAGAAGTTCACCTGGTAATCCCATCCAAACTCCTATTGATACCCCCCTTCAAATTCTCCCATTTTTCAACTATCATTAAGAATTGAGTTCCCAGAGGAAGAGGAATTTGAAGAATAATTTATAGAAGCAAGAGCTGAAGTAGAAACAAAAACAACAATGGAAGATGAAGCAGAAAGACCTCAACCCATTATTCCATGGGGAATAAATATAGGTGTGCTCACTCTTGACCACCTCTTCACGATCTACTAATAGGTTCCCACAAGAAATTTCCAAATTTCAAAGGTGATGGCACACAACATCCCAAAGAACACATTTCCACCTTCACCACATCATGTAGGATTCTTGGAGTCACACATGAAGACGTTGCAGTAAGGTTGTTTGTGGAATCTCTCCAAGAAAAATCAACAGAATGGTTCTATCTCTTTCCTTTTAGATCAATCACTTGTTGGAATGATATCAAAATTAAGTTTAGGGAGATTCATATTTAATGAGGACTTTTAAGACCTCCTTGTTCAATTGGCACAAATGAAGAAAGGAGAAAATGAAACTATGAGATACTTTGTGGCTCATTTTGACCGGTTCTCTGTAGGATACCGGAAGAATATTCACCATTTGAAAACAATGTCAAGAGGTTCTTCACAAATGCTCAATCACCGAGGTAGGATTTTTCCTACAAATAATTCAACCAAGGAACATTGTAGAAGCACAAAGGATGGCCATTGAACTTGATGATGATCTCATCCTCTACTAGAAAGATCAAGAATCCTTTAAGGGGTAAATCCCATAATCCTAAAGATGAGAGAATGAATCCAGTCTTGTAAAAATTGGCCAATGAAATGGCATCATTGAAGAGGGAAATTTTTGAACGAGTGTCTTTTCAAATAAATGACCAAAATTATAGGAGCACCCCAAAATCTTGCCTTGGAGACCCCACCTACCAATGCAAGTTATAGGAGCCAAGAAAATGAAGAGGAACTTGAACAAGAAAATGAAGGTGATAGTCTCCTAGAGGTCGAAGAACTCGAGAAAGACACACAAATCAAGATTCTGTGAGTATTCTGGAGGTGATGAAGATGATGAAGAAGATGCACCCAGTTTCTCATGTGTGGTTTTCACTCATTCTCATTCTAAGAAAGGAGCCTCTTCATCCACTGTCACAAAGAAAAATAATACTAAATATCCTCTTGTGGTGACTCTGCAAAAAAAAATAATCAGTCGAGGATCTCCACTTCCACCTTGTATGGAGTCTGTATTTGAGAAACCTAATCCTGTAGTAAGTAAGAAGGTTCCGCAATTCCAAGTAAGTCTTCCAATGCCTCTTCCAATTCTAAATCTAAATCTGCTCCTATTAAATCTAGTAATTTAAAAGCTCCTAATGTACCATTCAAATTTCCTCTTTTTCCCCAAAAATCTACTCCTACTTCCAAACCTATTCCTAATCCAAAATCAATCCCTTCACCACCCTCATCCACATATTCTCCTTTTGACTTCATAGAATATGTGACAAAGCCAAGGTGCAGATTAGTGAAATAGAATATTTGTGGACTCACCCTAAATAATTTAAGAGATTCATCCTATATATCAAGAATGGTAGTTTGACACCCAATGTTATAACACTCGCTTATAAATGAGGACTACTAAACCCACTTACCTCCCTCATAGAACATGATTTATTTGAGCACATCGAATACCAACAAGTTTAATTCTTTATACATCTCCCTTCTTGTTGGAGAATATGTATTGAAATATTGCATGATAGACTCAGGTGCCTCAAACAACGTGTTACATGTGAAGGTCACCAAGGCTCTCAAACTTTCCATGACTCCACTAGGTGGATCATGTTATTCCATGGAATCCAAATAATTCCCACTATGGGAAAATTCAAAGATGCATAGGTGGCCCTCACTAAATTTCTAGAAAAGAAGATTCCTGTGATGATCTTGGTAGCAGACATTTTGGATTCATTTGGAATGTTGCTAAGTCAAGTATCTTCTGAGACTTGGGAGGGAAAATTAAGATGAATTGGTCTTCCACAACCATACTAGTGAAGGGATACATGAAGAAATTACTTCAAAATAATAATATCAGGTACACATAGTGCAAAAGTCCAAAATTCAAGGAACCAACATCTTGTATCAAGATAGCAAGGAGGATGAATCACTTTGTGACAAATGAGGAGGAATACAAGATTCACATCTTGATATGACCAAGCATTCCTTCCCAGAGGGGCATGGACCTTGAAGAATCTTTGAGAAACTTTGAACTAAAAGGGTAATTTTGAATTTCCAGATGATGCAGACCACAAAGAAGAGGAGATAGTTTTGGATAAATTTCGAACAGAGAAATCAGTGGACAAGCCTTTTCATGATGAGGAAATTTTCTCATTCCCCTTCACAAATGAATATTCTCTTGAGTATGTCATCTATGAAGAGACAAATTCAAATTTTGATGAGCCCTCAAATGGTTTGAAAGAACAATTAGTGAAATGATTGCTAAGCATTGTGGAATAAACTGAAGACCTTGAGATTAGTTTCGAGCTCATGATGCAAGATATGGAATCACAAGATAGGAATGATTCCAATTCAGAACTCTCAATCAATTTGGAGGGTAGCCATGATGAAGTAAAGCAAGGTGAATAACTTAATCTCCCTCTTGAGCCAATGGATGATGAAGGAAATGATGAAAGTGAGGTATTTTCTTTCCCATTTGAAAAGAAGGATTCTTTCTCTTATGAAGAAGCTGAAGTAGAGAATTTTGAAGCCCTCAAATTTGGAATTCCTCTTGAAAAATAAGTGGTAGAATGTTTTGATGGTCAAGATAAAGAAACAACACTTATTAATGGTGGCCTAGAAATTCAGAACAAAGATTATTTGAATGAAGGTAAAGAGGAAATCTAGCAGTTTCAAATAAGGATCCAATCTGAAGGCATTGTAGAAGCAATAGAGAGTGCATGGTGGATCTCAAGAAAAGTCTCTACCCTTACTTAAAACCATGGCCCTGTGAGATGGATATGAGGTCATTTTTGATCCTCCATCAGACATTCAAGCACCTCATACTAATATGATTCAAAAGGGTGAATTTGATGCTTATCATAGAAAATATGTCTAGGAACTTAAAGGCAACAATGGAAAAATATCAGCCTTGAGTGTGGATGAACATTGAAGGTAGGAATGACACTCTAAGACTGATTTCAAAGAGTGTGAAAGAAATGGAATTTCTAAGTGAAGCCTTGAGAATCAAGAAGATCACATGGAATCACTCCTACCAAGTATACAAATGATCATGAAATCACCTAGATTTCATAAAAGGTTAAGGAGAGGAGGCTACTTTCTAGAACCAGTCAATGGCTTCACAACAACATCACTTAATGTTTCCCACTAAGAAGTAACTTTTGATGAATGAAAAGTGATTCAGTGAAAACGGGTTGTCCCCCACCTTATATCATAGGTGATTTTTAGGTGTGTTTTAATTTTTGTAGTGTGTGTTTGTGTTTCCTTTCCAAGTGTGTTGTGTGTTTCATTTCCTTTGTTTTGTGTGTGTATCCTTCTTTGATACCCCTCTCTCGTAGGTTGTCCATGACTCCATAGGGCCCAATGGATAAGGCACTGGTCAATGAGTTATGTGTTATAAATTTATATTTTGGATTCTTCATGTCATGTCTTCACTATGCTCAATCCATACCATGTCCCCAAGCTAGAGAAAGCTATTTTAATGCAAATGTGCAATAGGAAAATTGATAATTTTTTAGTATGACAACGATACCCCTGTGCCAAAATTTTAAAGTTTTTCCCTTCCAAGGAACCCCAATCTACCTAGTCAATCCAATTACCTTCCATTTAATGTTAACTCTATCCCCTAGGTGAATTATGAAAGTCAAGTCAACCCCCTAGGTGATTTTAGGAGTTCTTGAAAAATGTTATTTTGGGAAGTGTTGGGAAGGGCTACCACTAGCCTTCCTAGGGATGGCACAACCCATTAGAGAAAATGGAGGAGAAAATCTAACATGGGAGATGATTTGAAGGTCTAAAATCATCATGGAATTGATTTTGGAAGATTTATGAAATATTTGGAGGAGTTGGGTAGTTTCATCAAAAACAGGGTTCACAAGCCTAGGTAGTGCATGGGGGCCAAAAATGTGACCGAACTTTGGGAAGTGATTCTAGGAGATCTAGATGAGAGTTAAGAGATAAAAATACATCATCGTAGAAATGGAATTAAATACAAAATATGGTTAACTTTTATTTTTCATAACACTTTGGTGTAATAGGTTTATATCTGGTTTTTTCCATGCTCAACTAGGGAGCTAGATCAAAAATTTTATTTTTAGGGCTTAAATGTAGGAATAAATATCTAAGACACCCACCATTGGATTCAAAGGAAATTTTCAATAAAATTAAAATAAAATTTTCTTAAAAATCCATTGGAAACTCCAGATACGGCTTTCACAAGTTCTCTCTCAAGGTTCGACACTTAGCCAATTTTTCAAGAGGACACATGTCAAAGACTTTAGAGCTTACAGATTTCATGTCCCATTCATCCCATTATAAAAGGGACATAAGAGACAAAAATTTCACTCATCCCTTTTTATCCTCTAGAACACCAATGTGACCTCTCATTTTCCAGTTAATCCCCTCGAGAGCTAATTTTGAGCTTTCCCTCTCCTTGCACGGATGATCAAAGGTATTGTGATGAGTGTGAAGTGGAAATTGATGTCCCCTTCATCCATTTGGACAAAGGGAAAAAAGGGACACAAAAATTTGCCCTCCCCTCTCCCTCCTTCCATTTTCACACTATAAATACGACACTTAACTCTTTTTGTCCATTTTTCCCCATTCCTCCATATAAACTGCCGAATTTTTTCCATATCTAAAATCAAGATTTTTCACATTCAAAAACCAATAAAATCATTATTCATCTAAAAATACCAAAATACACAAAAATTACAAAAATAATGGATCGAAACGGTGAGAAATGATTTTTTTCAAAGAAACCCTCAAGTCACTTGACGAAGAATCATTCATATCTTTCAAACCATTCAACGGATTGAGATGTCTTATTTTACATAATTCATCATTTTTCAAGATGATCAAGATGCAATAAACAAGAGGTATAATGGTACCCTAAATAATTTTTTCCAATAAAAATCCCATTTTGTGCCCTAGCTCACATTTGTCGATTTCCCATCAATCCGGTAATGGAAATGAGCTAAAAACTTGCACACATGCTCCAAATGAAAAACCTATCATAACGGAGTTGATTTTGTCATGATCGAGACAAAAACCAGACATAAAATTTCAAGCTCCATTAATGGATGCCATGGTAGCTCAATGCCTAAAACCACTACTAGGAAAAAAATAAATTTTATTTCTAAACATTCTAGTGGGTGAAATTAAGTGAAATTCAAAGGACATGACCGCAACGACAAAGCGTAGTCTTGAAAAATATGTTTCATCGCCAACCGAGCACTAGAATTCACTTTCCAAAAATAGTAAGTTTTCCTATACATACTTTCTATGTTTGGAAAGTCATCATCAAAAGTAATTGTGGCAAAAGTAGTGTGCATCGAAGGTCACCAGAAGTCAGAATGAGTGTTCAGAGTATAAAATAGTGAAAATGACCACTTACTAAAAATAATAAGTTCCTTATATGGGTGCTTACTAAAAATAGTAAGTCACCCCAAGAAGTGGTCGAGGTGAAGGCAGTGTGCACAAGAGTGAATGAAGAAGTTCATCACATCAGGATGGTCAAGAAGAGGCAAAAATCACCTCTTACTAAAAATAGTAAGTCTCCCATCTGGACACTAACTGCTAATGGTAAATCACACTCAAAGGGAAGTTTTGGAAAAATGGGACATAGAGGGATGATCACTTAGGTCAACCTCATCATTTGAGATCCTCCATGGGAATTTATCACAGGCATTTGAGATCCATCTTAAGGAAATTATTAGTGTCTTTTGACACTCACTCAATGATTCTGTCACAAGTATATCACGTGCAGGGTGGAAGTTGCGGTCATCAATGAAACATTTCATTCAACTTGGTAGGATTTTTTCCAAAGCTTCATTCTCTTCAGAGGGGATCTTCATGAGCAACACTCGTGGTTGCCAAAGGTTCCATTCAATAGTGTTTCTAAACACTTAGTTCGCGGTGTTTATGGGTCATTCAGAGGTGGTTTCTCACCTATAGCCAAAGACCTTGCATGCAACAACATATCTCGCAACATAAGAAAATCATTCACCATAAAGGGTTCAAAGGTATTAAGGTTGATCCGAAAAAATCTTTTCAAGAGTGAACATGGCTAATTCTTCATCAAGGATTCCTCCTTTTTCTCTCTTCTCTCTCTTTCTCTCTCTCTCTCCCCCCCTTAATTCATCTCTCTTCTCAATGCTCTAATTTTGTGTTAAGGGTTGCACTTTTTCATATGTCTTAATGTTCCTAATGTAATAATTCACCTTTATGTTATAAAAAGGGAATTAATGATTTCCTAAGAATGTGAAGAGTATTAAGTCATGTCGAGACATACAAAGAGTTATTGGGGTTATATGAAGAGTCTTTTCTCTTCCTATAAATTGTAAAGCCATTCCCATTTCAAAGGGTTGGTGATTGATTTTGTAAACTAAAGAGTGCATTGTACTTAGAGAGAACAAAGGAGAACCATTTTCTTTTGTTTCCCCCTCACAATTTTTACTCCATTCCCATACTATCTACCACTTTTTTATGCATCAATACAAGAAGGAGTTTCTAGCCTTTTTTGACTGAGGGATTTATTGATACTTTGTGCTCATAAATTCTAATTGGTCTTGTTGTTATTTACAGAGTTGTTTCTTCTCATAAATGCATGTGTTGAAATTTCTAACTAGTGTGTGCAGGAATCTGACTTTCTACCTACAACATTAGTTCTCCTATCTCATTTCTCACTCCCCTTTCCCACTTTATAGACAAATTCCTCTCTAGCAATAAATTTCTAGCTTTTCTTCATGGTCATTGGAGTGCCCCTTTGGATTCCCGGTCAAAAGGCCACCACAATAATCATTAGGAAATCATATATAGTGCTCACATTATTCATATATATGGATGAATAATATTATGTAATATATTATGAGTTGTAATAAACAAACTCATAATATTAGGTTAGTATATTATATACGTGAGTTGTTTGGGAGTTATAACAACTCACACACACACACACACACACACACACACACACACACACATAGATTTGTGGTTGAGTTGTTTCCTACTTAATAGGAAACTATCTCCCTATATATTTGAAGCTTGTTCATTATGTAATTATCCCGCATGAATTGAATATAGTGATTATTATTACGGAGTAATTTGATTTAATCTTGTGTTAGAGTAGTTGATTCTTTAGATTTGGCATCAGAGCGGTTTAAGACATGTAATTCCTTACGAATTCACGTTTTAGTTAAACACTCGTAAATTTCTCATTTCTCAATGAAATTGAGAATCGTCAAGTGTTCTGGAAAGCTAGAGATGTGAGGAACAAAACCCAAAAATGGTTTTTGAAATCATTTTTGGATGAGTGAGCAGTTTTGTATTGAAATATGACATTTTAAAAAAAAAGAAATAATTTGACCTCACGGAGCCACACGTTGCAATTCAATAGAGCATGTTAAGAGAATGAAGAATTGAAGGTAAAATCTATAGAGTATGCACAGTGGATCTATTTGTAGAAGATCATACGTGTAGACATTGGACATCTATTTTTTTGCATTGCGTCTATCGGGAGCAGTCCAAAATTTGAGAAGCTCTCCAAGTGATTTTCTATGCATGGACGTTCAATTCTCCACAGCTCATATAGTTTCCAATCCTCAGCCCCTAACTGCAGCCTGTATTTCTTTTCTACATCATTGCATTGGTTGCATCGTTCCTGAGCTTCAAACTGATGCCATTTCCTGCAATCAAAATGTAAAGGCGGCATATTGAAGATAATCACCATTGCTCAATGGTATTAAAAGAGACTTGATTCGGCCAAGCCTATAGCTATATTTTATACTCAATCAGCAATTGAGATCAGATGCACAATAGAAGCGTGAAGGGGATCCAGATTCTCGAGAGTGAAAAGAGTATGAGTAGTTAATTTTGTTTTTTCTAGTTTACTATTTTTTTTCACTTTCCGTGAAGATATCAAATCCAATCTTTAATTGGATTTAATTCATGAAAATATTATTATGGAGAAAATGGGTCATATTGAAAAATTTGATGGAAAAGATTTTCACACTTGGCAAGTGCGAACTTAGTTGATATTGATTAACAAAGATTTGTGGGACATTGCGGATGGAACATTCAAGAAACCAACCGATGCTAGTGAAGTGGCCAAATGGGAGAGTAGAGATCATAAAGCAACAACAATCATTGGACTTGGGTTGTCTGATGCATATTTGCATCATATAGACCTTTCAAAAAGTTCAAATTTCATTTGGACAACATTGAACAAGTTGTTTGGATCCCAAACCGGAAGCGCAGCAGTGACCTTGAAGCAGAAGTTGTTCGGACTCAAGATGGATGAAGGAGAAAGCATGGTACAACATATAAGTAAGTTTCGGTCTATTCTGAATCAATTGTCAGGGATAAAAATTAAAGTAGAGGATGATGATGCAAAAGTTGTTTTGTTGAATAGTATGCCATCTCGCTATGCAAACATTGTTTTTACTTTGAGCAAGATCAATCCCAACCTAGAAGATCTAATTTCTTCATTGATAGATGAAGAAAATAAGACTGTTACACCAGAAGAAAATGCATTGTATGGTGATGATAAAAAAAGACGATCCAAATTCTTTTCTAAGCAGAGATCAACATTCACAGACTCCAAGAAAAGATTCCTTTGTCATTACTGTAAAAATCAAGGACATGGTATTATGTATTGCAGGAAAAGAGCACAAGATTTGCTTGAGGGAAAATTAAAAGAAAATGCTTTTATTTCTGAAAATAGAAAAGAAGAAAGTGATTGGTAGGATCCAACCATTCACATGATAGAGAAGTTGATGCTCAAGATAGTGAAGAAGACTTTCTCTTCTAAAAAGAATGCATCTATTGGAGGAAGGAGGCACAGGAGGCTGGAGGATAATTGGCGTCCTCTCATCAGCACCAATGATGGGGCCGCATGAAGTTGTGGTGACACTGTGTGTGTGTGTGTGTGTGTGTGATTTTACTTTCATTTCTGGATTGCAGTATGATTTTAGAGTTCCTGTTTTGTGTTGAATAAGTGAAATGTTCACATTGAGGGGGGGAACATGGTCTCAATGTTCCATTTTCATTTCCACCTCTTGTTCATGTGTGTAATTTGTGAGTATGATTTCTAGATCAACCCCTGATGTGAGATAGTGCCGAGGAGATTCAGAACAGAGTACTGAAGCAGGAGATGTTCTTGATAAAAGTAGATGGTTGATGTCATGTTCCCACTACTTTTTTGATTAGTTGGTCGATGTTCCCAGATATGGTTGATGGTGATGTTATGTTCCCAGTTCCCTTTGCATGGTCGATGTGTTCCCAAGTGGTTGATGTAGTTTCCCACCTTGGTTGATGTTCCCATGGATGGTTGATAGTGTTCCCATATCCTGGTTGATGTGTTCCCACAATCAGAGTGCACAGAGGAAGGTCAAGACATGTGTACGCTGCTCAGTCAGAAGATTTATGTTTCTCCCCATGTTTACACTAAGGGGGGGAATGTTAGGAAATCATATATAGTGCTCACATTATTCATATATATGGATGAATAATATTATGTAATATATTATGAGTTGTAATAAACAAACTCATAATATTAGGTTAGTATATTATATATGTGAGTTGTTTGGGATTTATAACAACTCACACACACACACACACACATATATATATTTGTGGTTGAGTTGTTTCTTACTTAATAGGAAACTATCTCCCTATATATATGAAGCTTGTTCATTATGTAATCATCTCGATGAATGGAATATAGTGATTATTATTACGGAGTAATTTGATTTAATCACCTTTCCATGCACATGAAAACACAAAAGATGCACCATTTACGTAGAGGGACTTCAATTCCCAGAGTGTTACCAAGAAACCCACATATTTTTCCACCTGACAAATTTTCTTACCTACACATTGGTATACACCCTTCATTTGATTCAAAACACTTATATCATGAGAAAACAAACAAAAGTTCCAAACTTCATGACGTAACACTTCCACAAGACCCAATATCAAGGCCTTATACTCAACTTGGTGGATGGTCATACTAACATCTCCCACAATGGTGCCTCTCTCTACTTTCTTATTGCCATCAAGGTCATATAATATGAATGATGAGCATGTAGAATTTTCCAAGGTATTAGACAATCCATAAATTTCCAATCTCTAAATGGAAACCATGTTTACCTTTACAATGGATGAACATTTATCGTAGGAAACAAAAAAACAACATTTTTTTTTATATTGAACACTACAAATTTGAACTTTTTAATACAACTATCTACATTCCAAGACATATGCATATCTATATATTTTGTTATATATACATGTTTTTTTTTGTGTGTTAGTTATGGTATACAAACTATTTTTTTGTGCTTTCTATGGTGTGTGTATATGATGATACAAATGAAAATTCAAATGTTTATGTTTTACTGCACATTACGTGGTATAAGCACACACACACACATCACACACACACACACACAAGAACACACACACACACACACACACACACACACACACACACACACACAGGGAAATGAGGGAGGGAGGGGGATAAATATGATCCCTATTACCCCAAATGTCACGGAAGAAAAAATTATAAGGAAGAAATAAGGGAGGCAAGGGGGATAAATATGATCCCTATTTCCCTAAATGTTGTGGAATAAAAACATACAAAGAATATATAAGGGAGGGGGGGATAAATATGATCCCTATTGCCCAAGATATTATGGAAGAAAAAATTATAAGGAAGAAATAAGGGAGGGAGAGGGGAATAAATATGATCCCTATTGCCCCAAATGTTATGGAAAAAAACATATAGGAAAGAATAATGGAGGAAGGGGGATAAATATGATCCCTATTGCCCCGTAAGTTGTGGAATAAAAACTTATAGGGAAAAAATAGGGGAGAGAGGGGGATAAGTATGATACCTATTACCCCATATGTTGTGGAAGGAAAATATATGTAACAATTAATGAAAACACCATATTATGATACTAGGAGTTAAATTTTGTGGTATAAACATGATGTGACTAGGTTGTACTCGACTAAATCCCATGGAATCAGAATTGGGTTCCACACATAGGCATTGCATGTATGACATATTTTATGTAATCTTATGGTCTATTTCATGGGGTTCAAGCAATCATGTCGTCAGATACACATTTCCTACATACATACGTACACACACACACACACACACACACACACATATATATATGTATTGTTATATGTAAATATATGCATATAAATATACACATATGTATATATATGTACATATATGCAGTATACATAAACATATGAATATTTATATGTACTCTCTCTCTCTCAGTACACACAAACATATTTATATGAATCTTATGGTCTATCACATGGGGATCATGCAATCCTATCACAAAGATACATGGTTCCTTAATACAAAGGTCCGGTATGTGAGACCAAGTACATATACATATGCATATCCATATACATACATACATATATACATACATACATACATATATATATATATATATATATATATATATGTATGTATGTATGTATGTATGTATGTATGTATGTATGTACATATACATATCTATATGTATACTCGTTCATACATGTGCATATATATATGTACATATATGTACAAGTATACATATAAATATGTATATGTAATGGTCTCACATACCTGGACATTTGTATTATCATATGATATTATTGTTTGTTATATAGACACTGTGTGTATACCACAAAAGATAAAAATGAATGATGCATGTATGTCATCTTATGGTGTAACTTATGGGGGTCATACGATCCTGTCTTCGATGGCAAGTAAATTACTGGGTTGTGACCGTGGCTAGTGTATATACTCTTTTCTTGGTTGGCTAGTCAATGAATATGTTGTCTATACTCTTCTCTTGGTTGTTTTGATTTAAACATGATTATAGTTGTCATAATTTTTTTTGTTTTAATGTGCCATGTGGCATCACAATGAGAACAACATGTAATCATTACATCTTGTGCCCACTTTATTCAGCCATCACGTGAATTTGAAAATACTTAACATGTGATCATTAGAAGCATTGATGGTGTTTGGCTTTTTTCTATGATGGTCCATTAGGGAGACAACTTAACTATATGGTGGAGGCAAGAGCTCTTCTGTGGGGTTTCAATTTGGAAAAGGATAGAGGGATAAAAATATCTAGATTGAGGGGGATTCCCTCATTATTGTTAATGCTCTTAACAATAAAAATACTATTAATTAGACCTTAAGAAATGTTCTTAGTGATGTCATGGAAATTTTAAAAGTTTTTAAAAAGGTTTCAATTAATCATACCTTGCGTCAAGGTAATACATGCATGGATAAGTTGGAAAATTTCGGCGTACAAAGCCATGATTAAAAAATATGGAATAAAGGTGATGATTTTACCCCAATAATTAATGAAGAAATTGGTAGAGATAGACTGCACTAAAATTGATGATTCTTACACGAGTGAGCATTGGTATCACTTGAACCGAGACAACTTACTTAAGGGGAACAATTTCAATTGTCTCGATGTTTTAAAAGGGGTTATGAACTTTATAAGTGAGAGCAGGTGGGATAGGCTCTGCATTGTGAATATGGGTGGTGAAAGAATTAGGGTTTAGATGGAAAGTCAGAGCATCGAGGATTTCAATCATCCTTTGTGGAAAAAGCTCAGGATTGGGGGTTTTTACAATTTTATCTCCAAATTGCATGGTTACGATCCTTCATTGTCAAAGGATTTTGGTATGGCTTGGAAAGAGGGAAATTTTATGGTGAGAGGTATGGAAATTTAAGTCATTGAGAGCACCATTTCCCAAGATACGAATATGTAGACAGAAGGGCTCAAGATTTTTAAAGACATAACCGATAGGGAGCATGAAATTGGGACATGTTTTCTCGAGTAAGGAAAGGTGTTCTTTTTCACCGACGACATAACTAGATATTCTTTCTAGGCATTTGGAAAAAGGTGTGCCTCCAAATAATTAAGTACATTACTTTTGGGGTCAAATACCATAAACTTTACACACATCGGTTGTCTTGCCTTAACATGTTTAGACACAAAATCATGGTGAGAATTTTATTTTTCCTTTTCATGTTGATGAATTTTGAAGGCGTGCCCAAAAGGACTAGGTAGAGACGCCTCTACATGAAGGGCTCATCCTTACGATGTATGAGAATGGGAAACCTATCCCTTCCATTTCCATGAAAGATAAGGAAAAGGAGGAGGACATAACGCTAGTGGAATGCCTCACTAAGATGAGGGCCTAGTAAATGTCTAGGTATAGGAATGTTTTGGAGGATGAAGGTCTCAAGGAAGGTTTATAAGGTAGAGGTGAAGCGAGCATTTTTAGGAACAAGGGTATTAACAATGGTGACAAGGATCTTAAGGGGTTGATCAACAAGGTTCATTATTTGGAAAGGGTTATTCAGAGATGGAGGAGACAAATGTCGGCTATTAGGAAACCATGATGGAATTCATTCGAGATTCCAAACAAATCTTTTCATCCCATGTGAAGTCCAAATCCAAATAGAAGATTATTTTTCTAGAGACACAAGTCAAATATTTGATCAAAAGGATGGATGTGATGGAGGAGGGCATAGAAAGAGGAAATTCAATTTGTGTATCAATAGCTCTGAGGAAGAACATGAAGAAGATATGAATGAGATGAGAAAAGAGGAGGGACTCAACAAAGATAGTCTTGCTTACAATAGGGAATTTTTCCTAAAATTTAATTGATATTCTGGTCTTAGAATATTGGTGGGATTTTTGCGAACTATATCAGCCTAGTTTTTCTGGTTGTTTTGTTTTATACCTCTAGTTTTTGGTCATAGTCATGGCTTTTCATTGTAAGAGTTTAGCTTGTTTAACTCCTATTGGACCTTTGTCTCTTTTTTTTCTTGTTTTTTATGCTCCTTTCTATTGTTCCCTCCTTTTTAAGTCCCATGGGATTTGATCCCTATTTTTACCTTATCTAATTAAAAAATACTTAACATGTGAACCTATTCTTCCTCTATTTATTTTAACAATTTTTCATTGTTAGTATTTATATTGTAGTTAAGGTTTGATTCCTTTTCCTCCCTTCCTTCAATCACAATTAAGGTATGAACCTTCATGCTAATTTTGATTTCCTTACAAATTGTTGATTTACTTTCTTCTATTTTGGATTTACTCACTACTATTTTAGATTTACAAATCATGATGATACACTAAAAATAGACATCTATAAATCTAGTATATCCTATTATTATTCTCCTCATTTACTAGCCACCAAGACAATTGTATAGAAAAATTTATCTCTCTTTTGTGGTATACACACAAAGTGTGTATATGAAAATCTACAATACCATGTATAAGTATTGTTATTGATACTATAAGTACATGTTTTCCTGTAAAATACTTCACAAATATATAGAAAAAAATGTCTATCTTTGAAAAAAATTACAATCCAAAATCACAAAGCCTCAAGAAGTTTCATTCACCTAAATATTTTTTTAGATCTAAGGTTTCTTGTCAATTCTCGTGTAATGGATCTTCTCACAAATTCTTCCATAATGGACCTTTACGAAAATATTTACATAGTTTTGGCACTTAAAGTGTTTGTTTTTTCATTGATGAAATGAGGCAACAAAATCAAAGCGATGCATCTTAAATACTTGCCACCTTTTTCCATCCTTTCCTCTCGCATTTCTTTGTCATGGGATATGCTTAGGATAACACATCTTGGTGGTCTTAATATATATATATATATATATATATATATATATATATATATATATATATACCACCAAGATGTGTATATGTATACTTGTACATACATGTACATATATATGTATATGGATATACATATGCATGTATAAACATACATATACAAATATAGATATATATGTATGTACATGTATATACGTGTATATGTATACGTATGTGTATTTATTTGAGTAGGTGCCACAACACATTCATTGACTAGTTAACCAAGACAAGAGTATAAACAATTTTATGTATTTTATGTGGTGTACACACATTGCATATACCAAAAACAACACTACCATATGATAATACAATGGTCTAGGTATCTGATACCAATACATATATATGTATATGTATACTTGTACATACATGTACATATATATGGATATGGATATACATATGCATGCATTAACATACATAAACAAATATAGATATATATGTATGTGTGTGTGTGTGTGTGTGTGTGTGTGTGTGTGTGTGTGTGTGTGTGTGTGTGTGTGTGTGTGTGTGTGTGTGTGTGTGTGTGTGTGTGTGTGTGTGTGTGTGTGTGTGTGTGTGTGTGTGTGTGTTGCCCCGTATGTTGTGGAAGAAAAAAATATAGTGAATAAATAAGGGAGGGGGATAAATATGATCGCTATTGCCCCATAATTTTTGAAGAAAAATATATAGGGAAGAAATAAGGGAGGGGGATAAATATGATCTTTATTTCCCTAGAAGTTATGGAAGAAAAAATTATAGGGAATAAATAAGGGATGGAGGGGGATAGATATGATCCCTATTTCCCCAAAATTGTGGAAGAAAAACATATATGAAAGAAATAAGGGAGTGAGGGGGATAAATATGATCCCTATTGCTCCAAATGTTGTGGAAGGAAAAATTAGATCAAAGAAAGGATATAAATATGATAGAGACAAGCCCAATGTATAATTGTTCTACATACGATGACAAGGAAAGGTGATCTTGCTTCATATCAAAGAAATGAGGAATGAGAAAACATATAGAATGAGAATTGAGATTGCTTACTCCATCAAGGTATATCAAGATTCTTTCATGTTAGTTATCTTTGCATTAAATTCTTGAAGATAAGAGTGGTTATTGAATTCAGAAATGCCACCATCAATCACCTTAACAAAGATATCAAGTAAGAATAGGTCAGGGAGAAAGTAGTAAAGGAAGGGTGAGTGTCTAAACACAAAAGCTAAGTCTCAAGAAGAGGTAAAAACAAAGTTAGAAGGAGTGGGAAAACAACAAGACCAAGTAGTCAAAAATTATTTCAAGTCATTGTAATAAATAAATTGTATACATATGATTCCAATATATGTTTCTTTTTAGGTTATTGATTGACATTACCCTCTGCATCACCAACCAAGACAAGAGTATAGACATTTTATCTCTCTTATGTGGTATACACACAATGTGTATATGACAAACAACATTATCATATGATAATACAAACATCTAGGTATGTGAGACCAATACATATTGAGGTCTCATGTATAGACATTTTGTCTTCACTTTCTTAAAATACTCATTTGACCTTTGATCCCATTCTATTTGATTTTTCATGGTAGAAGTGAAGGATCTTAATTAGGAATCCCTTATAAAGAGATTAATTTGAAAATATGACATGTGACCCAATAGAAGATTACACAAGTGGAATTCACACATGATATTTTGATGTTCATGGATGTTTTGTAAATTCCTTCAAAAATTCTATGTCATTATTTATTTCAAAGGGAAAGTCACATGTTATTCTTGATAATTTCCACCTATAGAACTATTCTTCCAAGAAAGTACTATATACTAAAGAAGGTCTTCTATAGGCAATAAATTTTCCCCTAATACATAGGCAACCTGTAAGTCATTTTTGATCTTTTCCTTTTCTTTTTCTATTTCTATTCTTTCAATATTCTCTTCTTCCAACTAATTTTTCAATGTCTCGTTTTGAGAATGCAATTTTTCATAATTGTTACAAATTATACCCCGACATTTCTGACTTCCTCTATGTTTAAGGAAGTTTGAACTTCCTTATCAACTTTTACTTTAGTGTTGGAAAGGGTTGTTTCTTCCTTTTCCTTGCATTGCATTTCAAGTTTTTCAATTTGCACTTGTAAAGAAGAGATAAGGGTTTCTTTTGTTTATACCTTTATTTTTAGAAACTCTATTTCTTCTTGTTGTTGCTTGATGATTGCTTCTTTCTTAGAGAGGAGAAGGACATGCTGTAATTGTTCTTCTTCAATAACCTGACTTGGTGAAGCAAGGGATATAGCTTATTATTCTATCGATGAACCTTTCCTTTTTATATTTCCTTACTACAAGAATAATTTTGTGGAAAAGGTTCAGGACCCCTTTGTTTAGTGAATTCCTCGATTTCTACGGGTTTGGGTCAAGAGTTTTGGCGGTAAATTTTTTTGTTGTTTAATTAATTGAATAGGGTAATGAAAACTAAAGTGATACATTAAATGCTCACCACCTTCTCATGTAATTTCCTCCAGTGTATTTCTCTACCTTGGGATCAACATTGAGAATTTACATGATTCCTTAACATGATGGTGACTGGGTTATGTTAACTAGATACCACGAGAGGAGGATACGGTCCCACATATGGGTGTTTCATATATGCCATTATGTATGGAACCATATGGTGTTTTTATGGGGTCATGTGAACTTTTTGCTAGGATAGATGGCTCCATTTTATAGAGTCCTACATGGTTGAATTTATGCTTCCCAAAATTTCAACTTCCTCCTCGAGGTCTTCATCCTCTAGAAGAATCAATTTTCTTTTTATTTTTCTACTTGGGGGTTCAATGATAGTTTCTTCTCCAATTTTTTCAATTTTGTTCTTCTTCTTACAATTGTGTTAGCAGATGTGACACTATATATCTCATCCTGTTTAGCACTAGGTATTACAATTTCTCCTTCAAGTTGAGCGAGGATGGAGTTGATTTAGGTGCAAGAGATTCAGAGAGAGTATGTCTCTATTTTTTGGAACTTTACCCATCTCTTGCATCAAAATTTTCCAAGAATTTTTACTCTTCTGCTCTATGATAGAATATTGAAAAATAAGGTAAATGATATTTTATTATGTTATTGATCCTTTATTCTCCTTTAGACTTTGGAACTTAGCGAAGAAAATATAGAAGGTTTGAGTAGGAAAGAAGAGCATATTCAAAGGCATGAGATTATTGGAGAGGATCACGTACGCAATGAAATAGGTTTGGGACTTATCCATTTTCATGGTGAGGATCTATTTTTGGAGATATTGTGTGGAGCACACAAACCGGTCAAAGACTTGTGTGACACGCATTTGCTATTTTTGGAGGATGAGCTATGAAGTGATTTATATGGACACAAAGTTGAGAATAGATCTACTATTGTCAGTTAACTAAAAGTAGTCTATTATTAGCGTACTTGCATGTGTGGCTATTTTTGTAATGGCTCTTGGCTAATAATAGTATGCAACCTATTTTGGGTTGAGATAAGCAGTGAAGGGAAATTTCCCACCCATATAAATATGTATTGAATTATGTAGTAGAGAGATCATAGATATAGGTGTGAGAACTAGGTTATATTGGGATTATGTTGTTAGATCCGTTACATGCATGAACATATACTACTTTTATTATAAGGAAGCTTCATTGTATTTTTGTGATTCATATAATGGATATTATGGACTAAAATAAGGTCTTATCATGGTTATATTTCAGTATTGCATGCTTGATTCCATTATGGTTATTTTTAAGTTTGTTATGTTCTAGATCTAGATATGAATATGCACTTTGTAGAAGGATATATTAGCCATAGATATAAATGATTTAAGTCTTCATCATGCTAACATCCTATAACAAAGTGACCCTAAGGAGGATCTTGGTACCTTTACGTGCTTCGGGTGAGCGCTTAGTCTATGCTTTGAGTTTTGTGCCAACGCACCTAGGCTTGTATTGGTGAATTATAGGCTGCATCATTGGTTTCATTACTTTGGGACATCATTTTCAGTTGTCTTCAAGATGGTTCATAATGAAGACATATTGGTTGACCTTAGCAAGTGTTGAGGAGTGGATACATGATTTGGAAGAAGAATATGCATGGCGGTTTAGCACTGGATTTGAGTTTAACACATGCATGTGGGTGGAACAGAATTTGTATGATAGTTTATATGAGAGCTTCTTTGCTATCTTTCGAGTAGAATTTTACAAGTGGCTGATTACTTATGCATCTAAGTGAAATTAGAGGTATCACGCACTTGTCTAGATGTAGGAATAATTTCAGGCCCTTTATGATGTTGATCTGATTTGGAATTGAGTTGTGGATACATGGTTCCATGGTGTTTTGAATAGTTATATCTTAGATTACTCAATTTCCACTTATTCATGTCCAGAGGTAGTTGAATTCCAATTTTTATGATATCCAAGGGGAACTTACCTGTAAGGAATTCCAATGGAAATCAAGATCTTGATGGTAACTTTGAATTTGGAGAGTAAACCGATGGTGAACTAAACCCCACCATGTATAGGGGTAGGAGTAGGTTTGGTGAAATACGGTAGACCTTTCAGAGAAAGTGAGAGAGGAAAGAAGGATTAAGTATAATGAGGTACACGAGAGGGAGGTAGAGAAGCGGTTTACGTGAAAAAATGGTGTTGTGGAGAAATATATTTTAGGAAGGAGTGGAAGTTCACCCCGAAGATGTGGAACCTAAGCCTCAAGAACTCCCCCATTTGGGAAAACATGATATGGAACCCTCCTTGGCCTCACATAGAAGCGTGTAAATGGAGAATACACGGTCGTAGGCACACATCTAAATCCACCTAGAAATATTTCGCTTGCACTTAGTTTTCCAACATCTAGTACAACACACAATCAACAAGATAATTCAAGTAGTGGGAGAGTAGGAGTGAGTCTTATAAGAGGAACAATGATGGTAGCACAAACAACTTTGTTGTTATATGGGAGTACTGTTGGTGTCGAATCACAAGGCACCCACTACTGATGGGTTGAGAATCTCATAAGTGCGATTACACAACATGGAGCTTTTCCCAAGTGTGGGACCTTGCGAAATCGGAAAGCTCTCCGGATGAAGGCGCTCCTATTCCTCTGTTTATGCACCAATAAAACGCAAAGAGTCTACTAGAACCTAATCTAACTACCAAGGAGACAGGGAGAAAAATGCATAAAAACAAACCTAAGCTAAGGAGGTGATGCAGGAATGAAGAACATACGTTTTCCAATTAAACACGAGACCATAGAAATGCAATGCAAAATCATGCCTGAGTATTCACATGAAAGATCGGGAGGATGTAAAATGAAACACATAGAGGGTTGAGAAACATCCACAATCATGCATTTATTTTCTCTAAAGGTTGATACAATACACTGCAAAAGATGCCCGAGAGGCAAAGGTGCATTAGAGTTTGGATGGGAGGTTTGAGCTCCACAACTCTACCTGCCAGAAGAGAAGGGAGGGGCAAAAACAAGAATGTCAAACCTTTAGAAAGAAGCCCCTCCTTATAATTTATAGGAAGAATGAGAGAGAGAAGAGAGAGAAATTCAAATCTACCCCAACCACCTCGGGTTGTATTTAATTCATCTCATTATGGTGTTAGGTGAGGACCATATCAAACCCCAAAAGTGGAAAACTGTATTTTGCATTTTTAAGAACTTTTTCCCACCCAATTAAAGATATCCATCGTAGTTAGGTATAGGATGCCGTAGGCTTTCGAAAAGTCCAACCTTGTGTGAATCGGAGCTCCCAGGTGTTATGGCCATCTGAATATCCTGGGTGAGTGCACTTCTGTCAGGCGCTCGAGAATGTTGCGCCTCGAAGGTGCGCCTTGCGCATCCATATGATGTTGAAAATCCTTTTCATGCGCCAAAGGTGCAAATATGTTTGTGTCGACAACCCTTTTTGTGTGCCAAAGGCGCATTCATTTGCATGTCAACACTCTTTTCTGTGCGCCAAAGGCGCAAATATGTTTGTGTCGACACATGTTTACGTGCGCCACTTTACCTGCGCCAAGGGCGCAACTTTTCCATGTCAACATTCCTTTCTGTGTGCCAAGGGCGCGTCTATTTCTATGTTGACATCTTCTTCTGTGCACCAAGGGTGCATTTACATTTGTGTCGACATCCTCTTATGTGCGCCAAGGCGCAACTTTTTCCCTGTTGACACTCATTGTTATGCGCCATTTCCGTGCGCCAAGGGCGCATCCTTTACATTGTCGACATCCATTTCTGTGCGCCACTTTCCTGCACCTTGGTGCATACATTCTCATGTTGACACTCATTGTTATGCACCATTCTGTGCGCCTTGGTCATGTCAGGCATTTGAGCTTCTTTGATTTCTCCATTCTCCTGCTTGTCTATATCTACCCGGGGAAGATATATACAACGTGAGACCTTTTTCAGTGTATCATCTACATAGAATTCGTGAACGTAGATTTTTGACCTGTCTTCACAGAGTAGTAATCCATCAAAGACTATTGGGATACATTTCAGTTCTACTATTGGGAAATAGGGAAGCACATCTTCGGTCCAACCCTACTACAATTTTAGGATCGGGAGGCTTAGGTGGCTCTAGCTCGGTGGGTCGGTGGTTTTGGAGTAGAGGAAACATATGAGGTTACGCATCGGGTGGGCAAGGTCCACTAACCCACGAATATTTACATGGATATGTCTCTTCATCCTACAGAGTATAGGGGCATATAATATGATGTTGAACATGTGCATATGTGTGAAATAATGTGGTGCATAAAAATAGTCACGAATTCTAAGCGTAGGAAATCCAATTTTCTACTACGGTATATAAGGGGTGCACACACGGTTGGTACATAAATTTTGACCCTAATTAGACTTACGTAGACTATACAGCTTTAAAAGATGCATTCCTTAAAGATTTTCACATCCCTAAGTTTGAGTAAAATATTATAAGTGCACTCAAGGATATTAAGCAAGGAACTACTAAAAGTGTTAGAGAGTATGATGCTCATTTTAAAACACTACTATATAAGAATTCTTATGACATACACGCAAACCAAAGCATGCACAATGGTTCATTAGGGCCTGATTACCCCTTTTAGGAGGGAATTATCACATAAGACATACATTGATCCATGTGAATCACTTGAAGTATCCTTATGCATTGAGGTAGTTTGAAGCATAGATACTTTGGGATGAGTCTGTTTTTAGAAGCACAGATCATAGCAATGGCAAAACAATTGGAGAAACTATTAGCAAATTCAACACATAAGACATGCATAGGGATTTCATACATAGACTATGAAATAGAAGGTAACACAAAGGATAGTTTTTCTCATAGATCAAGTACACTCGTTGATGTTGGGTTGTGAGATATGCCATTTAAACCATGATGTTAGTCGTCACCCATTATTACAATGCGTGATAATGAAGAACCTTTCAAGCTATTATAAAATTTGTAGGTCCATGACTCATGACATGGAAAACGCCATTGATTGGTCGAGATCCATGATGTTATAGATATTGGTGTATGAAAGATAGGATTTTCAAATAACTCTAAGGGTAAGAACGAGCATCAAGACTCGGGATCACTATCATGTGTGCTATGATCGGAACGAAGGGGTTTTGAAGGTGTTTGTGGAAGAGGTCAAGGATACCACATTGGATTCAGAGGATGAGGCCATGGTAGTGGAAGAAGTGAGTTCCCTCATGGAACATGTTATACATGTGGATCTCCTAACCACTACAGGTGTGAATGTTCTTTGAATATTATGTGTTCTTTTTGTGTAAATAACCATAGTTATGAGGAGTACCCAAACTTGTATGAGTGTATTATTAAGAAGCATAAACAAGAAAAAAATGCGTAGGGATGGTTAGGATACACCACGATATTAAAAATCGGTGGATTCCTAAGTTGGAAGTAGAGTCGAGGAGTTGTAATTGAATATCATGAACCAAAATGAGGCGGCACACACCAGAGAAGCATTACAATGAGAAGCCTACCATCACTAAGGAGGATGTTTTACATGCACAATACCTAGATCATGCCCATCAAGGATATTTATAAGGAAACCATGGAAGTTCTCGAATCTTCGGGGTGAGATATAGTACTTAAAAGAGCAATCATAGAAGGAGCAAAAGAAAGTATCGAGAGATGGTCCAAACTAATATAGATGACTTAAGAGAAATTTGAAAATGTTGTGCTAGGAAAATATCATTCCATTATTAGGGGATTATTTAAAGGAAATACTCTATGTGTAAATATTGAAACTAGATAGTAGATCCTACATGTGAATCTTCCCCCTCACAAATTTAGATTATGACAAGGAAATCACTCAATGATGTTGTGGATGGGTGGCTATTAATTAATATATTGATTGATATAGGCGTGAAAGTCAATGTTCTTACTTTAGATGCATGGGTAAAAATGGGAAGCCCCATATAACATCGATCCTCGAATGTATTGTTCATGGCTAATCGACTAAGGCACTCCCATTGGATTTTTGAAAGATGCATCCATTACCATACAAGGAGCTAGTTCACTAGAGATTTGGAGGTTTAAGCGTTGGCATAGTTGGATAGCTATTAGGGAAAATTCACAAAGCACCCTTAAAATTACCTATGCATCTACTTTTCTAAGGCAATGTCATTTAGTGTGAATGTAGAACATTGAGCTTTCCCAAAGTGTGGGACCTTTGCAAATGGGGAAAGTTCTCTAGGGAAGGTTGGTTCCTCTTCCTAAACTACCTACCACAAGTTATTCTAGTGCAAAGCAAACTAATCTAATCCTAATCTAACTTCCAAGGAAACATGGAGAGAAAGAAAACTACAAAAAGTAGATCCTACACTAAAAAGGTGATAAAATAGAGAAGGAAAATGTTGAACATCTATCAAAACTACCATGGAACAATAAGAGGTGAGCAATGGAAGGGATGAACAAGTGCATCACAGACCCAAAGATGGATTTCACACAAAAAATGTTCCAAAAATCCATGAACACAGCTCTAAAACCTATAATGAACATCTAAACATGCACAAATACCTGCAATGAAGAGAGGGAAGAAGAAAACAACCAAAAACAAGCAAGGATGGACAAATGCATCACAAAACACGTTTTTATTGCTCTAAAATTCACAGAATAATTATTTCATGGGTAAGAGGAAAAATGCCATTACAGAGTAGGGGAGGAGATTCAAACTCCATTTTCAACCCTGGGAAGAAAAGGAGGGAGAGGTAGAGAAGAATGATGAACAACCTTTACAAATGAGCCAAATCTGGCTTTTATCGATCAAACAGAAAGAAAGAAATGAGAAAATATGGGAAAATTTGATTTAGAACTCCAACCACCAACAGATCCATTTAATTATCCTGCAAAATTATGGGTTTCCATGAAAAATCCCATACTTCATTGTACATTGCTTTGCAGAGCAAAATAGAGGCCCATACTTCATTAATTTTGGTGGTTGGGAACCATTTCTACATTTTTGCATGCTAGAGACGTTTTCCCATTTTTATCCCACAAATATCCATCAAAAATCAAAATTGAACCATCCATCATGTAGAGGACTTCAACATATTTCCATTGATATAAAGATCACAAAAATCCAAGCTCATAATCGAAAGTTATGCCCTTCTGAAGATTTAGGGCAAAAATGGGGCAAAAATCGGGTCGGTGGGCCAAAACTTTAAATTTTCCCGTTTTTTCAAATTGGAAAAAATTTCCCAAAACCTTTGTTGGTTCGCCACTCCTTTGCCATGTCGCATCTTCTAGTTTCTTGGGGGAGTGCACTTCCATTTCTTCTCTTTGCGCCTTTTAAATTTTTCATTGATGTGGACACGTGTTGGCTTTAAAATGATCTACGGGCCTTTTCTCCATTATCTCTTTGGCGGACATGTGGGCTAAAATTCGACTTTGAGCATTTTAGTCAAAAGGGAAAATTTTCCCAAATCTCTCCGAGCCTTCGTTGACTTGCTTCCTTCCCCGTTGTGGGCTGCAAGAGCCAAAATTTGCCTTTGCACCCTTTGACCAAAGTGCCAAAAACTCCAAAATCCTTCCGACACCCACCGCTCTCTACCTTGCCATGTGGCATCTTTTCACTAGCTATGGGCATGTCTAGGGAAAATTTCCCCTCCAAACCCCGTCGAGCCATAACTTGAAAATTACAAGGAGTTAGGAGGAAAATTTTACCTTTCTGGAAAGGTAAAAAAATTCTCTCTCGATGAAATAATGCCCAATAATTTTGAGTCCTTGAAGCATGTGAAAAAATCATTTTAAGTACCAGAAAAGGAAAGAATGAAGGCAAGTTAGCCAAAATAAGCAGGGGGCTCATTTTGGATAACACTTTTGGTGACTCAGAGGGGTCATCTACCTGCTAGATGAATGATCAGTGGCCTTTGAAGCATCCATTGGGCATGGAGTCAAGCCTGATAACCAATTCTAATCTAAACTATGAAAATATGACCTCTGAGCCACTTGAGAACCCACTGAAACTTGGAGTTGATTTTCACCAAAATGCCACTAAAATGAACTATGCAAGAGCAAAAAACCAACACTAAAAACTATGTACAAAATTGGAAATCATACATACCCCAAGTGGGATATGCAGAGTGTGTAAAAGCACTTCTTTTACTTTGAGCAAACCTACCTAATCTACTCTAACCAAGAGTAAAGGTAAGCTAAACAAACCCTGCAACTGGTTGTCCAAAATAGATTCCTTTCCTCAAAATTGGAAGCCATGCAAATGATTTGGAGCTTATCATGGCTGGTTGGATGAGTGGAAACTCAACAAGAAGCTGGTCTTCTACCCAAATTAGCAAGGTGTCAGCTGAAATAAAATTAGATACCTCTTTTATTTGCTTTGCATTTAGATTGAAGAGGTATGGCAGTTGATCCTTGGTTCTTTGCATATCATCCTCATGCTTATAAGCAAGCATGATTGGTTTTGACTTCTCCTTTAGCTCCAATGAAGCCAAATACCTTATTGAGCAAGGCATAATCTATTTGATATGCCCATTGCTCTAAAATTCAACTCCAAAAATGGAGTCCTCTTGTAGACCTTCTTGGATGGATGGTGTGGAAGAAATGAAGTTCTTCTACTCTTTTTCTTCCTTCGTGGTAGCATGGAACTCTTCTATAATATGCAACTCATCATTATTGATTGAAACATCCAAAGAAGATGTTTTTGCATTATTGTAACCTACTGCAATACATTTTTGGCTTTGGTGTTCCTCCATTGTAGCTTTTGGAAGATCAAATTCTTCCAACTTTGATTCAAGAGGCATGTTGTAAACTGCAGGCTGTTGTCCTTGAATCCTCTCCTCCATGGTAGCAGTTCTTGTGGTTGAAGAATGAATGATGAAGAAGGAAAAGTTGCATTTTCTATAGGCTCCTTCTCATCAAAACATTCTTCTAAGTTTGATGGCAAATCAAACTCTTCAATGTCCTGCTGCAACAAGGTCTCTTCCTCTTGCATGGTGACTTTCAAATCTGCATTTTTTCACCATGTGGAGCCTCATCTTCAAACATGAAGCTTGTCAGCTCGAACTCATCCAAAAAAACAATTTTTGGAGAGATGAAGTGGGAGAGAAATCTGTAACTTCTTGTACAACTTTTTCATGATTCAGTGCCTCTGAATTTGTTTTGGTCACCTCCATAATGGATTCATCAATCAAATCAGGCCCTTCAAATGAAAGAAAAAAATCTTCAATAATGCTTCCTTCATCTAGTTCCAAATCTGATTTGATTTCTTCTAGTTGCTCCTCTTCAATGGGGCTTGGAGCTGATTGTTCTTCCTCCTTGTTGACCGGTTGTGCAGCTTGGATTGGACCAGAATTTTCTTCAAGTAGAGTGCCAACATGGACACTACATTCTAAGAAAACTGATTGTTGATCTGCTTCTTCTTTTTGCTCTTCTTCTACTGCAACAAATTCAGTCCTAACCACCATTGACTCTTCATCTTTGGCCTCTTCGTAGGCTTCACCAGCAAAGGAATTTTCTCAATCCCATATCTAAGAGCCAAGCTTACTAAGCTCTTAATCATTCCTCCTTTGCTTGGTTCTTCTTCTGCTGTAAACTCGGCCTCAGCCACCACTAGTTCTTCAACCTTGATCTCCTCCTTTGGTTTCACCATCAAGGGGATTTTTGTAATCCCAAATTTGAGAGCCCAACTCTTCAGATTGTATGTCATTTCTTTTTTATTGGGCTCCTCTTTTTGTTGTCCTTGACTAGATTTTTTATTTTCATCTTCCCAACATGGATTTGGGAATGCAAGAGGAGGGGTGGGTTGTGACTCAACTAGTTTTGCAATTATTTTTGGTGGGGAGGGAGGTGTAAACTCTTGTTTCTTTGGAGGGGATGGCTGTTTGGAAGGGAAAAGGACAAAAGAATTGAGATGGGGTGGAAGACTAGGGGATGGAGAAATGAAATCAACATTTGGGACAACATGGGCTAGATTTGGGATTTGGCATTCAAAATGAGATGGTGCTGATTGAGTAGAGAGAAAATTACCAAATGATGGTGTAGGATCTACCCATTGACAAGGCTGTCTGGCACCAAGTTTATAGGCCTCTATCTTTGTTGTCCATTGTGTAAGTTGGGGTAGCATCTCAATCATGAAGTCTAGCTTCTCCTGAGGGCTGAAGTGTCTTGGAAAAGGGCCTCCCCATGGACAGGGTGCTCTGAAACCAATTCTGAAAGCCTTCATTTGTGCTTGAGCCCTTGATTGTACCATGCCAACCTCCATTTTTGGATTTTCTCCAAGAAATCTGCATTTTCTTCTTGACTTCCCTCATTGCATGTGTACCCTTTCTCTTGATATGTTTCATAACCAAACTGATTTTGGTATTGCTCATATGGGTAAGCATGATGATTTTGAATTTGTTCAAAATGTTGATTTGAAGGATTTGTAAAATATGTTGGAGGTGGGAAACATTGCTTTGTTGTGAATGTGAATCCCATGATGGAAATGAAGTCATGATTGCAAAAATTCATGGAATGGAAGGAGATGAAGAGATGGAAGGAAGAATGGATGGAAATGGATGGAAAATAGCTCTGTAACTCAGAGAATGAGTTATTGATTATATGGAGTCACCATATGTGCTTGAGATTGCCTCCAAAGGCTAAAATCTTCATAGGAACACACCAACCTACAAAAGATGAAGTGGAAGACCTCTAAGGTCCCACCGAGTGTGCCAAAACTGTTAGTGCAAATTCACAACACCCCAAAATGACCTATGGATCTGATTTTCTAAGGTAATGTCATTTGGTGTGAATGCACAACATTGAGATTTCCCAAAGTGTGGGACCTTTGCAAATGGGGAAAGCTCTCTAGAGAAGGTTGGTTCCTCTTCCTAAACTACCTACCACAAGTTATTCCAGTGTAGGAAAACTAATATAATCCTAATCTAACTTCCAAGGAGACAGGAGAGAAAAAAAATAGGAAAAATAGAGCCTACACTAAAACGGTGATACACCAAAGAAGGAAAATGTTGAACATCTATCAAAAATGCCATAGAACAAGAAGAGGTGAGCAATGGAAGGGATGGAAAAGTGCATCATAGACCCAAAGATGGATTTCACACAAAAAAATGTTCCAAAACTCCATGAACACAGCTCCAAAACCTGCAATAAACATCCAAGCATGCACAAAGACCTGCAATGAACAGAGGGAAGAAGAAAACAACCAATAATGAGAAAGCATGGACAAATGCATCACAAAACTTGTTTTTATTGCTCCAAAATTTGCATAGAATCATCATTTCATGCGTAAGAGGAAAAAATGCCATTACAGAGTAGGGGGGAGATTCAAACTCCATTTTCGACCCTAGGGAATAAAAGGAGGGAGAGGCGGAGAAGAATGATGAATAACCCTTAAAAATGAGCCAAATATGGATTTTATCCATCAAACAGAAAGAAAGAAATGAGAAAACATGGGAAAATTTGATTTAGAACTCCAACCACCGAAAGATCCATTTAATTGGCCTAAAAATGATGGGTTTCCATGAAAAATCCCATACTTCATTGTACATTGCTTTGCAGAGCAAAACAGAGGCCCATACTTCATTAATTTTGGTGGTTGGGAACCATTTCTACATTTTTACATGCTAGAGACATTTTCCCATTTTTCTCCCATAAATCTCCATCAAAAATCAAAATTGAACCATCCATCGTGTAGAGGACTTCAACAGCTTTCCATTGATATAAAGATCGCAAAAATCCGAGCTCGGGATCGAAAGTTATGCCCTTCTGAAGATTTAGGGCAAAAATGGGGCAAAAATCGGGTCAGCGGGCCAAAACTTTAAATTTTTCCCCTTTTTTCAAATTGGGAAAAATTTCCCAAAAACCTCTACCGATGCCACTCCTCTACCACATGGCATCTTTTGGTTGCTTGGGGAATGTGCTTCCATTTCTACCCTTTGTGCCTTTTAAATTTTTCATTGGGAAAATTTCCCAATTTACCTCCGCGGCCTAACCGCTTTGCCGCTCCACCTTGATGTGGACATGTGTCGGCTTCAAAATGATTCGTGGGCCTTTTTCTCCATTATCTCCTTGGCAGGCTGCGGGCTAAAATTTGACTTTGAGCATTTTAGCCAAAAGGGAAAAATTTCCCAAATCTCTCCGCGCCTTCACCGACGCGCTTCCTTCCCCTTTACACCCTTTGACCAAAGCACCAAAAACTCCAAAATCCTCCTGACACCCACCACTCCACCCTACCATGTGGCATCTTTTCACTGGCTATGGGCCTGTCTAGGGAAAATTTCCCCTCCAAACCCCGCCGAGCCATAACTCAAAAATTACAAGGATGCGGGAGGAAAATTTTACCTTTATGGAAAAGTAAGAAAATTCTCTATCTAATGAAGTAATACCCAAAACATTTTGAGTCCCTAAATCATGCGAAAAAATCATTTTAAGTACCATGAAAGGAAATAATGAAGACAAGTTAGTCAAAATAAGTAGGGGGCTCATTTTGGATAACAATAGCTTCCTAGCTCTATTGGGGCTTCCTTGGTGTTATGCAAATAATGTTGATCATCGATTCAAAAGGGTTATATCATTTTTGAAAATAAGGAGGAGAAATTTACTATCCCTTTAACGATGGAAAATCTATGCCCTATGTTGAGCCCTTAAGTGAAGAATATCTAAATAGGATTTATGTACGTGCCATCCGGGATCCAAAAGTACTTGAGCCATCTAAAGAAGGAATAATTCAGTAGGATGATGCACAGTCCATTAACAATACTACAAGTGTTGCTTGTGATAATTACACACATAGAACTTATGAGTTGGTAGGGCATGAAGTAAGACCATATTTCTTAGAGGCAACAAACCACGTTATGTTAAGAGGATAGGTAACAACTCGGTACCTTGTTACATCGGAGAAGGAGATCCTATGATATTCTGCTCGCCATGGAGGAACAAAGTGGATAGACCCATTGGAAAGAAGAAATATGCTAGCATAAACACTACGTGGGATAGCGAAAGATGCTTGGTGGGTATCCCATTAGGATAATCTTGTAGGATGGAATGAAATTAGGATCACTCTTGCTACTAGGTTCTTCAAGAGTAATGCACCTACTCAAATCTCCACTTATCATGGTCATCAAATTTTTCACCACCACATTTATAAGTGTGAAAGACTTTGGGCAGAGGGGTAGGAAGCTTTACCACCTTTGCTATGGGTGCACAAGGTTGCGTGTGTGCTTGGTATGTATATGCATAACTCCATAGAGAGACTGGAAATTGGTAGGATTTAATTACAGGAATGGCCCAGATGTTTGACTTCTTCTCTACAAATCCTCCGGTGGAAGAAGCATTAAAAGTCATAAAGTGCTTAACTATGGGAGATAGTTCCAAGGCTGAAGAACTCCTTCAAGAGTTATTGGATGAAGGAAACTCATGAGCATGTCTTGTTGAGGAAACATAGGCCAATTCCACACTACTTAAATGCGCCTGCATTGAGAAAGAAAAGGGAAAAATGGTCTACTTTGTGGATGACAAAGAAGTGGAAAATCTAGATGTAAACCATTCAACAGGTAGGCATGAGGTATTAGACAGTGTAGATATGACCATGCATGCCTATCATGAACTTATGAAGACAAAGAAGGTGAATATTGGATCAGATGTTGAGCCAAAGGAAGCCATAATTAGGGACTATTGGTCAGACTATGAAGTGGCAAAAATCATAGAGTTATTAAGGGATTATCAGGACTTATTCCCTAGGGGTACCATGAACTTAAATGCGTACATGAATCGTTAGGGGAGATGAAGATAAAGCTTAAAGAGGATGTGTACCCAGTTAGAAAGAGACCCTACAAGATGAACCCCAACTTACGGGAAGAGGCAAAAGAAGAGATTGAAAAAATGTTGAAGTCTAGAATTATCAAGCCCCTTGATGAGTCAAAATGGGTTAGTCCAATGGTGATCAGTATCAAGAAGGATGGATGGATTAGGATCTATGTGGACTACATGGAGTTGAATTTTGCATGTGTGACAAATCCCTTTCCTATGCCATTCACTAAAGAAATACTAGAAGGTGTTATAGGGTGTGATATCTATTCATTTATAGATGGGTTATATGGGTATCATTAGGTTAGGATTTCCTAGGAGGATTATGAAAACACTTGCCTATCTTGTAATGCCTTTTGGTCTGAAAAATGCACCTATTGTATTTTCACACATAGTTGTTCAAGCATTCAAGGAATTTATTCACAAATTTCTAAAGGTTTATTTGGATGATTGGATGGTGTGTGGATTAGTTAGGGATCATTGTGACAATCTACGCTTAATGTTTAAAAGATGTAGACAATTACATATTTATTTAAACATCAAGAAGTGCATATTTTCTACACCATTTGGAATACTATTAGGACACATAATCTACAAGGAAGGTTTTTGGTTGATTTAGCCAAGGTTATAGTCATTATAGGCCTAAGAGAACCTACCAAGAGTGAAGTGCAAGGATTTTTGGGTCATAAAGGATATTACAGAAATTTATCAAAGGATATGCCAAAGTTGCCACACCATTAGAAGAGTTACTTTAGAAAGGGAAAGGTACATTCTACTTGAGAGAACCACAACAGCACACATTTGAGACATTAAAGGAAAAACTTACTAGCCTATTCTCATGTTTTCCTTTGTGGGCAACCATTTCATGTACATGTTGATGCCTCTGGCATGACCATTGGTGTGGTGTTGGCTCAACCTGGAGAAGGTATTGTAGATAATCCTATCTATTTTACTAGTAGAAATCTAACTCTGCATAACAAAATTACACAACTACAGAGCATGAATCTTTTCAATGATCGATGCGCTACATAAATTTTGACAAGATGTACTAGATACACCATTCATCTTTTATATAGATCACATGACATTGAATTATTTTGTAAACAAGCCCATTCTACAAGGGTGCATATATCAATGGGTGCTCTTATTTCAGGAATTTTATTTCACAGTTGTGGTAAAACCAGGGAAAAGTAATTCTAGACTAGACCATCTATCTATAATACAACCGGAGAAGAAGCACATACAATTGAAGATACCATGTTAGATGCACAGCTTATACAAGTTACAAAGACCGCCATCGAAATAAAGGACATTATTTTCTTTCTATGAACAGGTATAACATAAGAAGGAATGAAACCATTGGAGAAGAAACAACTTGCTATATGTTTAGCCCCTATATGTTAATTAGCAAAGTGACTTGTACAAATTAGGCTAGGATAAAGTCTTTGTGCCATTGTGTATTAGAACATGAGCACATGGATATTATGAAGGAAGCTCGTGGTGGTATTACAAGTGGCCAATATGCAGGTGATGCCACTACGCGTAAGATTCTACTCGCTAGATTATGGTGGGAGACCCTGTATAAATATTGTAAGGAATTTTTTAAGGCATGTGATCATTACCAATGCCTTGGGAAACTAGGTCAACAAGATGAAATGCCTCTAAGACCTATTACTAGTGTAGAACCATTTGAGAAATGGGCTATAGATTTTATGGGTCCTATTTCACCAACTGCGCACAAAAATGGATCACGCTACATCGTAACTTACAGATTATCTAACAAGGTGGGAAGAAGCAACACCTACAAAGGATTATATAGTAGCTACAATAACTAGGTTTCTTTGGAAAAATATTATGACAAGGTATGGGTGTCCTTTAATTTTGACCAGTGATAGGGGCACACATTTTCTAAATGAGATAATCATAATTTTATTAGATGAATTCATGATTGCACACCATAAGACTACACCCTATCATCCTCAGGGTGAATGGGAATGTCGAGGCTTTCAACAAAATTTTAAGCCATACATTAATAAAAATCAGTGATTTTGGAAGAAATGGTTGGGATGATAAAGTATCTGTAGTACTTTAGGCATATCAAACAACATATAAAAGGTTGAACAAATCCACACCATTTCAGTTAGTGTTTGGCGCAAAATCAGTTCTTCCTATAGAATTTATGTTACCTTCTTTATGTATTACGCATGCTTTGGAGGTCTAGCTAATGGGAAAGCATTATAATAATGGATTGAACAGCTTAATAAAATTAGATGAGCGAAGAGCCATAGCACGTTGGAGTCAAAAACAAGATAAGTCTAGAAAGAAAGCATGGCATGACAAATCACATTAGGGATAAAAATCTTGAGATAGGACAAATGGTGCTCCTTCATGATTCTAAGTTTTTATGACATCTAGGAAAACTCAAGGTAAATTGGTTGGGGTCATATTTTATCACTTACATACTTAAAACATGTGTTTTTCAAGAAGAGGCACTTGATGGTAATACTATTACCGGTTACTTCAACGGGAGTAGGATGAAGCCCTATTCTAAATAAGTCTTCTTGGTGGTTGTAATAAGGAAGTGTTGTCATTTAGATTAGGTTTTCAATTCTACATTTCTTTCATGTGTTTCCTTCTTTGTTACTATGTTTTGTCAATTTAGTTAGTGTGTTTGTGTAATAAGTGTGTTTACGCGCTAGAAGCTAATTACTATTTGAAGAATTGTTATGCGTAGAGGACTTCACATACCCTTAGTGTGGGGTAGGTTATTATTATCCAAGTACAAGACTATTGAAAATAATTAAACATGAAAGGAATTATATACATGTGCTATTCAAGGGCGGAGAATTGAAAAACAAGAGAGATTGCTTCTAGATATAGGGATCATAGAGAGAGATGAATGAAGAAACAAGTATAACATGAGGTAAGTAGAGGCTAGGAAGACTGCCATTGGAAGGTGTAGTGATGAGGTACTTAGGGGTATGGAAGTGCGTTGAAGAGAAGTCTACATCCAAAAGGTAGAAGGGCACACTATAGGGTTATAGATTTGGCATGAATATGTACCACATAGAAATAATAAAAATGGTCAATTAATGAGAGGATTATTGGTAGGTGGAGGAGCAATAAATTCACTAACTTTTTGAAATTCTATTAAAGGATAGGATGTAAGTTCATTTTTACCATTGCAATTGAGATAATTTGAAAAGTGTTATGTGCAAATGAGTCGACCAATCATGTTGAGGTGTAAAGAGTGTGAAACCAGACAAGGAGAGAAGGGTTTGTGCAATGAAGCTTAAGTTCCCATAGATGAAGAGTTTGAGTGAAGAAGATGCATTACAAACAAGCTAGGGAACATGATTTCCACTAGGGCATAGAGATTTAAACTAGGGTTTTGACTTTCTTGATTACAGAGGGAAGAAAAGAGAGATTTTTTTCAAATGGCACCAAAGAAAGCACCCGTAGTAGGAGATAAAGGGAAGAAGAAGGTTGAAGTGGAAGAAGAAATTTCTCCCGAGAGTAATTTCTCATAAATGTAGTATCTAAAGGGTGTGATTATGGGATAAGAATGGGATTCCCATATCCACCAATGTAAAATCAAATATTACAACCATCGAACATCAAATAATAAGGAGCTTGATGCATTGCTGAGCATGAAAATGAACAAGTGCATGCAGAGGATATGTCAGTATACGATGACACTAGTGAGAAGTTGCTGAAGCAGAATAGATTCTACCAGCTATATGAGCTTCCATATTTTGGAAAGTATGAACCATTGTATTAGTGGTTGATGAGTAGATTCCATGAGGAATTCTTCTACTTCACCGAGACGGAGCGTAAGAATCACAACTTATTTGATTTCAATAAAGACATAACTAAGGGCCTCGGGGTTCGATTTGGATAGTTATTTAATTGATAAAGCTACAATCTTGAAGATAAGGAAACATCCGGGGTATACTAAAAGTCTATGCATCATGGACATTGAAAAATTGAAAAATTACCCATTAGTGCAGTAGTTGCACATCTTCTAACAAAGCTAAATGACCAAAAAGGTGGTCATAGGTAAACATAATGTGATTGCATGTCGCAAAGAAAATATCTCAAGGAGTGGTCTATAATATTGTAGATCACATAGTAAATACAATCATTGAAGAAGTGCAGACAGTGACGGAATTAGTTTTGGTGTTGTATTATTGTCTTTAGTATTTATAGAGATCAGTACCGAGCTGATAGGCCAAAGGAGAAGATTTGGAATACCCCACGGAACACAAGTCAATGGTGGAAACATTTGGCAAGTACTTGTGTGATGGATCAATGAGTGGACCATTCAAGTAGAGGGCAGAGATGTGGTATGATAGACTTTGTACGGTGTTTGAAGAAGAGTGGTGCATACCCAAGTATTTTTCTTCGATTGTGGGTAAGGTAGTTTAGTTTGCAATCTATAAACTTTTTTTTCGCATAGCGCTATTTGTGATGAAGTATGGGACTTGGAGCCCATGGTGCAAACTGTTATATGCCTTCTTAGTGAGATATTTCTAGGCATTAGTTCACCAATTCTCATATGTTTAATTCCTAACCTTCAATGTAGAAAAGGTAGATTGTGACTACCACACTCGAGAAAGAAATATGTATATCCAGGTGGAATGCCTACATTGAAAGACTTATTTCATATATTATAAGCATGAATCCTTATAAGTTTGGTAGTTGGGGACACCGGTGAAGAACTTGTGTACCTACAACTCAAAGCCAAGCTAGAGAACACTAAGTATGTGAAGAATGATTTTTGCTCCCGGTGGCTGCCAAAGGCTAAGCATACAATGGAAAATTGTGATGCCCACTAAAACAACCCACTTGAGACCCAAGAAACAACCTAGGGTTAGTTAGGAAAATTATGGAATAATTTTTTTATTAGAAGTGTCTACAACTAGGTTGCAATACAACAATTGTCACTAACAGGTTCCAGAACAATTTAATCTACTAGAACATACTTCTCTTTTATTAACCATTATAAGAGGTCACAAGTTCCAAAATTTAGGGCTAGAAGTTTCAGTTAGGTTCGGGGGTAAAATATCACCATACCCACTCTCTAATAGGATTAGAGTTTCAACTTTATTTTTCTCACACTTAACACATTCAAAATTTCCCTAAATCATTCCCATTGGATATGAAATTTTCTCACCTTTCGATGATATAAAGAAGTCCTCCTAACTCCTTGTAAAACTCCAATTATGGGCCGATGGGCCTTGGGGTGAAAATTTTCTCAAAAGGGACATGTGTCAAGTGGGGTGAAATCCATTTTTTTAGGTAAGCGAGTCACTTAAAGATGTTTTGAAATTTTCCCACACAGGAAAAAAACTAGTTTTGTGCCTAAGCTTCCATTGCCACTGTGGGGACACATGACACCCAACAAAATAATGCGGGGAGAAGATGAGGAAAGGGTGGGGTAGTGGAGGATTTTGGGAGATTTTTCCAAGGGGAGGAGAAAGGGATAAGTTTGACACTTGGGTCCACGCATCCGTGGAGGAGATTTTCCCAAGGTAGGGGCAGGAGTGTGGGGCCGTGGGAGTTTTTTTATAAAAAAATCCAAATAAAAGAATTTTCTAAAAGGAAAAAGTTTGTGAGGGTTTTGCCCCTCCACTATGTCCATGTGGAATACTCTAATTGGTTATGGGTCACAGCAGGGGTAGAAGGGAAGATTTAAAAATTTCCAAAAAAATTTCTAAGGTTTTAGGAAAAATTCCAAGCCGCATGAGCCCGCTTGGAAAATTTTCCCAAATTTTCCCGCCAAGGAAGGAAACCTTCAGAAGGCCATAAATTTTCTTAGAATGTTCAGTTTTTGGAAAATGAGGAATTTATGGAACTCTTTTGACACCCTCTTTGCACAAAATCATAAATTTTAGATTTTGATAAATTTTAAGGGGTCAATTTTATGACAATGGCTTGCTTGCAGGATTTTTAAAAGCAATCTAGTAAATTTTAACTTATAATTTTGGTTCAATTTGATCTTCTCCTTCACTCAACATGCCAAATGCAGGACATGAAGGATTTTTCTAAGAATAATTTAGGATGTTTTTGGAAGATGATTTTCTTAATTGATTACAATTTGATTTTTCCAACATTTGACAAAAAAAAGCAATTGTAGAAGGTTTGGGCCCAATTTTGCAATGTTTAAAATTATTTCCTTAAGTGTTTTTTTGTCAAATTGAGTGCATTGATATCTTAGCATGCTAAATTTTAATGTTTCAAAGTTGATTATTATGTGTAGGCTCAAACTGTGCATTTTAATTAAATTATTTACTAGTTTTAAATTTATAATAACATGGATCAAATCTTGAGGGATCTATTTACCATTTCTTCTTCCAAGTATGAAATTTCATTTCTCATCTAGTCTAATACATTTAAATGATTTAAATCAAACTATTCTAAACCCAAAATGTAATTCTGATTTCAATTTTACACATTTCCAAAAGAGGCAAAATACTATATTTTCCTCACATACGTTTCTTCCTTTCAACAGAGATTTCCAAAACATTGACATGATCAAAATTAAATTTACAATACAATTTGGAAAGAAAATTTCATTCATTTTTTTATTTCCAAAGACAATTTTTACAACTTCTTTCTTTATTCCTTCCAAAATTGTTTATTAATTATATAGCAGAATATTATATTCTCTTTCACATTCTTTCTAAGAAAACCAGAGTCTGTCTCTTTTCATTTCACTTTATAAATTTCATGTCTTTCTTTCAAAACCAAAAAAGATAGTATATCTCTTTCACAATTCAAATTACATATCCAAATACAAACATCTTTCCTTCACAAAAAATATTACAATTTCATCCACTTCAAAGTGGGAAAGGTTACAAAAGAATTTATTTCACAAGGGAATATTAAAACTATATTTTCCTCTACTCAAGAACAACAACATGCAAGTTCATTTTTTCTTCCAATTTGATGACAACAAAAGTGGGGGAAAGGAAACGCTCTCCACCCAACCAAGACATCCAATGAAAGGAGAATTCATCCTTCATCATTGGCCCCCAAGCCCTAACCACAATGCAATAGAAGGTTTGATTCAACCCATGGAAACAACAAGCTTCCACAAAACATACACACAACATTCTTTCAACATGCACATTCCAAATTAAAACATAGTTCAACACAAAATAGTAGTTTACAACTACATTGAAAACATTAAAACAAAACTCAAGCTTCATCATGCAAGCCAAAAGAGCAAGATCCATGGGGGAAGTTATTTATTCCTCCCAATGGGAATTGGGCATCCACTTGTAAGAAATTGCTAATATAATCCAACACGCATATCCTTATGCCCCCAAAATCCCTCCTTATGCCCCCACAAATTTTCCTTACGCCCCCCACAAAGTAAGAAATGCAAGCTATTTCTTTTCCATGGTGGATCCCAAACCCAAAATCCCTCCTCAATAATATGATGCCAATGACATTCCTTATGCTGCCCCACATGGATTCCCCATAGCCTTCTCCTACACCATTCCTAGTCAGTCTACCCACAGCCCACAACAATAACAAAAATACTAGCATTTACATATTAAAGAAAAGGAAGGAAAAGAAGAGTATTTCCAAGAGCCAAGATCTTACCTCTCCATGATAGCTTTTGTTTCCAAACAGCAAGCTTCAATGCCAAAATACAGTCCCAAAACAACAACCAACAAGCATGCAAAGTTTTCCAATCTCCTTCCAAAAGTAAGAGCTCCAAGCACAAGAAAATTTTCCCCAAGGAAGCATTCCAAAGTTTCAACAACCCAAAACAAGGAAATGAGTTTGAATTTTATAGAAGAGGGAAGAGAAGAGGATGATGTGGATCCATGTAGGATGCCACATCACACATCCTCAACTCCAACACAAAAGTCAAAATTTCATTCTCCAAAGCACAATAAAGAGGTGGGTGAAAATATGACAAATTACTTGCACACTCCAAAATTCCCACACCCCAAATGACTGAATTAAATAAAATGAAATAAGAGTGCAATAAAACATGCAACATGATTAATAAAAAAGCATTAAAAAGGTCTAAAATCAACCCTCTAACCATAGGTATGGTTGGTAAATAAACTTAAGAGGTATGGGACAAGTTTTACTTGTCCCACAAGCCTCCAAAATAGCCTCCAAGGACAAATTCGAGTTTCCAAGAAGGTGGGTGTTTCATTCTCCAAAATCTGACTTACACATACTTACACATCTCTTACATATTCAATACAAAAGCCAACAACTTCTATAATTACTTTCTCATATCCCAATTTGATTAATTAACTTTTAACCATATGTTTTCTCACATTAATCTACCACAATTTAATTAATTAAAAGAAAGGGACACATCACTAATAAAATACATACAAACAAAAATAAAAAAGAAACACATTAATAAATTACACAAAATCCATGGTCACATTTAAAGGTGATTTCATGTGTGGAATCCCTAACAAAACAACACACACACACACATAAAACATGTTATCATGGTGACCTTTTTGAATTCACCTAGAATTCCAATGTGGTTGGTCTTCAATCCCTCGATGTTTGTTGTGATATTTTAACCTGCAAAACACAAATACCTCCTTTGGCCTCATGGCCATATCAAAACATCCAACATGATATAAATATAATCACAAAATCATATATACATATGAATCACAACAACATCAAGGAAATCAACATTATCACTTACAATTTATATCAACAACTATATCATCATCATATAATTTATATTTTCTAGGTCTACTCACAATATCTAAAATCACATGCCCGAAAAACATTCATAATATATCCATGTCAAATAGTATATCATCATCCACATATGAGTGTCTCTAATAATCATCATGCATCATAACCAAATCAAGATCACAATAATCCATGATCAAATATCTAACATCATACTAAATCAAAACCATAATAATGTCCATAATGTAATCAATAGTATCAAGATCAAGTATCAAAGGTGTCAAAGGGAAGTGGGCACTACATCCCCCTCCCCTTAGACTTGAATTTCTCCTGGAAGTCACTGAAAAAATGTGGAAACTAAACTCGTAATAAGGTAGCATCCTCCCATGTAGCTGCAATCTCATCATATCTGTCCCACTACACCCAACCTGATCAACCTCTCTACCTCGAAGGCCCATGGTTATGTAATCTAGGATGTGAATGGGCTCCACCATTAGTTTCCCATGATCCTAAACTTTTAATTATGTCCAATCCAACACATGAGAAGGATCTATAATATATATCCTAAGAACTAAAACATGAAATGCATCATGTATACGAGACAAGCTAGGTGGCAATTCTAGATGGTACATCAAAGGGCTAATACACTCCAAGATCTCAAAAGGACCAACGAATCTAGGAGCTAACTTAGAACCTTTTCCATAATGGATAGGGCTCTTGTGTGGCCTGACATGAAGGAATACCTTCATGTCCACATCAAAACTATGGTCGATCCTATGATGATCTGCATACTTCTTCTGTATGTCTTATGCCTCCTGCAATCTCCACCTGATCAACACCACCTGTTGCTCCATGTCCTATAAAAGAGCTGGTCTAAGAGATACTCTTTCCTCTAACCTATCCCATGTAAGAGGTGTCCCGCACTCTTACCATACAAAGCCTAAAAATGAGCCATGCCTATAAAACTCTAGAAACTATTGTTGTAGGCAAACTCCACTAAGTACAAGTACTCCTCCCATCTAGACTGTTGATCCATCACATACATCCTGAGCATGTCCTATAAAATCTAATTCACCCACTCGGTCTATCCATCTGTCTTAAGATGATATGTTGTACTAAAGTTGATCTTTGTCCCGAGGACATACTTTGCATGGTAGTCCAAAAATATGAAGTATACAAAGATCGCATCATAAATGATCTTCGTGGAATCCCATACAACCCGAAAATCTCATCCAAATAAAGTTGTGCCACTTGCTCTAGCTATATAAGTGGTCTTCACCAGAGAAAAGTGATCCACTTTTGTCAATTTATCAACCATGACCATAATGGCATCGTGGTAATATCTTGACATCGGTAGCCCAACAATGAAGTCCATGGAAATGATGTCCCACTTCCATTCTGGTATAGCATGAGGGAAAAGAAGGCCAGTTGGATGTTGATGCTTGACCTTAACTCTCTGGAACTCTAAACATCATGACATGAACTGGTCCACATCTCTACAAAGTCCTCTTCAATGATACAATTGTCACAAGGTGGCGTGCATCTTCTTCACCCTAGGATGGGCTGAATAGGGTGCACAATGTGCTTCTACCAAGATGTCTTGCCTCAAGCCTCCATCTCAGGGAACATAAATCCATCCTCTATTCTTGAGAAGACCATTTTCCTCTAATGATAAACCATCAAACTTCCCCTCAAGGGGTCTCTAAGACTCGATCTCTACTCAACTATAATGTAGAAGATGTCAAGAGGAAGCTGCTGAAGAATCCTGCTCTATAAATCTATTCTCACTGAGGTGGCCATAGCCACATGTCTCCATCTACTGAGAGTGTCTGCTACCACATTCTCCTTCCCCTTCACATGCTCGATCTCCATATCATACTCACAAAGCAACTCCATCCAACACCGTTGATGAACGTTGAGATTGGGCTGTGTGAAGAGGTGACGAAGACTTAAGTGATCTCCCGAGTGTGAATCTCTTGCCAAGAAGAAAGTTTCTCCATCAAACTAAGGTGTGCATAACCACTACAAGCTCCATATCATGAGTTAGATAATTAAGCTTATAATCCTTGAGTTTGTAAGACTTAAAAGCCACTACTCTTCCCTCTTACATCAACACCTCCAAGCCTTACTAAGGAAGCATCCGTGCAAACAAAAACTCACCTTGTGGATCCAACTACAAGAATAGGTGCTATAGTGAGACATTCCTTTAGTTTCCTAAAGGCCTGCTCATCTATCTATCTAAAAAAACTTCTTCCCTTTCCTCTGAAGGGAAGTGATAGGGTGTGCAATCTGAGAGAAGTCCTAAACAAATCTCTGGTAGTATCCTACTAATCCCATGAATTTGTGCACCTTAGTCATTGTAGTGGGTGCTAGAAAATCCATAATGGCTCTAATATTGGAAGGATCGATGGTGATACCTTCCCTAGAAATGATATGACCCAAATACTACACCTATGTCTGAAAGAATGCACACTTCTCCAAGTTCTCGTAAAGTCTGCTGCTCTCAAAGACATCAAGAACCTAGTGAAGGTGTCCCTCGTTCTCCTCACACGTACGTGAGTAAATCAAAATTTCATCTAGGAAGATGAGCACAAAGTGATCTAAGAAGGTCTTGAATACCCCATTCATCAAACTCATAAACACTGCGGGGCATTAGTCAAACCAAAAGGCACCACTGTGAACTCATAGTGGCCATATCTCATATGGAAGGAAGTCTTATGAATGTCCACCTCTAAAATTCTCATCTGATGGTAACCTGACTTAAGATCAATCTTAGAGAAAATTGTGGCTTCCTTCATCTGATCAAACAAATCATCAATACATGGAAGGGGATAACGATTCTTGATCGTTACCTTGTTCAACTGGTGGTAATCAATACACAACCATAGGATCCATCCTTCTTCTTCACAAAGATCACCAGTGCACCCCAAGGGGATACACTAGGATGGATAAGGCCTTTCTCCAAAAGGCCCTCAAGCTATAACTTGAGCTCACAGAGCTCTGGGGTGGTCATCCGATAAGGTGCTCGTGAGATAGGCTCTACTCCAGGAACTAGATCTATATGAAAATCAATCTCATGTGGGGGTGGTAACCCTGGTAGCTCCCCTAGAAAGACATATGAAAACTCTCTCAAAATGGGATGATCATCTAGTGATGGTCCACTAGACCCATTCTCTAATCATGACACTAACTGTAACAACATACATCTGAAAACCCCGTCGTACACATTTCTTAAGCTACATAGTGGAGATGGTGTGAATAGAAATGGATCTCTTGACCCCTGAAATCACCGACTCAACTCCCAAATCATCCACACAAGATATAGTCTTGTGATAATAATCCATCCTGACCCTGTGTGTAAATAACCAATCCATACCCAAAATGAATCCATATGAGCCCAAAGTAAGGATACAAAGATCTGAGGTAGTGGTGAAAGGTCTCAAATCCACTACACACTCCTTAACTAAGGAGTATACCAAGATCTTGGCTCCAGAAGCCATCTCAACATCCCAACTATGACCCTGCCTAACACCACTAGCCTGCATCACTCTACTAAAGATGGTGTAATGAAAGAATTAGAAGAACCAAAATCAAACAATACAGAGGTAGGAATACCACCAATGCTACATGTAGTCTCAATGACTGTACTTTGATGCTCTACCTAGTGGTTCTCACCACTACATAAATCCTGTGGCTACATCCCATGTCACCAAAAGTCAGCTTTGAGATCTAGTGTCTTACCCTTGTTATTAGGGTTTTATGGGAAGTCTCTCCAAAAATTTCTAGTAACACCACAACCAAAACATCCTCCTATCCTCCCCAATGATTAGCACCTCTAGTAGGTGCCCTGGAAGTCTATGGCATGGATCTTGATGATCCGGCTATGGTCTATTGAGGTCTTTATTAGTGAGCTCCCACTGACTGAGCTCTAGATCCACCCTATGTCCTGATGGGACCCCTAGAGGAGGCCCCATACTCCAACCTCTCTGTGCATCAGCTCTCTATGGAGGTCTATGAGGTGGGTGAGACTTCTAATGTTATTGTTGTTGCTGCTGTTATAGTCTAAATGATGACTGTGTTGAACCCTTTCCACCATGAGGAAGGGGTACTGACCCCCTCGATCTACTGTCCTACATTTGCTGTATGTAGCTCCGAAATCGGTCTCTAGCCTACTAGGTCTTCCCTCGAGTCTCCTCTGCTATATAGGCCTTCTCGATGGCCTCAGCTAATGTCTGTGGACAATGATCCACACTACACCTCTAATGTCTAGATTCAAGCCCCAGATGAACTGTGAATCTACACCTGCTCATCCTGCATGTACTCAACATACTAGAGTAGATCTAAAAATATACTCTCATACTCTGCTACTAAAAGAGATGCCTGTCGAGGTCATGAAACTCATCTATCCACTGTTGTATGAACCTCCGTGACAAATATCTACTCCTAAATCTCTCCTCAAATAGCTCCCAGGTCACTGTCTCAGAATCAACATGGAGCTTCTACTCCTTTTCCTCCACCATACTCCTACTCCATCCCTCAGTAGATGGATCATAACACAAGCTTTCATGTTGCTAGAACAAGGACAAAGCTTGAAGCAACCGCTCAAGCTCACTAACAAGGCCTCTACCTGAAATCCACCTATGTTAGCAGATAATGTGAGGGTCAAGATCCAGATCTCCCTGATGTGATCTGCAGTTGTGGTCTGATGGCCTCTAGGCCTCTCTGTATGCTCATCCCTAAGCCTAGGGCTCTGAGACCTCTCTCACACTCAAACTTGGTCACCCTATCCCCTCTATGGTGACTCTTCCCTGGCTGACTCCGCATGGGAGTTCTCTCCTCTATGCTCCTCATTGGGTCGAAGAGATGCCTGAGCCTCAACAGATGGCTCCCTATCATGTCTGGCTACATGTCCTCCTCCTAATCCTCCATGTAGAGTGGCATTAACATCCTGAAGAGTCTGACAAAATATGGGGTAGGATGGTTGCTACACCTTGATCCAGTGGTGGTGGTGGTGGTAAGTCTGAGTCTATGTGAAAATTCCCCTCACCCCGTCTGCACCTCCTACATACCAAAGCGAGAGTTAGTTCATTTTTTTAAGTTTTACTCAATTTCCATGTTTACTAAAATATGTAATTTCTAAACTAAGTTGTTTTCTAGATTTAAAAGTGTGCTAGGTTTAAGTTTCATGTCCCAAGTTTTCTAGTGTGCCCAATGGTCCAAGATTTTGAACCACTTCTCTGATACCAAGTGTGATGCTTAGCTAAAAACAACCCACTTGAGACCCAAGAAACAACCTAGGGTTAGTTAGGAAAATTATGGAATAATTTTTTTATTAGAAGTGTCTACAACTAGGTTGCAAGATACAATAGTTGTCACTAATAAGTTCTAGAACAAGTTTAATCTACTAGAACATACTTTTCTTTTATTAACCATTATAAGAGGTCACAAGGTCCAAAATTTAGGGTTAGAAGTTTCAACTAGTTAGGTTCAGGGGTAAATTATCACCATACCCACTCTCTAACAAGCTCAAATTTTCAACTTGATTTTTCTCACACTTAACACATTCAAAATTTCCCTAAATCATTCCCATTGGATAGGAAATTTTCTCACCTTTCTGATGATATAAAGAAGTCCTCCTAACTCCTTGTAAAACTCCAGTTATGGGCCGGCGGGCCTTGGGGTGAAAATTTTCCCAAAAGGGACACGTGTCGACACGTGTCGAGAGAGGGGAAATAAATTTTTTTTTGGTTAAGTGGGTCACAGGGAGATGTTTTGAAATTTTCCCACACGGGGAAAAACTAGTTTTGTGCCCATGCTTCCACTTGCCGCACTGCCAGGACACATGGCGCCCAAACAAAATAATGCGGGGAGAAGATGAGGGGAAGGGGGGTGAGCCAAGGAGTTTGGGTATTTCACCAAGGGAGGAGAAAGGGATAAGTTTGACGCATGAGGTCGGTGCATCACGTGGAGGAGATTTTCCCAAGGAAGGGGGAGTGTGGGGCCACGTAGGGGTTTTTTTCAAAAAAAAATTCCAAATAAAAGAATTTCAAAAAGGAAAAATTTGTGAGGTTCCCTCCCCTCGGTCGTGCCATGTGGTAGCCTCTTATTGGCTATGGGCTGGGGGGGAAAATTTTAAAAATTTCCAAAAAAATTTCTAAGGTTTTAGGAAAATTTGGGCCACGGGGCCTACTGGGAAAATTTTCACAAATTTTCCCGCCAAGGAAGGAAAACTTTAGAAGGCATAACTTTTGCTAGAAAGCTTAGTTTTGGACAAAAAAGGACTTTCTGGAAATTTCTCGATGCCCTCTTTACAAGAATCATAAATTTTAGATTTTGATAAAGTTTAAGGGGTCAATTTTATGAAAACTGCCCTACAGGATTTTTAAAAGAAAACTAGTAAATTTTAACTTATAAATTTGGTTCAATTTGATCTTCTCCTTCACTCAACATGCCAAATAGACATGGAGGATTTTTCTAAGAAGGATTTAGGATGTTTTTGGAAGGTGATTTTTCTTGATTGATTCCAATTTGAATTTTTCCAACATTTGACAGAAAAATGACTGTGAAAAGGTTTGGGCCTGATTTTGTAATGTTTTAAATTATTTCCTTAAGTGTTTTTTCAAATTGAGTTCATTGATATCATAACATGCTAAATTTTAATGTTTCAATGTTGATTATTATGTGCAAGCTCAAACTATGCATTTTAATTAAATTATTTGCTAGTTTTAAATTTACAATAATAGGGATCAAATCTTGAGGGATCTATTTACCATTTCTTCTTCCAAGTATGAAATTTCATTTCTCATCTAGTCTAATACATTTAAATGATTTAAATCAAACTATTCTAAACCCAAAATGCAATTCTGATTTCAATTTTACACATTTCCAAAAGAGGCAAAATATTGTATTTTCCTCACATACGTTTCTTCCTTTCAAACAGAGATTCCCAAAACATTGACATGATCAAATTAAATTTACAATACAATTTGGAAAGAACATTTCATTCATTCATTGATTTCCAAAGACAATTTTTACAACTTCTTTCTTTATTCCTTCCAAAATCATTTATTAATTACATACATAGAATATTGCATTCTCTTTCACATTCTTTCAAAGCAAAACAGAGTCTGTCTCTTTTCATTTCACTTTACAAATTTCATGTCTTTCTTTCAAAACCCAAAAAAAACATAGTATATCTCTTTCACAATTCAAATTACAACTTTCATATCCAAATACAAACATCTTTCCTTCACAAAAAATATTACAATTTCATCCACTTCAAAGTGGGAAAGGTTACAAAAGAATTTATTTCACAAGGGACTATCAAAACTGTATTTTCCTCTGCTCCAGAACAGCAACATGCAAGTTCCCTTTTCTTCCAATTTGATCACAACAAAAGTGGGGAAAGGAAATGCTCTCCACCCAACCAAGACATCCAATGAAAGGAGAAGCCATCCTTCATCATTGGCCCCAGCCCAAACCACAATGTAATAGAAGGTGTGATTCAACCCATGGCAACAACAGGCTTCCACAAAACATACACACAACATTATTTCAACATGCACATTCCAAATTAAAACACAATCCAAACAAAACAATATTTTACAACTGTATTGAAAACATTAAAACATAACTCAGGCTTCATCATGCAAGCCAAAAGAGCAAGAGCTATGGGGAAGTGCTTATGCCTCCCAATGGTAATTGGGCATCCACCTATAACAAAACACTAATATAATCCATCACACATATTGTTATGCCCCCACAATCCTTCCTTATGCCCCCATTTTCCTTATGCCCCCATAAAGTAAGAAATGCAAGCTATTTCTTTTCCATGGTGGATCCCAAACCCAAACTCCCTCCTCAATAATTTGATGCCAATGGCATTCCTTATGCCCCCACATGGATTCCCCATAGCCTTCTCCTACACCATTCCTAGGAAGTCTACCCACAACCCACAACAATAACAAACATACCAACATTTACATATTCAAGAAAAGGAAGGAAAAGAAGAGTATTTCCAAGAGCCAAGCTCTTACCTCTCCATGATAGCTTTTGTTTCCAAACAACAAGCTTCAATGCCAAAATACAGTCCCAAAATAGCAACCAAAAAGCATGCAAAGTTTTCCAATCTCCTTCCAAAATCAAGAGCTCCAAGCATAAGAAAATTCACCCCAAGGAAGCATTCCAAAGTTTCAACAACCCAAAACAAGGCAATGAGTTTGAATTTTATAGAAGAGGGAAGAGAAGAGGATGATGTGGATCCATGTAGGATGCCACATCACACATCCTCAACTCCAACACAAAAGTTAAAATTTCATTCTCCAAAGCACAATAAAGAGGTGGGTGAAAATATGACAAATTACTTGCACACTCCAAAAAGCCCACACCCCAAAGGACTGAATTAAATAAAATGTAAGAAGAGTGCAATAAAAACATGCAACATGATTAATAAAAATACATTAAAAGGTCTAAAATCAACCCTCCAACCATAGGTATGGTTGGTAAATAAACTTAAGAGGTGGGACAAGTTTTACTTGTCCCACAAGCCTCCAAAAACAGCCTCCAAGGACAAATTCGAGTTTCCAAGAAGGTGGAGTGTTTCATACTCCAAAATCTAACTTACACAACTCTTACACATACTTACACATCTCTTACATATTTAATACAAAAGCCAAAAACTTCTATAATTACTTTCTTATATCCCAATTTGATTAATTAACTTTTAACCATATGTTTTCTCACATTAATCTACCACAATTTAATTAAATAAAAGAAAGGGACACATCACTAATAAAATACATACAAACAAAAATAAAAAGGAAACACATAATAAAATACACAAAACCCATGGTCACATTTAAAGGTGATCCCCCATGGGAATCCCTAACAAAAATCAACACACACACACACACAAAACATGTTACCATGGTGACCTTGTTGAATTCATCTAGAATTCTAATGTGGTTGGTCTCTAATCCCCTGATGTTTTTGTGATATTTTAACCTGCAAAACACAAATACCTCCTTCGGTCTTGTGGAAATATCAAAACATCCAATATGATATCATTATAATCACAAAATCATCTATACATATGAATCACAACAACATCAAGGAAATCAAAATTATCACTTACAATTTATATCAACAACTATATCATCATCATATAATGTCTATTTTCTAAGTCTACTCACAATATCCAAAATCACATGTCCAAAAACATTCAAAATATATCCATATCAAATATTATATCATCATCCACATATGAATGTCTCTAATAATCACCATGCATCATAACCAAATCAAGATCACAATAATCCATGATCAAATATCTAACACCATACTAAATCAAAACCATAATAATGTCCATAATGTAATCAAAGTGTCAAGATTGGTATCAAAAGGTGTCAAAGGGAAGTGGGCACTAAATTTTTTTCCAACACCTAATCCCACAAAAACAATTCAAGTAGATGATGAAGGAAAAGAGCATGAAGATAATGGTGGTTTAGAATAAAGAGGCTGATGAAAACCTCCAAATAAGGAAGAAGCTAAGCATGCAACTACACCACCTCAGCCACAAGAGGGAGATGATGAGGACTTGGATACAGTCCAAGGAGAGCATCATTTCAAGAGAGTATTCAGGAGAACAAGGAAAAAGGTGCTACTCTCTGACAAACATTGCACAAATCACCTCGACTCTCTCCACATAAGGAGACAAATGAGAAAAGAAGAAGGAAATTGAAGCTAAATGAGGAAGTGGAAGAGTATGAGGAAAGCGCACCCAATTATCCTACACCTCTAGAGAACGTGGAAGAACAAAAAGACAAAGAAATGAAGGATGGAGAAGAGGGATAAAAATGAGTAGATGAGACATCAACCAAGACTACTCAAGACATAGCCGTAAAAGTTCCAAATCTTGAAGCCCAAGTTCCTAAGCATCCTAGATCAAGAAGAACAAGTTGGTAATATATTCCACCCCCATGGGCTACACCGAGGACACAAGTAAATTTTTTTGTGCCCTTTTCCAGAGAAAAATGACACTAAGAGGAGTTGTATGGCTGTGATTTGATGGATGAAGATATAGCAATAATGTGCACAAGGAAGAAATTTTCATGGTCGATGCACATGCACATGCATGAACTAGACTTTGATGTGTGTGAGGAGTCATGCATGTTAAGGAGGTTGAAAAGGACACCTCAGGCCAGACACATAACATTAAAGCCTACTATTATGTCAAATGAATAGGTGAGCAATGCTTTGGTGAAAGTCTCAACAGAATTCACATGACAGAATATGGATAAAGATGCCACAATTAGGGCACTAAGGGAGGAGATTAAGACTAAGGATGAAGAAATAGTGCACCTAAATAAGGAAAGAGATTTGGCATAGAAGAAGAACATTGTGTTTATCAACATGGCAGAGGAGATTGGGGATAATGTCATGAAGGCTAGGCCACACTTAGAGCCAAAGGTACCTAAGACATTTCCTTCGACAATACATTATGTAAGTACATTGGTGGACTTAGTGCTTGAAGATGAACCTTTGTGCATGCCAGAACCAAAGGATCCAACATAGGAAGTAGAGCGGAAAAGGCTTCAATAATGCAAAATATTACATCGTATAAAGTGTTGCTTCAGAGCTTACAGGAGGAACTAAATAAGGCAGATCAAGCGTTGAATATTTATACAATGCCAGAAGTCATTATAAGGACTAGGACCATTTTGGAAGACAATGAGGTCCTGAAGGCCATGAAGGATGAGACATTGGGCCACATAAAATGATTATCACTTGTTAAGTAGAAGCGTAAGGCCCTTACAAAAGCTCAAGAGCCACACAAGGAAAGGTTGGATGAGCTTGGGAAACTCATTTCTCAAAAGATGGAGTTATTGAAAGGGAGAATGACTGGCATGTCCAGCATTGTGTTGGTCTTATAGAATGAGAAGGGAGAGATTGCAAGGGATGAATTAGAGTCAATTGCAATGGATATTCCAGAGAGGGAAGAGGTCAAGCTCAATAACTGGTAGACCTTATAGGTGGAGATAAAAGAATAATATCCTGAATTTATTAATTAGGTTAAAGGAGAAGACACTGCAAGGTAAAGAGATTCTTTTATTCATCAAAACTCTTTTTATTCTTCTATTCATATTATTTGATTTGTTTTTAAGACAACCATTATCGGGGTGAAAATGAAACTAGTGTGGGGTAATGTTGATAAGTCGACTCTTGCACTCAAAGAAAGAAAATGCGAAAGGTTCATGTGGGAAATAAGAGCACATTCAAAGGTGTGAGATTATTGGAGAGGATCGTGCGTAGAAGAGAAATAGGTTTAGGACTTAGCCGTTATCACGGTGAGGATCTATTTTTGGAGATAGTGTGTAGAGCACACAAACCAGTCAAAGACTTGTGTAAAACGCATTGGCTATTTTTAGAGGATCAGCTATGAAGCACTTTATATAGACACAGACTGGTAATAGATCTACTACTGTCAGTTAACTAAAAGTAGTCTATTATTAGTGCACTTGCATGTGTGGCTATTTTAGTAACAAGGCATGGATAATAATAGCATGTAACCTATTTTGGGTTAAGATGAGTATCGAATGGAAAGTTCCCTCCCATATAAATATGTATTGAACTGTGTAGTAGAGAGAGCATACATATAGGTGTGAGAACTAGGTTATAGTGAGATTATGTTGCTAGATTTATTACGCACATGAGCGTATACTACTGTTATTGTAAGGAAGCTTCAGTGTATTTACTACAATTAATATAATGGATATTATGGACTGAAATAAGGTGTTATCATGGTTATATTTCAGTATTGCATGCTTGATTCCATTATGGTTATCTTTTAAGTCTGTTATGTTCTAGATCTAGATCTGAATATGCACTGTAGAAGGATATATTAGCCATAGATCTAAATGATTTAAGTCTTCATCATGCTAACATCCTACAATAACAACCCTAAGGAGGGGCCTGGTACCTATGCACACTTCGGGTGATCACTCTTAGCATGGGTTTGTATTGGTGAATTCTAGGCTACATCAATAGAATATTGATAAATCAAGTAAATGAGATTGTGATGCTTGATTGATCCTTTATTATTCTTATATATTGGCCATAATTTGGATGTTGTCACACATATATTGAGGTAAATTTACTCGATGCCCTAGTTTTTGTAAACCCTATTTCAAATGAATCAAAATCTGCATTATATCACCTCATAGGAGATTGTATTCACCTTTACAGGTGAAATACTTCACTATCCAAAATGTGGCAGCCCCATAGGGTTCAAGAATTATATCTCTCCTAATACCTTTGACATGTTTTACATTATTTAGGGCCAATTCTAGTTCAGGCTCTCCATGGTCATGAAAAATTTGAATTAGGTCTTTGTAAATAGACCTTCCTACAATCTGCATCCCTTCACAAGGAATCCCTAAAATTTGACTTATGATCTTACTATTGACATGAATCTTCGTGCCTCTTACCCTTGAAGAGCTTCCCTTGAAATTTTTGATGAATTATTCCACTATTGCTTCCTTATAGCCTTGGAATTTATTTATGAATTCCAACCATCCTACCTTTTCAAATAGTGTTGCAACTTGTGAATCTTACTCAGTAAAATTGAGGACTCAGCTTTGATTACTTTTTATGCCTCATTCTTCTAAACTAAAGCAAAGGATAAACATAGCAAGAATGATAACGAACAGTCTAAAGTAAGACAATTGAATATAGACCGAAGAAAGAGTGTTTAGGGAACAATCTAAAGTGAAGGCAAAAAGGATGCTTTAATGCAAGGGTTTCTATTTTGTAAGAAGGTAAAGGATGCCTCGATCTATCCTTTCACACATGTGAAGTGACTCCATTTGATGTGATGAATTCATATTAAAGGGGGTGATTTATTATAAACACACCTTATGAACCTACTACAACAAAAATAGATAAATTGGCGTAGCTAGTTCTCTATAAAGTTTAAGAAAGTGAAAATAGTATTTCCAAATCTGAATTTCAAACTCTTTATATAAATTTTTTGAGAGAAGAGACTTCTCTTTTTAATATTTTCCGCTTAATTGTTTTTTTAAACTTGGTTGCATGATGTATTTGAGTTTCTTTTCATTTCACCTTATTTATGGTATGGTCATATTTTATATGACTCTTATATGATCATGGATAGATTTAAACTAATACAACATAGACTATGCCATGTGTAATGATCTTTTTGTGGAGAATAAGGTGTAAGGAAACTTCAAAGTATAGTCTACTTTCCGTGGCGAATAAGGTGTAAGGAAACTTCAAAGTATAGTCTACTTACTTCAAAGTATAGTCTACCATAGTTGATATGTCATGAAATAAATATGTCAGGTTATTAAGATGTTCAATATATTAATTGATTTCAAAATTTAATTGTTAGGAATAATGCTACACAATTTACTATTTAATTGTCTAGTTTACATTATTACCATTTTCATGTTTTGTTGTTCAAATATAATTTTATGTGTTAATAAATATTTATTCACTTCTAATTGATTTTAAATCCCAAATGATTTATGTCCATATGTAACAATGCAATAATGTATGATAAAATTAATTATGATAATTGTCTTATAAAAGGACAAATGTGCTTTAGTCAACTTGGTTTGGAGTGTAGTCTACTTGCTTCATATATGTATGTGCATGTATAAGTAGGTGTCACATCACATTCATTGACTATCCATCCAAGACAAGAGTATAGATAGTTTTATGTCTCTTATGTGGTATACACACACGGTGTGTGTATCAAACAACACTACCATATGATAATCCAATGTGTGTGTATCACAAACAACACTACCATATGATAATCCAATGGTCCAAGTATGTGAGACCATTAGCATATGCATGTATAAAGATACATATACACATATGTGTGTGTACATGTATGGGAGCCATCTATCTTGGCGACAAGATTACATGACCCCCATAAAAAACACCATAAGATGCCATACAAAATGGCATACATGCAATACCCATATGTGGGACCCGCATCCTCCGCCATGGTGTCTAGTCAAGATTGATAACCATAAATTCCGCCATCTTGTCAAAAACTCATGCCAATTCCCAAGGTCGATCCCAAGGTAGATACGATCCATATGAAGTTAGATAAATCATAGGAGGAAATGACATGAGAAGGTGACAAGCATTTAATGCATTTCTTTGGTTTTCGTTGTCCCATTCCATCGATTAAACAACAAAAACTTTAAGCACCACAACTTCACATATGTGTATGCATGTATAAACATACATATCCAAAGACAATATATATATATATATATATATATATATATATATGTATGTATGTATGTATGTATATGTATATGTACATGTATGTATGTGTATATGTATACATATGTATAGGTATGTGTATGTATTTGAGTAGGTATCACAACACATTCATGTACTAGTAAGAAATATCAAGAGTATATACAGTTTTTTATCTCTCGTATGTGATATACACACATCCATAAGGTGTGTGTATGACACACAACACTACCATATGATAATACAAAGGTCTAGGTATGTGAGACATATAGGTATGCATATGTATATGTATACTCATACATATGTGTATATATATATATATGTGTATATGGATATGTGTATACATATATAAACATACATATGAAAATACACACACACACGACATATATATATATATATATGTATGTATGTATATGTATGTATGTATGTATGCATGTGCATGTACATGTATAGGTATTTGTATGTATTTGAGTAGGTATCACAACACATTCATTGACTAGCCAGCAAAATCAAGAATATATACAATATTATCTCTCTTATGTGGTATACACATAGTGTGTATACCACATACAACACTACCATATGATAATACAAAGGTCCGGGTATGTGAGACATATACATGTACATATGTATATGTATACTCGTACATACATGTACATATATATGTATATGCATATGCATATGCATGTATAAACATACATATGCAAATACATATATGTGTGTGTGTGTATGTATCTTAATATATGTATATATGTACATGTATGTACGTGTATATGTATACGTATGTATAGGTATGTGTATGTATTCAAGTAGGTATCACAACACATTCATTGACTAGCCAACAAAATCAAGAGTATATATAGTTTTTATTTCTACTATATGGTATAGACACAATGCGTATATGACATACAACACTACCATATGATAATACAAAGGTCCGGGTATGTGAGACATATATGTATACATATATATGTATATGGACATGTGTATGCATGTATAAACATATATATGCAAATACATACATACATACATACATACATACATATATATATATATATATATATATATATATATATATATATATATATATGTATATGGATACCTATGTATAGGTATGTGTCTCGTATTCGAGTAGGTATCAAAGCACATTCATTGACTAGACAAAAAAATATAGAGTATATATAGTTTTTTTACCTCTTGTGTGGTATACACACATTGTGTATATGACACACATTACTAGCATATGATAGTACAAAGGTTCTTTTAGTGAAACATTACAACACCCTTGATAACTCAAGTATGTGTGTATGGGCCATCAATGTAATCTACATAACATGGGATTGTCTAAAGGTTTGGGACCCTCGCAAGTGAGACAAACCTCCATAGAGGTTGTTTCCTCTACCTATTCTAACATTAAACTACTCCTAGAAAGTAAATGCAATTATTCTAGGACTAACCTAGAATTTTCAAGGGACCAAGGAAGAAAGAGATGCATAAAATGAAAGTCCTAAACTAAGGGAGGTGATAACACCAAGAAAATGGACTAGAGATATCCTTAGTGAGTGAAAATGGAAGAAAATGAGGTAGAAGAGGGTAGACAAAAGTGCCACAGTTCAAAGAACACATTCAAACCTCCAATTTCATGGAGCACAATGAATTTAAATCCTACAAAAAGAATACAACATGCACAATATACCTAAAAATGTAATGAAAGGAAAAGGAGGCAATACAACTCAAGCTAGGGCAAGAAAAGCCACAAAACACCAATTTTATTGCTTAAAATGATGCACAATCCATTACAATATAGGAATAAGGAATACATTCTTTACAAAATGCATAAATTCAAGGCTTGCGGCTCACAAGAGTGCTAGAACAATTTTGGTGCAGTTCCTTTATATTCCAAAATCTCTCCTCACAAATGAGGTGGAATTTCATATATATATATAGAATGGGAGCTACCAACCAAAAAAATCATTAATTTCTTGTACGGAGGTATGGGCGACCATACCGGTTCACTTTCCAATGGTACTTTTCTTACATGACAAACATGGGTGTCATACCTCATTAAACTAGTTGTTGAGCTACCATGTACGATGCAATTAATTCCTGGTCTCAGAACTAACATTCCTCATTACACTGATAAGAATAGGAGGATTTTCCATTGACAATGGAATGAGTTATTACATGACAAGAAGAAATTTTGTCACACAATGAGGGGTTGTTGACGCACGTCAAGAAGGAATGTTGATGCATGATAATGAAGGGGACATAATGGGAAAAGAAGAATGAGACACGAAAAAGAGGGGGAATTGTCACATGGATGTGATGAATACTGCCGCATGATAGGGGATGGGTGGTGACATGTGTTAAGAAGGAATGGTTGACATGCATTAGGAAGGAGGTGGATTTCATGTAATAGGGGAAGTGGTTGACGCGTGTTAGCAAGCAAGTGGTCATTACACGATAAGAAAGAATGGTTGATGCACGATGGGAAGATGGTTGGCATGCATCAAGAAGGAATGTTGATGTGAAAAAGTGGATGGTTTTTGATGCACAAATTGACGCATGACAACATATTATTTTGACATGTGACAATAATAGGTTAACATGCAATAGCAAAGGGTTGGTTGACGTGTGTCATCGTGATGGCTCCAAACCTTTTATGTGGCTCACTATCTTTCTCGTGAGTTAAGATCGATTATTGACTCGAAAATTACAAGGCACTACTTGAGCAATCAACCTCCAACACCCGACTTTTTAGTTGTCCATTTTGTAGGGGTGAAAATATGGATAACAATTGGTGACTTACAGGTGATTTGTCCGGTAGATCTGTAAACTACTAACCTTGGAGGATCCATTGGGTATGAATTCATCTTGGTTGTTGAAACTATCTTGATGCCTCGAAACCTCTTAAAACTTTAGATCACTGTTGGGGCATTGTTTCATCATCATACCTTGCCTAAAATTGGAAGGTGCAACAACAAAAAATCACAACTATGTACAAATAACAAAATCATATACATCCCAAATGAAATATGTAGAGAGTTTGCAAGCACTTATTACAAAAACAACCTAAACTACAACAAATAAATGTGCTACGAGCACTTGGAGGAAATGAACTTTACTTTAGTAACAATGCTTGATGTGGATTCCATTAACCGAATATGTAATTCTTCTCCATCCAACTTGGATAGTTGGAAAGCGTTGTTACTCTTGCATCCTAAAATCACATAAGGGCCACTCCATATTGCATCAAACTTGGAGTGTCTTCCTAGTTTGGCTCTGTCTGCATCCCATTTCAAGACCAAATCTCCTTCTTGGAAGGTTCTATTTTTGTCTTTCTTATCAAAGCACTTCTTGATCAAGGCTTGGTCCTTCTCCATGATCTACACCGCTTGGTTCCTCATCTCCTCTAACTCCATGATCTTTGCATACCTAGCCCCCATGGGCTCAAATTTAGATAGCTCTAGATGTTTAAGAAGTTCTAGTGTTGAAAACTCAAGGGATATGGGTAGCCTTGCTTCCCTTCCATATACCAACCTGTAAGGAGAGTTTCCTATTGACCTCTTGGGGGTAATCCTATCATCCCAAAAGGCTGATTTCAACTTGGTGTGCCAAGTTCTCTGGTTTTCATCTAGAGTTATCCTTATGATTTTCAAAAGATTTTTGTTGGTGGACTCATCCTGCCCATCACCTTGAGGGTAATAATTTGAGGAAGTGATCAAATAGACATAAGTCTTCACTCCCCATTCATATATCTTTGTCCCAAGAAAATCTAAGGAATTATCTCATATAATAGTGGAAGGTACATCAAACCTTGTTACTATCCCCTCATAGAAATCTAGGATTTTGATTTCATTTGCTTGCTTGATCTCAAATGACTTTGTCCACTTGGTGAAGTAATCTATGGCTATAATGATCCACTTGTGACCCAAGATATAGTTTGGATTAATCACTTGAATAAAATCTAGCCCCCATTGCATGAATGGATCATTTATAGAAATGGGGTGGAGTGGAAGGGTTGTTAACTTCTCTTTACCTATGAAGAAGGCACACTTATTACATTTCTTGATCCATGAGTAGAAATCATTAAAGAGGTTAGGAAAATAACACCCTTCTTTCATAATTCTAAGGGTTGTTATCCTTAGGGGAAAATTACCACCTATCTCTCCATCATGAAACTCATGCAATACCTTCTCTATTTGATTTGTTGTAATACATCTTAGGAGGAAACCATTCACATCCCTTTTGAACAAAATATTATCTACAAGCACATAGGGTATAGTTTGCAACCTGAAATACCTTCTCTTGGATTTACTCAAACCTTGAGGACATTGACCTATTTGTAGGAAGTGGACTATATCTTGAGTCCAACAATGAATGGGTAAAGCATTGGCTACTTGCTCTTGATCATCTTGAACCACAAGGGTGGCCTCTTCATCCACATGTTGACTTGAAATTAGTTTCTCACATAACCCTTTTCCCCTAACTAGTTTGGTCACCTTGATATCAATGTCATACTCCATGACCTTGGTTATCCAACCAACCCTCTTCTCATTGAGATCCTTGTTCAAAAGAAAATATTTCACACCCACATGTGAAACTAGTAAATGAATCCTATTATTTGACACTAGATGCTTGAATTTATTTAAACTTATTATCACAACTAGGACCTATTTTTTAATAAATGAATATCTCACCTCATAATATTCAAGTCATCGGCTGAAGAATGCAATAGGATGTTACATTCCTTATTGATTCAACTGTACTAGTATGGAATATAATGCATTTGTGCCACCAAAAGAATATAAAGTAAATTCCTTCAAAAAAATTGGATTTATGAGGGTTGGAGTCTAAAATGGCATACTTTATAGCTTCAAATCTATCCTTTCCTTTGGAATTCCATTTGAAAGCAATGTTCTTCTTCCACATCAATGTTAATTGCTTGACTAGCTTAGAAAAGTTAGGAAAAAATCTCATAACAAAATTAATTTTCCCCAAAAACCTTTGGAGATCCTTCTTGTGGCTTGGAAATGGAAGTGCCTGGATAGATTCAACTCTTTAAAAATCAATTGTTAGTCCTTCCTTTGAAACAATATGACCCAAGAGATTTCCTTCATATGCCAAGAATATACACTTTTTGGGATTCAAAGACACTCTCAATCTTCTGCACCTTTGAAACACTTTCCTGAGATGAAAGAGGTGGTCTGCTACATTTTTAGATAACACTGTGATATCATATAGGTACACTAGCACTATCTTGTTAATCAATCCCTTGAATTTCATATCCATAGCTTGTTAAAATGTTTCTCTGGCATTATACAATCCAAACGACATCTTCCTATAAGCACAAGTGCCCCAATTCATAGTGAAGGTTGTCTTAAATTGATACTCTTCTTTGACCACTAGTTGATTATAGCCTGAGTAGCCATCCAACAATGAGAACCTTTTTGAACCAGCTATAACCTGTAAAAGTTGCTCCATTGAAGGGATTGGATAATGGTCTTTGAGTGATGCTCTATTTAGATCTTGAAAATCCACACACATCCTGATTTCTCCATTTCTCTTCCTTACTGATATACTTACTAGGAAAGATGATGCTAGCATCTATCAGCTTATTCATCTCTTTCCTCATGATAGGTTCAATGTGAGGATTTTCCGACCTTTACTTATGCCTTGTGGGCTTGGATTCCAGATCCAACTCAATAGTATGTTGTGCCAATTTTTAGTTGAAACCTCTCAAATATTGTAATTCGAGGCAAAGACATCCGGAAATTCTTGACGAGTTGGATAAATTCAGATTTCTCTTATTAAGCACTTACCTTGCCAATTTGCAATATCTTACCTTCACCCACTAAGATAGGCTTTGATTCTTCACCTTTTACCTAAATGTTTTCCTTATCCTTTTGAAACTGGTCATTAGGGTTAAAGATTGAATCTAAGGCCACTAAACCCTTTGGTAACTTGTTTGTCTTCAGCTAGACCACTTAATCACCATGAGACTACTCTAGTCTATCATGATTTATCGAGGATAACTCAGCTTCTTCTTGAAGAAAATTTATGATCTGTTGATCACTTTCAAATACTTTTCAGCTTGTATTGTTATCTAGAATAGTCGGCCTTACAATCACTCTCATATGAGGTTGAGTATGATCTCTCTTGATATTGTCGACAACATTAAACAATGGCCTTATTGTTGCAAGTTTTTCCACAGCCTCATTCTTCTTCCTTGGAATGGAATCAATGTTGAATGCCTCAAAGTCTTCTATGAGATCCCATACCCAATGTTTTTAGCTCAATGTCTCTAAAAACTTGTTAGTTCTTAATACCTTTCTTTCTTGCCCAATGTAATCCATGGATTAGAGATTTATATTTAGTTGTTTTATTTGAACATGAAAACTAAGTAGTATTTTATACCTTGTGGTGATATAAGCATTTCTCCCCTCCAATGTTGTGTCTACTCCTATAACCACTCGAAGAATAACCTCCATACTTCTTTATCATCATTTTCATTTGATTTAGTGATGCTAGGGAGGAGTGTATTTTCTTCGTATAAACAATAAATGCCCATATCAGCTTCCTCCATCTCTTTGTATGGATCAAATCTATGCCTCATTTTTTCCCAGTTATCAAGAGTCAATTCTGGAATGCCTCTAACCTTGGTGTTCATTTCTGGAGTGCTAGGAAAGTCTTCTTGATCAAAATTTGAGAAATTTGCATTGATTGGGATTGGTACATATGGCTCAATATGAAATTTTGCAATAAAATAAAATCTAATTATAGCCTTAGCTCCATACCTTGTCCTAAAGAGAATATTTTACCAATCAACCGATAAGTATTCACCAATTTTAGCTTTGAAGTCCTCGACAAGTACAATGTAAAGAGTGGTGACAAGTCAATCACTAATACATCTTACAACATCATGGCATTGGGGCATGCATGAAGTATGAGGCTCAATCCTTTGATTACTCCAACAGTTTTCACTGTTGTCCCATCTAATTACACTAAACCTTTAGAAATGACTTCATACTTAATACCCAAATTGATAAACTATCTATTTGGGAATCACTGAGATGTTTTCTCCTGAATCAATCATGTAATTATGTACAATATTGTTACCAATGATTAGATATATATATATAATGGGGAGGCTTCATGTTTTTACCTTGTTGACCTCCTTGAACTCCTGCTTTCAGAGCTACATTAGTGAGTACCTTTACGTATGTTTGGATGGCTCATTTGACATAGACAATTTTACCATGGCCTTTGCAACAAGTCCCTTTGTCCTATAATTTTCAATGATGCCCACATAGAGATTCTCACATTAGTCGTCTTCATTTGGTCGATGATATCGAATAAAGAAGAGCCATATTTTGGCTTCCCTTGATTGAAACAACTTTCTCTTTAACATGGGATGTTGCAACAGCACATGAGATGGTCTAAAAGGTGGTTTGGGCCGGTTTTGTGCACTTGGAGCTGCACTTGGATTTATGAATCCTTGTAGAGTGACAACAAGTTTAGAAACTCCTGGATTAGATGAATTCCCTTCCTTTAAATTCCTCTTTTTAGACCTTGTTTTTCCGACACACCTTGAGAGGGAGACCGATTTATTCCACAAAAATCCTCAACCCGCCAATTCACAAGGGTATTTTCACTGAGGTGCCTCTTGAGTAGTTGCTTACTCCCGACTTTCTTCTTGGTTTTCCTATTGATATAAACTGATTCATGTCACCATCAAAACCTAATTTAAAGCACCATTAAAGCATGTTGTCTAATTATGAGTTTGACTACAAGGGAAGCACCATTCATAATCTTGTGCCATATTATTTTGGATTGGAACCAAGGCTTGGGATGTTGATTGTGTATTAGGATTATATGGTTGAAATGACATAACAATCGGGGTTTCCTTGATTTTTGTTTACAGCTTGGGTAGGGGGTCTATTAGGCTAATATGGGGGCCTATTTGGTTGGGCTTGAGGATGATAAGGTCTAAATTTTTGGGCCTTCTACTTCTTGAGAGTTACCAACTCATTCCTTAGGTTCTGCAATTGCTTCATAACTTCTTGGAGTTCAATTGAGGCACTAGAAGAAGAGGTGGAAGCCTCATTGGAACTCTTATTTTTTAAGCAGAATAGGGGCTAATGTGGGAGTTTGGCTAGAACTAGGATTCCCATTTCTAGATAAATATGCATGGGTGGCCTAGGTGTAATTTTACTGGCTTGGATTAGGAAATTCTCAACTCTGATGGCTATGACATAAGCTCTTAGTAAGGTTATTCCTCCCATATATTTAATCATTACATATATATCATGATTTAAAGCTTTAAGGAAATCGATAAATGCTCCTTCAGCAGTTAGTCTCACATTAATTGGGATCATATCCCATGTCCATTGGAATTTGAATTTGAAGTCAGCCATCTACTCATTTGGTGCTCTCTTGATCATAGTTAGCTACTCTAATAGAGATAGATTTTTTGACCTTTCCTCAAACTGGTTAGAAAGAGCTATACACAATTGGTCCCAATTTTGGATTGACCCTACTCCTAAGCTTATGAACCATTGCAAGGCCTTTCCTTTGAGAGAAGAGACAAGGAGTTTCATAGCTACATCCATTTCAATAATCTCATATATGGCACAAACATTTGTAATGTCATGAATGTGGTCAATTGGTGTCATGTGATTCTCTCCATTAAAGAATGGAATGTTCTTCAATGTTGCCACTAGAACTTGATTTTGTGTATTGAGGGAAAGTGGATTGTTTCCCATGAAATTTGCAAAGGGATTTGGTGGTCCTTATGGTGGTTGTTGATGTGCCATCCTCAGTATCGGCCTAAGAACCCCTGGTTGATTTAAGGAAGGGTCTGCACTGACAGAGGGGTTGATAAGGTTCTATTTGGTGGAGATGGAGACCTTTGTACTCTTCTTCCTCTCCTTCCTCTCTACCCGGGATAACTACAAATATTCAAATATTCCTTCTTCTCTTGTCCTAGACCTTATTTGAATCCTTCTCATGTACTTGGGCTACTAGTACTGCTGCTAGAACCAATTGATTTTCTGATTGGATTCACTAGATGTGTTGTTGTAAAGCCTCCAAAGGCTGAAAATTCACCAAGACACACACCCAATCTTGATAAACATGGAAGTATTGAATTTTGTCCCACTAGGTGTGCTAAAACTGTTAGCGCAAAATTACATCACCCTAATAACTCAATTATGTGTGCATGGGCCATCAATGTAATCTACATAACATGGGATTGTATCTAGGTGTGGGACCCTCACAAGTGAGATAAACCTCTAGAGAAGACTAGTTCCTCTACCTATTTTAATGCTAAAACTACTCTTAGAAAGGGAAATGTAACTATTCTAACACTAACCAAGAATTTCTAAGGGACCAGGGAAGAAAGCGATGCATAAAATCACACATGTGAGAATTATCATCATAATTATGGCCACACATGTGAGAATTATCATCCTAATTATGGCCACATCAATTCCATTGAACCTTGCATGTGGATGGGTTCTTAAAAACTAGGACAGACATAAGGAAGAAACAAATTCAAATGATGGTTTTGAGCGGAAAAATTACAGAATATTAAGGATAAGAAGAAAATGGGAGGTGCATTGTGCCAATGGAGCCCTGTAGTGATCCAGCCTAGAAGAACAATGAGGAGCTATGGAACCTCTTACATAAGGGCAACATTTCCAATTTTATAGAACGCATTCAGGGCCACGATCAAAATATTTCAGTTCATTTCGCAATGAACTGGAAGGATAGAAAGGTGAAATATGGTGGCCACCATGTTACTATCAATGAAGAGTTGATTGTTGAGGCTATAGGCCTCAAACTTGAGGGTTACCATTTTTTCAGCAAAAGGATTGACAGGGTGTTAGCCGAGGCTAAGAAATTATCTGATGAGGGAGAGGAGCTTGAATTTGTTTCTACGGGCATTAGGGTAAGTTCTATTCCCAATCCATTTGATGAAGTGACAAATATGATGGTTAGGTATATTTCTCTGGAAGGGTGATAAAAATTGTCCCTGTTAAACACTTGGTCTTTATAAATCATTTTAGAAGGCAATTTGCGTCCTGCTTCCTACACTACCTACTAAAATCCCTTCAAAGTGCTCCATTTTGGATTTTTAGAAGCACTCATGTGCTATCCTCTCCACCAGTGGCCTCATCTTCCTACTCTATAAGATTTTTGTATCCAAATTCCTAGCTTCCCGACCACTCCCAAAGTGATCTCGCATGTCATTCATGTAACACCCTCGATAATTGTTATATTCCTCTTTTGCATTTCAATTGTTGACATGCGATCTTATTCTAAAGATGTGTTCTTTTGATTGTTGGAGATCATGCTTGATATGGATAAATCTTTTATGTTCTTAAGATCATTAGACTGGAATGGAATGGCTTCCTTGAATCCATTTTTCACTTCTTGTAGGTGAGTTACAATCTGGTTTAAAAGTTACAAACTTATCTCTTTATCTGACTCATCTTTGGATCAATTTCAATGATCCAAGGAATGTTTTAAACCTCCTCAGTTGAAAGAATGGTAAATTGACACTCCATAATTGAGGGACATGATGGACTGAAATTTGTTATAACAAGTTCTTTAATGCAGTGAATGTGTTTCTATTCAATCGTATGTTGTGCTTAGGTCCTTGAAGATTGATCTTTGCAGGTTCATTGCTAATGTAAATGAAATGCAACATGTTCATGACATTGGAAGGATTTGGAATCCTAAAACTAAAGGATTATCCTATGGAATCCTAAGCTAGGTAAGAATATTTACTACCTAGCTATGTTACTTAATTGAATTTTTATCCTAACCTAAGCTTTGTGCTAAAGGATTATGGAGAGGTTACTAGGCTATTTAATTTAACCTAAAACCTAATGCTATAAGATTATGTGATGATCTAACCTAATGCCTAAAACTATTATGTTGTGAATTAATCTAACCTATGTGGAAACTACCTAAGGTAATGTGTAAGGCCTAAGGTGATTAATTCTAAACTAACCTAAGTTCTAAGGGATCTATCCTAAGCTATTTAAAAGGGAACCTAAAGGGGGTCGCATGCATCAAAGGTGATGGTTCCAATGGCATTTAAGTTGTTGATAAGGTTTTTAAGGCATAAAGTACTGCCAATTTTGGCAGGGGCTAGTTGACTTGGTGGAGGCTTATGTGGAAGTTTCACTAAAGATGGAATTGCATGTTAAATGTGAATTGGCATTTGCCAGACTTGGGAGGTGGTGGCAAGGAAAGATAAGTAGGAAAATTAGAATTAATGGAATTTATTGGTCTCGGTTTTTGTTCACAAACCATCTAGGAAACTTAGAAGGTAGATTTGTGGGAGGTTGTTGGTTTTGCATGATTTTCAGATTTTTCTCTGCATGGAGCAAACTGGTTCTTCGAACCAACAATTCGAATTGCACTTCTTTTCTATTTTTAACTCACCTGGTCTATTTTCAATCATGGGAAGGTATATGAGGCATTCTAAGGAAAGTTGTTTGTTTGTTGATCTTTCGTGGAGAAGAAAAGGAGTTGAAAGCTCGGCTGGAAGTCTCCTTCGATTTGGCAGAAGCACTATTAGGCATGATAGGCTCTAACCATTAAGATCTCTTGCTTTCTTCTAAACATTTCATTAAAATGACTCTGCTCTTATGAGATTCTTGTTCTTCATGTTTTAATTGGTTATTTTCTTACTAGGTTTTGTAATCTTTGGAAATTTGGATATGAAATCCTTAGCAAAATAACATTAAGTTTGGAAACTTTCTTTGTGTGGGTTAAATTTTGAATCATTCATGGGAAACTTGTTTATGTAGCTCTTCTTGTCATTTCTGGAACCGGTATTTGAAGTGTTGTGTTTTAACTGACCTTCGTTGCTATTTATATGGTTCTGAGTTTTTGGGAACCTTGAGTCCCATTTGATCTTGCATTGGAACTCATGTTTTGTTTAAGCTTGAGCTTGTATTCAAGCTAGTGTTTGGTTTGGAACTTGTATTGGGTTCATATTTGGATAAGAACTGGTACTTGGATAATTCTTGATGCTCTAAACCCATGTTTGGAACCTTGGGTAACTCGGGACTATTGTTTGAAGTCCGTATGTAGCTCTTGTACTCATGTTTTATTCTTGTGATATTTTGGACTGTTAATGGAAGTTCATGTTTTCACCGCACTCGTATTTTGTTACTTGTATGGTTCCGAACTCTTGTTGGAAACTCATGTTTCATTTTGAGTTGGAAATAGGGATTCTTGATAAGATATAAATTGGTAATGGAGGCTCCCTGTTGTTTTGAACTATTAATGTATATTTGTAATATATACTGCCTCGTATTAAGACACTTGTGTATATCCGAGCTCATGTTTGAGACTTTGTGATTTGACACTGTACGTGTAATTTGGTACTTAGTGTTGGAATTTATAGCTGGAACGATGTGTCGGTTCTGTTCTGGTAATTTTGAGTTGGTTTTAATTTCATTTAAGTTAAAATATTATAACTCTATCAATTCAAACTACTTACTCAAAGGAAATCAGTAGAGTAGTTTAACCGAGCTGTTTGAATATCTTTTGGAAAATTAAACTAGAAACGTTTTCGTTAGATAATGGAATTGGAACTTCTTTTGTGGATTGTTCATCTTCTTTGAACTAGTAATGGCATTTAAGTAGGGAAATCCTTTTCCCTCTATTTTGAGGAAACCCACATCTTGGGTTGATTGTTTTGTTTAAAACAATGTCTCCTCTGTTGGAAACATGAAGTTGAGATAGTTTTGTTTTGGATTATTGCTCTCTTGAAACCACGAACCACTTGCTCTTTGTAATAAAATGTTGAAATCTTGTAATGAAGTTTCAGTCTTTGTTGAGCTCGTGGGTAATTAAGAATTGTTAGTTTTCTATTAGGGATTTTCTATTTCTTGATTGGATTTAGTAAATGAATCCTTATTCTTTTTTAAAGAGAAAAGAAATTTCAATTCATTTGGGATAGTATGTTGTTTTTGAACTTTACTATGTATTTGTTCTGAATTGAAATGGGAACTCATGCTTTATTGAAGGTAAAAATTGTAAGGGAGACTTGCAGTATGTTTTCTTCTTACCTTGAGTTGGTTTTGTTCTCTCTTCTGGGAACTAGTGTATGAGCTTATTGTTTGGATTAGAAAGGGAATTTGTTGTTAAGTGTAGTGAAATGATTTAAGGATGGAATCACATTCTGATAAGATTCCTTTTCTATGTTGTTGGTTAAGTTCATTTGATTGAAACCTTCTGTTATTGATTCTCTTAGGGAATGGAGATTTATTATGTTGATTAGTCTTCTTGTACATATCATTTGATTGAAATGATGTAAAAAGAGATTAGATGTTTCAGTCTTGTTGAACAAAAATGTAAACTTGTTGATAGACTATTTGATTCTATATTCCTTCAAGGATGGACATGGGATTTTGTTCTGATGAATATCTTAAATGTTGAATGTTAAGGTAGTTGTCCTTTAAATGAAATAGTTAAATTCATGTTATGAACTTGTTTCTATTTTTCGGATGTTTTGTGTTTGGGAATAGTTTGTAATGGTTCTTCTTCTTCTTTTTCATTAAGAGTTAGATGAATCATCCTAATGGGAACCATGTTGTAAACACTTCTTTTGTCTTATAGTAAAGATAAATGTTTTATTCTATTATGATAGAATTGGGAACAATGAGATGATATGATCTGTTGTTTGTTTAAAGGTAATTGATAGGATCAATTAAACTTTAATTTGTAAGGCAGATGTTGTGGATTATATTATGTTCTTCTCTTAGAAGTGAATTCAGATTTATTAATGTACTTCTTTCCTGATTGTTATTACTTATGCTTATTAGTATGATATATTAATTGTTTCATTAAAGCAGAGTTGTTTTAATGGAACAATTAGTGGAATGTAATTCATTTTAAGGCTTAGTGCTTATCATGCTCAGTTCATTGAACTGACCTGTGCTAACAATTTTTACAGATGGACTTTGTAAGTGATAAAAGAAGGCTAAACTTATGAGATGCATTAGCTGATTTAAATTTGATTCCTTGTGAAGAATTTTGATTCGTTCTTGAGATTGTATTGAAAAAGAAAAGTAGTATTCTTTTTTAATGAAGGCAGTTGTTATGCAGTATGCCTAAAATGCATAAGGCTTGTAAATGTATAAGTTATAAAGATTAATTGAAAGCTGAGAATTTACTTGTATTGGTTGTGTAAATTATCTTGTATTCATATGAAAAAGATGGATTTCTATCTTGTTGATATTCTTCATATTATTTTTATGCTTAATTGGTTATCCTTTGATAGGTAGGATAAAGGGATTTAGTTCAATTTCCCTAATTAAGATGCAGCTTGTTAAGTTGTAGAATATGATGTTCTTTATCTAAACTATTAAACATAATAATGAAATGTGTGATGAACATACATTAAGAAATATGGATATTGGGTAGGATATACCCTAACACTTAACATGTAGAGAAAGACTCTTTCTCTTTCTTAATTGAATATAAACCAAAAAGGTTTGAAAATATGACTATAATTTATTAGACTTCATTTTGTATGAAGTCTACCTTATATTGGATATATTCTAGCATTGAACTTTTTAAAAAGTTATTGTACTTTTTAAATAAGACATATTATAATACTGTACATGATTACGGTTAATTGGTAGTTTAACTATGTGATCAAACATTAAAAGTGACCATGAATATAACAAAGTTCTTAATGGACTAAATGAAGAAAATTTAGGAAAGAACTTATTGAGCGTTGGATTAGGGTTTGGCAGGGTTGTTGTAATCAAGAATTAATTCAAACTAACAATGTATTAACAATCCCCTTGGGGTATGTACATCTTGATGAGGCAGTTTCTATAGGATGTTGGCACATGCCAACTGCAGGTTGTACTTTTAAGAAGGCTTGGGTCTTCTCGAGAATACAATGTTGTAGTTGACATGTGGCATCACCCTTCCGCATTGATCATCTAGATCTACACCCAATGGGAATTAGGACTTGAACTTAGTTTCCCTCTAGGTCTAGATAGGAGCATATTTAGGATATGAATTAGCTTCCAATGGCTCAGGGTACGTTGGCACATCTAGTTGAATTAGGTCAATCGAGTATGCCCATTTACCCTAAGCCATTTTGAGCATCTTCCTATAATAGGTTATGTACCTATCTAGGGCTAGGGTTAAACCTGGAACAAATTATCTAACGATAGCTTAAAAGACCAATCATGATAATTAAGGAGTGAGGTGAAGGACGTATTCCAATATGATGAGTATGTCATCTAGGAATAGTGACATACATAGTATGTTATAAATATTTTGCCAAAGTATCACAAACTACTGGTTGTGTTTTCCTATGTCACCAAGTTTAAAACAATGTGATATCAAATGAATATTGGTAGCAGATATTCAGATATGTTCTTTAAACAGATCACTCAGTACTTGGTGTATGATATGATGACAAAGTATACGAAGTATACAATATGTATTCAATACATAAGATAACATAAATAGATTGGTATCTTACTAAGTTATGGAATGAATAGATCAATCGCATATGTTTATCCATTGAATTTGATTGGCATGGAATGTTTTTTCTAAAAATGCTTTATTTAGAATAGTGAACATTATAAAAAAATCCCTTGTTTCTAAAGTCTTAAAATGGGAATGGTACACTACCTCCACTACTCCCACTCCCATACTAGACACCCCTTCCAAATCTAAGACCAAGAAACCCAAGCTTCCAAAACCGACACCCTCACTCTACCCGGTTCTCGAAGCACCAAAGAGCTGGAAGTTGCACAAAATGTGTTGCATATCAACAATGTTGGTCTAGATATGGCCCTAGCATCAAGAGGGGAATATCATGCCTCATATATTGGAGTCTCTGGAGAAAGAGATGAAGCAGCTTAAGAAGGACCTATAGTGTATGGAAAAGTAGAAAGGTAAAAGAAAAATTGATGATGATAATGACATTGGGAAGGATCAAATTGCTGAAATTTATAAGAAGTTGAACTCTCTGATAGTACATTAGGGAGAGAAAGAGACAAACATTATCACAACATGGTTATCTTCAAAGCCATCAGTGACTTCTTAAAGTATCAAGTTCAAATCATTACCATGCTTAGTAGGATCCCTTGCACTATTTGGGGGAACAAAAAGAGAGGAGCTGACCATCTCACAAACCAATGCTTCTGATCCAATGCACATCACCACATTGGCATTGTTCACCTCACTGAAAACTATCCAGTATAGAATAGACAAAGCATCCAAGAAGTAAACTCACTCAGGATGGAGGGCGTCATTTTGGTCGTTGATCTTTTTTGCTCTTTTTTTGTGTCTATGCTTTGCTTTTGTGTTGTATTGTTGCAGTTTATGTTCTATTTTGTTTCTTGCTTGTAACTATCTTTTGGTTACTATTGGACATAGTGTTTTATCTAGATTTTGATCCTCTTTTTCATTCCTTTATAGTTATATCTGGTTGTTGAGCCCTTTTTGTAACAAGGTATAGTCCCTTTAAAACTATTTACCAATAATAATAATAAAAAGATGCATAAAATGAAATTCCTAAACTAAGGGAGGTGATAGCACCAAGAAAAGGGGTTGGAGATATCCTTAGTGAGTGAAAATGGAAGAAAATGAGGTAGAAGAGGGCATACAAAGTGCCACAGTTCAAAGAACACATTCAAACCTCCAATTTCTTAAAGCACAACAAATGTAAATCATGAAAAAGAATACAACATGCACAATATACCTGAAAATGCAATGAAATGAAAATAAGGCAATACAACTCGAGCTAGGGAAAGAAAAGCCACAAAACACTAATTTTATTGCTTAAAATGATGCATAATCCATTACAATATAGGAAAAAGGCATAAATTCTTTACAAAATGCATAAATTTGAGGCCTACAACTCACAAAAGTGCTAGAACAATTTTGGCAAAGTTCCTTTACATTCCAAAATCTCTCCCTCACAAATGAGGTAAAATTTCACATATATAGAGAAGGAGAGCTACCAACCGACAACTTTCATTAATTTCTTCTACGGATGTATGGGTGACCATACCAGTTTTCTTTCCAATGGTATTGTTGAAACATGGGTGCCATACCTCATAAAACTAGTTGTTGAGCTACCTTGTACGATGCAATTAATGCCTGGTCCATAACTCGACATTTTTATTGATGTCCGATAGGAACCACAAACTGACACCTGACAAGAATGGGAGGAGTCACTACTGACATAGGAATGAGTTGTCACATGACAAGAAGAAATGTTGTCGCGCGATAGCGAGGGAAGGTTGACGCACATCAAGAAGTAATAATGACATGCAAAAATGAAGGGGACATGATGGGGAAGGAAGAATGACATGCGAAAAAGATGGGGAATTGTCACACAAAAATGAGGAATGTTATCACACAATAGGGGATAGCCGGTGACGTGCATCAAGAAAGAATGGTTAAGATGCATCAGAATGTGGTGGCTATCATGCGACAAGGGAAGTGGTTGATGCATGTCAATAAGCGGTGGTTGTCACGTGACAAGAAAGGATGGTCGATGACACATGACAACAGAAGATGGTTTGCACATGTCAAGAAGGAATTTTGACATAAAACAGTGGATGGTTGTTGATATGTGTTTGACTTGTGACAACATAGATTGTTAATGCGTGACAAGAAGAGGTTGAAATGGGAAAACAAAGGGATGGTTGATGCATATCAACCTAATGGATCCAAAAAAATTCCGTGGCTTGCCATCTCACCATAAGTTAAGATCAATTGGTGACTAAAAATTACAAGGAAATTCTTGACCAATCAACCTCCAACACCCTAACCTATTTAGCTATCCATTTTCTAGGTGTGTAAAATATGAATAACAGAGTTTGGGTATGTGATACATATACACATACATATGTATATGTATACTAGTATATATATATATATATATATATATATATATATATATATATATGTATATGGATATGGATATCCATATGCATGTATAAACATACATATGTAAATACATATATATGTATGTATGTACATGCATGTATGTGTGTATTCATTTTTACACCCACCAAAGAACAAGGGAATCCCATGCATGCCATCCTATCACCTAAATGGCACCGGGTGCTCACCCGAGGCACACGTGGGTTCCAAGTCTCCCCTTTATGTGAAATAAGTGGGAAACCATCATCTATATCTGGAACTTAATGAATAAAAGTGGAAATGAAACATATAATCATCATAGGGCTCTGTAATGGCCTCTAGACAAATGTATTCATTCCAAACAGAGAGTACTTATAGATAATAGATAAAACTACAACAGAAAGGAAAATACATAAGGGTTTACATCTATTTCATAACATCCATGAACAAAAATGAAAATATATAGATATGAACTGAATCAATTACATTCATACTCATTCATGTTTGTAACCTCATTACATTCAATGGATCTATTAGACTACCACAACTTGATCAGAATAAAGTCATACATCATAGTAGGGATCATTTCCTTCATCCATACAAAGAAAAATTTATATCCCATCCCCTTAATACATTACTCCCTTATATAGCCTCTACCCAATCCCACAGAGTTCTCACAATATTTCTACAAAGCTCGATCTCTATATTCTCCTCCCATCTATCTGATCTATATCTTTTCTCCTATGGGCGCTCACATATATAGGCATCCCAAAGTGCCAACTCATCCTTTTGTGGCCTCAAATCCAGTGCCAAGTGTCTAAATGTGGTCCTCCATGGGAGCATGCTTCTCCAGTGCCTAAGCTCTCCACTTTTTTCCATGATGTCTTCTAGAACCTTCTATCGCAGGGAATATTCCTTTTGTGGGCATCACGTTGCCAGTGGCACCTTATCCACTCCACATGCGCAGTCAGGTCATGCTTTTCTTGTGTCCTACCCAAAATGCCCAATATGGCTAAGTCTTGAAACCTTGGCTTTGTCTATGCATGCACCATGAGTTTTCTTAAACCCTTCCTTAAACCATGTCCTATGCACCTTTTCTTTACACACCCTTCATCAAATAGGCCTTGTGAACCTACACACCTTTTTATACACACCCAATATTTTGGGGTCCCAACATCACCCCACACTACGCCTATTCTCCATCCATAGGAACACTTCTCCAATCAATAAATAATTATAGTATACTTACGTCTTGGAAAAATAATAAGGGGATGAAGAATTTGGGAAAGAAGAAAGAATGGGGAAGTGATGGCGGTATATCAACAAGCTAGGAAAATATTTTTGCAAGTCGGCCTCCAACTTGTTCTAGGCATCGACATTGTTCTGCAATCTCTAACAAAGGTCACCAACTAGGGCACTTACCTCCCAAAAAATTAGTCCATCTCCTTGAGTGTTCATAGTGTCAAAAATTTTCTCCAACTCCTTGCTCATGTCTTCAAGTGTGTCCATCCTTCTAGCAATTTGTGGGTACAGCTTCCTTCAATTAGTTTTTATTGAACCCCTTAAGGTTTCAATGACCTCGATTTCTTCTCAACATCGAGAGGATTTTTTCCCTTTCGTAGTATTTCGCTTATTATTTTCTTGAAACTCCTTTAGCTCTGCTTCGTGAGTGGTGACCAAGATGCTTGCCACTCTATCCCTATCTGCGTAATTATCATATGTGGCCTCAACAGATTGGGTAGAAATCTTGACATCTACAAGTACCTTGCTATACTCAAAAATGATTACTACCACTTTCAATTTTTCCTCCTTCTCCAAGTGTGCTACCACTTCTTCTATGGACTCCAGGGCCAATGGTTATCTCTCCATGGTGAGGATGTGTGTCATATCTTCTAAGCATTCAAGAGCGGATCCATACTTCTGTGCGGGGTGGCATTAGGTCTAGATGCTTCAACATAATGGTGATTGTGATAGAATCCATATTTTTGTATATTTCATGCACCTTCGCCTTCTCATCCCTTAGTTCACACTTTAGTTACATGTTGATCAACTCTTCTTGTTTCAAGCCCTTAGTTTTCTCAACCATCTCCTCTTCCTTCTTTTCTATCTTTTCCTCTAGAAATCTTACTCTGTCATTTCTTCCAAAGAGCCTAGCCTCAATCTCAACTACAACCTTGTTCAACGCATTACATAACTGCTCATCCGAGATTTTTGGGAATTTACCAAGGAGTTGGCTCCCTTAGACTCTGCATCGCATGATTTCCCTTTTGTATATTTTGAACTCTAGCTCATCAATATGGGACTCAAATTCCCAAGAGAGCTTCTTCTTTGTCCTGGGGTACGTGCCCTCCTCATCAAATGACTCCATAGCTAGAAGTTCTTCCATGGGTACAGTTCTCTAGAAATGCATGCATAACACCTTCCTTTGGTCATCAACATAGCCCATGACATGTCCTCATTTTTTATCAAGGATCTTCCCGCTTTCGATTGCGTGGCTTTAGGAAACTCACCATTAGACTGGGACCTCCTCCCATACTGACTTGTTCTTTCTCAATGCTTTCCTCCTTACCCTCTTCCATCACTATGTCAACATTACACTCCAATTCTTGTTCTACTAAGGCCTCGATTATTTTCGCTTGCTTTCTCTTCGCCACCTCGTTTACTTGCTCTTGCATAAGGATTGGATTTTTCTACTCCTGTGTGCTAACCTCCTCACTTCTTCCCATGTCTTGGGTGCCTTCCCCTCCTGGCTACCCTTACACTGCATGAAAAGGAACCCATGTTCTTCTTCTCTACCCTCTTCTTCTGAATCGTGCATGCTAAAGACAGGTGGCTCTTGATCTCTTTTAGGATCATCTTCTTCATCATCATCATCCTTTTCACCTATGTATCTCTCCAAGCTCTCTGTCTCCTCTAAGTTAGCTTCCTCTTCTATCCTCTGCTTCTTTCTGAGAGGTGACTCTTTCGTAGGGGATCCAACCTTCTCTACTTCCTCTAGGTGACTTCTCTTTGGTGAGGGGTTTCTCTGGTGCCTCTTCTTTTGGGGTCTTCTCCTTTACCGAGGATTTCTTCCTACGCATATAGGTGCTAGGTTTGGCACTTGCCACCAGCGTGCTTATTGGCTAGGTAGTCTGCACACTTGGTGATTTTTCTTCTTCTCTCTCCCTTTTCTTAAGCGCAGCTTTCTTCTACCCATGGGATCTTTAGGTATGGAGACATCATTCTCTAGGTATGCACCTTTCTTGAATTTTGGCCTAATGTGGAGATATATACGAGCCACGAAATTTCTTATAATTGTTATGGTTAGGGTTTCATCATTCTCACTTCATGCACTACGTACTTTTCCATGTACATGTGTTTCTTGTGGTAGACCAATGTCCTACGCAACTCCCTGTGGTCCTGATCAACTTCACTAAGGTCAAACCTTAGTCTCTTTACTTCTTTGAACATGTTAACTCCCACTTAGAAGTACTGGGTGGTGAAGGAGAATGGGAGTTTACACCATGGGCTCATGGTTTCATCCACCAACTTGAATTTACCTATGTAGAAGTGTTGGTACACAAAAAACTTAGCTTCTCCCTTTGTAAGTACTTGGTAGTTTCTCTAGGATTCTCCACTCTACCCCTGAATGCATCCCTTAAGCACTTATACCACTTGTCCAGGTGTGCCTTGTGGGAGGCTGTCATTGTTTCACATGTATATTTTGAAAATATTTTTGTATTCGAGGGATCTTCAACTGGATATTCCCAAAAAAACTTGTCTACCATGTTAGGAACTCCTATCTCCAAAAATACAATTGTCAAGAGGACATTTCCAAAGAGTATCTTGTCTCCTTCCTGGGCACTACTGATTATCTCATCTGCAATGAAGGCCGATAAATTGTAGATTTTTCCCTTTGATATTTTTTTGCATACATTCAACCAGGCCTTATTCACTGTGTCCACCTTTCTTGATCATTTAACTTTGTGACCAGGCACACGGCCATTCTCATGATAGGATCTAGGATTTCTGCAATATCAAAATATCTTGACCCCTTCTTGTAATCATATGTAGCGACAATTTCTTTGATGGTGTCCTTGTCACTCAAGTCATCATCTATGTTGTCTCCCACGCAGATGAGGCCTGTAAACTTTGAAATTAGATAAGGGTTTGTTATCTCAATTTTGAGTTTACACCAAAAAATCGATAACCCTATAAATTTTTGATATGGTTTTCTAAAAATTAACTTTCAGAGAGATAATCGGGTTTTCGGGTTTCACAAGCAAGACGACATGTGTTTTGGATGCTTCATGTCGTGTGTTCCCCGAAACCCGAAACCCACATCAAGTAAGGCGAGTCGGGTTTGCGGATCTTCCGAGCATTAGAACATGCCTTCATCAAAACATGCTTCATGTCGCATGTCTTCTGATCCCCGAAGCTCGATTTACCCCTTTGTTTCAGGTTTCCGGGGCTATCAAACATCATGCTTCATGTCGATTGTTTCCCGCAACCCAAAACCCGAATTACTCTAAAAACCTTTGTGTCGGGTTTCCGGATATCCCAAGCATGCTGACATGGCATTAATGCCAAGTTTTCGGGTAGTTGGCATGTGTCAACTGAAGTGTATTAAATGTGAATTTTCTTATATATATTCAGATTTCCACATCATTTTTACCAGACGTACTTTTTACCTCATGGATTTTCACATGCATCTTCGACCCCAAACCCAAAACTCACCTCTCCTCGCCCGATTGCATTGCTCATTTTTTATCATTCCTTGTCCTGGTTGAAGGTATTTTTCTTCATTATTTGTTTCTGGTTTTTGTGGATTAATTGTGTAAGGAATTCTTCCAATTTTCTTATCGTGGTTGTTTTAAGGTTTTTATCTTTTCCATTTTGGGGTTGTTTTCTAAAATCGGGTTTATGTTTTAGGGTATTCCCCCTTTGGAATTAGTACTTTTTTTATCCCCGAATGTTGTTATAATTAAAAATACGTTTGGGATATAAATTTTGAAGGAAACCCGCATGTTTCAACTCAACAATTACCCTATTCCCTCTTCTCGGGTTTCGCAGGGTGCTTTGCAGTGTTCAAAACCACAGTATATCGGAAAAGCTCAAAGTGACGGGTTTTCCAAACTCTCCGGCATCCTCTTCAGTGTGTTGGGTTTTCCGAATTCTCTCGGTATCCTCTTCGAGGTCGGGTTTTCTAAACTCCCGACATCCTCCTCACCGTGTCAAGTTTTTCCACCTTTCCCAAGCATCTCCAATGTGTCGGGTTTTTCACAGTGTTCAACATCTCCTGATCTCCGACACTCTCCTCCTTCGAAATTCCTCATGTCGGACCCTGGTCCATCACAAGAAAATACTAAAAAATTCAGGGAGGATGAAATAAAAATTCAAGAAGGTGGAGTCTCCATCCTATATTGACTGTAATTTTGACATCCGAGATACAGAGCTCGAAACGTAGACATGGAGGATTTCTGGAATAGGGTCAAGAGCCCTTCTTAAACTCCATGGATGAAATCAATAGTCGACAGTGGCCTACCTCTTATGGTAGGCTTCCCTATGTCCGCTCAGTGCCCTGAGTTCATCTTGGCCTGTGCTTCAAATTATGACTCTACTTCTCGTTCTGTGAAAAACCAGGCAGGAGAAATTGTAATCAAATTGGACGGAGATTCCTTTGATGACCTTCTCAAGCTGCCTAATTTTGAGGAATATAGAGATATGGATCTCAAGTCAGCCCAAAAGCTTGGGACAATGATCAGGAGGATTGCATCAAGCACGTGAATAAGAAGTTCCTAATCAAAGCCAAACCGGTTGTTTCTAGGTTCCCAAGACTTGTTCCCAGAAGTGATTTCATTCAGGAAATCAACGATATCATTACTCTGTTGAGTTGGGTTTTTGGTTTCCCCGAATCAAATGTTTTCCAAGAATGGATGTACCAGTTCATGATCACTATTAAGAAGAATCAACAGGGAATTGATTGGGGTACTCTTATCAGTAACGAGATAGATTCTCAAATGACAACAATCCTATGTCTACAGGAAAATTTTACATGTCCTCGTATGTCACCTATGTAGCGGCCGGTATGAGGAACTATCCCGGGTTGGACACCAAGGGAAACAAGACAGTGGAACATGTTTATCATTATTTCCTCACCTACAAAAAAAAGTCTCAAGACCAATTCAGAAGGGTAAACGATGCCTTCTTTTATGAGAACATCTGCAGGTTAAGTCCCGAACTGAGGAAAATGAGAGTATCTGATGAAGCATGGGCTGAAGTTTCAAAATGGGGTTGTGTATTTTTACAATTTAAGAAGTTCACATATCTTTGAGTAGTCATGTACCTAGGGGATCCTTTCCATTTTCCTAGATATCCAGGGGACAAACTAATCTTGATGGAGTTGGTCAGGCAATTGTTGGATTTTCACAAGTTCCAACAGAGTAAACACAAGGCCGCTGTATCTTTCCCAATTTCTATTGGAAGGTATACTTGTTCAACAATGGTGAAATCCAAGAACGTTGTCCATGAGATTCAAGATAAATTGAAGAAGCACATGAAGCCCCGAGACGGGTTTGATATTCGAGGAGTCCTTAGGGCGTATGGAACTCTCTACCCGCATGTGCCAAGCGTAGAAGACATTTGGATTGATTTACGTGATGAGGTTGTTGTCCGAAGAAAAGATCATAGTAGATTAACACTTGCTGAGATTAAAACACTTGAGCTCGCTAACTTACCAGAAGGTACTAGCGATAATGAAAGTGTTCTGGACCCTTCCTATGATGGAATGAATGAAGATCAATATGTTTTCCCACCTATTGATTGGTCGATCAGTGAAAAATCCTCCATTACAGATAGGTCAGCCCTAATTCTTGCATGCACCAAAGCATGGCTCACCTCTTGGGAATGAGTTTTGAAGATGATAATTTTTAAAGTTGGTTGCTTCGAGGCGGGGCCCTCCAAAAAGGGAAAAGATAAAATATCTTCTAAGGGGCCTATAAAGGTCAAGTTTTTCAAGAAGAGAAGAGAATGAGAAATCTCTTCAATTGTTTCTCCAATTGAAATGGTGAATGTGCCAGAATCACCAACACCACCAGAAATAGGAGAAATTTCTTTGGAAGGAGAAGGAAGCCAGCCTTTGGTTTCACCATTTGTTGACTACCCAACTAAAGAGACCTTATCTCTTGCATCCCAGGCCTTGGAGTCTGGATTTGTGTTTCCTCCCTCACAACCACTTCTACCTCCTCATTCCCCATCGACTTCTTCAATCATGGCCAGCATTTTCTCTAGACTCTCACCCCTCTCTCTCGCTGGTACTAAATTAATCACCAACACACCCCCTCCTATGCCTCTTTTTATTGAATTTTCTGCCACATTGGTAACCGTCCCCACTTCGCCATTAGATCCCTCTCCTCCTGAAAGTATGATACCAACTTCTACAATAGTGGCAACTCCCTCTGATACGCCTCAATGGCTACTCAAGCAAACTCTGAGGAAGAGGAAGGTGATTGTACCCATACCAACCTTTGATTTTAGCTCACTCAAGGCTTCTACTACTAAATCAGCCAAGAAACCCAAAATAGTATCAAGGGTTTTGTGGACACTTCGGGCATAAGTTTGTAGAGATCGCCACTTCTGTGACTAACAAAACCAAAGAGGAGATAACAGCCTCTAACTATCGATAACTAGAGGTGGCTCTAGGAGAGGTGACAACAGAAGGAGCACAACAGATGTACAGGATGCCACAAACGTGTTGTGCTAGAAATTGAAGGAAACAAAAGACAGCAGAGATGAGTTTAAAAGAAAGGTGGAGCAGTTGACTGAGGTATTGCTTAAGCTCTCAAAACCCCTTGAATCCATACCATCTTCCTATGTCCCTATCGGATTCGATTTCTCATCAGTGCCTACAATTGAGAAGATTAATAAAAAAGGAAGGGTGGTCGATGAATGGATCCAAAGGTTGCTCCAACAGGGGAAGGAAGTGATTCAAGATACCATGGAAGTCTATCAATCTTTGGGGAATATTCAGAGTGATGGAGAAAAGATGGATGATGATTTCTCCCAAGAAATTGGACATCTTGATTTGACTTTCGAAGCTCTCCAGGTGTTAAAGAAAATGCCATCACGCCTCTTGGTAGAAGAAGGCATCATCCCACATGTGGATAAGCATTTCCAGCTGACCAAAGCCATCAGATTTAGGGTAAAGATTCTCAACGAAGCTTGTTGTAAATTGAGAGAATCAAGGGATCAATTGATTGATGGAAAAAGTGACCTGGAAGAAGAATTGCTGAAAATTTGTGCAAAAGTGTTAGTTGGAAATTCGGGCATCCTATCAGCTGACGATCTTTTCAAACAAGTCCAAGAGTTTGTTCAGCATGAACCAACTCACGGATTTGGTATTGAAATCATCGACAGGTTTGTGAAGATTGAACATTCTTTGGAGGCCTTGAGAAGCCTTAAAGCAAAAGATTGAGGAAAAATCTCGGTAGTGCCAAAGTGACAATCATGAAACCTACGAAGTTTTGAGTGATCATTCCACTACACTGATGAAAAATGAAATGCAAGGCATAATCCGAAAGTTCCAAGAATTTCGGAACAAACAGCTCGATTGGAGGAAGGGAAAGATGAGGAAAAAAGATGACGATTCGTACTAAGTTTTGATGTTTCATGTCATTTCAATCTTGAAATTGACATGTCTTTTTCATTTCTGTTTCATCACATAGGAAGCAAATTTTGACTTGGTCTCCTGCGTGAGAGTCAAGCAAAATAGGACTCTCGTTAAAAGACTATTTTCTAGGATTCATCCTATTTTCTCTCTACTCTTTTCTATTATAAATTAGGGATGTGTGTACACTCTAAAGGGTCGAGATTTTTGAAATATTGGGAGCTATTGGGAAGAAGAAAAACTTTGTGTTTTCTTTTAATCATTTTGAGGAATAGGAGTTGATACTATTTTGCAAACTTTGTGTTGTGAGATATATCTTTCTTAAGATATTGTTCTTACGTTCATAATCTTAAGCTATTCTTTGTTTAGCATTTTGATGTTTCTAATCATTTCAAACATTATATTTATGATCTAAAGCTCGTATGATTATTTCGTGCTCTGTGTTTACTCGAAAGAAAATACATTTCTCTCATTTCCTTTCCATTGTGATTCTTCTATTGTAATAATTCCTGACCCTATCCATTTAGAAAAATGACATCTTCCCAACGTGTGGATATGGATTTCAGGATTCTATCCCAACCCCAATGGTTAGATTAGTGTGAATACTTTATATATATTGTTTCTGTTGTGTTTTAGATTAGTAATAAATAGGCAGCCTCACCTGTCTTTGAGGAGGGATTTAATCCCATGTACTATGGTTGAACCTCATATTTTGGATTGACAAAATATCCAACCAACAGTTTTTGGCGACTCAGTTGGGAATACTGGATTTATAGTGTAAAGCTTATCCTCTTGGTGTCTGGTGACTCCGTATTTGCCTTATTTTCAACAAGGCCTCTTTCCCGGTTCACGCTGGCCGGAAAGATCTTCACTTGGTCCCATCGAGCCCGGGGTGAAGTTGATCCACTTTTGAGTTACTACAAAGGCACAATTTCAGTCTTTCCCCCACAAGCGTTATTTCCAACCAAACCAGAAGTTCTTCACCTGTTCAGAGAAATTAGATCCCCGTAGAACGAGACGTGTCTGCAACTTGTCACGCGTTATTCTTATCCAACACTCGGATCCCCCTACGCACTCTTGTCAGAAGGACAACATGTGCCTTGGGGCACAACTATTGGTCCTCTTTCTTTAACTCCATCATTGCACGAGTTACCACATGGATCACATAAAAACATTCCCAAGTTCAATGGGGATGGGAAGCAACATCCTGATGAACACATTGCATCTTTCTTTGTAGCGTGTGGCATCCTTGGAGTAGCTCACGAAGATGTCTCTGTTCAACTTTTCGTTGAAACATTGCACGGTGCAAAGTAGCAAGCCGAATGGGTTTTACCACCTTCCGATGCCTACATCACAAATTGGGCTACCATGAGGACTAGATTCAAAGCATGTTTCAAACCAGCCAAATATTCTCATGCTTTGTTAGCACAACTTACCCATATGAAGAAGGAATCACATTAACCCATGCGGGACTTCATGGTAAAGTTTAACAAGCTGATCCGAAAGATTCCGAAATAGTTGTACCTACGCTGAAAAATCGAAATGCTTCTTCATTAATGCTCAACCTCCCGATGTGAGCTTTTTATTAAGAAGGTCGGCTATCCCATATTTGGCTATCACTCACTCAACAACTATTGAAATAGAGGATGATCTCATTTTGGCCTAAGGATCAGAAAAGATGTACCCAAACCTAAAAATATAGGTTCTTCCCAAGGTAATACTGATCCTATGATTCAAAAAATGGCTAATGATTTGATTGCTTTAAAAATAAAATGTCTCAGCATGTGAGCAATGTTCCATATCGGGATATCCCTAGACAAAATTTCAATAACAACAATGGTGCGCCTGTAAGAGATAGGCCGCAGTTAACTCCTGCTCAACCGAGGCTAGCAATCGAAGCTCCTCCTATTAACGTGGCAGTAGAAATAGTCGAAGAAGAGGATGAACCAGAAGAACAAGATTCCCCGAGGCTTTTGAAGCTTCAGGATATGCTGATGAGTCTTATGACGATTCGGCTGGCGACTCCAGCATTGGGTATTTGGAATACGAAGAAGATGAATGTGCACCGGATGGTCAGTCATTTGCTGTCTTCACTCGATCCCAATCTCAGAATCCAAGAAAACCTCTTGAAAACCCCAAGGAGAAGAACAAGGAACCTCCCATAGCCATAGTTAAGAGAGGTACTCCTATTTCAGCACAAACTGAAAGAGAAGTCACCAAAAAGGCAACTTCTCCTCATTCTCTTTCTCCTAAGGTCAGTGCCCCAGCTCAAGCTCATGTGATTAGAACTGAGCCTACCATCACCCCTTCTTATACTACTTTTGACATTATCGATCATGCAAAGAGAACCAAAATCCAAATGTCGGAAGCAGAATACCTTCAGTCAAATCCTGAACAGTTCAAAAACTTGCCAAATTCATTAGAAGTAAAGCCACTGTTCCCCCATCTTCAAAAGGTCTCCTTCCAAATCCTACTCAACCCCCACCTTAGAACAATTTGACCTCTGCTTCTTCTTCAGGAAAGATTGAACCATTTTATTTGTCTTTGCTTATAAATGGGTTTAAACTCAACAATTGCATCATCGACTCAGGGGCCTCCGACAATGTTATGCCCGCAAAAGTAGCCCATGCCCTTGGGCTTACTCTAACTAAGTCATATGGATGGTGTTACTCCATGGAAACTAAACAAGTTCCCTTGATTGGTCAAATCAAAGATGCACAGTTTGCATTCATTTCCTTCCCAGAGAAGAGAGTGAAAATGACCATTCTAGTTGCTGACATCCCTGCAGCTTACGGTATCCTCTTGGGTAGAGGTTTTTGTAAAGACGTCGAGGAGAGATTAATATGGATTGGACTAAGGCCAGGATTCCAGTCAATGGGGTTTATCATGTTCTCCATCCCGAACCTCAAGCGAGGTATTTGGTAACTAAATCAGATGACCCTAAAGCTCAAATTCTTTTTGAAGATGCTAGCTTCGGAAATTATTTCATGACTTCAGAGATACCGGCTGTGGATGTCAAGGAAGAAGATCCTAATGCTTTTTGGACCCTCGAATTCGATGGTAGCTACTCAACCACCAAATCGGGTGCTGGTGTAGTTCTTATATCTCCCAATTCTAAGATTTTCCCATCAGCTTACAAATTACAGTTTGATAATACTAATAACACGGCTGAATATGAAGCTCTGTTACTAGGATTAGAAATGGCCAGATAGAAGGGAATTCGAAATCTCAAGGTTCAGGGGGATGCGGAGCTGATTGTCAACCAGGTCAAGGGAATCTATCAGGTAAAAATGATCGCTTGAGACATTACAGGAACAAAGTTTGGGATAATATAGAATGCTTTGATGCATTCTCCATTAAGGCAGTTTTGAGAGATTATAATGACAAGGCTGATTCTTTGGCCGTGTCTGCATCCCTCCTTCTCCCTCATCCCCAGTTCAAACAAGATACGTACACCATTGAGATTGTGTACCATCCCAGTATCCCAGATAATGCGACTCACTGGCAAGTGTTCAATGACGATCAACAGGTGTTGGCTTTTCTAGAAAAGGCTGACAATTTCAGTGAGTTGTACTTTGAAGGTTCGAATCAGCTTTCTATGAATCTATCTTAGATCCATATCAAGAGGTTGATGGTGAGTTTATTCAGCTTAAAGGAAACAAGATACCCAAAGGTATGGTTTCTCTGGAGGGTTTGTTTGACAAGCATGATCGTTTTATTCAAAACAAGAGACAAGTTGAAGGAGCTTCTTCTTCGGAAGTAGATCAAGTCAATCTAGGTTCGTCTGATCAACCTCGGATGGTGAATATTGGGAAATGTTGTTCCCCTGAGGAGAAAGAAAAATTCACTTCACTCTGAAGAGATACATGGATGTGTTAGCCTAGTCTTATGCAAATTTAAAATCCTTCAAGCCCAAAGATGTACAAAGACAAGATCCCTTTGAAATCTGATGTGAAACCATACAGTAGAAGCAAAGACATTACAACCCCAAGATCTCAGGGACTATCCTTGCGAAATCTAGAAAATGTTAGATGCCAGAATTATTTTTCCAATCCATCACTCCACCTGGATTGCTAACATCGTCCCTGTCAGGAAGAAGAATGGTGAAATCTAAATTTTGTTGACTTCCGAAACTCGATCAGTCTTCATTGAAGGACAACTATCCCTTTCCTATCATGGATCGATCTTATAAACCATTCTGGATCAAAAATGCTATCCATGCTCGACGGATTTTCGTGGATATAATCAAGTTGAGGTAACTACGGAGGATCAACACAAGATGGACTTCACAAGCCCATGGGGTACCTTTACTTGCAGGAGGATGCCTTTCGGCTTGATCAACACTTTGGAGCCACTTTTCGAGAGAGATATGGACTTGGCATTCGAGACCGATGGGCAAAGTCATAGTAGTATATTTGGATGACTTGACCATTTTCTCCAAAAATAGAGTTATCATTATGATCATTTAGAGCAAGTACTTTTGAGATGCAGCATTACGGGATTTCATTAAATCCCAAGAAGTCCATGTTTGGAGTGACCGAAGGAAAGTTGTTGGGTCATATCGTGACTAGAGAAGAAACCAAAATCGACCCAGAGAGGGTAAAGGCCATTCAGAGCCTTACCCTACCCACAAGTAAAACTGGAGTTCATTCCTTCTTCAGAAAGGTCAATTTCCTAAGAAGATTTGTACCTGATTTTGCTGATAAAACCAAGGATATCCTTGGGATGATGAAAGGAAAAATTCCATTTTGATGGAGTACTAAAGGGAAGCTTTCATTTGATGAAATCAAAAGGGAAGTTGCTTGCACTCCTATCCTAGTATGTCCAAACTTCAAAAAATATTTCATCATGTACAGTTACACCTCTGCTCACACAGTGTCAGCCATCCTGATGCAAGAGAGAACGGGAGGGCATCAAGCTCCCATCGCATTTATGAGTTGTCCATTGAAGGAACATGAGTTAAAGATGTCACAAATTGAAAAGCATGCTTATGCAGTGGTACGAGTGGTGAAACATTTCAGGTACTATGTGCTGAACTCCCATACCCTTGTTCTCGTTCCCGACACTGCCGTTAAATCCATTTTGACTCAACAAGAGCTGGGTAGTCAACGAGGTAACTAGATAGCTAAAGTTCAGGAGTATGACTTGGACATTAGACCTACCAAGTTGGTACGAGGAAGGGGCCTGTGCCAATTGATCACGGAAAACCATGTGGAAGTAGAATGCGAAAAGACCGAAGACACCTCTTCTAAGTTGCCCATGGTGCTTTTCGTGAGTACAACTGATGAATGGTACACGGATATTGCTTTCTTTCTAACTTATGGTGAATTCCCCCCACATTTAAGCCAAAAGGAGAAGAGGATGGTCAAGTTAAGATCTGTGAGATACCTCCTGTGGGATAATGGGATATATAAGAAAGGTATTGATGGTGTATTCCTGCGCTGTGTTGATAAATCACAATAGTTAAAGTTGTTAGAATCCTTCCATAGCCTAGCATGCGGAGGACATTTCTCATCCTCTGTAATAGCTTATAAGATCCTGCGGGCTAGGTACTATTGGCCTACTCTTTTCCGAGATTCAGCCGAGTGGGTGTCCAAGTGTGAAGCTTGTCAACATTTCGTTGGTCGTCCCAAGCTAGCAGCTCTTCCTCAAGCCCGTAGTGATTGAAGAACCTTTTCGCTAGTGGGGAATTGACTTCATTGGAACGTTGAATCCTACCTCCAGTGCCAGACATAATTACGTGCTGACTACTACAGACTATTTTACCAAGTGGGTGGAAGCCGCACCAATCAAGCAAGCAACCTCAGAAGTTGTGTGTAAGTTCCTTAAAGAAAATATAATTGTTAGATTCGGTGTGCCTCACAAGATTGTGGCTGATAATGCCTCTAATTTCTCGTCGCATGAGTTGAAAGAATTTTGCTATGGATTTGGCATCACCCTGCTCACTCATCTAATTATTATCCCCAAGGCAATGGGCAAGCTGAGTCCAACAACAAGAACCTAGTTACCATAATTAGAAAGCTAGTAGATGAAAACTAGAGGACATGGCACAAAGCATTGTATGATGTGTTGTGGGATGATCGGATTACCCCAAAGTGAGCTATAGGAATGTCTCCTTTCCAAGTGCTAGTACGGGATTGATGCTGAGATACCTATCTCAGTAGAATTTCCAGCCTTACAGTTGGCCAAAGCAGTCAAAGATGTGACTTTTCAAAATTCTATTGAGAAAAGGGTTATGTACCTAGCTAGGCTAGAGGAGGAACGGAGCAAGGTGGTTGATCGCATTGCAGACCATCAAAGCAAAGTAAAGAAAAATTTTGACAAGAAATCAAGGCAACGTCATTTCCAAATTGGAGACCTGGTGTTGCTTTGGGATAAGAGGAGAGAGCAGAAAGGAATGCACGGAAAGTTTGACTCTTTGTGGAAAGGACCTTTTAAGATTCATCAGCTGAGTGGTGAAAATAGTTTCCATCTATCATACCTTGATGGAGAGTTACTCCCTTTTCCTTTCAGTGGTCAACATCTAAAGTTGTTCCATCATTAATGCAAGATGCTCTTTTGCATTGTACATACTTTATTTTATGTCGTGTGTTTGCTTTTAGTCTTCTTTCTTTCCTTGTTTTGTTTTTCGGTTTTCTTCTTTTCTGACTCCGTAGCCCAATGGATAAAGCCAGAGATTCTGAGTTCTCTTCCTTTGATATCACAAAGAAATTCCCCAACTAGAGCCAGTTGTTATCTCATTTTTGAGTTTACGCCAAAAATCAGATAACCCTAAGAAATTTTTGAGCTGGTTTTCTAAAAATTACCTTTCAGAGAGATAATCGGGTTTTCGGGTTTCACAAGCAAGACAACATGTGTTTTGGATGCTTCATGTCATGTGTTCCCCGAAACCCGAAACCCACATCAAGTAAGGTGAGTTGGGTTTGCGGATCTTCCGAGCATCGAACATGCCTTCATCAAAACATGCTTCATGTCGCATGTCTTCCGATCCCTGAAGCCCGATTTACCCCTTTTTTTGGGTTTCCGGGGCTATCAAACATCATGCTTCATGTCAATTGTTTCCCGCAACCCGAAACCCGAATTACTCTAAAAACCTTTGTGTTGGGTTTCCAGATATCCCAAGCATGCTGACATGGCATTAATGCCGAGTTGTCGGGTAGTTGGCACGTGTCAACTGAAGTGTATTAAATGTGAATTTTCTTATATATATTCAGATTTCCACGTCATTTTTACCAGACGTACTTTTTACCTCGTGGATTTTCGCGCATGCATCTTCGACCCCGAAACCCGAAACTCGCCTCTGTGCCCGATTGCATTGCTCATTTTTTATCATTCCTTGTCCTAGTTGAAGGTATTTTTCTTCATTCTTTGTTTGTGGTTTTTGTGGATTAATTGTGTAAGGAATTCTTCCAAGTTTCTTATCAGGGTTGTTTTGGGGTTTTTATCTTTTCCATTTTGGGGGTTGTTTTCTAAAATCAGGTTTATGTTTTAGGGTTTTCCCCCTTTGGAATTAGCACTTTGTTTTATCCCCTAGAATGTTGTTATAATTAAAAATATGTTTGGGATATAAATGGTGAAGGAAACCCACATTTTTCAACTCAACAATTACCCTATTCCCTCTTCTCGGGTTTCGCAGGTGCTTTGCGGTGTTGTTCAAAACCACAAGATATCGGAAAAGCTCAAAGTGACGGGTTTTCCAAACCCTCCCAAGCATCCTCTTCAAGTGTGTTGGGTTTTCCGAATTCTCTGGTATCCTCTTCGGTGTGTTCGGGTTTTCCGAAGTCCCCGACATCCTCCTCGGTGTGTTGGGTTTTTCCACCTTTTCAAGCATCTCCGGTGTGTCGGGTTTTGCACAGGTGTTCAACATCTCCTGATCTCCGACACTCTCCTCCTTCAAAATTCCTCATGTCAGACCCTGGTCCATCACAAGAAAATATTGAAAAGTTAGGGAGGATGAAATACAAATTCAGGAAGGTGGAGTCTCCATCCTATATTGACTGTAATTTCGACATCCGAGATACGAGCTCAAAAACGTAGACATGGAGGATTTATGGAATAGGGTCAAGAGCCCTTCTCAAACTCCATGGATGAAATCAATAGTTCGGCGGTGGCCTACCTCTTACGGTAGGCTTCCCTATGTCCACTCGGCCTCGAGTTCATCTTGGCCTGTGCTTCAAATTATGACTCGCTTCTCGTTATGAAAAACTAGGCGGGAGAAGTTGTAATCAAATTAGACGGAGGTTACTTTGATGACCTTCTCAAGATGCCTAATTTTGAGGAATATGGAGATATGGATCTCAATTCAGCCCAAAAGCTTGGGATAATGATCGGAGGATTGCATCAAGCATGTGAATAAGAATTTTCTAATCAAAGCCAAACCAATTGTTTCAGTTCTCGAGACTTGTTCCCGTAAGTGATTTCATTCAGAAATCAACGATATCATTACTCTGTTGAGTCGGGTTTTTGGTTTCCCCAAATCAAATGTTTTCTAAGGATGGATGTACCAGTTCATGATCACTATTAAGAAGAATCAATAGGGAATTGATTGGGGTACTCTTATCAGTAACGAGATAGATTCTCAAATGACAACAGTCCTGTCTACAGGAAAGTTTTACATGTCCTCGTATGTCACCTATGCAGTGGCCGGTATGAGGAACTATCCCGGGTTGGACACCAAGGGGAACAAGACAGTGGAACATGTTTATCAGTATTTCCCTCAGCTGACAAGAAAAGGGTCTCAAGACCAATTCAGAAGGGTAAACGATGCCTTCTTTTATGAGAACATCTGCTGTTAAGTCCCAAACTGAGGAAAACAAGAGTATCTGATGAAGCATGGGTTGAAGTTTCAAAATGGGGTTGTGTCTTCTTGCAATTTAAGAAGTTCACATATCTTTGAGTAGTCATGTACCCATGGGATCCTTTCCATTTGCCAAGATATCCAGGGGACAAACTAATCTTGATGGAGTTGGTCAGGCAATTGTTGGATTTCCACAAGTTCCAACAGAGTAAACAAAAGGCCGTTGTATCTTTCCCAATTTCTATTAGAAGGTATACTTGTTCAATGGTGCTAAAAGCCAAGAACATTTTCCATGAGCTTCAAGATAAATTGAAGAAGAAAATGATTCCCGAGACAGGGTTTGATATTTGAGGATTCCTCGGGCGTATGGAACTCTCTACCCGCATGTGCCAAGCGTAGAAGATGTTTGGATTGATTTACGTGATGAGGTTGTTGTCCCAAGAAAAGATCATAGTAGATTGACACTTAATGAGATTCAAACACTTGAGCTCACTAACTTACCAGAAGGTACTAGCGATAATGAAAGTGTTCTGGACCCTTCCTATGATGGACTGAATGAAGATCAATATGTTTTCCCACCTATTGATTGGTCTATCAGTGAAAAATCCTCCATTACAGATAGGTCAGCCCTGATTCTTGCATGCACCAAAGCATGGCTCACCTCTTGGGAATGAGTTTTAAGATGATAATTTTTAAAGTTGGTTGCTTCGTGAGGCGGGGCCCTCCAAAAGGGAAAAGATAAAAGATCTTCTAAGGGGCCTATAAAGGTCAAGTTTTTCAAGAAGAGAAGAGAACGAGAAATCTCTTCAATTGTTTCTCCAGTTGAAATGGTGAATGTGCCAGAATCACCAACACCACCAGAAATAGGAGAAATTTCTTTGGAAGGAGAAGGAAGCCAGCCTCTGGTTTCACCATTTGTTGACTACCCAACTGAAGAGACCTTATCTCTTGCATCCCAGGCCTTGGAGTCTGGATCTGCGCTTCCTCCCTCACAACCACTTCTACCTCCTCATTCCCCATCGACTTCTTCAATCATGGCCAGCATTTTCTCTGGACTCTCACCCCTCTCTGCTGGTACCAAATTAATCACCAACACGCCCCCTCCTATGCCTCTTTTTATTGAATCTGCCGCCACATTGGTAATCTGTCCCCACTTCGCCATTAGATCCCTCTCCTCCCGAAAGTATGATACCAACTTCTACAATAGTGGCAACTCCCTCTCGATACACCTCAATGGCTACTCAAGAAAACCCCGAGGAAGAGGAAGGTGATTGTACCCATACCACCTTTGATTTTAGCTCACTCAAGGCTTCTACTTTGCTTATATCAGCCAAGAAACCCAAAATAGTTTCAAGGGTTTTGGTGGACGCTTCGGGCATAAGTTTGCAGAGATCGCCACTCCTGCGATCGACAAAACCAAAGAGGACATAACAGCCTCGACTATCGATAACTAGAGTGGCTCTAGGAGAGGTGATAACGAAGGAGCACAACAGATGCACGAGATGCCATAAACGTGTTGTGCTAGAAATTGAAGGAAACAAAAGACAACAGAGATGAGTTAAAAGAAAGGTGGAGTAGTTGACGAGGTATTGCTTAAGCTCTCAAAACCCCTTAAATCCATACCATCTTCCTCTGTCCCTGTCGAATTTAATTTCTCATCGCTGCCTACATTGAGAAGATTAATAAAAAAGGAAGGGTGGTCATGAATGGATCCAAAGGCTGCTCCATCGGGGAAGGAAGTGATTCAAGATATCGTGGAAGTCTATCAATCTTTGGGGAATATTCAGAGTGATGGAGAAAAGATGGACGATGATTTCTCCCAAGAAATTGACATCTTGATTTGACTTTCAAGCTCTCTAGTGTTAAAGCAAATGCCATCACACCTCTTGGTAGAAGAAGGCATCATCCCACATGCGGATAAGCATTTCCAGCTGACCAAAGCCATCAGATTCAGGGTAAAGATTCTCAACAAAGCCTGTGGTAAATTGAGAGAATCAAGGGATCAATTGATTGATGGAAAAAGTGATCTAGAAGAAGAATTGCTGAAAATTTGTGCAAAAGTGTCAGTTGGAAATTGCGTGCATCCTATCACCGACAATCTTTTCAAACAAGTCCAAGAGTCTTTTCAAAGATAAACCAACGCATGGATTTGGTATTGAAATCATCAACAGTTTGTGAAGATTGAACATTCTTTAGAGGCCTTGAGAAGACTAAGCAAAAGATTGAGGAAATTTCCCTGGTAGTGCCAAAGTGACACTCATGAAACCTGCGAAGTTTTGAGTGATCATTCCACTACACTTGATGAAAACAAAATGGAAGGCATAATCCGAAAGTTCCAAGAATTTCGAACAAACAGAGCTCGATTGGTGGAAGGGAAAGATGAGGAAGAAAAAGATGAAGATTTAGACTAAGTTTTGATGTTTCATGTCATTTCAATCTTGAAATTGACATGTCTTTTCCATTTATGTTTCGTCACATAGGAAGCAAATTTTGACTTGGTCTCCTACATGAGAGTCAAGAAAAATAGGACTCTCGTTAAAAGACTATTTTCTAGGATTCATCCTATTTTCTCTCTACTCTTTTCTATTATAAATTAGGGATGTGTGTACACTCTAAAGGGTCGAGATTTTTGAAATATTGGGAGCTATTGGGAAGAAGAAAAACTTTGTGTTTTCTTTTAATCATTTTGAGGAATAGGAGTTGATACTATTTTGTAAAATTTGTGTTGTGAGATATATCTTTCTTAAGATATTGTTCTTACGTTCATAATCTTAAGCTATTCTTTTTTATCATCTTGGTGTTTCTAATCATTTTAGACATTATATTTATGATCTAAAGCTAGTATGATTATTTTGTGCTCTGTGTTTACTCGAAAGAAAATACATTTTCTCTCATTTCCTTTCCATTGTGATTCTTCTATTGTAATAATTCCTAACCCTATCTATTTAGAAAAATGACATCTTCCCAAAGTGTGGATATGGATTTCGGGATTCTATCCCAACCCCAATGGTTAGATTAGTGTGAATACCGTATATATATTGTTTCGCTATGTTTTAGATTAGTAATAAACAGCAGCCTCACTGTCTTTGAGGAGGGATTTAATCCCATGTACGTGGTTGAACCTCATATTTTAGATTTACAAAATATCCAACCAATAGGGTTATGCACATCTTATTCCTGTGAAGTAAAAGTGGTCCTCATGCACGTGTAACATTAGCCACTGATAGAGGCACTCAGGCTTTCCAAAGTAGGGAAACTCATAGAGTTACAATAACCCTGCCTTCTCCAACTTCACTTTTACCTCATTGTTATAGATGGGAAAACCCTCTGGTGTCCTTTTTTCATTAGGTGCACTAACTCCAGTGCCATTTCCTTCTCTATTGTGCTTGTGTAATGATTATAATCACTCACCGCCATATTTCTCAAATGGGATTCCCACTCCTTCCCAAGAAAAACTCCATCCGGGTACTACATTTCTGCATACCACTCCTCATTCATGTTTTTGGTGGTTGTTACTAGCTCTCTACCCTTGTCCTTTCCCTTTCCCTTTCCCTTTGGCTTCTTGGGTGATATGGTTGATTTCTTGGGTACCATTGTCTAGGTCTAGATGTTACTCTGTTCTTCCACTTATTTTAACCTTAGATTTCAAACTTGTGAAGAAAACCTCTTAAACTCATGCCCTAGTTTTTACAACCCTAACTAGGATAATTCCTTCATAACACAGAACCTTCTCACAACTTCTCCTATGCCCGTGATATCCATTAATTCTGGTTTGCAAATCCAAACTAGTTATTCATGCTCAAACTCTTCAAATTTTTCTTCACACGGATTAGTTCTGGAAAGCCCTAGTTTGCAAAGATGCAAAAGTGCTTCTTTCTTCATATACGTAAAGTAAATAATGAAAGGCCTCAACCCTCTATTTATAGTTTTTACCACTTTGTAACATTAAATTCTACCTTACCTACCACCGTACTTTAACACTTGCTGCAGATTTTTCAAACAAACCCGATTTTAGCACTTTAACTCACACGTCTAACTTTTCACGAATAATTCTCCTACCTTTTAGTGTGCAACCAATCCATCTTGACAGAAGACTCTTACATGTGTGTAACCAGCACCGACCAAGGCAATTCTTCTCGTCATAATTTTTACTCTTTCCTACCTCGTGTTGTTTATGCGCTTCTTCTTCTCTTGTACGTGGATCCCCAATGTAGCCTTATCCTGACACCAACCATCCTTTTTCACCTTTCCTTGCATGTACTTTCTTCATAGGGCCATTCAACCGGGATTTCCAATGCAATCCTTCCTAGTGCTTCACACTTCAATTTCTTCCACCTTACTCCACCCCACACTAAAATGATGCACGGTCCTCTACACAGTTACAACTTTCAAAAATTAATGAGATTACCAAAGACCCAAGGTACACAAAAACAACAACAACAAAGGGAAACACAAGAAATGAAAATGCATTAAGGGAAATCCTAAATTAACGGACAATACTACCTTACTTACAAACACTAATAAGACTTATTTATAATATGGCTTCATCCTACTCCCATTGAAGTGTCTGGTAATCTCGCCCCATCCAAGTGCTTGTAATCGCATGTGCCCAAATCAAGGATGTACGAGATGGTGTAGGGACCCAACCAATGCACTTTTAACTTCGTAGGATGGCACGAGAATACCTTATTAGTGTTTTAGGTTGGCACTCATGTGATCCTAATGTGGCGATCATGTCATGCTTTTACTTTTCTTTTTATGTTGTTTGGCTCTATTTGGCCAACATCACCTTTCATCCAACTTCATTAATTTATCAATCCTTTCTTCCAAGTGCTTGCTCATTACCCATCCCTCCTACGTGCACTATTCGCAGAGAAGGTAATATGAATTCAACCAAAGCAGATAGATTCGCACCAAACACCAATTGAAACAGTGTGGCTTTGTTCATCCTTTTATGATTTTTCATCCTAATCTTGTCTTCCGACATCACAAATCCTTGTCGGGGTATGACTCAAGATTTTTTAAATTCTTCGGTGGTTCCATTTACTTATGGGTAATAAGGTATAGTTTTTTTATGAGCCACCATGAACTCTGCTAACAGGATTCTCATGGTCTCATTCAAGAAATGTGTACCCCTATCACTGGTTAAACTTAAAGGGCATCCATACCTTGTGATAATGTTCTCCCACAAAAATCTTGTTGTTGTAGCTGTTGTATAGTCTTTAGTTGGGGCTTCCTCTGCCCACCTTGTCAAATAGTCTGTGCAAGTGATTACATAGCGTGATCTAGTCCTACATGTTACTGGTACAATAGGGCCTACAAATTCTATTGCCCATTTCTCAAAAGGTTTAGCACTAGGGATAGGGTGCAAAGGAATTTCATCTCTCCATCCTGGCTTGCCAATGTGCTAACAATGGTCACACGCTTTACAATACTCCTTGTAATCCTTATATAGATTTTCCCACCACAATCTTGCCATTAATATTTTACGTACGGTGGTGTCACCTGCATAATGTCCACCTGCACTTCCTCCATGTGCTTCCTCTATGATGGTGAGGCGCTCATGCTCTAGTACACACTTGTGCAAAACTTCATCATGCCCTAGTTTGTATAAGTCCCCACTGATCAACATGTAAAGCATAGTGCATATGGCTAGTTGTTTTTTCTCTAATGTCTTCATCCCTTCCAGTGTCATACCCGTTTTAAGGAACATAGCAATATCCTCCAAGTCTCGAGGGGTCGCGGCACAACCTAAACAAATACACATCTAGAAAGGTATCTTCAATGCTCTACATGTTCTACCTCGAATCAATCCTAGACAAATAGTCAGGTCTAGAATTACTCTTTCCTAGTTTGAAAACTACAGTGAACTCAAATTCTTGGAATAACAACACCCACTGACATATGTGCCATTGTAGGACGGGCTTGTTCACCACATATTTTAATGTCATGTGGTCAATGTAGAATATAAAGGGAGTTTCCAGCAGATACTACATGAACTTAGGAAGCACGTAGATAATAGACAATGCCTCACCCTCAGTCGTAGTATAATTTTGTTTTACTGGTGTCAACTTCCTACTTGCAAAGAATAGCGGGTGATCAATAATTCCCTCACCAAGCTGTGCAAAAACTGCCCCAATGGTCATTCTAGACGCATCCACATGAACATGGAAGGGATTTTCCCAAGAGGGAAAACTTAATATAAGCATGGTGACAATCCTATCCTTTAATGTGTCAAATGCCTTCTATTGCACCTCTCCCCAATGAAAGGCACTTTTATGTCTGAGTAACTCTTCTAAAGGTGTGGCAATCTTGGCATACCCCTTGATGAACTTTTGATAGTAGCTCTGCATGTCCAAGAAACCCACGCACTATACTTTGACTAGTTGGCTCCCCCAATCCCACAATCATTGCAATTTTGGCAAGATCCACCAACAAGCCTTCTTTGTATATGATGTGTCCCAACAGGGTCCCAAACGGGGTAGAAAATACACACTTCTTGATGTTGATGGATATCCTCAACTGCCAACACCTTTCAAACATCAATCTCAGATTGTCACAATGGTCCTTGACCAGTCTATACATGGTCCAATCATCAAGGTACACCTAGAGAAACTTGTGGATGAAGTCTTGGAAGGCCTACACTATAATGCATGAGAACACAATGGGCACATTCTTCAACCCAAAAGGCATGACCGTATAGGAAAAACTTCCCCACTCGGTGGCAAAGGTTGTCTTTCTCTAGTCTTCCTTTATAATCCTCACCTGGTGATAGCCTGAGAACCCATCTGTGAAAGAGTAGACTTCGCGCCCTACCACTCGTAGGTTTTCTTTAGTAAATGGTTTGGGAAAAGATCAATGATACATACTTTGCATTCAAATCCCTATAATCAACACATATCCTTATCCTTCCATCCTTTTTTATACTAATCATCATTGGACTTATCCATTCTAACTCTTCCATAGCCTCTATGATTCATGACGTTGTCATCTTGTCTATTTCCTCCTTGACCTTCACACACAGATTAGGATTCATTCGGTATGGCCTCTTCCTTCTCGGGTGCGCATCTTCCTTCAACTTAAGTCTCATTTCCCCAAGGAATGATAAATGCCTTTGATTTCATGATAACCACGTGGGAATAAATCCTCAAACTCATGTAAAAGATCAATGATCTCGAGACTTCCTTCTCCAACCAATAATATCTAATGATAGATTCCTTGGGTTCTTCCTCTAACCCAATATTAACCTTCTATGTCTTTAAAGGCTCATGATAGGCGTGCATTTTTTCATCAGCATTATCCATCACCTTGTGTGTCCCTATAGAATGGTCAACATCCAAGTTTTCCACTTCTTCCCCATCAATAACATACACCATCTTCCCCTTTTCTTTTTGCAAACGTGCACACTCAAGCTATATCTCTTTTGTTTCTTCTTCCTCAAAGCGTGTATCTAGGCCAAGTTCACCTAGCAACTCTAGTAGCCTATCTTCTGCCATGGCACTATCCCCAATGGTAAGGTGCTTGACAACCTGCAATGCCTTATCCACCAAGGTTTTTTACTCTGATACTTGAATGTTTGAATGAGATCAGCCACTAACTCTTGCCAATTCCATGTCTAGTGGTGTGTCTCAGAATGAATGTACCATGTGTGTGCACAACCTTGTAGGGTGGAATACAACTTGTGAACCCATAATGAAGGTGGCAATGCTTCTGTGCTTCCCATCTAGGCTATCTCACATGCTTGGATATGGAAGTAAGTGATCTCTTTACCATTTTAATCTTTTATAGATGTGGGCATGTTGCTCCTGTAAAACCTTACAGAGAAGGCAATTCTTACCTCGCACCATTCCAAGAGATTATCTCGATGCATTGGCCACTAGCGTGCAGTAGTTCCTAGTAGAACGTAACTTAACATCCCCCTTCATTCATTTTCCTCCTTCCACTAAGCTTCTATCTTCTACAAAAAGACCTCAGGGAAGGCTCCTCCTGAGTACTTAGGTATCTCCTTTCCTCCTAGGCACCGGATCCTACCCGCCTTTGTCACCTTTTTTTCACCGATCCTCTCAAATGGCATTCGATTAACTCATAGGTTCCATGCACCCAACTATCACATAATAGACTAGTGGTGTCACTTACCGACTAAGAATCCTCAAACTGGATAACTCCATTGGTAGGATGGATTATCTTTGGATCCCTAATTGAGCACACATATATTATATCCAAGACCTCTTCTCCCAAAGGTTCAGTATAGGGTGTTAACTTCCCATCAGCCAAGTGTATGATGACCCGTTCCTCCTAAATTTCAAAGCTTATGTATCCCTTATTGAACCAAAGATTTGTATTGTTCGTATAGCACCATGGGTGCCCAAGTAATCTTGGGAAATTGACTACCTCGGAGAGTGCCAACACTTTGAAGTCCCTAGTAAACTTAGCTCCCTGAATGGTGATAGTTGCATCCTTTAAGACATTGATGGGAATTGCCTTTGTTTTGTTTTCCATATACAACACATTCGAAGATGGTTGTAGTGCAAGCCTTCCCATCGATGACAAGCATCCAAAGTGAGAAAATTGACCTCCGCGCTTGTAATAATGAGGATATTACTAAGGAGACATCCATCCATGACCGCATTTAACGTGATCTCCCTATCATAGTCAAGGATGTGAGGGGGAAGGTTTACATACAAGACTTACCTCTCGTGCTCTTCCCGGCATGTGGTACCTTCTCTCTCAACCATACTCCTAGCAAGGGAATAATATCCTCTTGCCTTAACATTTTACATTCTTTCTGACCTCATCTAGGTCATCTTTTGGTGCCTCGACCTTCCTTCTTTGCTCCTCTCTCCTGGATTTCTCCTTTAGACACTAGATTTCTCCTTGTAAACTCTAAATGACATCCATGGTATCTTGATATACCTCCTTTTGATGTGCAGGGTTTGGGTACTTCCCATGTACCACTTCTTCCCTTGAAACTAGGTTCTTCTGCCTTGGTATTTCCTTTACGTGCGTAGCCTCTACTCTTGTTGTTACCATAATAGATTCCAAGCTTACATCATGTGTTACTCATGGCATCCATTGTGTGTCCATATTCTTAATTCTTACCATTGTAGTGCCCTTGTCTTTCCGTTGTTGTTGATTCATGTGCTTAAACAACTCAGGGCACTCCTCATACTTGTGTTTCTTCCCACACCATGAGCACTGCAATAAGTCTGGGCACTCTCGTTTGTAATGCTCTGTAGACCCACAATTAAAATAGGTTCCACATGGGAACTCACTTCTTCCTCCTCCGTGGTTACCATGACCATAGAATCCTCCATGAAATCCCCTTTCGTGTGCACCTCCATCTGTGTGCTCCTCATAACGGCGATCATCACCTTTAGAACTACTGGAAATGTTGGTCTGGTGCACCCCATGATCAATGGCCTCATGGATCTAGTCAATAAGCCTACAATCCTTAGTATCATGGGTTGTAGAGGTGTAGATATTATAGTAGCAAGACACATTCTTCCGAATTACACACTATAACAAGGGGCATCTACTTACATCATGGTCCCCATGACAAATTTCATAGTCATCATTATTACAACACGTATTGTCCTCTGGGGAAACTATCCTTGACATGCCCCTCTACTTCACAATCTATACACCATATACCACTGCGAGTCTCATGGGATGAGTTTGTACACAAATTCTTTGGCTGCTTAGCCATAGCAATTATTTGAGCCTCCAGAAATGGGCCAACACCAAGTATTAACACTTCCAATGCTTCGGCATGTAGAGCAAAGGCTTCTAACACCTTGTGCAGGTTTGTGAAAGTTTTATGAGATAAATCTCTTCTAAAAGGTGTTATCAACCCCCAAAAAACCATTGAGCATGCTATGAAGGGTGAATGTCATATGACAATTTTAACAGGTGAGTCTTGAACCATGCATTATACTCCACGAACACTCTTTGCCATTCCTGTTGAATCTCCTTTAAGGCGATGATGCTCTTCTATTCAAAATTAGGGGTGTGGAATTCCACCAAGAAGGTGTTCTTTAAAGCATTATAATCCACCGTTGTTTGATGGGGGTCATAATTCCTATACCAGCTATGCATGCACGTCCACTCTAGGGTTGTGATCCCCTTCACGTGCCATAACAACTCACACTTTTGAACATGTTCTATAACATATTTAATACCCTTGTAATCTAGAAAATGTAATGAAATCTCAAATAAGATGTGAGGGGGTTGTTATGGTCCTTTCCTCCTAAGCCTTTGAGCTTTGGTTTCCTCACGTGTTTCCTCTACCACCAAATCCACCAAATCCACTAGGTCATGTGCCTCCTAAGCCACCAGATCCACCAAGTCATGTTCCTCTTGACCCACCGTGATCCACCGGTCTTATTCCTCCTGACCCACCAGATCCACCAAGTCCTGTAGTGGTCGTGCTAAGGGTCCCTAAAGTTACATTGAACTACGTGTCAATAGTCTGTGATAATGCCCCACAACCACTAGTGTACCTGTTATCCAAAATGTGCCCCCGCTCATTCTTGTGGCTAACTCCTTGTGTTCTTGCCTCTCTTGTGCCTCAATCTCCATTTTTTTGATTTTCGGGCACTCAAATATTTTTGGAAACGGCACCATTGGATAGAGTTATCTCTCGGCTTTCCGAGAAGGTAAAGTTTTCCTCCTAACTCCTCATATTTTTCAAGTTATGGCTCAGCGGAGTTTTTATGGGAAATTTTCCCCTTGGAGCCAGCGCACTAATAGGAAGCGCCACGTGTCCCGGAGGTGGCGGAGAAGAGAGAAAAACTTAGAAAAAATTTCCAAATGCAAAAAAGAGGTAAAATTTGAAATTTTTTCCCGCCGATCCGTTTTGGGCCTGTTTTTGCCCTAAATCTTCAAACGGCCATAACTTTCGATCCAGAGCTCGGATTTTCACGTTCTTTATATCAATGGAAATCTGGTAAAATTATCTACATGATTCCATGGTCAATTTTGAATTTTGGTTCAGTTTGGAGGGAGAAAATCAAAAAATTCTTCTGGTACACGCCCATGGACAGAACTGACATTTCAACAACCAATTTTAATGCAAAATGGGTCGCATTCTTCTCCAGCATGGTCAAAAATGTTGGGGGATGGGTCTGTCAGGTCACCCATGCTGTTTTTAATGCATTTTGGTCAATGAGGAATGGCTCCCATGTTTTTTCATGTTTTCTCTCTCCTAGGTTCGACCCATGCACTGTAAAAGCCAGATTTGGCTCATTTTTCAAGTGGAACACTTTTTTTACACAGCAAGCTTCTGTTTTCACCTTCAACAAGTGATTTTGGCAAGTATCAGACCTTCTAGGGATTGTAATAGGTTTTTCTACCTCTTTGGTGTTGGAATACAAGGATTTTGATGTTGAAAATCACAATGCAGGCTCTGTGAATGCTTTCAGTCCTTTGTATGTGTTGTTTGCTTCATTTCAAACCCTTGATTACAGCTTATCAACCTGTGCATGATGTTTTATGTTACAATTTCTGATTTGTGTCAATTTTCATGAGCAAGAAGTGCTCACCACTCCTTTGGTGTATCACCTTTATCAGTTTAGTTTCAATTTTTGCATTTCTTATCCCTGTCTCCTTGCAAATTAGGATAAAATTAGGATCTGAACCTCTGTAGTTGTGCAAATAATAGATCTAATCAGAGGATTTTGAGGAACCAGCCTCTAATCTGGATATTCCTCTCTCATTTTACAAATCCCACACTTAGAGAGAGGTTTCAATGTTTTTCAATCACACTGGATGCCGAAACATCAACTTAGAAACCTCCGATTTGCATCCAGGGGTGCTGCTGATTTGTAACAACAATTTTGGCATGCCGGTGGGGCCTTAGAGATCTCATTTTTTGTAGCAAAGTTGATGTGCATCTGCTACAATTTTCTTGCTTCAAAAGAGCTATAAATTGTACATCTAGCGACTCCAAAGGGAAGAATCACTGCTTTTAGCAGTGTAGACCTGAAAACTCGTGAGAAGAATCACTACAAGGTCAAGAGCTAGAGAAGAAGAGGTGCTATTTGAATATCTAGCAATTATCTCCAAGAGTAAGGAAAAGTGGGAGGAGAATCCAAAGGTCTCCATCTCCACCAAACAGAACACTCTCAACTCCTCCACCTGGTAGGCCTTCCATTAAATCAACAAGGGTTCTAAGGCCAATTAGAATGGCACAAAACAACCCCTATGTCAATTTCACAGTGTGAGCCCACTTGCCCTCAATGCACAACATCCAATTCCAATTGCAGCCTTGAAGAACATTCCATACTTCACTGGAGAGAATCAGACTACTCCAGGTGATCATGTTAAAGACATTGCCAACCTTTGTGCAATTCATGAAATCAATGAGATGCAAGTTGCTGTCAAATTGCTGGCATCTTCATTCAAGGGGAAAGCATTGCAATGGTTTAAAATTCTTGCCTCAGGTTCTATTCAGAATTGGAACCAGCTATGTATAGCACTTCATGAGCAATTTGGAGAGAAGGGAGACAACTTGTCTCTTTTGGAGCAGCTGACAACCATCAAGAGAGCTCCCAATGAGCAGCTGACTGATTTCAACTTCAGATTTCAAAGGACTTGGGAGAGAATTCCAGTGGCAGTCAGGCCAACAGACAAAAGGTGCTTTTCTCTACTACCTCAAAGCTCTAAATTCTGATATTTCTATGTTGATTCAGTCCATGGGAGGCATAACTATCCCTATGGCTTATAGCATTGCCATTAGGGCTGAAAATTATTTGATCCAAGCAAAACTAGCCCCTAGACCTCCCATTCCATTGTTTCCAAGTTTAGAGAGCCCAAAACTAATCAAGCACCTAATTTGGCTTCTTCTCCCACTCCTAGAAATCGAGTTCAAATGAAGCTTCTACTTCATCTCTAAGTGCCCCAAATGAGCTTCAAGAATTCATGAAGCAATTGTAAAACCTAGGAAATGAGTGGTTACTCTCAAGCGGCAACAAGCCCAAGGTTTTAGACCTTCTTATTAGCCCCAAGCTCAGCCTAACAAGCAGCCATACCAACCACAAAGACCTCCTAATATAGCTGCAAATATCAATCAAATAAGGCCTCCTGCCAATAGACCATTTCAGCCCTATAATCCTAATGCCATATCTGCCTCTAAGGCATTGGTGCCAACACAAAACAACGTTGCTCAGGAGTATGATTGGTGTTTTCCATGCAATGAACCTCACAACCAATCCATGTGCTTCAATGGTGCTTTGAATCAAGCATTAATGGTGACAACTACTGGTGTGGAGGGTGAGGGTAGTCAAGGAAACAACCAACAACAAGAAACATTCCAACAGCAATCAGCCCCAAATGACACCACACTTGTGAACTGGCAGCAGAGGATTTTTGTGGCATGAATCAGATAGTCTCTCAAGGTGTTGCAGCCAACACAAGGTCAAAAAGAAGGAATTTGGGTGAAGAGAAGCCATTAGCTCCAACCAATCCACAACCTTCCATGGCTCCACAAATGGTTGGCAAGCAAAATCCAATTTCAAATGCACAAGGGCAGCCAAGAACAGCTCCTAGACCAACTCAAATACTAGTTGTTGCTGCCCACATGCAAGGAGTGAATGTGCCAACCAAGGGACAGCAAAGAGATCCTTCATCACCATTCAGTATCATTGATCAGATGAAGAAGACAAATGTAAATATATCAATGTGGGAATCCCTATCTATCCCAAGCCAAAGAGATTTGCTACAAGCTGCCATGAAGGACTGGCCAACTTCGAATCAGCAAGTTCAGATGCAAGAGAAAGTGCTCACAAATGCTACCCAGCCTGAGGGGAATCATGGAGGATAGCAAGGTAAAATTTTGAAGCCCCCTCCTTTCTATGTTTCATTAATCATTGGAAATCAGTTAGTGCACAATTGCATGATAGATTCTGGGGCAAGTAGCTCAGTGATGCCTAAACAAATAGCTGATCAGCTAGGGCTCCAGTATGAAACCATATCCAAAGGGGTAGTGTAGCTGGATGGGACAGCAGTAACAACAGTTGGAGTGATTAGAAACTTGAGTCTTACCTTGCATGCATGTCCAAATGTTGTTGTTTTACAAGATGTATTAGTTATAGACCTTCCACCACTCTTTGCCCTATGCTTGTCAAGGGACTTCACAACCAAGATTGGAGGATATTTTTTTGTTGATTGGTCACACATGCTATTCAGAACGAGGTATGGAACCAAAGCTACAATCAGGTCTGAACCTATTGCAAACTTCCACATTGAGCCCTACACTCCAAGTCAGATCAATGCCAATTGTTCAGCATTTGATCAAGAAGATCACCCAAGCACTGATGAAGCTGACACCAAGGTTGGAAGCATCCCGGATCTAACTCTTGATGAATGGGCAAACAAGGTACATGCTTTTGATCCTTATCAAGAAGTAGAAGAATCTGAGCTAGGGGTCTATTACATACATGAAGAATATCAGCCCATTCTTAGCATCACCAAGCCAAACCACAAGGATGACAATAAGGTATGGCAGTTGTTTTTTGATGGATCAAGGAGTAGACAAGGTGCAGGAGGTGGAGCCATGCTTGTTTCACCTCAAGGAGTAAAGTACTATTCAGCTTTTAGATTTTAGTTTGCATGCTCCAATAACACTGCTGAATATGAAGCCTTAGTGCAAGGGGTGCATTGGGCAATAAAGAGAGGAATAAAGAACTTGTAATTTTTAGTGACAAAGGTGAATTGATTGTAAATCAGGTCAAGGGACAGCTATGCTGCCAAGAATGATCTACTCAAGTGCTACAAGAACAGGTATGGGACCTCATGGAAGATTTTGAGGGTTTTGGCATCAAATCCATTCCTAGGAAAGAGAACCAAGCTGCTGATAGGCTTGCAGCAGTAGGGGCAGCCTTTGACATTTTGGAAAGCATTCAACAAGACAAGGTACAGCCAAACATCCATGTGATTGTGAGGCCTTCAGTTCCGGATAACAATGTAAGTTGGCAAGTGTTTGAGAATGACCAGAAAATCATCCATTTCTTGCAAGAAGAAGCTGAGTTCTCAGCTAAGAATCAAGAAAAATTGGAATAGCAGTATGGTGACCAAGTGGTACAGCTGAGAACTAACAAGCTGCCCAAGGGACTTATCACTTTGGAGTCCATTTTTAATCCCAATGATCAGTTTAGGAAGGAGAAAGAAAACATTCAGGTCAAGAGAGAGGATTCAGTATCCATCTTGGTGGAAGAGAACAAACCATTGCAAATTGGAAAGATGACAACTGAACAAGAAAGGTATGAGTTCATGCAGCTGTGTCAAGAGTTCCCTGATGTGTTTTCTTGGAGCTATGAAGACTTGAAAGGTTTCAATCCCAACTTAGCTTAGCATACCATTGAATTGGATCCAAATACTAAGCCTGTCAGGAAGAAACAAAGACCAATCAATCCACATATGGAGCCTCTCATGAGGAAAGAATTGAACAAGCTGATTGAGTCAAGGATCATATTCCCAATCAAGCATTCTAGTTGGGTTTCCAACTTGGTTCTAGTCAGAAAGAAGAGTGGAGAGATCAGATTGTGTGTTGACTTTCAGAGACTTGAATAGAGCATCTCTCAAGGACCATTACCCACTCCCTTCCATGGAGCAAATCTTGCAAGTTGTGGCTAGCTCTGAGAGGTTTTCACTACTTGATGGCTACTTAGGCTACAATCAGATTATGGTGAAGGAAGAAGACCAGTTCAAGACAGCCTTCACAACCAAATAGGGAACTTATGCATACAGGAAAATTCCATTTGGGCTGTCCAACGCTAGTGCTACCTTCCAAAGAGCAATGGATATGGCATTCAAAGGTTTGATTAACAACATGGTGCTGATATACCTTGATGATATCACTATTTTTTCCAAAAATGCAGCAGACCACCTCTCTCATTTGAGACAAGTCTTCACAAGGTGTAGGAGATTTGGAGTGTCTTTGAATCCTAAGAAGTGTATCTTTCTTGCACATGAAGGAAAGCTCCTTGGCCATATTGTCTCCAAAGAAGGATTAGCAATTGATCCAGAGAGGGTTGAAGCCATAAGAGCACTACCATTGCCAAGCCACAAGAAAGCCCTTCAGAGTTTCTTGGGAGGATAAACTTTGTTCGGAGGTTTGTCCCAGATTTTGCAGCCCTTGTCAAACCTATCACCAAAATGTTAAAGAAAAGCATGGCTTTCAAGTGGACAGCAGAAGGCAAGGAGAGTTTTGAAGTAATCAAAGAAGCCATCTCTCAAGCACCAACCCTCATCAACTCGAATTCTCCAAGGATTTCATCCTCTATGCATTTGGAGGTAATGATACTATTTCTGCCATTTTGGTACAACAGAACAAGGACAACGATGAGTAGCCAATTTCTTTCTTTAGCCAGAGCCTAGATGACTATGAGGTGAGGTATTCTTTTATTGAGAAGCATGTACTTGCAGTAATTAGAAGCTTGAAGAAATTCAAGCATTTAGTCTCAAACAACAAGGTCCAGTTGTTGGTCTCTCATGCTGGGGTTAAAGACTTCCTCCTCAAAAAATATTTGAATGAGAAAAGGGCAGGTTGGATCACTCGTGTCATGGAGTATGACATTGAGATCAAGGTCACCAAGCTGGTAAGAGGAAAAGGATTGTGTGAGCAGCTGATTTTGGGGAAGCAAAAAGAAGTATGCAATGAAGAAGAGGTTTTGACAGTTCAAGACAGCCATGAGCCAAGTGGCACTCAAGAAGAAAATAATGTTGTCCCCACTCCTTGCTGGACCCAAGGTATAATACACTTCCTAAGCACAGGCCTATGCCCTCCGGAGATGAACAAGACCCAAAGAAGACACTTCAGATTACAAGTTGTCCCATATGCCATTGTTGATGGAGTTTTGTTCAAGAAAGATGTGAATGGAGTGCTACTGAGATGCATTAGCACAAATCATATTCATAGGGTGTTGGAAGAGTTCCATGGTGGACCAGTTGGTGGTCATTTTGCACCGAGAGTGACAACTCTAAAAATTATAAAGGTTGGTTATTATTGGCCCAATATTTTTAGTGATTGCTTTGCATGGATCAAGAGGTGTAAGAATTGTGCATTCTTCACAGGAAAAGAGAGACTTGCTACCCTTCCATTGCATCCAATCTCAGTTGACCAGCCATTCATGCAATGGGGTTTGGACTTCATTGGAGTCATTAATCCCAATTCAAGTCAAGGGCACAAATGGATTTTGATAGCCACAGACTACTTCACCAAGTGGACTGAAGCAGTAGCGCTCAAAGAGGCAAATGAGTCTAGCATCTTAGACTTCTATGAGGGCATAGTAACCAAATTTGGCATACATGCTACAATAATTTCAGATAATACATTGGCATTCATTGGATCCAAGGTGACTGAGTGGGCTGTCGAGAACAGGATCTACCTAAGTACTTCATCAAACTATTACCCTCAAGGTAATGGCTGGCTGAGTCTACAAACAAGAACTTGTTGAGGATCATTAGGAGGACTCTTGATGAGAATCAGAGGTCTTGGCATACCAAACTAAAATCAGCCTTATGGGCTGATAGGATAACTCCCAAGAGATCCACAAGTAACTCTCCATTCAAGCTTGTCTATGGAAGAGAAGCAATCTTGCCCATGTCTCTTGAGTTGCCAACATTTGAACTCATGAAATAGTTGGAGCTGTTGGAATTTGAGCCCATGGAGGTGAGATATGCAGAGTTGATGGAGCTTCAAGAGATCAGAGATCAGGCATCCCAAGCAATGGAGAAGGATCAAGCTTTGATCAAGAAGACCTTTGATAGGAAGGCCAAGAGTAGATCTTTCTAGGTTGGAGATCTAGTGTTAAAATGGGATGCAAATAGAGCAAAACCGGGAAGGCATTCAAAATTTAATTCCATTTGGAGTGGCCCATACATGGTCATGAAGTGCAAGAACAGCAATGCTTTCCAATTGGCTTCATTGGATGGTGAAGAACTGCAGATTCCAGTCAATGGAATCTATCTCAAGCATTGCTTCTAAAGGGAAATTCTCCACCTTGTAAATATTAGCTTAGGTTTCCATTCCTTCAAGTGCTTGTGCACATTGTTTTGTTGTAGGTTATTTTTGCTTTCCCTAAGTGCTTTGGCACAACTTGCTGTCCCTGGAGATGTTTTGCAGTCCTTGCTTCCATCAGGTGATATTCCATCTTCCTCCTTGCAACATTCTAAGTTATTTGGGGTTCCAAATAGAAAATTTGATGACTCCATGCCCAATGGACTGCTTCAGAAACTGGTATTTTCATCGAGCAGCAGATGACCCCTCTGAGTCGCCAAAATTGTTATCCAAAATGTGCCCCCGCTCATTTTTGTGGCTAACTCCTTGTGTTCTTGCCTCTCTTGTGCCTCAATCTCCATTTTTGATTTTCAAGAACTCAAATATTTTTGAAATGGCACCATTGGATAGAGCTATCTCTCAGCTTTCCAAGAAAGGTAAAGTTTTCCTCCTAACTCCTCATATTTTTCAAGTTATGGCTCGACGGAGTTTTTGTGGGAAATTTTCCCCTTGGAAGTCCGCAGCCAATAGGAAGTTGCCATGTGTCCTAGGAGGTGGCGGAGAAGAGAGAAAAACTTAGAAAAATTTTCCAAATGCAAAAAAGAGGTAAAATTCAAAAAAATTCCCGTCGATCCGTTTTGGGCCTGTTTTTGCCGTAAATCTTCAAACGGCCATAACTTTCGATCCAGAGCTAGGATTTTCATGTTCTTTATATCAATGGAAATCTGGTAAAATTATCTACATGATTCCATGGTCAATTTTGAATTTTGGTTTAGTTTAGAGGATAAAATCACAAAACACTTTTGGTATGCCCATGGACCAGAAAATCGACGCTTTCAACAACCAATTTTAATGCAAAATGGGTCACATTCTTCTCCAGCATGGTCAAAAATGTCGAGGGATGGGTCTGTCAAGTCACCCATGCTGTTTTTAATGCATTTTGGTTAATGAGGAATGGCTCCCACATTTTTCATGTTTTCTCTCTCCTGGGTTCGACCCATGCACTATAAAAAGCCAGATTTGGCTCATTTTTCAAGTGGAACACTTTTTTTTTGAATAGCAAGCTTTTGTTTTCACCTTCAACAAGTGATTTTGGCAAGTATCGACCTTCCAAGGATTATAACAGGTTTTTCTCGCTCTTTGGTGTTGGAATACAAGGATTTTGATGTTGAAAATCACAATGCAGGCTCTATGAATGCTTTCAGTCCTTTGTATTTGTTTGTTTGCTTCATTTTAAACCCTTGATTACAGTTATCAACCTGTGCATGATGTTTTATGTTACAATTTCTGATTTGTGTCAATTTGCATGAGCAAGAAGTGCTCACCACTCCTTTGGTGTATCACCTTTATCAGTTTAGTTTCAATTTTTACATTTCTTATCCCTGTCTCCTTGCAAATTAGGATAAAATTAGGATCTAAACCTCTGCAGTTGTGCAAATAATAGATCTAATCAGAGGAGTTTGAGGAACTAGCCTCTAATCTAGAGATTCCTCTCTCATTTTACAAGTCCCACACTTGGAGAGAGGTTTCAATGTTGTGCAATCACACTGGATGCCTGAAACATCAACTTAGAAACCTGATTTGCATCCAGGGGTGCTTTGCTTGATTTACAACAACAAGATTCCCACCCCACTCCCATCCGTGAGACCAAAGGCTTATGTACTAGCTCCTTATCTAAAAACTCCTCTGAATACTAGAATAGTATGTATAGCCATAAAAGTGGGAAATGAAAATTGCATCTCATGGGCGCAGATCTATCACTTCCACTAATACCAACTAGGTTAGCGATACTCCTTCCTTGATGTGGTAAAATAAGCTCTAGGGGTTGGTCACTATATGGGTTTAGATATGTTCCACCGACTCTTCTTTCTCCACATGATGAACTCTCATTAGAACTCGAAGGGGTCTCTCTTAATCACTTGCCAAGATCGAGTAGTGCAGAGCCGCTCAAGTTCCACATCCTCCTGTGTGAACCTCAACTCCTTCTTGCAACGTCTACCTCCATAGATCCATCACACTTGCAACCTTATGTTGTCTAGTAATCTCCCTTTCATGTGCTTCACTATACTTGATTCGTCTCTCCTCCCTTTCTTTCTTCATCGTAATATCTATCATCTTCCTCCACCCTAGATTCCTCGCCCAATGCTCAGAATAGTTTAGCCGGCCATTGGAAATACATCTAAACTCAAGGTAACAATCAATATCTTCATTTCCAGAGGGATAACACGTAGAAATGATCCTCTGGGCTCTCGTAGAAACTCAAACTCAATAAATTCTAGACAAGAATATGTAGAAATAGTGTACTCCAGAGTGTAGCTAGCCAACACATGTTTCCACCAATGATCCGAGCACAATTCCACATCGATCTACATCTTGTAGCCTCTCAGTATTCTTCTTGGGTCCACGTGCATGATCTATAATACCATCTTGATCTGAAACATATTTTGAGAGCCATTCATACAGCTTCTAGTAGGAAGCAAACAAAAAAATCATGTAAATCATGGTAGAGGTTCTCTTCTACCCATCTACATGCATCAAGCTTAGATCTAGTGTTGAATCTCTGAGAAAATTCATCCTCCATACTCTAGAACCATGATTCAAAACTTTCCAAAGTTAAACGCTTTGTCATTCCTCATTACACATATCAATATGTATGCCATTCCCCACTACAAATTTGAAAAGAGGTCTCGGTAATGGAACCAAGATGTAGTCATTTTTACACCCACCAAAGAACAAGGGAATCCCATGCACGCCGGCCTATCACCCAGCAGGCATTGGGTGCTCACCTAAGGCATGCGTGGGTGCCGAGTCTCTCTTTTATGTGAGATAAGTGGGAAACCATCATGTATGTCTACAACTTAATTAATAAAGGTGGAAATGAGACATACAATCATCATAGGGCTCAGAATAGCCTCTAGTCAAATGTATTCATTCTAAACAGAGTACTTACAGATAATGGATAGAACTATAGTAGAAAGGAAAATACGTAAGGGTTTGCATCTATTTCATAACATCCATGATCACAAATGAAAAAATATATATATGAATCGAATTAATTACATTCATAATCATTCATGTTTGTAACCTCATTACATTCAATGGATCCATTAAACTACCATAACTTGATCAGACCAAGTCATACATCACAGCAGGGATCATGTCCTTCATCCATACAAAGAAAAATTTATATCCCAGCCCCTTAATACATTACTCCCTTATATAGCCTCTACCTAATCCCACAAATTTCTCGCAGTATTTCTGCAGAGCTCCACTCTCTATATTCTCCCCATCTATCTATCCGATCTATATCTTTTTTTCCTGTGGGTGCTCACATATATAGGCATCCCAAGTGTCAACTCATCCTACCGCAGCCTCGCATCTAGTGCCAGTGACTCGAATGTTGTCCTCCATGGGAGCATGCTTCTCCAAGCTTAAGATCTCCACTTTTTTCCTTAATGTCTTCTAGAACCTTCTATCGCATGGCATATTCTTTCGTGGGCATCACGTTTCCATGTGCCACCTTATCCGCTCTGTATGCACAGTTGGGTCATTCTTTCTCGTGCCCTACCAAAAATTCCCAATATGGCTAAGTCCTGAAACCTTGGTTCTGTCCCACATGCATGCCACAGTTTTCTTAAACCCTTTCCTACACGCTTTCATCTTGTGTTCCCTTCTTCAACTCTCTATGTGCCTATGCGCCATTTTGTACTTAGCCAATATTTTGGGGTCCCAACAATGTGTATATGTATACATATATGTGTGTATGTTCATGGGAGTTGGGTAAAGTTTCATGTATGATTCCTTGTTTATTCCATTTTTAATTAGAAGAAAAGACTAAGTTTGATTATGCCATCACTATATAAGGAGGCTTGTGTTCATGTTATATAGGAAATGACACTTTGAGGCTTATATAGACTGTCATTTATAAGCATGACAATAGGGGAGTTGAGTAAGGGGAGGCTTGTATGTGATTCCAAGAACCACTGGTAAGTTATTCATGACAACCAAGTTGGGGAAGACCTTTAGTAAAACATTGGTGGCTTGAAAGGGGATTGGAAGAATTTTATAACGTTTTCTTCATTCTCGTGTCTGCGTTGTGAAGATAGGATTTTTAGGATAAAACTTGAATATCTTTGAAATGCACCATTAGAATTGGTGACATCTTTGTAAGAAGGACTATTAGGATGTGTCTTGAGCGTTTGAAAAGGATTTATATCAACAGAATCCATCTCCTAAAATATATTAAAAAAGTTGGTTGAAGGGACCGAGAAACACAAAGTAAAGCCTAATTGAGAAGGCATAGTAAAAAAGTCACTAAATTTTAAAGGTAGAAAGAACACTTACAAATTTGGTCATGGAAAGAAAGACAAAATGGGTGTTTAAAAATGTTTCTTGTTGTTGCAAATCAGCAGCACCCCTGGATGCAAATCAGGTTTCTAAGTTGATTCTAGAGCATCCAGTGTGATTGCACAACATGGAAACCTCTCTCCAAGTGTGGGACTTGTGAAAATGAGAGAGGAATCTCTAGATTAGAGGTTGGTTCCTCAAACTCCTCTGATTTATATCTATATTTTGCACAACTACAGAGGTTCTAATCCTAATTCTACCCTAGATTGCAAGGAGACAGGGATAAAAATGCAAAAATGAAACTAAACTAAAGATGGTGATGCACCAAAAGGAGTGGTGAAACATTTTTTGCCATGTAAATAGACACAAATTCATGAAATGCAACAAGGGAAAACATACACAAGTTGATAGATGTAATTAGAGGTCTTAAAATGAAGTAAAACAATACAGAGGACTGAAAGCATTCACAGAGTTTGCACTGTCAATTCCATGTAAAAATCTCTTGCATTCCACCATCAAAGAGGTATAAACCTGTTACAAACTATGAAAAAGGTCTGATTCTTACAACTATCACTTGCTGGAGGTGAAAGAAGAAGTTTGCAATGCCAAAAAGTGTTCAACATGAAGAAATGAGCCAAATCTGGCTTTTACAGTGCATGGGTTGAGCCCAAGAGAGAGAAAACATAAAAAACGTGGGAGCCCATTCCTCATTGATGGAAAATGCATTAAAACAGCATGGAGGACCTTACAAACCCATACCCTATCATTTTTGACCATATTGGAGAAGAATGTGACCCATTCTGTATTAAATTTGGTTGTTGAAATGTCATTTCTGGCCATGGACACGTACCATAACTATTTTTGAATTTTCTCTCTCCAAACTAAACCAAAATTATAAATTGACCATAAAATCATCTAGAGAATTTTAACAGCTTTCCAATGATATAAAGAACGTGAACATCCGAGCTCTAGATCAAAATATATGATCGTTTGAAGATTTAGGGCAAAAATGACCCAAAAACGGATCGGATGGAAAAAATTTCAAATTTTACCTCTTTTTTATCTTTGGAAAAATTTTCAAAAATTCCCCGTGCTCCGCTGGTCAAATACCACATGGCAGCTTCCTATTGGCTGCGGGCCTCAAATGGGAAAATTTTCCACAAAAACTCCGCCGAGCCATAACTTGAAAAATATAAGGAGTTAGGAGACAAACTTTACCTTTCTGGAAAGTTGAGAGAGAGCTCTATCTAATGGTGCCATTTCTAGAAAGCCTTGAGTACCTTAAAATCAAAAAAATGTGGACTGAGGCACAAGAGAGGTAAGAACACAAGGAGTTAGCCACAAAAAATGAGTTGGGGCACATTTTGGATAACAATTTTGGCGACTCAGAGGGGTCATCTGCCTGCTAGATGAAAGTACCAGTAGCTTGAAGTCGGTCCATTGGGCATGGAGCCATCAAATATTTTGTTTAGAACCCCAACTGACTTAGAATGTGCAAGGAGGAAGATGGAATATCACATGATGGAAGCAAGGACTGCAAAACATCTCCAGGGACAGCAAGCTGTGCCAAAGCACTTAGGGAAAGCAAAACTAACCTACAACAAAACAATGTGCAAAGCACTTGGAGGAATGAAAATCTAATCTAATATTTACAAGGTGGTAAATTTCCCTCTAGAAGCAACGCTTGAGATAGATTCCATTGACTGGAATCTACATTTCTTCACCATCCAATGAGGCCAATTGGAAAGCATTGTTGTTCTTACACTTCGTGACCATGTATGGGCCACTCCAAATGGCATCAAATTTTGAATGCCTTCCCGGTTTTTCTCTATCCACATCCCATTTCAACACTAGATCTCCAACCTGAAAAGATCTATCCTTGGCCTTCCTATCAAAGGTATTTTTGATCAAAGCTTGATCCTTTTCCATTGCTTGGGATGCCTGATTTCTAACCTCCTGCAGCTCCATCAACTCTGCATATCTCACCTCCATGGGCTCAAACTCTAGCAACTCTAATTGCTTCATGAGTTCCAATGTTGGAAACTCAAGTGACATGGGCAAGATTGCCTCTCTTCCATAGACAAGTTTGAATGGAGAGTTACCTGTGGATCTCTTGGGAGTTATCCTATTAGCCCATAAGGCTGATTTTAGTTTGGTATGCCAAGACCTCTGATTCTCATCAAGAGTCCTCCTAATGATCCTCAACAAGTTCTTGTTTGTAGACTCGGCCTGGCCATTACCTTGAGGGTAATAGTTTGATGAAGTGCTTAGGTAGATCCCGTTCTTGACAGCCCACTCAGTCACCTTGGATCCAATGAATGCCAATGCATTATCTGAGATTATTGTAGCAGGTATACCAAATCTGGTCGCTATCCCCTCATAAAAGTCTAAGATGCTGGACTCATTTTCTTCTTTGAGTGCTACTGCTTCAGTCCATTTGGTGAAGTAGTCCGTGGCTGTCAAAATCCATTTGTGCCCTTGACTTGAATTGGGATTAATGACTCCAATGAAGTCCAAACCCCATTGCATGAATGGCTGGTCAACTGAGATTGGATGCAATGGAAGGGCAGCAAGTCTCTCTTTTCCTATGAAGAATGCACAATTCTTACACCTCTTAATCCATGCATAGCAATCACTAAAAATTTTAGGCCAATAATAACCAGCCTTCATGATTTTTAGAGCTGTCACTCTTGGTGCAAAATGACCACCAGCTGGTCCACCATGGAACTCTTCCAACACCCTATGAATCTGATTTGTGCTAATGCATCTCAAAGAAAGACTCCATTCACATCTTTCTTGAACAAAACTCCATCAACAATGGCATATGGGATAGCCTCGCAATCTGAAGTGTCTTCTTTGGGTCTTGTTCATCTCTCGGGGCATAGGCCTGTGCTTAGGAAGTGTAAGATACCTTGGGTCCAAAAGGAGTGGGGGCAGCATTGTCTTCTTCTCGATGCCACTTGGCTCATGGCTTTCTGACTATCAAAACAGCCTCTTCTTCATTGCATACTTCTTTTTGCTTCCCCAAAACTAGCTGCTCACACAATCCTTTCCCTCTTACCAGCTTGGTGATCTTGATCTCAATGTCATACTCCATGACACGGGTGATCCAACCTGCCCTTTTCTCGTTCAAATATTTGTTGAGTAGGAAGTCCTTAACCCCAGCATGTGAGACCAACAACTGGACCTTGTTGTTCGAGACTAAATGCTTGAATTTCTTCAAGCTTCTTATTACTGCCAGCACATGCTTCTCAATAAAAGAGTACTTCACCTCATAGTCATCTAGGCTCTGGCTGAAGAAGGCAATTGGCTGCTCATCATTATCCTTGTTCTGCTGTACCAAAATGGCAGAAATAGTGTCATTACCTCCAAATGCATAGAGGATGAAATCCTTGGAGAAGTCTGGGTTGATGAGAGTTGGTGCTTGAGAAATGGCTTCTTTGATTGCTTCAAAACTCTCCTTGCCTTCTATTGTCCACTTGAAAGCCATGCTCTTCTTTAACATTTTGGTGATGGGCTTGACAAGGGCTGCAAAATCTGGGACAAACCTCCGAACAAAGTTTATCCTCCCCAAGAAACTCTGAAGGGCTTTCTTGTGGCTTGGCAATGGTAGTGCTCTTATGGCTTCAACCCTCTCTGGATCAATTGCTAATCCTTCTTTGGAGACAATATGGCCAAGGATATTTCCTTCATGTGCAAGAAAGATACACTTTCTAGGATTTAAAGACACTCCAAATCTCCTGCACCTCGTGAAAACTTGTCTCAAATGAGAGAGGTGGTCTGCTGCATTTTTGGAAAAAATAGTGATATCATCAAGGTAAATCAGCACCACGTTGTTAATCAAACCTTTGAATGCCATGTCCATTGCCCTTTGGAAGGTAGCACCAGCGTTGGACAGCCCAAATGGCATTTTCCTGTATGCAAAAGTTCCCCATTTGGTTGTGAAGGTTGTCTTGAACTGGTCTTCCTCCTTCACCATAATCTGATTGTAGCCTGAGTAGCCATCAAGTAGTGAAAACCTCTCGGAGCCAGCCACAACTTGCAAGATTTGCTCCATGGAAGGGAGTGGGTAATGGTCCTTGAGAGATGCTCTATTTAAGTCTCTGAAATCAACACACAATCTGATCTCCCCACTCTTCTTTCTGACTGGAACCAAGTTGGCAACCCAACTAGAATGCTTGATTGGGAATATGATTCTTGACTCAATCAGCTTGTCTAATTCTTTCCTCATGAGAGGCTCCATGTGTGGATTGACTGGTCTTTGTTTCTACCTGACAGGCTTAGTATTTGGATCCAATTCAATGGTATGCTGAGCTAAGTTGGGATTGAAACCTTTCAAATCTTCGTAGCTCCAAGAAAACACATCTGGGAATTCTTGACACAGCTGCATGAATTCATACCTTTCTTGTTCAGTTGTCATCTTTCCAATTTGCAATGGTTTGTTCTCTTCTACCAAGATGGATACTGAATCCTCTCTCTTGACCTGAATGTTTGCTTTCTCCTTTCTAAACTGATCATTGGGATTAAAAATGGACTCCAAAGTGATAAGTCCCTTGGGCAGCTTGTTAGTTCTCAGCTATACCACCTGGTCACCATACTGTTGTTCCAACTTTTCTTGATTCTTAGCTGAGAACTCAGCTTCTTCTTGCAAGAAATGGATGATTTGCTAGTCATTCTCAAACACTTGCCAACTGACATTGTTATCTGGCACTGAAGGCCTCACAATCACGTGGATGTTTGGTTGTACCTTGTCTTTTTGAATGCTTTCCACAATGTCAAAGGCTGCCCCTACTGCTGCAAGCCTGTCAGCAGCTTGATTCTCTTTCCTAGGAATGGATTTGATGCCAAAACCCTCAAAATCTTCCATGAGGTCCCACACCCTGTTCTTGTAGCACCTAAGTAGATCATTATTGGTAGCATGTTGTCCCTTGACCTGATTTACAATCAATTCACTGTCACTAAAGACTTACAAGTTCTTTATTTTCTTCTTGATTTCCCAATGCATCCCTTGCACTAAGGCTTCATATTCAGCAGTGTTATTGGAGCATGCAAATTGAAATCTAAAAGATGAATAGTACTTTACTCCTTGAGGTGAAACAAGCATGGCTCCACCTCCTGCACCTTATCTACTCCTTGATCCATCAAAAAACAGCTGCCATACCTCATTGTCATCTTCATGGTTTGACTTGGTGATGCTAGGAATAGGCTGATTTTCTTCGTGTATGCAATAGACCCCTAGTTTAGATTCTTCCACTTCTTGATAAGGATCAAAAGCATGTACCTTGTTTTCCCATTCATCAAGAGTTAGATCTGGGATGCTTCCAACCTTGGTGTCAGCTTCATCGGTGCTTGGGTGGTCTTCTTGATCAAATGCTAAACAATTGGCGTTGATCTGACTTGGAGTGTAGGGATCAATGTGGAAGTTTGCAATAGGTTCAGACCTGATTGTAGCCTTAGTTCCATACCTCATTCTGAACAGCATGTGTGACCAATCAGCAGACAAATATCCCCCAATCTTGGTTGTGAAGTCCCTTGACAAGCATAGGGCAAAGAGTGGTGGAAGGTCTATGATCGATACATCTTGTAAAACAAAAATTTGGACATGCATGCAAGGTAAGACTCAAGTTTCTAATCACCCCAACTATTGTTACTGTTGTCCCATCCAGCTGCACTACCCCTTTGGATATGGTTTCATACTGGAGCCCTAGCTGATCAGCTATTTGTTTAGGCATCACTGAGCTACTTGCCCCGGAATCTATCATGCAATTGTGCACTAACTGATTTCCAATGATTAATGAAACATAGAAAGGAGGGGGCTTCAACATTTTACCTTGCTGTCCTCCATGATTTCCCTCAGGCTGGGCAGCATTTGTGAGCACTTTCTCTTGCATCTGAACTTGCTGATTCGAAGTTGGCCAGTCCTTCATGGCAGCTTGTAACAAGTCTCTTTGGCCTGGGATAGATAGGGATTCCCACATTGATATATTAACATTTGTCTTCTTCATCTGATCAATGATACTGAATGGTGATGAAGGATCTCTTTGTTGTCCCTTTTCTTGTACATTCACTCCTTGCACGTGGGCAGCAATAACTAGTATTTGAGTTGGTCTAGGAGCTGTTCTTGGCTGCCCTTGTGCATTTGAAATTGGATTTTGCTTGCCAACCATTTGTGGAGCCATGGAAGGTTGTGGATTGGTTGGAGCTAATGGTTGTTCTTCACCCAAATTCCTTCTTTTTGACCTTGTGTTGGCTGCAACACCTTGAGAAACTGCTTGATTCATGCCACATAAATCTTCTGCTTGCCAGTTTACCAATGTGGTGTCATTTGGGGCTGATTGTTGTTGGAATGTTTCTTGTTGTTGGTTGTTTCCTTGACTGCCTTCACCCTCCACACCAGTAGTTGTCACCATTAATGCTTGATTCAAAGCACCATTGAAGCACATAGATTGGTTATGAGGTTCATTGCATGGAAAACACCAATCATACTCTTGAGCAACGTTGTTTTGTGTTGGCACCAATGCCTTAGAGGCAGATATGGCATTAGGATTATAGGGCTGAAATGGTCTATTGGTAGGAGGCCTTGTTTGATTTACATTTGCAGCTGGATTAGGAGGTCTTTGTGGTTGGTATGGCTGCCTGTTAGGCTGAGCTTGGGGCTGGTAAGAAGGTCTAAAACCTTGGGCTTGTTGCCTTTTGAGAGTAACCAGCTCATTGCCTAGGTTTTGCAATTGCTTCATGACTTCTTGAAGCTCATTTGGGGCACTTGGAGATGAAGTAGAAGCTTCATTTGAACTCTGATTTCTAGGAGTGGGAGAAGGAGCCAAATTAGGTGCTTGATTGGTATTTGGACTCTCTAAACTTGGAAACAATGGCATGGGAGGTCTAGGGGCTAGTTTGCTAGCTTGGATCAAACAATTTTCAGCCCTAATGGCAATGCTATAAGCCATAGGGATAGTTATGCCTCCCATGGACTGAATCAACATAGAAATATCAGAATTTAGAGCTTTGAGATAATAGAGAAAAGCACCTTCTATTGTTGGCCTAACTACCACTGGAATTCTCTCCCAAGTCTTTTGAAATCTGAAGTTGAAATTAGTCAGCTATTCATTGGGAGCTCTCTTGATGGTTGTCAGCTACTCCAAAAGAGACAAGTTGTCTCCCTTCTCTCCAAATTGCTCATGAAGTGCTATACACAACTGATTCCAATTTGTGATAGAACCAGCTCCAAGGCTTCTAAACCATTGCAATGCTTTCCCTTGAATGAAGATGCCAAAGAACTTGACACCACTTGCATCTCATTGATTTCATGAATTGCACAAAGGTTAGCAATATCCTTAACATGATCACCTGAGTAGTCTGATTTTCTCCAGTGAAGTATGGAATGTTCTTCAAGGCTGCAATAGGAATTGGATGTTGTGCATTGAGGGCAAGTGGGCTATTTCCTGTGAAGTTGACATAGGGGTTGTTTTGTGCCATTCTAATTGGTCTTAAAACCCTTGTTGACTGAATGAAAGGCCTACCAGGTGGAGGAGTTGAGAGAGTTCTGTTTGGTGGAGATGGAGACCTTTGAATCCTTCTTCCACTTTGCCTTACTCTTGGAGATAACTGCAGATATTCAAACAACACCTCTTCTTCTCCAGCTCTTGACCTTGTAGTGATTCTTCTCATGAGTTTTCAGGCCTGCACTGCTGAAACCAGTTGATTCTTCCCCTTTGGAGTCACCAGATATGCAAATTATAGCTCTTTTCAAGCAAGAAAATTGCAGCAGATGCACATCAACTTTGCTGCAATAAAAATGAGACCTCTAAGGTCCCACCAGTGCACCAAAACTGTTGTTGCAAATCAGCAGCACCCCTGGATGTAAATCAAGGTTCTAAATGATGTTTAGAGCATCCAGTGTGATTGCACAACATGGAAACCTCTCTCCAAGTGTGGGACTTGTGAAAATGAGAGAGGAATCTCCAGATTAGAGGTTGGTTCCTCAAACTCCTCTGATTTAGATCTATATTTTGCACAACTACAGAGGTTCTAATCCTAATTCTACCCTAGATTGCAAGGAGACAGGGATAAAAATGCAAAAATGAAACTAAACTAAAGATGGTGATGCACCAAAAGGAGTGGTGAAACATTTTTGCCATGTAAATAGACACAAATTCATGAAATGCAACAAGGGAAAACATACACAAGCTGATAGATGTAATTAGAGGTCTTAAAATGAAGTAAAACAATACAAACAGAGGACTGAAAGCATTCACAGAGTTTGCACTATCAATTCCATGTAAAAATCTCTTGCATTCCACCATCAAAGAGGTATAAACCTGTTACAAACTGTGAAAAAGGTCTGATTCTTACAACTATCACTTACTGGAGGTGAAAGAAGAAGTTTTCAATGCCAAAAGTGTTCAACATGAAGAAATGAGCCAAATCTGGCTTTTACAGTGCATGGGTCGAGCCTAGGAGAGAGAAAATGTAAAAACATGGGAGCCCATTCCTCATTGATGGAAAATGCATTAAAACAGCATGGAGGACCTTACAAACCCATACCCTATCATTTTTGACCATATTGGAGAAGAATACGACCCATTCTGTATTAAATTTGGTTGTTGAAATGTCATTTCTGGCCATGGACACGTACCAGAACCGTTTTTGAATTTTATCTCTCCAAACTGAACCAAAATTATAAATTGACCATGGAATCATGTAGATAATTTTAACATCTTTCCAATGATATAAAGAACGTGAAAATCCGAGCTCTGGATCAAAAGATATGATCGTTTGAAGATTTAGGGCAAAAACGGCCAAAAATGGATCGGCGGGAAAAATTTTCAAGTTTTACCTCTTTTTTGTCTTTGGAAATTTTTCAAAATTCCCCACGCTCCGCTGGTCGGATGCCACGTGGCAGCTTCCTATTGGCTGCGGGCCTCAAATGGGAAAATTTTCCACAAAAACTCCGCCGAGCCATAACTTGAAAAATATAAGGAGTTAGGAGGCAAACTTTACCTTTCTGGAAAGCTGAGAGAGAGCTCTATCTGATGGTGCCATTTCTAGAAAGCCTTGAGTGCCTTAAAATCAAAAAATGTGGACTGAGGCACAAGAGAGGCAAGAACACAAGGAGTTAGCCACAAAAAATGAGCTGGGGCACATTTTGGATAACATTTCCCTTGTACCTTGAATCTTTATTATGAATGAGATAAGATTTATAGTAGGCTGAGATAGGCTAGAAGGGCATTGCAAGCAAGGAACACAAAAATTAAGAAAAAACCTCTTCACTTAACAGAAAAACCCTCTTCACCAAAACGCCGAAGTCATATTTTTGAAACCCTGTGGATCTAAAAAAAATATTCAGGTGAATGAAACTAGCTTGAGGCTATGTGATTTTTAGATTTTAAAATTGTTCACATATAGAAATTTTAATGAAACCTTGCCTTGTATTTTGCTATTCCATTTTCGTAAAAGAGAGATCACAGATAGAATTTTTTTATGAAACTCTCCCTTTATTTTACTATTTCATTTCTAGAAATGAGAGAGAAAATGAAAAACAAAAAAAAAAATCCTTTGAAACATTTATATGAGATGCAAAAAAAAACCGCAACAAAAAAAAGGCTGAAAAATTCTGCGAACTTGGGCGTATAAGGGTGTTTGTGAACTTCAAATTTTTACCAAAATTCTATGTGATAGACGACTCATTTTCTCTATCCGTTTCTATGTGATGAATCTTTCCTAGTGCCTACAATTCCATGTGTTCCTCCCGAAACTAAAAGGCACGAAAGAATGGCATTTTGGTGAGAAAATGTATGAAAAATGGAGCTTCTACATTTTCTATTCTGAATGATTTGAGATGGTGGAGTGAGTGGGAAATTCAGCGAGCTTGAGTGGGGAGTAAATGAGGGTAGTGTGAGTTGGTTTCCTCTCGTGTCCTCCTAGGTTTTGAGCTATCGAATGTGCCACTCACCACACATGTCACCATAATGTAGTCACCAACACATTAACATACCTTTAACAAGTTACTAACACACAAAGTTTTTATACACCTTAGTTCACTATTTTATAGGTATTTTTATAGAGTTTAGTTTATCTTGTAATGTATATTTTTATTCTTCAATTATTATTTCACCCTAACAACACCTTATTCTTGATTTCATAACCTCAAGAAATACATAATCACCTCTCAAGAAGAACCAACTTCATGAAACTATGGGTATCACTCACCATATTCTTTGTCTCTTTCACTAGCCTTATGTAGTTCATCACCAACCTAGTCAATAGCCATGAATTTTAGTAGTCCTTTACCCCTAAAAATTTTTCAACCTATCACATAAGACCATTCCAACATAGTAATAATCTTTTAAGTGGTTAGAAACAAGTCTTAACTAAAATAGCTTCAAGACTATCCTTAGAAGCTCTCAAAGATGGAATAGTTGTTCCACTGATGAAATGTAGGTTATAAGGCTAATCAACCATGTGTAACACCTTTGATAGCTTTATTTCATTGTCTCTGACTTGTTTATAAAGTCTCTTAGCTTAACTCTTTACTAAACTTTTCCTATTCCACTTTTAGAAAACTTGCTTCTTTACCCTTAAGAAAAGGTCCTTTCTTCAATTAGATTTTTCACATTTCCCAATGCACTACAATGAAATGTTAGGCTTAATTAGTTTTCATTTTACCATCTAGTTATGTGCTCAAAGTTTCAAATGCTAACTCATTCAACAATTCTCTAAACTCTCTTTTTGTGACTTTGACACTAAAACCCTCAACTAGGCTTTCTAAGGACTATTGTAAGACTTATCTCAAGTTTTGGGAGATCTAAATAAATAAGAAGGATATTTTTAAGAACCCTTCAAACCTTTTATTATTCCTTGAAAATTCCACCGATAAACTCCACCAATTTCATATACATCCTTTACAAATTCACCCTTCAAACGAGGTCTCGTGGACGTGTTTGGACCCTTCCACTTCGAGTATCAAGAAAATACATCAAATCCACCCTACAATCTCTGAATTTATTTCAAAATACACAATAATGGTTACTTTTCATGATATGTAGAAAATTTCAAAGTGTTTTGAAATGTTTTAATGGGACAATGGCTAAGCCCTAACTTTGTGCTATCAGACACTTCGAGAAACCCATGAAACTAGATTATGAAATAAATTTCAATATGAATTGACTTGAAGATCTAAAATTATACTAATAACTCATGATAACCCTACCTTCATTATAATATTACTGTAGTGTTAGAAAGATTCAAAGCTTGTATCTTTTCCTTGCTCTCAATGTTGCTCTTTCCCGTAGAATAGTCACAATCACATAAAAAAATTCTTCAAACCTTCTTGATCAACAAAACCACTCACAAAATTTTCAATGGAGTTTATATTGGTTATAAAGTAATTTTTCACCACAAAGTTGTTTGACCAATAATACACAATCAACACTTTCAATGGGAAACCCAGTCTTCTCACTAAGCATGTACAGTCATAACTAAATCTTGCATTCAATTTCTTCAATAGTTATTGTCACAAAGGAAATCAATCATGCAATGATAACAATAAGGGGTAACATTTTCCTAAGATTTAAAACATCTTGTGGATGCATAATAACCATATGGACTCAATTTCATTCTATCCCAACATGCCTTACTCAACCATCTTAGTTAGAATAGACTTTACTCTCAGTCAAGAACTCATGCAATTGGACTAAAAGTCACGATCCTTAATCAAAAGCATTCATTCTCAAATATAAGAAAAGTTTTCCTACTTTCATTTACCATTCAAAACTTTATTCCTTCATAGTCAGTGAGTGATAATCACAATACATAGTTACTTGCAAGAATTAACAATACAAATCAAGACCTTAGCATTTTAAATACTTCTCCAAGTTCCACCTTCCTTGCGCACATAAAAATCAAGTATTCACAGTCATAACATATTATATCTGGTTTTTAGTTGTCATAAGGTTCCATAAAAGTCACTACTAATTATGTTTAATCCTTTCCTTCTCACAAGTTTGATAATCACCAACACATTATTTTCCTCATATTAATACTTAATCTTGCTTATATAGCACAACTCAGTCAATAAAACACATTGCTAACATCCATTCTTTCTCATTGTCCAAATTCTATCAAGACATAAATAACAATAAATTCGTACCATGAAAATATCAGGTCATCTTTCATAAACCCTTCAATATTTACAATTTTGTAAGAAAAAACCCTTGTCTTCATGAAGAGGTATGTTATACAAGTATTTCAAGTTTCCCTCATACATTCATGAGCCTCTCCATGGCTCTTCTCACATTCCAATCCCTATGTACCTTCCTCTCCAATTCCTAACTATCTTCTTCATTCGAGTTCTTCTTCTTTTATCATGAGAAAAGTAGTTACTAGTTTTAACTCACTATGGTTTAGGGTGACTATGATCATGAAAAACTTAGTCACAAAGGTTAAAACACATTATTTTCCCTCCACAAGGTATTAAATTACCTTTTACAAACATTAATAAGCTTTTCTCTTACATAGACCCTTTTTATATCATTTTTGCAATTTCAAATTTTCAAATTCAACTTATGGAGGGAAATTCTTAATTTGAATTTCATAGTGCAAAAAGAGAGATTCTCATGGAATCAAAACACACTAACACATCTAAATGACCCCTTACATCCTAGAGAAATCCAAAACCTTGGTTTATTTTCCATATCATTTATGCTCCCGCATCACGGCGCCTTTTCAGGTATGGGCATTTTTCATGCATGGGCTATCACATGGGGTCATGCAATCTTGTTACCAAGATAGCCATAGGACAATATTCATATGCACATCCACGTGGCTTCACCTGTTAACATGTACACGCACTTTGTCATTATGTCTTATGAGAATAAGGTACTCTTAACTCGACAATTTCCTTAGACTTAATGCCAAATATTTTAGTGCTACAAAGGACATTCAACTTGTTTAACCAGGATATCTCTATCATCCATGTGTACAAACTTAATCCAAGGTGAATCAAGATATAAGGTTGGTCTCTATCTTTTTCATGTCTTGTTATTAGCAGTGTCTCTAGATTATTCCAAGATTTTAAAATTCTAAATATGTAGGATACATAGGAGTGATTCAATAGTTAGTCTTCTAAAGCCGCAAATGATTAGAAGCTATAGTGTTATGCATTTTTATTTATTAAAATCCAATCTTTAATTGGATTTATTGTTTGTGATTGTCAAGTGTAAATTAAATGGTCAAATAGTTTGTTTTTGTCAATAGTGTTTCGTGTTGTGATATAAAGTAATTAAATATTAATTTTAAATTGTTATATTGTCAAAGTGTCTAGTTTGTCAAAATTTGTGAGTCATTTTTAGAAGATTAAAAATTAAATTTTTTTCCTTTCGGAGGAATTTTCGATGTTACCCAATGTCTTGAAAATAAATGATTTCACATTATGGGGGAATAATAAATAATGTGGAAATCATTGAGCTTAATGATCACACTTCGTTGAGTTAGCATCATGAAACACCTGGAGGAAGGGGGCATAGGAGGATGGAGGATAATCAATGTCCTCTCGTCAATCGTCAATGATGAGGTTGCTTCAAGATTGGTGGCAAGTTTGTTTCCGTTGAGTGTTTTTTTTCAATGTTGTGTGAAAATAAGAACAAATACATCATACATGTTCAAATTTGTAATATGTGAGCAGAATTCCTATATTTATTATATGATGTGAAAATTTAGTGGAAAGATAAAAGCACGAGGATAAAGTAGCATTTTGATAATTAGGTTTTTGGTTGTCTGTAAAACCATCCTTATAGGTTTTTGGTTGTCGTATAATACCTTCCTTGTTGTGGTTGTTGGTAAGCCACTAGAAAACCATACTTTGTTTTGGTTGTTGGTAAGCCACTAGAAAACCATCTTTTATTTTGGTTGTTGGTTAGCCACTTAAAACCATCCTAGAGGTTTTGGGTATCTTGAAAACAAAACCATCCGATCATGAGCAAGTAGAGCCGAGCACACTTGCATATGGAAGTGCAATTATTTTTCTCCAATGTTCACACTAAAGGGGAATGTTAGGAACTCATTTACTTAGTGCTCACATTTATATGGATTGAAAAAATAATATAGTGTGAGGATGAATAAATATAAATGGCTTGTTAGTTAAGTGAGAGATAAGATACAAGTTGTTAAAATAGCTCGTATATGTTTAAGTGAGAGATTGTAGGAGCTATTTGTGGAGAACAAAATTCCTTGAATATAATAGTTGTTCCTCTTAATATTTGTAATGTTTGAATGAAGAAATTAATCAAGGGTTTTTGTTGCGTGCTCATCTTTTGAAGCACACATTGATAAACCTACTTTCAAAAATGTTCTACAAACAAATATCAAAGGGTGTGTACTCTATACACTATAAAGGGTGTGTGCCCTATGTGATTAGAAATAATGTGCACCCTTTATAGCACATTGAAATTTCAAAAAGTCACACACCCTTTAAAAACGCCTTTTGAAATAGCATTCACCCTTTTGCAAAGGAAACAAGCCCCTTTAATTTAATTCAAAAGCATGCCCTGTTTCCTCTAAAATAGCCATGGTTTTGGAATTGGAAGATCCAAAGTAACACATACATGCAATAGACTAGCAAGAATGATTTTTTCCAAATTCACGCTCTTTCTATTTTCACAAACATGTTTTTAACATTTTAAAATAGGTAGTTTTATTTAATTTTAAAACTTTATATGAATTCATAGAGTGAAGAACATAATTTTACAATATAATTTTTTAACATTAAATTATATTTTTAATTAATACTTAATTTCTAGATATCATATATCATGATGGGTCTGTAGTTTAGGCATGTTATATTTTTCATTATAACTACTACTTACTAATATTTATCTTTTTATTAGTATCACCAAAGGCATTAGACTATAGGTTTCACATAAACTTAACTAATTATTATTTGCACTTCTTAACCAATTAGAAATCATTATTATTTTTATAAACAAATATACAATTCTCACATTAATAATAAATATTAATAAACTACACAATTTTTAACAAAATAATTACAAAATTATATTTATCTTTAATTTGATTGGCTAATAATTTGAGATGTTATCCAATACAACTCCCAACCTCGTTTGTTTGATGCTTCCACATTGCTATATTGCACAACATTTTTTGTTTGTTGTTTTAGAATATTCCATTAAGTGGGTAATAGTAATTATAATAGAAGGCTTCAACAATTTCAAAACAATGATGATGTCATAAAATTTAGTACACTTTATTTGCACTTGTCAGTTTTCAGGAACCCCAAAGCCGATGTTAAAAATCAGACGTTGGAGAAATACAATGAAGATTCACTGAATTACCTCCGAGAAGGGCCTCTGACATGTCAAATCCTATGCTGCCAGTCGATGAGTTACGACCTTCCTTAAATTTCACTCTGCAGCACATCGGAACTCATCCACATCATCAAAGCCTCCACTTTTGCGCGCAACATTTCTTCACTCTAGAGTTTATTAGAAATCCTGCCATGAAGCTTGACGACATGCATTTCAGGCAACATAAATCCAATAACAAAGTTGTGGACACGTCCATTCTTAGGCGTATGACTTTTGTAGTTCCCTCGAGGATTCCGCAGCTTCGAAATTTCAACAGAAATGGAGGCCTGCCATGGGAAGAATGTCTGAGGAGACGCCCAGAGCTAGAGGCTGGATTAAGCCTGAAAATTTGATGTCCTTAACCAGTTGTAGTGATTCCATCAATTTTGTCTTTAACTGCACTACCACCAACAAGGAAATTATGAAACAATTTTATAGAATTACTTCCAGGCTCCAGCAACGGTGGAGAAGAGGACTGCGAGTCTACGCTATTATCCATAAGTTGGCAACGCCGCCAAAACCATCATGATGGCTCACGAGGGTTTAAACAGTGTTTCATTCCATCATACCACTTTGTTAAGTACAATGCCAATTCTTGAAGGTTTTTGTTGTCATCAATGTAGAGTTTGGTGGTGTCCCTGTACTGTGTACATGTCAAGATTACGTTTTGTATTTGATAAGCATTGAGCTTAACTTGCATATTTCGGGCCATTAGCCATTTCTCTCTCTCTAAATTAAGCAACAGATTTGTATTGAAGACATGTTTTCTCTGAGACATCTACATAGTTTCACCAAAGCAAGTAATAGATTTGTAGTCCAATCGGTTCACCTTTTCTAGTATACTAACAACTTGTATACTAACAATTTAGCTATGGCGGTACTTATTAGCCATGTTGTTTTTGTTTTTGAATGTGTAAAGGTCGACTCTTTTCACAAACCTTTTTATAATTGATATATATGTGTACACATATATGTGTATGTATATACATATATACACAATTATACATACATACCTACATAATTTTATTTAATTTTTAAAAACATTGTATGAATCCATAAAGTGGAGAATATAATTTTCAAGTAGATTTTTAACACTAAATTATATTTTAAATTATTATTTTTATCTAGATAACATACACCATGACTAATTATTATTATTATTATAGTTTATAACATGCATAAAATATTCTCAAGATCTACAACATTTTCTCTATCCATTTGATATCAAAATACACACATGCCTTACAACACATGTTTTTATAATTCATTATAAAAAAATATTAATCCATTGAATAGGTTGTGGTCCAATGGTGCATATGATGGTATAAAAGGTGTTGCCCAGCAATCCACTAGGGTTCTAATCCCAAGAGATATCAAGTAATAAGGGATGAGGTCGGGATCGTGCCCTTGGTGACTTTGACGGAATGGAAACCCCTTAGTCCTTGGTAGCTAAGCCTAAGAATTATGTCCAGCTAATCCCTACAATTTCATATTGATTCATAAATTAATTAAAAAATAAACATTTTATCTATCCATTTAATATAAAAATGATTCATCACTTTGAAAATATATTCATCCTCTTAAATTATTTTAAAGAATTCTTTAGGAAGTATCTCTACACACGCACACGCACACACACACACACACACACACACACACACACACACACACACACACACACACACACACACACACACACACACACACACACACACACACACACACACACACAGGTATATATACATATATTCATATATACATGTATATATACATACATATATAGACACATGCATATAAAAACTCATACAAATGTACATAAAAACACCCACATATGCACACACATGTAATTTTATCTAATGAATTCATTATGTGGAGAACATAATCATGGAAGATTTTAGTGGTGATTATTCTTAATTAGGAAAATAGTAGGAATTTCATAATGTGCATTTGACTATTTGGTTGACTATGTCACTACCCACGCTTTCACCCAAAAACCATAGACATTAATTTGTCCCATGCAAATAACCAATAGATTTATAATCCCAACGTGTTTTTTAAATGGATCGCTACATAATCAACGGATCGGGATTTCATGACATTCTTGGATTGCCCTTAGTCCTTGGTAGCTAAGCCTAAGAATTATGTCCACTAATCCCTACAATTTCATATTGATTCATAAATTAATTAAAAATAAACATTTTATCTATCCATTTAATATAAAAACACATTCATCACTTTGAAAATATATTCATCCTCTTAAATTATTTTAAAGAATTCTTTAGGAAGTATCTCTACACACACACACGCACACACACGCACGCACGCACGCACCCACACACACACACACGTGGTGTATATATACATATATTCATATATACATGTATATATACATACATATATAGACACATGCATATAAAAACTCATACAAATGTACATAAAAACACCCACATATGCACACACATGTAATTTTATCTAATGAATTCATTATGTGGAGAACATAATCATGGAAGATTTTAGTGGTGAATATTCTTAATTAGGAAAATAGTAGGAATTTCATAATGTGCATTTGACTATTTGGTTGACTATGTCACTACCCACGTTTCACCCAAAAACCATAAACATTAATTTGTCCCATGCAAATAACCAATAGATTTCTAATCCCAACGTGTTTTTAAATGGATCGCTACATAATCAACGGGCCGGGATTTCATGACATTCTTGGATTGCCAAGAATTATATGGACCAATTGGTCACAATCGCCTATATTTTAGGGAGAAATTTTGAAATTTGATTAAATTTTCCACTTATATTATACATAGATCTATTTAGTATTTACTCTAAAGAAAATAATTTTTTTATCTTTTTCGATTTGTGAATTTGTGATTTGGGCATTGTTCCAAGTAGTAGAAAAGGATTCAACATATTGCTTACAAAAATTAAATAAATCAAGGTCTTGTAGGCTGCAACATTGTAGTTTACATTCTATAAGTACTTAGTACATGTAAGTCTATTCAATATTGATCTAATTTAAAACCTATTTTCTATCATGTCACTTTTCATTTTTAAATTTGTAACAATGGTTTTAAATAATAAAATGTGTTCATTAGCATTTATAGTGTCCTTAATTTTTAGTGTTTCACAACTCACATCGATAAGGGCAATTTTCAAAAGTGAAACAAAAAATCTAAACATCGCCTTATCTCGGGTAGCACATCACTTTGGCTCAATCCGTAAATGTCAAAATTAGTCACTTATTCAAATTCCATTTAGTGGATGACACTTGTCACTTTTCTAGGCCTAGTGTGGGATCTTCCATTCAAAATGTGGGTGTGTTAGCCCTTCATCATGGAATAGAACCTACATCGTTAATCCTCATATATTGAATTATGTATAAATAATTTCATAACACATACTTTTCCAAGATTCGCTAGTCCTACGTGTATTTTTATATTCATTTTAGGATCAAGTTTGTAAGCCATTGAGATTTCAAACTATAAATGTATGACGTCCAATGGAAAATTGTGCGAGATTGTAATCGTTATCCAAAATAAGCCCATGCTTGTTTTGGTTAACTTTCCTTCATTCTTCCATCCTTTTTCTGAAACATATTTTTGTAAATTTAAAGCACTCAAAAGTTATTGGAGATGGCTTCATCAGATAGGATTTTTATTCCCTTTCCAGAAAGGTAAAGAAGTCCTCCTAACTCCAAATATTTTGAAAGTTATGGCTCGGCGGAGGTGGGATGCAAATTTTGCCCAAGGATGAAGGTGGGTTAGCGAGTTGGCGGAAGAAAACTTGACACTTAGCCCTTTTGGCTAAAAGGTACAAAGTCACAAGCCAGCTCGTAGGCACACAAAGGGAAGGAAGCGAGTTGGCGGAGGTGCGGAGAAATTGTTGGCACTTAGCCCTTTCGGGCAAAAAACTTAAGGGTTCAAATTCGCCACACCCCGCATCAAATTTGATGATGACATGTGGCAACCAGTGCCAAGGTAGGCAATCAGAGAAACAAAAGAAATTTTTCCCTATTTCCGAAGAAGCCGAAGGAGCAAAACTAAACCAAAGTCCCGCATCCATTAGAAAGGTGCCACGTGTCCATTCCATGTCAGCAGAACCTGCAGATCAATCAGAGAGCGCCACATGTTTCGGAGTGACGGGGCCGTGGAGGATTTTTGGAAAACTTTCCAATTTCGTGAAAAAGGGAAAAATTTTAAGTTTGACTCCACCGAGCCCAATAGGTGCCACGTAACCAGCGGAAGTGCGGAGATGTGGAGTGTTTTGGGAAATTTTTTAAAAAACTATAAAAAGTAAAATTTGGGCCAAAGTGGACCCATTTTCAAATCTGATTCAACGCCATTTTTCGACCTAATTCATGCCTTGAAATTTTTGCCTGAATTTATGCCCTGATTTTCCCCTAAATCTTCATATGGGCATATCTTTCAATCGAGAGATAAGATTTGTGCAAAATCAGACTCATTGGAAAGATCTTGATCTCCTCTATGCATTGGAGGCATAAAAACATCATTTTTTACAGGTTTCGAGGAAGAAAAATCTAGAAACATCTTTCATGCCTTTAATGCAAACCAAATTACTTCAAATGAGTCATTTTTTGCTCAATCTGCCATGGTTTCCTTCTCCCACATGCCAAGGATGAAGAATCAACTCGATTTGATGGGAAAAAACCCTAAAATGTCTTCTCACACCATTAAACCAAGATCAGATCACTTTGAGAGCTGCGTTTTGCTAAAATTCATCATTTTTCTTCCAACATGCAAAACAGAAACATAGGAATCGATTTGATAGGTTTGTAGGCCGATTTGAAAGGGATTAATGGCGGATGGTTGAGTTAAATGATCTGATTTTTTCCCTCTTCTGCTTTCTTTCTCTTTTCTTTAGTTATAAATGGAAAGGATTCGATCCTCTGTTTTGTTGGACGTTTTTCTCTTACAGGCTCCCCTTTTATCCTTAGCAAGTGGATTCATGGATTTTCAAACCTCTCATCAAGTACGCAACACATATTTTTTCCTCCTTACCATTGTAATGCATCATATTAAAAATGAGAATGATAATGCATGATCTCAGTGAATGATATTTCGATCCTTTCATGTGTTATTATTGTCTTTTGATCCTTCATTATATCTTGGCAATCTGTGTATGTTTTTTGTTACATTCTTATGATCTATGTTTATTTGCAAAATGTAGTTCATCACTCCTTTGGTGTATCATCGTTTTAGATTAGTTTTGTTTCCCCTTTTTACATCTTCAACCATGTCGCCTTGGTAGTTTTAGAGTAGGAATTTTGAATCAGAACCTCTACAAATATTGCATGCATACACCTAAACAAAGGAGTAAGAACAAAATTCAATCTGGAGGGTTTTCCCCAATTGCAAAGGTCCCACACTTTGGGAAAACTCAATGTTGTGCAATCACACTAAATGACCCACCTGCGACTTTGCATATCGAAGGTCATTTAGGGGGTGTTGTGAGTTTTCACTAACAGCTTTGGCACGCTCGGTGGGAGCTTAGAGGTCTTCATCTTCATTGCAACAAAGTTGATGTCCAATTTTTGTAAGTTTCTTTCTTGAAATAGCCTTGATTTTCACATCTAGTGACTCCAAAAGGATAGAATCAACTGGTTTCAGTAGTCCAAGCTTGAAAATTCATGAGAAGGATCCAAACAAGGTCAAGGACCAAAGAAGAGGGATTGTTTAACTATCTGCAATTATCCACAGAAAGAGGAGAAAGAGGAAGAAGGATTCAAATGTCTCCATCTCCACCAAACAAAACTCTATCAACTCCTCCACCTGGTAGAGCTTTCATCCAATCAACAAGGGTTCTCAGGCCAATCAGAATGGCACAACCCAATCCTTATGTCAACTTTACTGGTAGCAGCCCACTTTCTCTCAATGCACAAAACCTATTTCTAATTGCAACATTGAATAACATCCCATACTTTAGAGAAAATCAGACCACTCCTAGTGATCATGTCAAGGACATTACTAATGTTTGTGCGATCCATGAGATTGTTGAGATGGAGATTGCTATCAAATTGTTAGCATCTTCATTCAAACAAAAATCCTTGCAATGGTTCAAAATCCTAGTAGTAGGCTCTATCCAAAAATGGAACCAATTGTGCATAGCCCTCCATAACCAATTTGGAGAGAAAGGGGACAACTTGTCTCTATTAGAGCAACTGACGACTATCAAGACAACTCCCAATAAGTAGCTAACGAGAATTCTATTTCAGATTTCAAAGAACATGGGATAGAAACCCATTAGAATGAGGCCAATAGCTCAAGGTGTTTTCTTATACTTTCTCAACACTTTAAATTCTGACATTTCTATATTGATCCAATCCATGGGAGGTGTAATTATAACTACAACTTACAACATTGCCATTAGGGCTGAGAATTGTTTGATCCAAGTGGTAAACTTGCACCTAGGCCTCCTATAACCTTATATCCGAGTTGGGAAGCCCAAGTACTATTCAACCACCTACTTTAGCTCCCATCCCCACTCCTAGAGATCAAAGTTCAAATGAAACTTCTACTTCATCCTCTATTGACTCAAATGAGTTTCAAAAGTTATGAAACAATTGAAAATTTTGGGCAATGAGTGGTTACGTTCAAGAGGTAGTACGCTCAAAGTTTTAGGCCTTCTTATCAGCCTCAAACACAACCTAATAGTAAACCATATCAGCCTAATATGCCTTCTAACCCAGCTACAAATCAAAATCAAGTAAGGCCTCCTGCCAATAGACCATTTCAGCCCTATAACCCCAATATTGCATCTACCTCTAAAGCCTTAGTGCCAGGTGTAAAATAATATAGCTTAAGAGTATGATTGGTGTAACCCATGCAATGAACCTCACAACCAAGCTATGTGCTTCAATGGTGCTTTGAACCAAGCTTTGATGGTGACAACAACTGGTGTAGAGAGTGAAGCAAGTCAAGAAACAAACCAAAAACAAGGGACATTTGAACAAGATACAACTCCAAATGAGACTACACGTGTGAATTGGCAGGCTGAAGATTTTTATGGTATGAATCTAACACCTTCTCAAAGTGTAGCAGCTAACACATGATCAAAGAAGAGGAATATTGGTGAAGGGCGGTCATTAGGCCCAAGTGATTCACAACCTTCCATCACTCCACAAGGTGTTGGCAAGCAAAATGTAGTTCCAAATGTGTAAGGACAGCCCAAGCCACCTTCTAGACTAGCTCAAATACCAGTTTTTGTAGCCCATGTACAATAAAAGAGTGTGTAGGCTAAAGGGTATAAAAGAGATGGTTCATCCCCATTTAACATCATTGAACAAATGAAGAAGACCAATGTGAACATATCTATGTGGGGGTCACTATCCATCCCGGCCAAAGAGACCTACTACAAGTTTGTCATGAAGAATTGGTCAACCTCAAATCAGCAAGCTCATATGCAAGAGAAGGTACTCACAAATGCTACTTAGCCTGAGGGAAAGCTTAGAGGACAGCAAGGTAAAATATTGAAGCCCCCTCCATTCTATTTTTTATTGATAATTGGGGATAAACTAGTACATAATTGTATGATTGATTCTGGGGCAAGTAGTTTTGTGATGCCCAAGAAAATAGCTTATCAGTTGGGCCTTCAATATGAATCCATATCCAAGGGAGTGGTGCAATTAGATGGGACAATAGTAGCAGCATTTGGAGTAATTAAAGATTTGAGCCTTACTTTGCATGCATGCCCCAATGTCACTGTTTTACAAGATGTGTCAGTGATAGATTTTCCACCATTCTTTTCCATATGTTTGTTAAGGTATTTCACAAATAGAATTAGAGGGTACCTATCTTCTGATTGGTCACACATGCTATTTAGGACAAGGTATGGAGCCAAGGCCACAATCAGGTCTGAAGTTATTGCAAACTTTCACATTGAACCTCATACTCCAAGCCCAATCAATGCCAATTGTCCAGCGTTTGATCAAGAGGATTATCTAAGCACACATGAAGTGACACTAAAGTTAGAAGCATTATAGATTTGACTCTTGATTAATGGGCAAGCAACGCATATGCTTTTGATCCCTACAAGGAAATAGAGGAATTTGAACTAGGATTCTATTACATGCATGAATAAAATCAGCCTCTTCCTAGCATCACCAAGCCAAACCATAAAGATGACAATGAGGTATCGCATTTGTTCTTTAATGGATCAAGAAGTAGACAAGGTGCGGGAGGATGATCTATGCTTGTTTCACCTCAAGGCATTAAGTATTATTCAGCTTTTAGATTTCAATTTGTATGTTCCAACAACACTGCTGAATATGAAGCTTTGATACATGGATTGCATTGGTCAAGGAAGAGAGGCATCAAAACTTACAAGTATTTGGTGATAGTGAGTTGATTGTTAATCTAGTTAAAGGACATCATCTTGCTAAGAATGACCTGCTCAAAAGATATAGGAATAGAGTGTGGGATCTCATTGAGGATTTTGAGGGTTTTGGCATCAACTCCATCCCTAGGAAAGATAACCAAGCTGATGATAGGCTTGTAGCAGTTGGAGCAACTTTTGATGTTGTGGAGAGTATCAAAAGAGATAAAATGTAGTCAAACATCCATGTGATTGTGAGTCCATCAAAGCCGGACAATAATGCAAGTTGGCAAGTTTTTGAGAGTGACCAACAAATCATCAATTTCTTGCAAGAGGAAGCTAAGTTCTCGGCCAAAAGTCGGAAAAGTTTTGACAGAGTATCGTGATCAAGTGGTACAGCTAAGAACTAACAAACTACCAAAAGGACTTGTGACTTTAGATTCTATCTTCAATCCTAATGATCAATTTAGGAAGGAGAAAGCAAACATCCAAGTCAAGGGAGAGGATTCAGAGCCCATCTCGGTTGGAGAAGGCAAGTCACTTAAAATTGGTAAAGTGGCAACCGAGCAAGAAAGGTATGAATTCATGCACCTTTTCCAAGAGTTCTGGATGTATTTTCTTGAATCTTTGAAGACTTGAGAGGTTTCAATCCCAAGCTAGCTCAACACACAATTGAGCTAGATCCAAGTGCTAAGCCCATCAGGCAAAAACAGAGAATGACCAATCAACACATTGAGCCTCTCATAAGAAGGAATTGAATAAGTTAATAGAGGCAAGTATCATATTCCCATCAAGTATTCAAGTTGGGTTACAAACTTGGTTCTAGTTAGAAAGAAGAGTAGAGAAATTAGGTTGTGTGTAGACTTTAGAGATTTGAATAGAGCATGCCTCAAGGATCACTACCCACTTCCTTTTGTGGAGCAAATTTTGCAAGTTGTTTCGGCTCTAAGAGGTTTTCATTGCTAGATGGTTATTTAGGGTATAATCAAATCATGGTAAAGGAAGATGGTCAGTTCAAAACAGCCTTCACCACCAAATGGGGAACCTATGCATATAGAAAAATGCCATTTGGGTTGTCTAACGTCGGAGCTACTTTCCAAAGGGCAATGGATATGGAATTTAAGGGATTGATAAACAAAATAGTGCTGATATACCTAGATGATATTACTGTATTTTCTAAAAGTGCAAAAACCATCTTTTCATTTGAGACAATTTCTCTAAAGATGTAGAATATTTGGAGTATCCTTGAATCCCAAAAAATGCATATTCCTAGCTCATGAAGGCAAGCTCCTAGGCCACATTGTTTCCAAAGAAGGGTTAGCAATTGATCCAGAGAGGGTTGAAGTAATAAGAGAATTGCCATTGCCAAGTCATAAGAAGGCTCTTCAAAGTTTCTTGGGAAGAATCAATTTTGTTCGAAGGTTTGTTCCAAACTTTGCAGCCCTTGTCAAGCCAATAACTATGATGTTGAAGAAAAGTGTGGCATTCAAATGGATAGCTGAAGGTAAGGCAAGTTTTGAGGCAATCAAAGAAGCTATCTCATGAGCTCCAACTCTCATTAACCCATATTTCTCCAAAGACTTCATCCTTTATGCATTTGGCGGTGGTGATATAATTTCTACAATTTTAGTACAACAAAATGAAGAAAATGTAGAGCATCCAATTGCTTTCTTTAGCCAAAGCTTGGAGGACTATGAAGTAAGGTATTCCTTTATTAAGAAGCATGTTCTTGCGTGATTAGGAGCTTACGAAATTTAAGCATCTAGTTTCAAACAACAAGGTTCAAAGCTGTTGGTTTCTCATGTGGGAGTTAAAGACTTCCTCCTTAACAAAGATCTAAATGAAAAACATGTAGGGTGGATTAATCGTGTCATGGAGTATGACATTGAGATCAAAGTCACCAAGTTGGTCGAGGAAAGGGATTGTGTGAGAAATTGGCCTAGATTCAACCAATTGAAGCAAGCAAAAAGAAGATTGTTGTTTAAGTTTTGCAAGATAGCCAAGAACAAAGATATTTTCAAGAGGAAAATGGTGGTGTGCTCACTCCTTGCTAGACCTAAGACATAATGCAATTCTTACAAATAGTCCTATGCTCTTTAGAGATGAAAAATCTAAAAGAAGACACTTCATATTGCAGGCTATTTCATACGCACTTATTAATGGTGTCTTGTTCAAAAGGGATATCAATGGAGTGTTACTTGAGATGCATTGGGACAAATTAGAATGAGAAAATGTTAGAAGAGCTCCATGGTGGATCAGTGGGGGTCATTTTGCTCCAAGAGTGATAGCTCTCAAGATCATGAAGACTAGTTATTATTGGCCCAAAGTGATTAGTGATTGTTATGCATGGATCAAGAGGTGCAAGAATTGTACATTCTTCATAAGAAAAGAGAGGTTAGCAGCAATTCCATTGCACCCAATCTTATTTGACCAGCCATTCGTGCAATTGGGTTTGGACTTCATTGGATTCATTAATCCAAACTCAAGCCAAGGGCACAAATGGATTCTAATAGTAACATACTACTTCACCAAATGGACTGAGGCGGTGGCACTCAAAGAGGCAAATGTATCTAGCATTCTAGAATTCTATGAGGGGATAACAACCAGATTTGGTATACCTGCCACTATAATATCAGATAATGCATTGGCATTCATATGATCAAAGGTAACCCGAATGGGCTGTTAGAAATGAGATCTATTTGAGCACTTCATCAAATTATTACCCTCAAGGTAATGGCCAAGATGAGTCCACAAACAAGAATCTATTAAGGATCATCAGGAGGACTCTTGATGAAAATCAAAGGACTTGATACACTAAACTCAAATCAGCCCTATGGGCTGATAGTATAACTCCCAAGAGATCCACATGTAACTCTTCATTCAAACTTATTTATGGGAGAGAGGCAATCTTGCCTATGTCACTTGAGTTGCCAACATTGGAACTCATGAAGCAATTGGAATTGTTAGAGTTTGAACCCATGGAGGTTAGATATGTAGAATTGATGGAACTCCAAGAAATTAGAGAGCATGTAGCCCAAACAATGGAGAAGGACCAAGCTTTGATCAAGAGAAGCTTTGATAGGAAAGCTAAGGCTAGAACTTTCCAAGTTAGAGATTTAGTGTTGAAATGGGATGCAGACTGAGCAAAGCCAGAAAGGCATTAAAAATTTGATGCCATTTGGAGTGGTCCCTACATAGTCACAAAATCAAAAACAACAATGCCTTCCAATTGTCTACATTGGATGGTGAGGAACTGCAGATTCTAGTTAATGGAATCCATCTAAAGCATTGCTACTAGAAGGTAAACTTCTCACCTTGTACATATTAGCTTAGATTCTTCTTTCATTCCTCCAAGTGATTATGCACATTTTTTTAGTTGTAGCTTAGATTTACTATTCCCTAAGTTCTTTGGCATAGGATTTGTTGCCCCAAGGATGCATCTTTTACAGATCATGTTCCAGGTCAAAGTAATTTTCTACTCTCACAATCTTCATCTTAGAGATTTTCTAATGAATTGAGAGTAACAAGTAGTTAAGTTCATGACTCCATTTCCCAATGGATTGCTTTAGATAGCTGTTCACTTCATCTAGCAAGTAGATGACCCCTCTGAGTCACCAAAATTGTTATCCAAAATAAGCCCATGCTTGTTTTGGTTAACTTGCCTTCATTCTTCCCTCATTTTTTTGCAGGAAGATTTTTACAACTTTAAAGCACTCAAAAGTTCCTGAAGATGGCTTCATCAGATAGGATTTTTCTTCCCCTTTCCAGAAAGGTAAAGAAGTCCTCCTAACTCCAAATATTTTGAAAGTTATGGCTTGGCGAGGTGGGATGCAAATTTTTCCCAAGGATGAAGGCAGTTTAGTGGGTTGATAGAAGAAAACTTGACACTTAGCCCTTTTGGGTAAAAGGTGCAAAGTCACAAGCCAACCCGTGGGCCCACAGAGGGAAGGAAGTGAGTTGGTGGAGGTGCAGAGAAATTGTTGGTACTTAGCCCTTTTGGGTAAAAAAATTAAGGGTTTGAATTTGGTGCACCCCCACATCAAATCTGATGATGACACGTGGCAACTAGGGCTAAGGTAGGCAATTAGAGAAATAAAGGAAATTTTTCCCTATTCTGAAGAAGTCAAAGGAGAAAACTAAACCAAAGTCCCACATCCATTAGAAAGGTGCCATGTGTCTAGTCCACGTCAACAGCACCCGTGGATCAATCATAGAGTGCCACGTGTCTCAGAGTAGCAGGGTTGCGGAGGATTTTTGGAAAACTTTCCATTTTCGTGGAAAAGGGAAAAAATTTAAGTTTGACTTCGCCGAGCCAATGGGTGCCATGTAACTAGTGGAAGTGTGGAGATGTGTAGTGTTTTGGGAAATTTTTACAAAAGTGCAAAAAGTAAAATTTGGGCCCATGGATCCATTTTCAAATCTGATTCACCGCCAATTTTTGACCTAATTTGTGCCTTGAAATTTGTGCTTGAATTTATGCCCTGATTTTTCCCTAAATCTTTAGATGGGCATATCTTTCAATCCAGAGATCAGATTTGGGAAAAATCAGACTCATTAGAAAGATATTGATCTCCTCTATGCATTGGAGGCATAAAAACATCATTTTTGTAGGTTTCGAGGAAGAAAAAGCCAAAAATATCTTTCATGCCTTTAATGCAAACCAGATTGCTTCGAATGAGTCATTTTTTGCTCAATCCGCCATGGTTACCTTCTCCCACACACCAAGGATGAAGAATCAACTCGATTTGATGGGAAAAACCCTAAAATGTCTTCTCACACCATTAAACCAAGATCAAATCTCTTTGAGATCTTCATTTTGCTAAAATTCATCATTTTTCTTCCAACACACAAAACAAAAATAGAGGAATCAATTTGACAGGTTTGCAGGCTGATTTGAAAGGGATTAATGGTGGATGGTTGAGTTAAATTATCTAATTTTTCCCTCGTCTTATTTCTCTCTCTACTCTGCTTGATTATAAATGGAAAGGATTGGATCCTTTGTTTTTTTGCACGTTTTTCTCTTGCAGTCTCCATTTTTCTCCTTAGGAATTGGATTCATGGAGTTTCGGACCTCTCATACAAGCCGCAGCACATATTTTTTCCCCTTTTCATTCTAATGCATCATATTAAAAATGGGAATGATAATGCATGCTCTGTGAATGATTTTGGATCCTTTCATGTGTTATTATTGTCTTCTAATCCTTCATTATATCTTGGCAATATGTGCATGTTCTATGTTACATTCTTATGATCTGTGATTATTTGCAAAATAAAAGTTCATCACTCCTTTGGTGTATCACCGTTTTAGCTTAGTTTTGTTTCCCCTTTCTACATCTTCAACCCTGTCTCCTTGGTAGTTTTAGAGTAGGAATTTTGAATCACAACCTCTGCAAAAATTGCATGCATACACCTAAATAGAGGAGTAAGAACCAGCTTCAATCTAGAGAGTTTTCCCCAATTGCAAAGGTCCCACACTTTGGGAAAACTCAATGTTGTGCAATCACACTAAATGACCCAATTCTGGACTGCATATCAAGGTCATTTAGGGGTCTTTGTGAATTTACACTAACAATAACATGTATTTATATGTGAAATCATCTCGATGTTGCTAAGGAAACTCTACAACTTTAATCAAATATTTGAGTGTCCCAAGAACAGGTAAACAAGATTAAGACACGTAGCTTACGTGGCTTCATCACATTTATTTGACTACCAATGCATTGATGGAACTTAATGTAGGAACTTGAGAGACACAAACATGTAAGATGAGGACATGTGGCGAGATCCCATTACTAAAACTTCCACCTCACCATTCGGGCTTCATGTATGAAGGTTAGTAGTCTGAGAAACCAAGGTTTCAACATGTGGCAACATCTTGATCAATAAGTTACCATCATATCACCTTTTCCAAAGCATATAGAGCATGGGGATGCATATGAATATGATTGTGCCACGTGTGCAATCATCTACTCTACATTCAAAATTCATGGAAAAATTAAATACGAAGCATGATGTTATTTTTATGGTGTTGTCATTGGATATTTTCAAACACGAGTTAGATTTGATGGTTACATACCATTAAATATTTCTGGATAAATTAAAATCTTAAAACTTTTGCAAACACATGAAGAATAGAGAACAAAGCACTAGAGATTTTGAAGCAATCCATTATAATGAAAAACCTCAAAAATGAAGTCGTTAACATAGATAAGAAAATAGAGATAATAAAGGAGTTTGAACAAGGAGAATCACTATCTATTGATGCTAAGTGGGGTGAAAGAATAGACATGGGAGTGAAAGGTGTTATGACCCACTCAACATCTTGACTAACACCACATTTTTGGAGGTAAAGGGTGGAGCTAAACAACCTTGTGCTCACTAGGTATGGTATTAACCCTTCCTCATGACTCGAGATGGGATCACATTTTTCCATGATCCACCTATTATAGTATTACTAATGGGTAAGTACACCAAGATGATGGACAATTAAGTGGACATAAACACCCAAAATTTAGGTATTGTGGCGCAGTTTTAAATTGCTCTCACGTAACTATTTTACAAGCTCGGTGATTTCTGAACCTAAAACCGCGATCATGGTTTTCAAACCATGATCGCGGTCCTCTGAGACAAAAAATAGACCCGTGACTCCTCATTTTCCCTCATTTTTCCTTTCTAACCGTGATTTCTCCTAGACCTTTGGCACTCACGCTTTGAATACCCCCTAAAAATTACTTTTTGAACTTGTGGATCACGATAGTTTCAACCATGCCACCAAGACAAAGAGGTAAGCCCTTGATTTTGATCAATTTGTTTGCATTTTAGGTTATTTTTGTGATTTTCATGGGTTTTTCAATTTTTTGTTTATGTATACAATTTTTTGTTTTATTAGTTTCTTGGCAAGCTCGTAATCCTGCAAACCGTTAAAATATTCCTCAAAACCCTCCAAACAATCCTCAAAATGCTCCAAATATTCCGCAATACCCTCCTTCAAACATAGATCTGCCTCTTGTGGCTCCTTCTATCCCCACGAACCAATAGGAATACAAGCTAATATCACTGGAAAATATGAAAAAATAAAATTTCCATTGAGAACCTTATTCAGAATATAAGACAAAATCATGCCACAAATCCGTCTGCATGACTTTAGCCAACACATTGCAAACATTGATTGGCAAATTTGACTCCACAACCAACCAAATAGACAGATGGAATACCTTTAGAGGTGATTGTAGGTAGTGGTATGCAAATAAATTATCCCATGTGGCCATAAAAGACAAAAAAATAGAAAAGACCGCATTTGTGCATTATTTACTGACCCAAGAACCAATGCCCCGCAATTACTTGTAAATGCAGTTCCCAATCCATTGGTGCCACGATGACCGAATCAAGAACAATTTTGGGACCGATGGTGGATGAATTTTACTATCCACCATGCAACAATAATGATATTCCCCTCTTCATGTTTAATGAGGTCCCAAATTATTTTGACTTTTCTAATTTTTATGGGCGAGGTGGCGGCTCTGCAGTGAGTAGACTGGTGCACGCATAGGCCAACCAAACTGACTATGTTGACACATCCGGGTGGCAAGGTAAATGCTAGAGAAGGTGTCGTTTTGGTGCGCGATAACGTCGTTGCTTCCGGGATACCTCGTTTAGGTGTAGTCCCTTAAGAGCCCTAAGACCAAAAAAATGTTCAACTTCGACGGGTGGCTACGTAGACTCCGTGGCACCTAGAGATGTCTTGTCTGATCCTACACCTCAGCGTAGGGACCCTCTACAATAGCTTGTCTTGGTTTTTTCCTTCTCTAATCGGTGCTCTCACTTCCCTATTGTTTGCAAATGCACCTAATAGTGTAGTTTGAGACAATGTAAGGTTGTCAAATAGTATATTTTGCAAACGGTGGGTCATGGCACCAAACCGACTATGCACATGCATAGGGATGGTCTTGTAAACACTTGGGAGGTGTCTTTTTAGTTCTCTAAGCTCCATGTCCTTCTGGGCTACCTCCTCTGAGCCAAGAATGCCCTCTATATGTACATAAATCATTGTTAATTGCTTCTCTTTTCTTGTAAAACAATGAAAGCTTCTCTTAGCTTTGAGAATTTATAATTCTCTACTAATAGTGCCAACCACGTGAAGGTGGAAGCTTTTCTGGCACCACTAACTTGTATATAAAAGTTTCAGTCAAAGAAATTTAAGTTTCAAATCAAAACCATACTAGATATATACAAAATACACAAACTTAAATTTATCTTCTAACAAACAAATTTATATATACCAAAGAAATTATATATACAAACATGAGCATTGTAAATTCATTCTAATGAACCATCAGGATAGGATCTACTCTGAATAGCAGATAGAATTGTTTCATGATCTAAGTCTCAAACCTTCCAAAGAATCTTGTTATTAGGCCTTCCTCGATATCTATATAACTGAATATTTGTCGTTAGAACTAGATGCGAATATAAGAGTATTTTCATGTGTGTCTCAAAGTCTTCAAACACCCAAACAGAGGAGTTTTTTAATGGATACTATTGAATCCAAGTTCCAGTAACTACCATTGACCCTATAGGGTACTCAATATCTTTGCCATCTATAACAAGAGAAGTCAACTTCTTTCTTTCCTCGATGCAATGACATAAGAAATAGTCTGTTCCTTCTTCATTATCTTTTGTCACAATAACTACAAACACATGTCCTACAAAAAAGGTTTCAACTCAAATTTAAATTGTACATATTAAAATTTCAATGGACATAACTCAATACAAAAATTGTAAATAACCATAAATACCTTGTCGCACCAAAATCAAAATTTCGTCAAAGTCCTTGGATGTTGCAACTTCATCTATAGAAATAAGTCATAATGCTTATGGAGGTTGATAACTAGGAAGCGAGTTAGAGGCCTACAAATCCATCCATCCACCCATTCTTATGAATCACACTCAGCAGTGAAAAATTCGATACAAGATGCACAAAAATATGTCAACTTTCTTGTCCATGTGGCCCACGAAGTAGTGTCTGAGCTACAAAATGAGTGCATATCACTGGACCCAGTGAGTGTCATACAATCCTCATAGTTAGAAATTTGTTTTTCCTCTATCAACCAAAAATATTTACGAATTGTGGAAATTTCTTGAGAACCTCGGGCCATGTTGTCAATACACCATTCCATTATGCTCTTTGCATCTTTCAATTTAGCACCATCTTTGTACTTCAACTCTTCTCTTGTAAAAGCTCTTTTCACACATGCCCCTACACCGTCATGCTCTCCTTTTCCATTTCTAGCCTTAGTGAAACTCCAAATATATTACACACCCATCTTGATGTGCATCCTTCTCATCCAATAAAACATTCGTGCATTATTAAAATGAGACGTGTAATTATCTGACCATATATAATGTTGTTTGAAGTGGATGTCCCTATCAAACAAGTTTCCATAAAATAACTGGAAACACCCTTGCAAAAATTTAGTAGAATGAGTATGATCATCACTGATATAAAAGTGGTACTCTCTTAAAAAAATTGATCATTCTCTGTACTATCAAGAGAATGTATAAATGTTATATGCACAAAAATGGCAACTTGTACTGAGTTGTAATATTATGATTGAACCTCCATTTTTGGTTGCAATGTGTAATTCTTTGCAAAATCGACCACTGAAACAATAGTACTAATAGGAAATGTTTCTTTACATATCTTGAACTGTTCATCCAACCATCAAGCTTTGTGTGTATGCCTAGCATACTCATAAATAATTTCATCCTTAAATTTTCTCATAAATTAAAAAAGGCATATGTTTTATAACTAGCTCACACCATTTAGACTCTTTTCCATCTTTCAACTAGTATGCAACTGATTTATATTTATCAAACTCAACTAAATTATTTCCTATTGCACCTTCAATTTGCTCATGGATGCAACTTTCCAATTTAGGTAATCCGCCACATGTACCACAACTTCCATCTAAACAATCCTGACTATAAAAAAATTGTCCAACTTCTTTTTCACAAAATATTGTAGGAATGAAATCCCTGGTAGATATTGATGGAAATTGAACACCACATTCTGATAACATAGTTTCAGAATGCAAAATAGAATAAATACATAAAAATTTAGCATAATGCATAGCAAATTCAACATGTTGCCTATAACAACAAGTGTGAGCAAGGTTGATTTTCACATATAATGGTTTTAACATTTCAAAAAAACGTTAACTAATTTTAATTTCCGGATGCTCTTATTCAAACTTATGAAAAACTTGAGTTTGAGTCATATCTAAGAAATGCTTTGGATGTGGTTCACAATTAAAAGAACCAACTCTCTTTACAACATCTCTTGTATTAGGTGAAACTCTAGTGTTATCATGCCAAAATTGAATAACAACTTCTCTTATAGCATCGTATTATATTTGTCCTTACCCGGTGCTCTAGCAAAAAGGCCCAAAAATGGTGTTATTGAGTGATTGAAGGATATTACATCTTTTAATTACTTTCATTATATTTTTCAATTAACTTGCAACATTCAACTTGTTTACGTATTCAAATGTTGTTTTTTTAATTCACTTATAACACTAGTAGCAAATACACGACATACAATATTACTATCCCTAGTGCATCTCTTGACACCAACAATGTGATATGCATCATGAAGGTTTTCAACAATTGTAGAGGTTTGACCACATATATTAGATGTTGTCAATCCTAAGGTGTTTAATGTAGGTCTCATTTTATTCAATTTCATCAAACTAACCAACAACTGACATCTTTGGGAATCATTTAAAATTTCAAAATGATTATCCCAAATTTCAGTGGCTTTTCTTCTGATTTGTCGTTCAAAAGTTTGTCACACATTGGTTTCAAAATGTTTTCATCAATTTCAAGAAAATAATTAGGTTTCTAACAAAAAATCCTAGGAGCTGTTTTTGTCAAATTTTGTCTCTGTCTCTGCTTTCAACTTGAATTTATTTATTCACATTTTCATTGTCTCCTTCAATTTCAACATTTGATACATCACAAGTAATTAATTCTTCTTGACATTGGCGGTAAAATGTTCATCACGATTATTTAATTCAACTTCAACATTGATAGTAGAAACATTATTGTTATCCAAAATAATCCCCCGCTTTTTTAGCTAACTTGTCTTCATTCTTTCCTTCCTTGTTCCTCAGTCAAATTTTTACACATTTCGAGCACTCAAATTTTCTAGGTATTGCTTCATCGGATAGAGAATTTTCTTCCCTTTCCGAAAGGTAAAGAAGTCCTTCTAACTCTTTGTATTTGCAAGTTATGGCTCGGTGGAGTTTGAAGGAAAATTTTCCCAAGGCGGGCCAGCGGGAAATTTTTTTGCAATTAGCATTTTGGAGTCAAGGGGTCAAAGGGAAAATTTTGGCACGAAATCCTACAAGGAGATCAAAAGACGCCATGTGTCTGTCAACGGCGGGGGGTTGGGGCAGCGGAAGGACTTTGGAATTTTTTCCAAAGTGGCTAGCATTGCAAAGGTAAAAAGTGGAGCACATCCCCGCCAAGCAACCAAATGGTGCCACGTGTCCCGAAGTCGCAGAGGCGTGGAGTTTGTTTGGAAAATTTTCCAAATTCGTAAAAGGGGTAGAATGATCGTTTGAACTGCGGATCAACCAAGGGGCACCACATGGCAGCGGAGGTTGGGCGGCAAAGATTTTTGGGGAATTTTTCCCAATTCAAAAAAGGAGGGAAAAAGTTCAAATTTTGGCCCACGAACCCTAATTTTGCCCTAATTTCACCTATTTTTCCCTAAATCTTTAGAGGGCCATATCTTTTGATCCAGAGCTCAAAGTTTTGCATTTTTTTATATCATTAGAAAGTTTTTTTAATTCTCCACCCAATGGACTATTCAATTTTGTTTTTTGGTGGAGTTTGGTGGGAGAAAAATGAGAAAACATATCTGGCATGTAAAAAATACAAAACTGACATCCAACTACCAAAATTAATGAAGTATGGGTCGTTTTTTGGATCTGCAAAGCAATGTACTTTGGCATATGGGTTTGTCCATGAAGCCCATCACTTTACAAGTGAAATTGAAGGGATTTGATTGGTGGTTGAGCTCATAAATCAATTTGCTTATGTTTTTGCTTTTCCTTGGTTACCTTCGCCATTAAAAGCCAGTTTTGGCTCATTTGTAAAGGGTTGGATGTTTTTTTCTTGCAGACTCCCCTCTTCCCCTTGGCATGTGAATTTAAGGAGTTTCAAACCTTCCATGGAGATTGTGGCACGTTTTTGCCTCTCTACCATTGTAATGCATTGTATTAAACTTGGGAATGGTAATGCATGTTTTGTGAATGATCTTCCAATCCTCTCATGCATTTATCATTGTCTTCTAATCTTTCATTATATTCTGGCAATCTATGCATGCTTTGGTGTTACATCTCTATGATCTATGTTTATTTGCAAGACAAAATTTCATCACTCCTTTGGTGTATTACCATTTTTACTTAGTTTTGTTTCCTTTTGCATCCTTTATCTTTGTCTCCTTGGAATTTAGAGTAGGATTTAGCATTTAACCTCTGCAAAGATTCATGCATACACCTAAAAAGAGGGGTAAGAACCAACTTTCTTTAGAGATTTTTCTCACATTGCAAGGTCCCACACCTTAGAGAAAACTCAATGTTGTGTGCAATCAAACTAAATGACCCAATTATGGACTACGAATCAAGGTCATTTAGGTGGTGTTGTAGATTTGCATTAATAGTTTTGGCACATCCAGTAGGACCTTAGAGGTCTCCATATTCATTACAACAAAGTTGATGTGCAATTGTTGTAAGTTTTTTGCTTGAAAGAGCCTTGATTTACACATCGGCAATTCCAAAAGGGTAGAATAAATCTGGTTTCAATAGTCCAAGCTTGAAGATTCATGAAAAGAATCCAAACAAGGTCAAGGACTAGAGAGAAGGATTGTCTAACTATATGTAATTATCCCAGAAAGAGGAGAAAGAGGAAGAAGGATTGAAGGTCTCCATCTCCACCAAACGAAAATCTATCAACTCCTCCACTGGTAGACCTTTCATCCAATCAACAAGGGTTCTCAGGCCAATCAACATGGCACAACCCAACCCTTATGTAAAATTTATTAGCAGCAGCCCACTTGCTCTAAATGCACAAAACCCAGTTCAATTGCGGCATTGAAGAACATCTCATACTTTACTCGGAGAAAATAAGACCAATCCTAGCGATCATGTCAAGGACATTGCTAATGTTTGTGCAATCCATGAGATTGTTGAGATGTAAATTGTTGGCATCTTCATTCAAAGGGAAAGACTTGCAATGGTTCAGAGCCTTGATGAAGGCTCTATCCAAAATGGAACCATTTGTACATGACCCTCCATAACCAATTTGGAGAGAAAGGGGACAACTTGTCTTTATTGGAATAACTCGACAACTATCAAGAGAGCTCCCAATGAGCAGCTAATAGACTTCAATTTTATATTTCAAAGAACATGGGATAGAATCCCATTGGTAGTGAGGCCAACACTCAAGGTTCTTTCTTATACCTTCTCAAAGCTTTAAATTCGACATTTCTATGTTGATCCAATCCATAGGATGTGTAACTATACCTGCAGACTTACAACATCACCATTAGGGCTGAGAATTATTTGATCCAAGCCAAAACTTACAGCTAGGCCTCCTATGCCGTTATATCCGAGTTGGGAAGCCCAAGTACTAGTCAAGTACCTACTTTAGCTCCTATTCCCACTCCTAGAAACCGAGTTCAAATGAAGCTTCTACTTCATCCTCTAGTGCCTCGAATAAGTTTCAAGTAATTATGAAACAATTGCAAAATTTTGGCAATGAGCTAGTTACGCTCAAGAGGCGCAAGAAGCTCAAAGTTTAAGGCTTTCTTATCAGCTTCAAACTCACCTAATAGACAGCCATAGTAGCCTAATAGGCCACCCAACTCAGCTACAAATCAAAGTCAAGTAAGGCCTCCTGCCAATAGACCATTTCAGCCCAATAACCCCAATGTTGCATCCACCTCTAAAGCCATAGTGCCAGTGTAAAATAATATAGCTCAAGAGTATGATTGGTGTTTCCCATGCAATGAACCTCACAACCAATCTATGTGCTTCAATGGTGCTTTGAACCAAGATTTGATGGTGACAACAACTAGTGTAGAGAGTGAAGCGAGTTGAGAAACAAACCAACAACAAGGGACATCTCAACAAGATACAACTCCAAATGAGACTACACTTGTGAATTGGCAAGCTGAAGATTTTTTTGGTATGAATCAAACACCTTCTCAGAGTGTAACAGCTAACACACGGTCAAAGAAGAGGAATATTAGTGAAGGGAAGTCATTAGATCCAAGTGATTCACAACCTTCCATCACTCCACAAGGTGTTGGCAAGAAAAATGTAGTTCCAAATGTGCAAGGACAACCCAAGCCACCTTCTAGACTAGCTCAAATACCAGTTGTTGTAGCCCATGTACAAGAAAAGAGTGTGTAGACTAAAGGGCAACAAAGAGATGGTTCATCCCCATTTAACATCATTGAACAAATGAAGAATACCAATGTGAACATATCTATGTGGGAGTCACTATCCATCCCATGCCAAAGAGATCTACTACAAGCTGTCATGAAGAATTGGTCAACCTCAAATCAACAAGCTCATATGCAAGAGAAGGTACTCACAAATGCTACTCAGCTTGAGGGAAATCTTGGAGGAAATCAAGGTAAAATTTTGAAGCCCCCTCCATTCTATGTTTCATTGATCATTGGGGATAAACTAGTACATAATTGTATGATTGATTAAGGGTAAGTAGTAGTTTCGTGATACCCAAGCAAATAGTCGATCGTTGGGCCTTCAATATGAAGCCATGTCCAAGGGAGTGGTGTAATTCGATGGGATAAAAGTAGCAACATTGGAGTAATTAAATATTTGAGCCTTACTTTGCATGCATGCCCTAGTGTCATTGTTTTGAAAGATGTGCGGTGATAGATTTGCCACCACTCTTTGCCATTTGTTTGTCAAGGGATTTCACAGGCTAGAATTAGAGAGGGTACCTATCGATGATTGGTCAAACATGCTTTTGAGGAAAAGGTATGGAGCCAAGGCCACAATCAAGTCCCAACCTATTGCAAACTTTCACATTGAGCCTCATACTCTAAGCCCAATCAATGCCAACTGTTCATTGTTTGATCAAGAGGATTATCCAAGCGCACAAGAAGCATACCAAATTTGGAAGCATTATAGATTTGACTATTGATGAATGGGAAAACAAGGTACATGATTTTGATCCCTACAAGGAAATAGAGGAATCTGAACTAGGAGTCTATTACATGCATGAAAAAATCAGCCTCTTCCTAGCATCACCAAGCCAGACTATAAAGATGACAATGAGGTATGGCAGTTGTTCTTTGATGGATCAAGAAGTAGAAAAGGTGTAGGAGGGGGAGCTATGCTTGTTTCACCTCAAGGCATTAATTATTATTCAGCTTTTAGGTTTCGGTTTGCATGTTCTAACAACACCTGCTGAATATGAGGCTTTGATACATGGATTACATTGGTCAAATAAGAGAGGCATAAAAAACTTACAAGTCTTTGGTGATAGTGAGCTGATTGTTAATCAAGTTAAAGGATAACATGCTACCAAGAATGACCTACTCAAGAGTTATAAGAATAGAGTGTGGGACCTCATTGAGGATTTTGAGGGCTTTGGCATCAACTCCATTCCTAGGAAAGAAAACCAAGCTGCTGATAGGCTTGCAACAATTGGAGCAACCTTTGATGTTGTGGAAAGTATCAAAAGGGATAAAATATAGCAAGGCATCCATGTGATTGTGAGGCCATCGGTGCGAAAAATAATGCAAGTTGGCAAGTGTTTGAGAGTGACCAACAAATCATCAATTTCTTACAAGAGGAAGTTGAGGTCTCGGCCAAAAATTAGGAAAAGTTAGAAACAACAAAGTGCGGTGATCAAGTGGTATAGCCGAGAACCAACAAACTGCCAAAGGGACTTATGAATTTAGAGTCTATTTTGAATCCTAATGATCAGTTTTGAAGGAGAAAGCAAACATCCATTTCAAGGGAGAGGATTCAGAAACCATCTCGCTTAGAAAAGGCAAGTCACTTCAAATTGGTAAAGTGGAAACCGAGCAAGAAAGGTATGAGTTCGTGTAACTTTTCCAAGATTTCTTGAATGTATTTGCTTGTAGCTATGAAGACTTGAGGGGTTTCAATCCCAAGCTAGCCCAACACACAATTGAACTAGACCCAAGTGCTAAGCCCATCAGGTAGAAACAGAGACCGGTCAATCCTCACATTAAGCCTCTCATGAAGATGGAATTGAATAAGTTAATCGAGGCAAGTATCATATTCCCCATCAAGCATTCAAGCTGGGTTGTAAAATTGGTTCAAGTTAGAAAGAAGAGTGGAGAAAGAAGGTTGTGTGTAGACTTTAGAGATTTGAATAGAGCATCCCTCAAGGATCACTACCCACTTCCTTCTATGGAGCAAATTTTGCAAGTTGTTGCTGGCTCTGAGAAGTTTTCATTGCTAGATGGTTATTCAGGGTATAATTAGATCATGGTAAAGGAAGAGGATCAGTTCAAAACATCCTTCAATGCCAAATGGGGAACCTATGCATATATAAAAATGCCATTTGGGTTGTCTAACACAGAGCTACTTTCCAAAGGGAAATGGATATGGCGTTTAAGGGATTGATCAAAAAAATAGTGTTGATATACCTAGATGATATTATTGTATTTTCTAAAAGTGTAGCAGATCATCTCTTTCATTTGAGACAAGTGTTCCAAAGATGTAGAAGATTTGGGGTATCCTTGAATCCCAAAAAATACATTTTCCTAGCTCATGAAGGCAAGCTCCTAGGCCACATTGTTTCCAAAGAAGGGTTAGTAATTGATCTAGAGAGGGTTGAAGCAATAAGAGCATTGCCATTGCCAAGACATAAGAAGGCTCTTCAAAGTTTCTTAGGAAGAATAAATTTTGTTCGAAGGTTTGTTCCAAACTTTGCATCCCTTGTCAAGCCAATAACTATGATGTTGAAGAAAAGTGTGGCATTCAAATGGATGACTGAAGGTAAGGAAAGTTTTGAGGAAATTAAAGAATCTATCTCACAGGCTCCAACTCTCTTAAACCCAAATTTCTCCAAAGACTTCATCCTTTATGCATTTGGCGGTGATGATACAATTTCTGCAATTTTAGTACAACAAAATGAAAAAAATGCAAAGTAGCCAATTACCTTCTTTAGCCAAAGCTTGGAGGACTATGAAGTGAGGTATTCCTTCATTGAGAAGCATGTTCTTGTAGTGATTAGGATCTTGAAAAATCTAAGCATCTAGTTTCAAACAACAAGGTTCAACTACTAGTTTCTCATTTGGGAGTTAAAGACTTCCTCCCGAACAAAGATCTAAATGAAAAATGTGCAGGGTGGATTACTCGTGTCATGGAGTATGACATTGAGATCAAAGTCACCAAGCTGGTCTAAAAAAGGGATTGTGTGATAAATTGGCATTGAACCAATCAATTGAAATAAGAAAAGATAAGAACGATGTTTTGGTGTTGCAGGACAACCAACAACAAAGAGATATTCAAGAAGAAAACGGTGGCATGTTCACTCCTTGCTGGACCCAAGACATAATGTACTTCTTGCAAATAGGCCTATGCCCTCCAGAGATGAACAAAGCCAAAAGAAGACACTTCAGATTGCAAGCTATTCTCAGTATGCACTTGTTGACAGTGTCTTGTTCAAAAAGGATATCAATGGAGTGTTTCGAGATGCATTGGGACAAATCAAATTAAGAAAATGTTAGAAGAGTTCCATGGTGGATCAGTTGGGGTCATTTTTCTCCAAGAGTGATAACTCTCAAGCTCATGAAGGATGGTTATTATTGGCCCGAAATGTTTAGTGATTGTTATGCATGGATCAAGAGGTACAAGAATTGTACATTCTTCATAGGAAAAGAGAGATTAGCAACACTTACATTGCACCCAATCTCAGTTGACCAACCATTCATGCAATGGGGTTTGGAATTCATTGGAGTCATTAATCCAAACTCAAGCCAAGGGCACAAATGGATTCTAACAGCAACAGACTACTTCACCAAATGGACTGAGGCGGTGGCACTCAAAGAGGTAAATGCATCTAGCACTCTAGACTTCTATGAGGTGATAGCAACTAGATTTGGTACACCTGCCACTATAATATCAGATAATGCATTGGAATTCATAGGATCAAAGGTAACTGAATGGGCTGTTAGAAATGAGATATATTTGAGCACTTCATCAAATTATTACCCTCAAGGTAATGGCCAAGATGAGTCCACAAACAAGAATCTATTAAGGATCATCAGGAGGACTCTTGATGAAAATCAAAGGACTTGGTACACTAAACTCAAATCAGCCCTGTGGGCTGATAGGATAACCCCAAGAGATCCACGGGTAACTCTTCGTTCGGACTTATCTATGGAGACAGGCAATCTTGCCTATGTCACTTGAGTTGCCAACATTGGAACTCATGAAGCAATTGAAATTGTTGGAGTTTGAACCCATGGAGGTTAGATATGTAGAATTGATGGAACTCTAAGAAATTAGAGAGCATGCAACCCAAACAATGGAGAAGGACCAAGCTTTGATCAAGAGAAGATTTGGTAGGAAAGCTAAGGCTAGAACTTTCCAAGTTAGAGATTTAGTGTTGAAATGGGATGCAGACCGAGAAAAGCCAGGAAGGCATTCAAAATTTGATGCCATTTGGAGTGGTCCCTACATAGTCACAAAATAAAAAACAACAATGCCTTCCAATTATCTACATTGGATGGTGAGGAACTATGAAATTCTAGTTAATGGAATCCATCTAAACATTACTACTAGAGGAAACTTCTCACCTTATATGTATATTAGCTTATATTTTTCATTCCTCCAAGTGCTTATGCACATTGTTTTGTTGTAGCTTAGATTTACTTTTCCCTAAATGCTTTGGCACAAGTTTTGTTGCCCCAAGGATGCGTCTTTTGCAGGCCATGTTCCATATCAAAGTAATGTTCTACTCTCACAATCTTCATCTTAGAGATTTTCTAATGAATTGAGAGTAACAAGCAATAAGTTGATGACTCCATTGCCTAATGGATTCTTCAAAGGCCACTGATCATTCATCTAGCAGGCAGATGACCCCTATGAGTCACCAAAATTGTTATCCAAAATAAGCCCCTTGCTTATTTTGGCTAACTTGTCTTCATTCTTTCCTTCCTTGTGCCTCAGTCAAATTTTTACACATTTTAGGCACTCAAAATTTTCTAGGTATTACTTCATCAGATAGAGAATTTTCTCCCCTTTCCAGAAAGGTAAAGAAGTCCTCCTAACTCCTTGTATTTTGCAAGTTATGGCTCGGTGGAGTTTGGAGGGGAAATTTTCCCAAGGCGGGCCCACAGGAAAAATTTTGGCACTTAGCCTTTTGGGGTCAAAGGGTCAAAGGGAAAATTTTGGCCTAAAAGCCCGCAAGGATATGAGAAGATGCCACGTGTCCTGTTAGTGGCAGGGGTCCTGGGCAACATAAGGACTTTGGAAATTTTTCCAAAGTGGCTAGAGGCGTAAAGGTGAAAAGTGGAGCGCATCCCCACCAAGCAACCAGATGGTGCCACATGTCCCAGAGTGGCGGAGGCGTGGAGTTTGTTTGGAAATTTTTCCAAATTTGCAAAAGGGGTAGTTCATGAATGTTTGAACCCGCGGATCAACCAGGGGGCACCATGTGGCAACAGAGGTCGGGCCGGTGGAGATTTTGGGGAATTTTTCCCAATTCGAAAAGGAGGAAAAAGTTCAAATTTCGTCCCGTGAACCCTAATTTTGCCCTAATTTCACTGTTTTGCCCTAAATCTTCAGAGGGCCATATCTTTTGATCCAGAGCTCAGATTTTTGTGTTTTTATATCATTAGAAATATGTTGAAATTCTCCACCCAATGAAATATTCAATTTTGTTTTTGGTGGAGTTTGGTGGGAGAAAAATGAGAAAACATATTTGGCACATAAAAAATATAGAACTGACATTCAACTACCAAAATTAATGAAGTATGGGTCGTTTTTTGGATCTGCAGAGAAATATACTTTGGCATATGGGTTTGTCCATGAAGCCCATCACTTTACAGGTGAAATTGAAGGGATTTGATTGGTGGTTGAGCTCATAAATCAATTTTCCCACGTTTTTACTTTTCCTTCGTTCTGCTTTGCCATTAAAAGCCAGTTTTGGCTCATTTGTAAAGGGTCGACGTTTTTGTTCTTGCAAAACTCCCTCTTCCCCTTAGCACGTGAAATCGAGGAGTTTCATACCTTCCATAGAGATTGTGGCACGTTTTTGCCTCTCTGCCATTGTAATTCATTGTATTAAACTTGGGAATGGTAATGCATGTTTTGTGAATGATCTTCCAATCCTCTCATGTGTTTATCATTGCCTTCTGATCTTTCATTATATTACTGGCAATCTATGCATGCTTTGGTGTTACATCTCTATGATCTGTGTTTATTTGCAAGACAAAAGTTCATCACTCCTTTGGTGTATCACCATTTTTACTTAGTTTTGTTTCCTTTTGCATCCTTTATCTCTGTCTCCTTGGAATTTAGAGTAGGATTTAGCATTGAACCTCTACAAAATTCATGCATACACCTAAAAAGAGGGGTAAGAACCAGCTTTCTCTAGAGAGTTTTCTCATCTTGCAAGGTCCCACACCTTAGAGAAAACTCAATGTTGTGCAATCACACTAAATGACCCAATTCTAGACTACAGATCTGAAGGTCATTTAGGGGGTGCTGTAGATTTGCACTAACAATTACAGGTTCCTAATTACTTCTGATAGTAGGGGTTGAAGATGAACCTCTTCTTGATTCACAAAGATTCTGAATTCGCTCAACATTTTGAAATTTGTTTTCCTCTAATTTGTTTGGTGTTTTTTACTTAATGACTTCCTTTTTTGACTTTGTTTCTTGTCTCCCATGATGTTTTACTTACGTTGATAAGAAAACGTGTAGAAAATGACATAATTTCGTAGTAATTCATACGGTAAAGTCAAATAGTAAAAATCACATGGTAATTAGAACATTGGGATGCGTATAAATATGATTTATGAATCGTGATTGCACTTTATAAAATGCGCTCACATTTTATAAAGTGCAATCGTGGTTCTTGTTTAAAAACCCGCGATTGTGGTTTGTAAACCGTGATCACGGTTCTATTTGTATCATCAAATACAACCCTAAGGCTCGGAAAATCTTTGTTTTGCCCCAACCAAAGCTATGGAAGGTCATTATGAAGTGTAAAGGGTCAAAAAACTTCAAATTTGCTCTTCCACAAACTTGAACCATGCTAAAAAACTGAAAACATTTCACAAAAATGGTGCCATCGCGTAGGGGAGATTGTTAGCTTCGTAGAAATATTGATTTTAAAGTGAATAGAATAAGATAAATATTATTTTATAATTTTTTACTAACAATAGGTCTTTAAGACATTTTTTCTGTGAATGTTCATGTATACGTTTAAGACTGCAACTTTTGTTTTGCTTATCAAAATGTGATAAAACTTATACCATCCCAAGTGTGGAGAAATTCTATACACGTTAAAAAAATTGATTTCGATATTTTTTGATATAGTTATGGCGGGCAAATGGAAAGCGCTCCATTTTCTAAATCTTTTTAGACCACTTTCACGGAAAAAATCATAAAAAAAATATTATTCAAAAAATTACAAAATAAAATCCATCCCAAGATAGGCAACTACATCTAACTTTTCACCAAAGAAATAAAAACAAGATTTAGTCATCCAAATCGCGGCAAACGGACTACTGATCTTATATGTTTTTTCAAAAACAAAAACCAATTCATATAATTTTAAGTGTTTAATATAGTTAAACTTGTTCGTTTTTTTTAAAATTAGTATTTTAGAAACTAGATTCCGAGATACTATGATTCATATTTATATAAATTTTTCTAATTTTGAGTGCGCGTATTGCTAATAATCCCTACAAGTTGAGATTTCGTTGTTTTTGCAATATGACATCCACTTATGCCCCCTTTTTGTCCACCATCTTGGTACACTTACCCTAATGCATTAGACAGACTAGCCATTGAGGAATATGAGTGCCTCATTGTGACAAGGAATAAGAAGTAAAACATTGACAATCTTTCATTATCGTGAAGGCTTAATTCCATTTTGGAGCTTTCACATGTAATAGCTTCAAAACATAATATCAACATTGATATAAATAGATTGTTAAACCTATTATTGTTGCCTTTCTAGTTTCTTATCCAAAATTGACAGGTACTGACATCACAATTCATAAGTTGAAAAAAAATTCTATTCACCACACTTTTTCTAAATTTATTATAAATTATCCTACATTCACCGTTACATCCACAACTTAATTCAAACACAATATTATTTTTTGTCAATGTCATGTCCGCTGATTTCACACAATTCGCCAACCCTATGACCAAATTAAATTTGCCACCATTTCTATAAGTTTTCTTTCTGTGGGTTCCTTAATATTTTCCTTGAATATAATTTTCAAAAGATGTACTTCTAACATTAAATTCTATTATTCATTATTATTTAATATCTAAAGAACATACATAATAATGAGTTGTAGCTTAGCCACAACTTACTATGTTATATTTTTCGTTCCATCTACTACTTAGAGATTTTTATTTTTTATTTTGATTGTCTAAGGATTAACCCCTTTCAAAACACTTTTTATCTTTAATGTGTATGTATGTGTATGTATATACGTGCATAATATACCTACACACACCAAATGGTTTAATAAATTTGTGATAGTTAATCAATTTAAAATTACGTCTCTACACTTGTTTCAATTTTATTGACTTGTATAATTCATTATAACAAAAATATTAATTCAAAAATTAATAAAAATATATTCTCAAAATTTACAACGATTTTTTCCATTTGTAGCTTTGTAAACGTGTTTTTCTTAATTCATTATAACAAAAATATTAACTAAAAAATTACTTAATAAATATTCAAAAAAATCTAAAACATTCTCTATCCATCAAAAATGTGTTCGGGACACATAATTGTATGTTCTTTCCCACAAAGAAAATACTATCTCTTCATCTTTATGCATCGTTGTTTTTAGAAAAGGTGGTCACATAAAGACTCATCTTTTGAGTGTCATAGTCTTACTCGCACTTATTTTAAATATGGATTTTAATTGATATTCTAAGCTACTTAAGAGGAGTGTAGAGATATATATCAACCATTATGTTATTAGGAGGGTCACTTCCATTGTGACAAAATCTATAAAGTATATTTAGTTTATATGTTTACACATAAATTAAACATTTAATCAACATGATGTGTATGTGTAAACATACACACACATATAATTGTATTTTACTTTTGTTTCACTAATAAATTATGTGTCATAGAATTTTTAAATATACCAAAACATAGGGCAATATATTTTCTAAAATATTTTAAAAATTTATATTATATTTTTAAAATATTTTTGACCAAAATGAAACATTACACATATATAGACTAAGCTTTTAACCAATGTAATTAATTTTTTATATAAGTATTAGCATTATAGAGTCATAAAAACATTCGGGAGATGCATATATTAGGTGTTTACATTTTCATAAACATTTTTAGAATCATTGCAAAGAAATTTTGTAGGGCTTTTTTAAAAGCCATGCCATATAAGGCCAAACAAGGAGAATTTATTAGTATAAAAACAAAACCAAGGAAGGTTGAGCAAACAAATATATTTGTCCCAACCAATGAACTTCCCTTGTGGCATGTTTTCCATTGTTGTTTAAGCACTTACATTGTTGTCCAAGGGAATCTCCACTCGATGGCCTCGATTTTCAAATATAATATTAAATGCATACTAATGTTCTCCTTTTTTGTCCACAGCAAAGCTTTAACGAGGGAAACGAAGTAATTTTAGGAGAAGGTTTCATAGCAAACAATCCTATGGCGAAGCCTGTCAGGACTGAGTACGATGACAACTATTGTGATGGAACCAAAATCTATATTGAATTTGGAAATGCTTAGGAAGGCCCGTCTTCTATGAATAAACATCCATTTGATTCAAAGGGACTTTTTACAGAGATCAAAAGAGGAACATGTTATCGATACTGTAGGGAAATTTCATGGATAGATCCCTTAAACCAAGCCTGAGCTGGACTCGTAGTAATGGTGGCTCGCTGCAAAACATGAAAGGCCTTGGCATCTATTCCTTTAGGAAACGAGCCATTAAGATGGAGGCCAGAAGAGAAGAAGCAGCTGCAAATATTGTGGTACTGGTAATAATGGATGCTTCCAAGGAGATTGTCTCATCGCCCTTATTTTGGGCTATTCATTGGTTAAATCTCAAGAATGGGGATGCCCTCAACCTCCTTAGAATTGTTCATCAAGTGGATAATGATCCCACGACTGGACCAAATTGTAAGAATTTCATCCAACTTAGATCTTCCCTGAAAACTATTTTATTTTAACTTACAAGCACTTCATCCGGTTGGGTATTTATTACAAAATTCATAGTTATCATGGCATTGCAACCCACCATCATTCTAAGGACGATTAGAGATTACAGTCCAAAAATGTATCCTGATTATAAGAGGAGTGAATAGTATATGATTGTGTTTTATTGGAATCTGAGTCTCTTGTATATGATTGTGTCTTCTTTGAATTGTGTTGCAGATAGAAGCGAAGCAAAGATGGGGTGGGCGTATGCAAAATCAGTGGTAGACAAAGAAATGGAAGTGAAAAAGGAAGAGTGCCTCAGAAACATCCAAGTAGAACTTATTCGTAGAGAATGTGAACATAAACAGGTAATAAACTATTTTTAGATTCATAGAACATATTCATATGGCATTTTATTTTATATCTTGGAGGAGAATTGTAGAATCTATTGGAAGGGTAAGTTATAAGAGAATTTAAATATGATTTTAGAACCTTGTATTGCATTGTACATCAAACAAATCAATGCAAACTGTCCTGTTTCTATTTGTGTGGCCTACAAGTAGGATTTCCTTTTTTAAAACTACTTGTTTTATCATCAGATTCAATTTGAAATAGAAGTGAGAGCTGGAGCTTCTACTAAGGTAGTAGCTTTGCAAGCAGCCAGAGAGTTTAAAGCTACATGGATTATCTTAGACAGGTTCTATTAAATCCTTGAGTTCTTTTCTTCTTTTCTTTTAAGTATTTTGATTTTTCCTCAAAAAATGTTTATGTATATATATGTGTGTGTGTGTATGTGTATTCTATTCCTTAAATTTCCTTTCATTGGAATTTATACCATGTTATGTATCAGGTATATAAAGAAGGACGTCAAATACTATATGGAGAAGCTAAATTGCTCTGTTTCAAAAGTGACGAGGAACAACAAAATTAAAATTTTGAGAACTGCAGAGACTAAAACAGGCAGTGGTCTCTCTGCAAATGTCAGAAAGAGAAACAGTTTTAGTGATTCTTTAAAAGAAGCAAGGGAGCCACCTGACTCTACTGTCTTCAAAACTATTTATGAAGAAACACCTCTACCTGTTGAAGAATGGGCAGAAGATCTCTTCAGTCTTGAGATCAGTCCTGCTGATCAGATAAAATATATTAAAGGTAATTAAGTATCGTCTCCATTTGATAAATTTTCCTTTGAGGGAAATTGGACTTGTCCCACCAAGTGAGTTGGATCTAGTATTTTGCCCATTTCATCATTTTTAATTTCTCTAAACTTGAACATGGGGCCCTGCTTTGAGATCCATTATACTTTTATCACTTGGGACTCATCCAATTGTATTGCCAATTTATATATCCCATTCCCTTGCCAATTTATCTACATTTATATGTTCAATGCATGTTAAGGAATTTAAATTACTCCTTTCAGATTACTGTAAGCAGAAGCTACCTATAGTGGCTGATACTATCCCACACGCTGATTCCAACCAGGATCCACCATCTTCTGTAGACTTCCTCCATTTTGCAGGGTTATTACACTGATAAATTTACAGGTTACAACTATAAGCTCAGCCATCACTCTTTGACCCAACCATTACTATACAGTAGCAACTGTTTGGACACCTAAGGCTTGGTGTAAGGAGAACAACAGATCAATATCAATCACCTAAAATAATATAGTTTGTCTCTTTAGGCTGTAGTTCTATGGAGTGGGGCTATCGTGTTATTGAGAAAATTTAGGAGCCTTTTCCATGCAGTTGGTGTTGTAAACTACATAATATTTTTGGAAAATAGAGTTACGAAAATTTGAGTGAGAAATAATAAGAATGTAGAGTCAAGGAGCCAAACAGAATGCATAGTCTCATGCCATAGTGTCATGTGGATAGAAAAACCTTAAACAGGGGAAACTTTCCACCCCACCTGCCAAACAATTGCTAAAAAATAGAGCAAAAATTTCAGGGCCCCTATTTTAGTGGGAATGAGATCCCCCGTAGCCCCAGGGCATACATTCTTAAGACTTTGTCTTGGAATTTTTTTTCAAACTGATAGTCCAACTGATGTTTCTCATTATACTGTTTCAAGATTATGGTCGGTAGTATTCTTCATGCTAGCTATTTTTACACTATCATGCACCTTGGTCCATCTTCTATACCGCTTGACGTAAACATCACATATGTTTGTAAGGTTGACTGGTCAACCAACGAATAATAGATCCACCCTAAAAAGTGATAAACAACCCATTGATTGTTTGACCAGTCAATCTTGCAAACACATGTGATGTATCTGTTGAGAGCTCTTCTTTTATCTTCTATTTATTTTAACCTCGGCGTACAATTTTATAATACCATTTTTCGTTATATCCAACCTTCAACGATACCATCTCAGCCTCCACTCAGTTTCAGAGATCTTTCAAATTGGCAGACAAATAAATACATAATAAGAAGTTATTCACATGTTCTCCCATTTGATGGAAAAGGTTTTATTATTTAAATTTTGCTTTTAATTCTTTGGAGACAGATTAGATCGCTCCTACTGCTCTATTTTAAGTTAGTTGTACTCTTGCTATTTACATTTATTTCTTTCCAATTCACTTTTAACAGCCATTTCATGTCCAAACATGTCAATTTAACTTGTGTCTTCTCACAAAATCGTTGAAAGTATGTGGCAGAGAAGGGCAGCAACAATGAAGTTATTGTAGGAGACATTGCAGAAGTAAAAACAGTGGTGGAGAATTGCTTATCCAAACTGATATCACCACAAGGAAGCTTCGGATCTGGAGCAGATTCATGTTCAATATGCCAATATAGAGCCCCTCTTGTGTTAGGGAAAGAGCTCACGAAATATACATATGCAGAGCTTGAAGAAGCCACGGACTTTTTCTCACAAGAAAATTGCCTTTCAAGCAATGGGTGTAGGCCTGTTTACAGGGGCCGTCTAAACCAAGGGGTGTACATTGCAGTAAAAGAGCACAGGCATGCAGATTATGAACAGCAAGAAGCTGAATTCAGGTGTGAAGTAGAAAGCATAAGCCGAGCACAGCATAAGAACCTTGTGATGCTTCTTGGATACTGCTCAGAGCAAAATCACAGATTTCTTGTATATGAATATATCTGCAAGGGTTCGCTCCATTCCCATCTCTATGGTAAGCCATAGACCACGGGATTTCAATTTATTTATACTACGCATTTGTTTTTGGGTTTCTGAAGCTTTGTAGACTGATTTCAAATTAAAGGGAGTGATGCAAATGTCTTGGATTGGGAGCAAAGGAGAAAAATAGCAATAGGAGCTGCGAGAGGGCTTCGTTACTTGCATGGAGAATGCAGAGGACGTCAGATTATTCATGGCGATCTTCGTCTTAATAAGATTCTTCTAACCCATGACTTGGAGCCCATGGTATGTACTCTAATGCCTCAAAGTACACTAAATTATATATATATATATATATATCCAGTACAATTAGCATGGAACTATGCCAAGTTGCCAACCACACTAAAGTGATATGTTATTGATTTTTTAATGTAGTGCAAAGAATTCTAGACCTTGAATTTCTTAACAGTTTGTTGACAATATATTATTCAAATATTTTTTATTAATTGATATTTTTAATCTACATTATATTATATTACTGATGATTTCTTTGTTTTCAAATTTTATATTAGCTCGGAGATTTTGGTTTTGGACACGGGTAAGTTGTTAAATATTTCTACTTCTAATTAACAAATTGTATTATATATTCTAGAGAATACGTAGTTAATTTAATTATTCTTGTATAGTGTAGATTTACCACTCTAAAATATAAACAAACAAATTACTATTGGTATATAAAATTATTATTTATTTTATTAATTTTTTATATAAACAAATATAATAGTGTTACACCATTTATTAATTAATTAAAAAAATTAACTGTTAGATTTTACAATTCGTATTATATACAATTTTGAATAAGAAATGTGTTAAAAATAGTTTAACATTATAATTTTTAAAAATAATTTATGTTTTAAAAAATTGAATTTATTATTGAATTCATAAAATTTTGAGTTTGACAAATTAACAATAAACTCAGCTCAAAATAACTCTATAAAATTCTACTTTATAATGATACACATGTTAATAAAATTTCAAAATTATAAGTAATTTAACTTGTTATGTCTATGCATATGTATAGATATTTGTCTCCACAATATTTGGAAGAAGAAATGTCCAATGATGTGTATTCCTTTGGTGTGATTTTGCTTCAACTTATTTGTGGGCGCAAGGCTTTTGGTCACATGCTCTCACCTCAACAAATAAGTGGGCACAACGCTTTCAACCACCCACTCCCACCTCGACAAATAGGCATCGTACAATGGGTAAGTCATAAAATATGCATTTTACAAGGATTAAAAAAGGCACTAAGTATGCATATAGTATAGCCAATACTAAATCATTTATTTTTTTATGCCGTACAACCCTTCATAAAACAATATAAGTATCTAGATATTTTAGACAGACGCATTAAGTATCCCGAAGATTATGATGAAGTGTACACAATGATTCACGCTTGCCACACTTTGTCTCCAACAAAATCTTCGTGAACGACCCTCCATGAACAAGGTAGTGCATACTCTTTAGATCTTCGTCTTATCATTATGAATCTTAGTTTTATAAATGTTAATAAAAGAAATTGATTGTAATATTCATGTAGGTGGTACATGTTCGGAAGGCAATGCATTAATAGACATAGATGAAACTCCTGCAATTCCAAATTATATTGAGCCTCACAAAAGATCTGAAAGCTACATTTATCATAGTAGACATTCTTCAACTTCCAGCAATTATGATATAAAAGAAATTTGTGATGTGAAAACAACTTCTAGTGCTACTTTTCAAACCACACAATTGGGACCTTCAAAAAGAAAGAAGAGTGAGAAGAAAGAGAGGAGACGAAACCTTTCCTATGCTAACATGCTCGCATAGAAACCTTATAATATTCTACTCCAAGGTTCCAATAAAAGAACACATTTTGCATTCAGTGATTGTACTCGGAACAAACCCTCCATTTCCAAGTTTTCTAATACTCATGTAAAAGTCTACCATGGCGATTTATGATTGATATCGAAATCAGGGCATAATGTATTTAATAAATGATTATCATTATTTGAGTGCATTACAAAAATTCGGTTTATATGTTCCAAAATATTAACATCGACTAATGTTACAATGTATTTAAAACAAATTAAACTATGTTTTAATTAATTATATTATTGATAAAATATGTGAAAGCATAGAGAATGCTAGACTCTTATCTGATTTACATGTGATGAATTTACGTCCACTTTATATCTCTAAAATGGATTAGGAAACGTTCACGATATGGTCCGTAATTAGTATAGGATTAATTAACCATTTAATTGTTAAACATGATAAATAATTGAAATTTGCATTAATATTTTTGTAAAAACTGATGTGTTTTTATTAATAATTATAAATTTGGGAATTGTATCCAACATAAATCGTATAATTTTTTTCAAAATAAATGATGAAAACTTTTTTAAATATGAAAATAAATAGTAATTGATTGGTAACAAAAATAATGATTTTTGAATTTTTTAATTAGAACAAATTATGTATTAAGCCAAAATATAGACAATTACACTAAAAAGGTGGTCCAAAAGAATCATGGCCCGTCACTAAGCTGAGATAAACCAACAAAAGTCAAAGAAAATAGAGCCTCAAAGGATAAGAAAAATAAACAAATAAACCAACACAAAGAAGCCTTAATGCTTCTTTGTGTTGGTTTATTTGTTTATTTTTCTTATCTTAATGCTTCTTCGAAGAAAGCAATCTAGGCCTATGTGTCAATCAACCACATGAATTGAAGGGGCACCTTCGGGAGCAAAACAAAAGCCCTCAAGATCATCCCGAATTTGGTTGTTGTTAGGAGCCTTAACTAAACTAATATGATAATGATCTCGTGTTGTGTCACAAGAACACACACTAAAGGAAGACTCGATACTTAATGCTTCTTTGTGTTGGTTTATTTGTTTATTTTTCTTATCTTAATGCTTCTTCAAGAAAGCAATCTAGGCCTATATGTCAATCAACCACATGAATTGAAGGGGCACCTTCGGGAGCAAAACAAAGCCCTCAAGATCATCCTGAATTTGGCCAGCATTGTTAGGAGCCTTAACTAAACTAATATGATAATGATCTCGTGTTGTGTCACAAGAACACACACTAAAGGAAGACTCGATACTTAATGCTTCTTTGTGTTGGTTTATTTGTTTATTTTTCTTATCTTAATGCTTCTTCGAAGAAAGCAATCTAGGCCTATATGTCAATCAACCACATGAATTGAAGGGGCACCTTCGGGAGCGAAACAAAAGCCCTCAAGATCATCCTGAATTTGGTTTTGTTAGGAGTCTTAACTAAACTAATATGATAATGATCTCGTGTTGTGTCACAAGAACACACACTAAAGGAAGACTCGATACTTATGATGTCTCTTTGTTTTCAATCTTCCATTTTATGACCTTCTTTTTCCGTAGAACAATCTCCAAGGGAGGACCCGTAATAACCATTGGTAGACCTTTAGAGTTGCAAAGTTCAACTAAAGAGTGTTCCTTATCGACTCAAAATTTTCAGATTTAATTCAATATTGTTTTAAAAACTTGGCTTTTGAATTTATAAAATCAAAAACCTAAGAGAAAATTTTAGAATGTACGATTAAAATAGGGTTCTCTTTTTCATTGCTCACAACTTCTCTTGTCATTTCCATGTCACAAATGTTCGTTTTCTAACTCAACTCTATTTTTAATTGTAGGACTAGTTAATTGCTATGGTGTTTACGTACATTTAGTGATCATTAGTCCAAATCAGGTCCTTATTGGAGTGCATTCTTTGTGATGTTTGACTTTCGACTCATCCTACATATTTTATGGGATTCTCAACATTCTCAACTTCATATTTTTTCTTGACTCTAGTATTCTCTCTTTAACTCTATGTTAAACTTGTTTGTTACAATTTCTCACGTTTTCTCTCTCCTCCATAGTTTTCCCACTCTTCCCTCCATTGTAAATTTGGTTAGAGATGAGGAAATCAATTTACATAGAAAAAAATGTCTTCGTTATACGGATACTTCATACAAATATATAATATATGAATTTCCTATAAAATAGAAACCCCTTTAATAACTCTCCTCATTTATGAATTGTTCCAACAACTCATAATACACTTATTCAAGCATAAGTCTAAATATGTGGGTTCTTATAACACTATAAACAACCTCACTAACAATATAATGTAATTATTACAATAATATAATTCCATCATTTATTAATTTTCACACTAATATTTATTTCCTAACATTCCCCCTTAGTGTGAACATGGAAAGAAGCACATCTCATGAATTGGAAACATAATCATATGCCTCCGCATACTTTTAGGTCTACATAATGCCGTCTAGATCTTGTTGCACATGACCATCCGCTTCACCATAGTGAATCCATCAAATGAACACACTTCCACCAATACACCTACATACGCAAACTCAATGGTTCCTGCTTTCACTTCTAGTGAATGCTCTTTCATCACCGATCGATGAAGAAGCCTGATAGTCAAAGGATTTCAGCAAGAAGAGGATCACTGTAGTTAGCTTCCGTCCCCATACAATTATTCTCAAGACGTCAATGATGCACATTCTACTTGTTTCAAACTTTAGCAAGGAATGAATACCTTGTCTTATTTATGCACACACCACTCAAAGAAAATAACTAAAATAATATAAAAGGGTGCCACCAAAGTTGTCAGACACGACCCTTCGTTGGTGACCGATGAGAGATGTTGATTTCCCTCCATTCTCCATTGCCTCGACCTCGATATCATGCTACTAGCTCAACTAATGTAGCCAAACTTAACATATACTCATGTTACTCAAAGAAATATCTTGAACTCAAAAGAATAAATCTTCTTCTTCATTATTGAATCATGAATTACAATGCTTCATAAATAAGAAAACAACTCCCAACTTGAGTTTCCAAGCAAACTCTAACTAACTTTGACTAAATCTACTCTAGATGGCGAAATTTACTATTTTTAGCAGTTTACTAGAACTTGCTATTCTTAGTAAGTTCACATGCTTATTCGTACGAGCATATAAATTTCCACACATCTTCTACATGCCTAAATTAGAGGAATTTCCAACTTTCTAACCTATAATGCATTCAAGAGACTAAAATTTACTAATGCCCTAAAATAGGAAAAAAAATCGAATTATAACTTAGATCCTAATTTTCAACCTTTAGATGGTGGATTTCGGGCTGAAAATGTGCTCCAACCGAAAAGGTCAAGTTGGTTGACTAGTATGTTCATCTTGTTGAAACAAGTGGCTTAAAATAAACGGACTCAAATAGACACTCGAATTACAAGTTATGAACATTTCAAGTTCCTACTGAAAATAGTGCATCATCACCCAAATTTGATCATAAAGCTCCATTACAATTCAAACGTCGGTTGCCACGAAAATACATCCATGAGGCAATTTTTTTACACTTTTTGACTCTACTAATTGATGACTCACAATTAATAGTTTTCACTTACAAACATTTAACTTTTGATTTCTAATAATAGCTATTTAGAGATAACATTAATGACTACCTTCAACTATTAACTTACTCTTTCTTTTGAACTTGATAATCATACACTTATGAGAAATATGACCTACAAACTTAATTGACCCAAAATATTAACATGGTCAACCATACCTAACAAAAGAATCAAAACACGTATATTCACCTTTTCATTGGTTGGCCATAGGATGTTGAGCTCGTGCTCAAGCTGATCATATGCATTCGTTGAGGATGTGGACACCGAATGAGAACATGACATGCACAAATGCGATCATCGAATGAAACATACAATCCCCAAACCTGTGACGTTGAATTTAAAGCCTAAAAATTATCTCAATTGCTTTTTAATGTGACGACTTGTCAGGAAATTCACGACAAAAATTACAGGCGAGATTTGGTATGTGTGATGGGATTTAATATGAACCATGACGATATTTCAACCTATAATGTGAAGAACCAATCTGGTGATAACACACAGTAAAATCCATCTGATCCACATTTCTATAGAAGTTTGACATGTATTTCTGTTTTAATAGTGCAAGCTTCAATAGAAACTAGCAATCGCACACGAGCAGTACAATGGAGACACCGAAAGGAATGCATTGAAGAACTTAAATTTGAAGGAATGAAACATTGCAAAAAGAAAAAAGCTAGCAAAGAAGGAGATTGAGGGAGGAGAAGTCAAAAGGGTGAGGAAACTATTGGGGGAAAGAATGTACAACTTATCTTTCTTTAGAGAAGACAATAAGTGTAGCCCATCTTGAGTTGATGTAGTAGTTGAATTCAATAAACAAAACATGGCAAGTTATGTGGTTTTGCACCATCTTTGTAGACCATTATTTTTTCCAACCTCCATGCTTTTTCCAAAAACAACGATATCGTTCGGAGTTACCCTCGAGATTTTTAATTCACATCACCTCCTTAATGCTTCAAGTTCAAGAAAATCATGTACTCTAAGCATCCATGCCAATACACCGCAATACATAATTGAAACATGCATTGTGGCCCTCCTAGAAGATATCCATTTGTTGGCATGGGTAATGTACAATGATTGACGACAATGTTCTTCACCAATAGTGAAATTCAAAATAGAGTGATAGCTCATAATATTGTTGGAGGACCTCAACCAAATCCATGAGATGTTGCGAATGGGATTCCTAAAATTCCTTCCAAAAATCATAACCATTTACACAATCCAAATGTCGAGAAGCAGGAGACATAACTATTGATTCATTAAATTTTATCTTCTAATATTATATACACATTTTCTATATCAAATCGTTCAATATATTCAGTACATCCACATGGATTTCCATTAATAATCATATTTGAATGAAAATTCAATAAATTTAAATATTATAAATAAAAATGTATGCTCCTTAGATTGGAACATGGGGACATTAACTCCATACACAAAATCAATCAAAAAATAACTTTGAATTTTGTAGAAGTGAAAATACTGGAGCAATAATTACAGATATTGAATCTTCAATATTGGTGAAAGATTTAGATGGAAAAAATATGTGTACAATGATAAACACCCAAGAGTGAATGGTGGAGAGGCAGAGAACATTCCATCATCCTTTTCGGTGTCCTACGTAGAGGGGCAAACTCAATAGGGAATCAAAAAGTTCTTTTAATGTGGCTTGCTTATTAAAATAGAAGAAAGAATTAAATTGCTTCATGATATTGAACTAAGAAGACACACGTTGTTATAGGAGTTGTTGGTGGAAAATATCATGTTGATGAAATCTTTTTCAAGGAGGGAACTATGAATGATTTAGCAGGCGATGATGGTAAACGATGGCCATAATTACAAAGAGAATCTCTCGCCCACTCGGAAGTGACGACACGCTAAACTTTACAAAGAAAATTACATGAATGTTATCCAAAATGAGTCCCCTGCTTATTTTCGCTAACTTGCCTTCATTCTTCCCTTCCTTGTGCTTCAACTTCAATTTTCACACATTTCAAGCACTCAAGGGTTTCTAGAAATGGCTCCATCAGACAGGATTTTTCTTCCCCTTTCCGATAGGTAAAATTTTCCTCCTAACTCCAAATATTTCGAAAGTTATGGCTCGGAGGAGTTTTTTGGGGAATTTTCCCTTGATAGGCCCATTCCCAATGAGAAGGTGCCACGTGGTAGCGGAGGTCGGGCCAGCGGAGGTAAGTTGGAAAATTTTCCAAAGAGGGCAAAGGGTGCAAAGGGAAAATTTTGGCCCGCAGCCCGAGGAGGAAATTTTGGTTTTTGCCAAAATTGCAAAAGGTGCAAAGGAAAATGTTGAAGTGCAAACCTACGGGCGAACCAGGAAGTGACACGTGGCAGCGGAGTGGCAGAGCACGGGAAATTTTGGGAAATTTTCCCAATGAAAAATCAAAGTGAAAAAGGTGAGGTTTGAGCCCGCGTTTCCATCAGCTAATGGGAAAGTGACATGTGGCAGCAGAGCGGTGGGGTGCGAGGATTTTTGGGAAATTTTCCCAAATTCAAAAAATGGAAATTTTTCAAGTTTCGGCCCGCCAACCCGATTTTTTCCCTAAATCTTTAGAGGGGCATAACTTTCGATCCCGAGCTCGAATTTTCATGTTCTTTATATCATTGGAAATATGTTGAAATACTCTACACAATGGAGGGTTCAATTTTTATTTTTGATGGAGATTTTCTAGAGAAAATGAGAAAACATCTCTGCATGCAAAAATACAGAAATGACATTCAACCACCAAATTTAATGAAGTATGGGTCATTTTTTGGATCTGCAGAGCAATGTACTTTGGCATATGGGTTTGTCCATGAAGCCCATCACTTTGCAAGCGAGATTGAAGGGATTTGATTGGTGGTTGAGCTCATAAACCATTTTGCCCGCATTTTTTTGCTTTCTCTTCTTCTGCTTTGCCATTAAAAAGCCAGATTTGGCTCATTGTAAAAGGTTGGATGTTCTTGCTTCTGCAAGCTCTTCTTTCTTCCTTAGCAGGTGGATTTGAAGGAGTTTCAGACCTCCCATGGAGATTGTAACACGTTTTTGCCCCTTTTCTATTGCAATGTATTGTATCAAATTCGGGCATGATAATGTATGTTTTGTGATCAATTTTCAATCTTCTCATGCGCAGCTATTATTATTGTCTTCTAAACCTTCATTACATTTTGGTAATTTGTGCATGTTTTAGTGCCTCATCCTTCATGATCTGTGTCTATTTTTGCAAAGCAAGGAGTTCAGCACTCCTTTGGTGTATCACCTCTCTATTTTTTCTTAGTTTTGTTTCCATTTCCATGTTTCTCTCAACCCCGTCTCCTCTGGTAGTTTTAGAGTAGGAATTTTGAACTAGAATCTCACGTAAAAATTGCATGCATACACTGAACAAAGGAGTAAGAACCAAATTCAATCTGAGAGTTTTCTCACCTTGTAAGTCCCCACACTTGAGAAAACTTAATGTTGTGCATTCACACCAGCCGAGTTTGCCTTAGAAAAGCAGATCTATAACTCATTTGGGAGTGTTGTGAATTTGCACTAACAATTTTGGCATACCGGTGGGACCTTAGATTTCTTCCACTTCATCTTTTACAGGTTGGTGTGTTCCTGTGAAGATTTCAACCTTTGGAGGCAATTGCAAACACATATAGTGACTCCATCTGGTAAACAACCCATCTCTGAAGTTGTAGACCTTCCTTTTCATTCATTTTTCATCCATTCTTCCTTCCATCTCTTCCATCTTCTTTCATCCCATGAAGTTGTGCAATCATGACTTCATTTCCATCATGGAATTCACATTTACAACAATAGTGCCATCCAAATCCACCTCCAACATGCTTTACAACTCCTTCAAATCAACATTTTGAGCAGATTCAAGATCAACATGCATACCCATATGAGTAGCAGTGCCAAAATCAGTTTGGCTATGGTTCTTTCCAAGAGCAGGGGTATGCATACAATGAAGACAATCAAATGAAAGATGCTGATTTGTTAGAGAAAATCCAAAAAATGGAGATTAACATGTTGCAATCCAAGGCTCAAGCACAAATGAAAGCATTTGGAATCGGTTGTGGAGCACCTTGTCCATCGGTGGGACCTTTTCTAAGGAATTACAATCCTCAAGAGAAGATTGACTTTATGATTGCAACACTGCCATTACTTGTAAAGTGGACTGAGGGAATAGAGGTGTATAAGAGGAGTATTCGACAACCTTATCAATGGGTAAGCACGCCATCTCATACTCTTTCTTTTCCTCTTTCTCAATCTGTATCATTTCAGCAATGTCAAGCTTCAAGTTTCCCATATGTTGTCCCAAATGTTGATCCCATCTTTCCATCTCCTAGTCTCCCATATCACCTCGATTTCTCTACTCTTTTCCCTTCCAAAAACCATTCCCTCTAAAGAAAAATGAAGTTTTAACTCCTCCAAAACCACAAAAATTACAAAATCAATTGAGTCACAACCCATCCATCCTCTTGCATTCCCGGATCCATGTTGGGAAGATGAAAATTAGAAGATCATTCAAGGAGAACAACAAGAAGAGGAACCAACCTTCTCTGGAGAGCTTTCCCTATTTACAAAGGTCCCACACTTTGGGAAAGCTCAATGTTGTGCATTCACATCAAATGACATTGCCTTAGAGAAGCATATCCATAGGTCATTTTGGTGGTGTTATGAATTTACACTAACAATGACTAAACAAGGAAATCTAACACCATTCCCATCCATCTAGCCAAGGTTCTAAGTCTAGGAATGTAACATTAAGATAGAAACTTAAAATAATGCTTAACTAGTATGAAAACAATACAAAATCTAACTAAACATGCCTACTAATATGCTTGAATTACTTAACATGTGCCTAAATAAACCTAAGAGGGAAATGAAATGGTTATGGTTGCTGCTCCAAACAAGGTGAAATGGCCTCTCCCAATGACTACTTGGTCATTTTGGATATCCATCTACTAACCCCATTGAAGGCTTTAAGAAAAGATTGAACTTGGCAATATATCACATTTATTATATGCGATCTGCAAATCAAAGCATGGTCTCAAGTATAAAGGAATGAGGTGCACCCTTTTTATAACTTTCCTTTTGGGAGAAACTTGTATTTCAAAGTGCATGTAGGACTAAAATGCCCAAATTAGATTAGAATTTCTAATCATGATTAGGCCTTGTTAATCACAATTAGTGAATTACCAAGTGGTTAAGAGGTGTGGAGCCTTAATCAACTACTTAGCGTCAACTAGGAGGTTAGGATAAGCTTTTGAAGCTTACTCAAACATTTTAGAGGTGAATGGGGTAATTTTGGGTGGTTTGAAGAGGGGTTTGAGTCGATACTAGGGTATATCAACCAAAACAAGTGCAAAATAGGCTTAATTAGCTAATAAATGTTAATGGTATGTTTTGAAGAGGATTTTGACTTACGATTCACCATAAAGTGGCATCCTGAATGCGAAAGGGGTTACGCAATCAACAAAGCGTTATTAATTGGATAAAGTGGTAAGAAACATTAGTTAATTAGCAAAGATCACTAATTATAATAGAATTGGCATGAATGAGAGTGATTTGATTGCATTTTGGCAATAAAATTGCAAAAGTGGAATTTAGGTGTCTACATTTTCCCTGTTTGAGGTGAATTTAGTGACTTCACTTCAAACATAGTAGAAAAGCGTAAAATAGGTAAATTTTTGAAGAAAAATTAGTAGGATGAAGGATGCCCCCTTGAGTGTCGATGGGGTGATAGAAGAAGTCAATTGACAATCAAAAATATGATTTGAAATGGATAGAAGAAAATGAGTCGAACGGGTGCGAAACCCTTAGGTATTGAGAATGAATAAGGATAGGGATAAATGTGGTTGTTTATTGCCCCGGTGATTTGGAAGAAAAATTAGTAGTGGTAATAAATTATAATGGAGAAGAAATGATTATGGAGAAATATAGGACAAACCCAATCTTTGCATCCAACTTTTCAATAAGCAAAGTTTTTTAAATCATTTTGCCTCTATGTCTACATCATTGTCCTTTATTTAAAATAAACAAAAGTGTAATATAACATTAAAAGATAAATTACTAACAATTATTTACTGCTAAAAATACGTAACTCCATGCAACATACATTTTGCAATGCAATACGGGAAAGTAAAATGATATTTAGCTCCATGTAATATACATTTATGTAATTCAATACGAGAAAGTAAACCAACTAACCTAACAGATAAACTAGTGCAATCACATGCATTCAAGTAAATAACGTGTTGCACCCATGTTTTTGTTATTAAGTCAGTAGTTCCCAAATGTTTGTGTTGTAACGATAAGGGTTAAAAATGATGCCCCAAGAAATAACACATGCGAGGAAAAAATGGAGGACACAAGTAGTCCTATGGAAAACTTTCGTGCACTACGACATAGTCTCTGACAACTCACTGTTGCACGGGAGGACCAACGTAGTATGCAACTGAGCTTTTGTTAATGGAGGTAGATCATGATGATCTACAAGTCGTTTAAGACTAGAACAAGCAAGAACAGTAGAAAGACACTTTTGTAAGACATATTTCAACATTTGAGGATGATGTAATTGACACATGATTTAGTTGCGTATATGTTGTTTACCAATTTTTGTAAAATTTTAAATTTTTACAATTTTTTATTTGGATTTTTAACGATTTTAAATTAATTTTTTATTTTTAATTTCTTTTAAACAATTTTGATTGTTATAGGATTTGTATCACCTTGTTAGATTATGAGATAGATTTAGTTGATATCATACTTATATGTTTGATGAGATACCTTTGAGCAACATGTTTATATTTTTTATATTGGTGTGGGGGGGATAGATTTGTGATCATGCACAACCCCTCTTGCCCCATTGGTGATACGGTATTTGATGATTAGCTTTTAATATACATGCGTGATGTAGACTTAGCATATTTTTTGATATATGATGTATAGATGTGATGGACATGTGTGATATGATAATAAAATTATCACACAATTTACAAGTAAAAATTAACAGCACAAGTTTAAACAAATCTAATCAAAGCAACACATTTATTTACAAGTATGCAATACAAAATGGACTCAATGCAATATACTATAGACTAAAGTGATATTCGATCTAAGTAAGAAAGTGAATCTAATTTAAAGCATATAGTACAAACAAGTAATGCAACCAAAACCATACAAACCAACAACTAAAAGTAAGTGAACCACTACTTTGTTTTTGTGGGACAGTTTTGGGACGTTTTTCGCTATTTTTGATTTTATTTCTAAGACAATTTTCTATTGTTTTGGAGTTTTCTAAGAAATGTATTTGAATGTTTTGATTTTTCCAAAGGACATATCTATATGTTTTTGGGATTTTCAAAAGTTATACAATTTTTTTGACATTTTCTCAACAGCTTTTCCGAAGCAAGCAAACGTGCGAGGAAATAAATAAACGTGGATGCCCCGGCAAATAAGTTAGATGGGATGTCTACAAGGAAGAATGCCACATGTTATATGCTAGAAGTGACGCCGCGAAGCTACCCCCAACATGATATGGGTTCATTCAATGTTAACTTCTCCGTACTCGAAGGTTAGATTAGTCGGATTAGGGCAAAAAAAGGTGTTATGTTTTTGGAGCCTATTTTCATGTTAGAGTGTGGTACACCTTCTATGTGTTACACTTGGGTATTTTTACGACAGTCTCGCTCACCGGTGAGTGCGTCAAGGGGGTTTAGGGGGGTGAAGCCCCCTCGATCAGTGAGGGCTCAGGAGCGAAGCCCCCGAAGCAAATTTTCATGGGTGGTTTATCAACCCATGGGTAATGGGTAACCATTATGGGCTATTTTTAGGCCCATGGTTTTTTTTGGTACCCATTGTTTTGATACCCATGATTTTTTCCCATTATTTTGATACCCACGGTTTTTGCCCATGGTTTTGATACCCATAGTTTTGTATCAAACTACTTAAGCAATTGTCTATTTATATGGTCTTATGCATATGATAGATAGACAAGCAAATGTATTGCAGATGTGTTTTGAATTCGGGTGTGAATTCTGTAGAGTTTGTTGAGCATAGCTCCAAACGGATCTAGGTATTGTATTGAGAGAGTGGAGGCTTGTAATAAAATATGAGCAAGTGATTCTTGGTGGACGTAGCCCAAATTGGGTGAACCACGTTAAATCTTGTCTCTCTGTGTTGTGTTATTTATTCTGCACTTTTATTTGAGATCTGTAATATTTTCTGCATATTAGTTTCTACTGTTGCGATTCTGTAAGGGATTATTCCGCATATTTTATCTCTTATTTCCTAACAATTGGTATCATAGCCTAGTTTGGTTTGTTGAAGTGTTGAATCACAGGAAATTTTTAGCTTGAGTGGGAGCTATGGTAGATGATGAAAGATCTAGGGTTGATAAATTCAACGGGCAAAATTTTAGTCTTTGGAAGATGTAGATGGAAGATTACCTTTATCAGAAGGATCTTTATACTCCACTGTCTGAGAAGGTGAACAAACCCTCGAGTATGACAGATGCGGAATGGGATTTGTTGGATCGGAAGGCACTTGGAACAATCGGCCGTGTCTTGCATCTTCGGTATTATTTAATGTTTCAAAGGAAAAGACTACAAAAGAACTAATGGATGCATTAGGGAAGTTGTATGAAAAATCCTCTCGCCTCTCTAATAAGATATTTTTAATGAAAAAGTTGTTTAATATGAAGATGTATGAGAATGGTTTAGTAGCAGATCATTTAAATGATTTTAATATGGTTGTGAATATGCTAGCTTCGGTTACAATAGAATTTGATGAAGAAGTTAGGGCTTTATTAATTTTGTGCTCTTTACCTGAAAGTTGGAATAGCCTGGTAATGGCGGTAAGCAACTCGGTTCCAGCTAACTCAAGTTGAAGTTTGAGGATGTTGTAGGGGTGATTTTAAGCGAGGAAATGTGAAGAAAAAGCTCTAGTGAATCTTCTACTTCAGGGAATGCTTTGACAGTGGAAACTAGAGGGAGACAGAAGAATAGAGGAAACCGTGGAAAATCAAAGGATCGAGCAAGGTCAAAATCCAAAAGTAAGATAGTATGTTGGCACTATGGAAAGTCTGGGCATGCAAAGAAGGACTGTTGGGAGCTTTGGGATAAGAAGAAACAACAGGAAGAAAACAAGGAGGCAAATGTGGCATCGGGTAATGTATGCCAGGATGCTTTGATTCTTTCTTTACATAATATTAATGAATCTTGGGTTTTAGATTCAAGGGCTTCTTTTCATGCTACTCCACATAGGCATTATTTTGTTGATTATGTTCAAGGGGATTTTGGGCATGTTTTTCTTGGTGATGATGAGCCTTGCAGTATAGTTGGAAAAGGTTTTGTTCAGGTTAAGATGTAAAATGGGAATACATGGCTATTGAAGGATGTCAGACATGTGCCTACATTAAGGAGAAATTTGATATCGGTGGGGAAATTGGGAAGTGATGGTTGTACTGTGATATTTATAGCTGACTCTTGGAAGGTCACCAAGGGTGCTCTTATGGTGGCAAGAGGTAAGAAGGTTGGAACCTTGTATTTAACCACTAATAGTACTAATGATTGTAATCTTGTGGCTTCAGATGTAGATACAACATTATGGCACTATAGGCTCAGTCATATGAGCCATAAGGGCATGGACATCATAAAGAAGAATTTTCCTGGATATACAGAAACATGTTTGGATTTTTGTGAGAACTGCATATATGGGAAATAGAAGCGAGTAAGGTTTCTCAAGGTTGGACCTACGAAGAAAGAGAGTAAGTTAGAGCTGGTACATTTTGATGTGTGGGGGGGCTTAGGTATCATCTCTTGGGGGTTCAAGTTATTATGTTACTTTTATTGATGATGCAAAAAGGAAAGTTTGGGTTTATTGTATTAGAAACAAATCTGATGTATTTGATACTTTTGTTAAATGGAAAGTCTTGGTAGAGAATGAAACATTTCTTAAGTTAAAATGTCTTAGGTCAGATAATGGAGGGGAGTATTACAGTAATGAATTTTATGATTATTATTCTAAGAATGGAATCCACAGAAAAAAGACGGTTCCAGAACCCCACAAAGCGAGAATGGGGTGTCAGAAAGGATGAACAAAACAATAATGGAACGTGCTAGGAGCATGAGGATACATGTAGGAATGCCTCTTTATTTTTGGGAAGAAGTGGTGAGCACAACTGTGTACTTAATAAACAGAGGATACTCAAGTGCCTTGGATGGAGGCATACCTGAGGAGGCTTGGTACGGTAAGAAAGTCAATTACTCATTTCTTAGAGTCTTTAGATGTGAGGTGTTTGTTCATATTGACAAGGATGATAGGACCAAGCTAGAGGCTAAATCATAAAAATGCACTTTTATTGGTTATGGTGGTGATGACTTTAGATTTAAATGTTGGAGTATTAAGGATAAGAAAATCATTCGGTCTAGGGATGTGGTCTTTAATGAGAAAGTCATGTATAAGCAACAAAGCTTGCGGAAAAACAGGAAGAATCCAAGAAAGAATATTTAGTGGTAGAGGATCTTCCGAATGGGACAAGTGACCCATGAATCAGCCTTTAGAACCTACTCAACAGAACCCCAAACTCCTACAGGTGAGGAGGTATTCTAGGGTAAGAAAAGAACCTAAACATTGTTCTCCTTCTCTTTATTATTTATTACTCACTGATAGTGGAGAGCCAGAGAGATTTGATGAAGAAATGCAGGTAGATGCCAGTAAGAAGTGGGAGCAAGCCATGGATGAGGAGCATAAGTCTCTCATGGAGAACCAGACTTGGGATTTGGTGAAGCTACCGAAGGCAAAAGAGCATTGCAGAACAAGTGGGTGTAAAAAGTTAAAGACGAAGGAGGAAAGAAAAGATATAAGGCCCAGTTGGTGGTTAAGGGGTTTGAAAAGAAACAAGGTATAGATTTTGATGAGATCTTTTCTCCTGTAGTAAAAATGACTTCTATTAGAATTGTTCTTGGAATAGTGGCAGTAGAAGACTTGCACTTAGAATAGTTAGATGTAAAGACTACATTTCTCCATGGTGATTTGGAGGAGGAGCTATATATGCAAAGAGCCAGAAGGATATGAAGTCAAAGGTAAAGAGGAGATGGTGTGCAAACCGAAGAAGGGCTTGTATGTCCTGAAAAAGCTCCATGTCAATGGTATATGAAGTTTAATAGCTTCATGATGGAGCAATGTTATATCAGATGTCATTCTGACCATTGCGTGTATACAAAGAAATTTGAGGATGGAAGTTATATTATCCTATGTTTGTATATTGATGACATGTTGGTTGCAGTAAAAACATGCAGAAATAAAAGTACTTAAGAAACAGCTAAGTGAATCCTTTGATATGAAGGATTTGGGGGATGCAAGAAAAATCCTTGGTATGAAGATAACTCGGATAGGAAGGAACAGAAGTTGACTTTATCTCAGGAAGAGTACATTAAAAAGGTATTGGATAGGTTTAACATGTAGGATGCTAAACCGGTTGGGACTCCTTTGGCAGGCCATTTTAAGTTATCAAAGGAGTAGTGTCCCAAGATAGAGTAGGAAAGAAACCATATGTCCAAGGTACCTTACTCATTAGCGGTTGGCAGTTTGATGTATGCTATGGTATGCACTAGGCTTGATATTGCCCATGCAATAGGAGCTGTGAGTAGATTTATGAGTGATCCAGGTAAAGAGCATTGGAAAGCAATAAAGTGGATCCTTCGGTATTTGAGAGGGACCATGGGGATAGTTTTATGCTACAGTGGATCAGACACCACTTTACGTGGTTATGTAGATTCAGACATGGCTGGAGATGTAGACAACAAGAGGAGCACGATAGGTTATATTTACACTATAGGTGGGACAATAGTAGCTGGATTTCACAACTACAGAAGCTGGTGGCTTTGTCAACCACGGAGGCTGAGTATGTTGCTGCCACAGAGGTAAGAAAAGAGATGATTTGGTTACAATAATTGCTTGAGGAGTTGGGGCATAAGCAGGAGGAATGTAAGCTGCATAGTGATAGTCAAAGTGCTATACACCTAGCTAAGAACTCTGCTTTCCACTCTAGGACAAAGCATATACAGTTGATATATCACTTCATCAGGATAGCTTTAGAGAAAGATAAGTTGAAGTTGGAGAAGATTCATACCAGTCAGAATCCTACAGACATGATGACCAAGGTGGTCATAAGGGATAAACTAAAGCTATGTTTAGCTTTGGTTGGCCTTCGCGGATGATAGTGAAGGGGTGAGAAGCTTGCTCGATTGAAATCACCCTAAGTGGGAGATTGTTATGTTTGTGGAGCCTATTTTCATGTTAGAGTGTGGTACACCTTCTATGTGTTACACTTGGGTAATTTTTCATGGGTGGTTTATTAACCATGGGTAATGGGTAACCGTTATGGGATTTTTAACCCATGGGTAATGGGTAACCATGGTATGTTTTTGGAACCCATTGTTTTGATACCCACGGTTTTTGTCCATTGTTTTGATACCCACGGTTTTTGCCCATGGTTTTGATACCCACGGTTTTGTATCAAACTGCTTAAGAAATTGTTTATTTATATGGTCTTATGCATATGATACATAGATAAACAAATGTGTTGCAGATGTGTTTTGAATTCGGGTGTGAATTCTCTGAGAGTTTGTTAAGCATAGCTCCAAACGGATCTGGTATTGTATTGAGAGAGTGGAGGCTTGTAATAAAATCTGAGCAAGTGATTCTTGGTGGACGTAGCCCAAATTGGGTGAACCACATTAAATCTTGTCTCTCTTTGTTGTGTTATTTATTCTATACTTTTATTTGAGATCTGTAATATTTTCTGCATATTAGTTTCTACTTGTTGTGATTCTGAAGTAAGGGATTATTCCACATATTTTATCTCTTATTTCCTAACAAAAGGATAGGCTCACAAGGGGCTCTGGATAAAGGTAAAGGTCAACTTAGGGAAAATTTGTTGTACTCCTTAAACCTAGACTTCTTGTGAACAATGGACCCTCCTTGCACTTTGAAGTTTATTTTCACCATAGGACTTGTCCAAAGTGCCACCATTGTGTGGTTCTCACTATTAGACGTACTGTTTATTTTTATTTTTATTTTTCTATTTTTACACTTTTTCATTTTACTTTTCTTAGTATTCTGCAGAGACCCCATACTTAAGCATATAAGCACTTAAGATGCAAAGGTACATTCATGGGTTCTCGAATCTCTTGGCCATCTGAATAGGCCAACTTATATGCAACTGAACCGAACTTGGCAACCACAATGTATGGTCCTAGCCAATTGGGCTCAAATTTCCCTTTTTTTTCTTGATCTTTATTAGTGTTCTTCTTATTCTCATTTGAAACCATGTCCCCTACCTCAAACTGATGAGGTATGACCTTCTTGTTATATCTCCTCCAAACTTAGTCCTGATATAATTTTAGGTGATTTAGGTGCAAAAGCGTTTCTTGTCCAATAGTTCCAACTCTGCGAGTCGGGATACTCTATAGTCCTCCTCTTCATTTAGGTAATCCCTTAACTCGATACGTAAAGAAGGGATCTTGATCTCTAAAGGAAAGACGGCTTCAAAACTGAATACTAAAGAATATGGAGTTGCACCTATAGGGGTGCAGATAGAAGTTCTAAATTCCCAGAGAGCAAGGTGAATTTACAGAAGCTAGTTACGACATGTGGTATTCAACATTTTCTCCATAATGTAAATTAAGGTTTTTTTGGAAGCTTCAGCCTGCCCATTACCTTGGGGGTAATAAGGGGTTGAAAACTTAAGGGAAATTTGAATGGTTTTGCAAATTTCTTTCAAATTTTTATTTTTGAACCACTTACCATTATCAGTGATAATGGAAGAAGGGATACCATATCTGCAGATGATATGATTCATTATAAAATTTGAAATTTGGGGACCTTTTGTATAAGTAAGAGGAACTACCTCTACCCATTTTGTAAAGTACTTAGTGGCCATTATAATGAACTTATGGCCATCCAAGGAGACAAGATTAAGTTTCCCTATTAGATTGAGACCCCACTTTGAGAATGAATAGGGTGTTGTGATTGGTTATAAGGATTATGTTAGTGCATGTATCAAATTTCCATACTTTTGACAATCCACACACTTCTTTACATGTTGACAACAGTCATGCTCCATGGTAGGCCAATAGTAACCTACTCTAAGTATCTTCTTTGCAAGGATAATCCCATTAGTATGATTCGTTAGAATTTAAATAAAGCACAATGATTCCCCCAGTTGTAGCCTCAACGGAAGAGAGTTCCCCCAAGTAGGGTATAATGGGATATGCATTGGATGAGGTTGCACTTTTCAACATAGGAAATGTTTATAGGGAAGGTTCCATCATGGAGATAATTAAATATTTCAGTGTACCACGGTGAAAAGGGACCAAAAACTTCACACACTAAACAAGAGTTTGGTATGTCGTATGTTGTTGTTCTTAGATTTTCAACAAAGAATGGCATATCATTTCTCTTTGGTGGAATGCTCAACATAGATCCTACTGTAGCCATGGTATCTTCCACTCTATTATGAGCTCTTGGTATTTTCTCAAATGTTATCTTCTCAAAGAATTCTTTCAAGGAATCGACCATTCTTTTATATGGAAGTAACTTTTCATCTTTAACTTTATATTCATATGTGACCTATTTGATAATAAGCATTGAATCACCAATAAATTTTACTTGGCTGGTATCCCATTTGATGGCCAACTTCATTCTTACAATGAGAGATTCATATTTTGATATATTTTTCATGCAAGGGAATCCAATTCGAAATGTCTGCAGAATAAAGTCTCCCGTGGGAGTGATTAGCACAATTCCGACACCTAAACCATGAAAGGTAAAAGAGCCATCAAAGTACATTTACCAAATTGTAGATTCTTCAAGGTACATAATGGATGCATTTGGTAGTTCTAGACTTAAGGGTTTAGTACCTAGTAGTAGAGCTTCTTCCAGTTGATCTACTAACACCTATCCTTTTACTGAATTTTTATGGACGTATTCAATTTCAAACTCACTTAATAAGATGATATAATTAGCCATCTTTCTAGTTAGTGCTGGTTTAGACAATAAATACTTCAAAGGGCCAAACTTTGAAATAAGCTTTATTTTATTGTTAAACATATAATGACATAGCTTTTAGAAAGCAAACACCATGGCTAGGCAAGCCTTCTCGATTTGTGGATAATTTAGCTCATATGCTACCAATGTCCTGCTCAAATAGTATACAACCTTTTCTCTGTTCTTTGTCATACTGGGCCAATAGTGCTCTAATTGAAAAATGTGTAGCAGAGATATAAAGTAACAAGGGTTCTCCTGCCATGGGTGGCATGAGAACAGGGGGGTTGGCTAAGTATTCTTTTAGCAAAGAAAACACTTGCTATTGTTCTGGTCCCCAGTTGAAATTAACATCCTTCTTAAGAAGATGTGTAAATGTATGACACTTGTCTACTAGCTGTGAAATAAACCTTTTGATGGCCTAAATTTTCCCTTGTAAGCTACGCAACTATTTGATATTCTTAGGGGAGGCATTTTTGTGATATTCATGACCTTTGCAAGGTCCACTTCTATTCCTCTCCGTGACACAATGAATCCTAGTAATTTCCCAGATAACACACCGAAGACACACTTATTTGGGTTAATTCAAAATTTGTAATTGCTTAGACGCTGAAAGATACATCGTAGAATTTCTAGGTGTTCCTTGTGGGTTATATATTTAGCCAATATATCATCTACGTAATCTTCCATGATGTCACTTATCATATCATGAAAGATTACAATCATCGCCCTTTGATATGTAGCGCCTGCATTTTTAAGGCTAAAAGGAAAGAATTGGAAACAAAACATCCCCCATGGGATTGTGAAATTATCTTGTGCTGATCTTCTTTTGTAATATTTATTTGATTGTAACCTGAGAATCCATCCATGAGTGAAAACATCTTATAGCTTGTTGTAGAATTGAAAATCATGTCGATGTTTGGAAGAGGAAAATCATCCTTAGGACAAGATTTGTTTATATCCCTGAAATCCGTACACACTCTAATACCAACTAGCTTCTTTTGAACCAGGACCACATTGGAGATCCACTTTGAGTATTTGATAGGCCTGATAAATCCTACTTCTAGTAACCTTTCTAGCTCTGCCTTTACTAGTAAGGCAATGCAAGGATGCATATTTCAGAGCTTTTGTTTGATGGGCTTGGCATCTGGGTGTACCACAAGATTGTGCACCACTAGTGTAGGATCAAGTCCTAACATGTCAGCATAAGACCAAGTGAAGATGTTTGCATACTCTCTTAAGAGTCATGTGAATGTTTTTGTTCTTTGGCTGAGAGGGAAGCTCCCAACTTAACTATCTGTGATGGTTCTTCTATGCCAATATTAACATCTATTGTATCTTCCACTAATAACTTTGATTCATCCCCCATGCATGTAGGATCAGGAGGGAGATTGAGATCCTCCTCTATCACAGGTGGCTCAAGGATCTCTTCATCTTGAAGTGGGTACATTATATTTTCCATAGGTTGTTCTGCCTGTTTGTCCACAAGTACCTCAAAGAGGTTTTCACTATAGGACTTCCTCCTTTTATTTCCATAAGGATTTTCTTTGGAATTTTTCCCTTCCTCACTTTTTTACTTCAATTCCCGCATAACTCTACTTACTCTCCGAAGTATGCACATGCATTAAGATGAATGGAGAATCCCTTCTTGTGATCATTTCTTGGAATGTTGTCTCTAATTCCCAGGAACTCACCAATGGCCTCATCATTTTGAAACATGTCAATAGGTATGTGTTGTTGTTGATCCCAATTCACGAGTGATGGGTAGGTGAGGGTTAATGGTTGAGTTATATGGGATATGGTGGGTATAACAGGGGTTATAGTAAGGATAACCATATTGGTGAATAAGTTCATAGAGGAAAGGTATTCATAAAGACTACATTGAGAATCATTTCACTTTCATTTCCGGACAAACTATCCTCACTCTCAGAAGAGGCATACTCATCATTTGAAGAGTGAGACTCATATAAATGGATTCCTATACCTAATTTACCTATTATACACCAAGGTATTGCAAGAGATTCTAATGGGCCTTATTCTTGGCAGCCACAACCACATCCTTTATACCCCATGGAAAGAATTATCCGATTAGGAATGGGATACTTAGGTGATTTATAACATGTAGCCATGTCATCATCATCGATGAAATACAATGTCCATAAGAAACCTTTCATCTTCTAGCAAGCCACCAAGAGTAAAATTCTTGAAAGGAAAGCCTCTCTTGATCTCTAAACTTTGAAACATGACCTACCATGTACTTGGGTTGATAGCGGACCATTTTGAACCATTAGGGATTGTTGTAGATCATACTCTCCACAACCACTTGGTTTGACCTTCATCTCCCATGTAGACAAAGGAGTTTCTGAGGTGGAAGCACCATTTTCATTGATAGACATGGTATTTGGATCCACTCGTGAAGCAAGGGCCTCTGACTGGATAGGAATAACAATCTCCATAGATGGACACTCATAGATTGTAGGGAAAAATCCTGACAACGCTCTATAATGAGAAAAAGGTTGAGGGTCCCCCTGTATGGTGAGTGTCTGTCCCTCATATTGTAACTTTAAACACTGATGATACATTGATGGCACAACCTGCATGGCATGAATCCATGGGTGACCAAAAGATATTGTAAGGGAGTTCTAGGTCCAAGATGTGTAACTTCGTATCATGTATTATGGGATCCACTTCTAATGATAAAGTGATCATTCCAGATGATTTTCGTTCTTCATTGTCATATGCCTTAATGGTGATGACCTTTTATTTGACAGACCAACTTCTCGTGGAGCCTAGTTGGTGGACTAGTTTGAGAGTATATATGTTAAGACCGATCCGTTGTCCAAAAGCACTCTTGTAACCTTGTTACATTTGATGATAACCTCAATATGAAATGGTAGGTTATGTGAAGGATATTCAACTAAGGATTCTATAGTTCTCAAGCCTATTTGTTCCAAAGGAACAAGTTGTGCTACCATGGCTTACAAATATGTTGGGTCAAGATCAATGGATACCCCTAATCCCGTAAGGTTTTATAAAGTATATCCTTATTGATGCTAGAGATCTTTAGAAGTTCTAAGATGGAAATATTAGTTGTAGTTTTTTCTAGTTGATCTAACACATCATAGTGAATCTCTTGAGGAGGAGGGGGAGTAGGTTCAAAATTTATAACAAGGTGAGCCCGTTGTGTTGCCACAACACACTCTCTTTTCTTAATTCTAATTGTATTGATTTGCTCAATGAGTGGGTCAACACAACCTATCAAGGCATCAAAATGGTCTTTGTTTGACATATAGTTAGCATTTTTATTCTGAGATGATTGTCCCTAATCTAGATTTTTCCTTTCTTTGTGATTGGGAAAAGGCTCTTTGAAGATCCCTAAGTTTGCATTTGGAGATTTAGTAGTGACAACAAAGTCTACTTCAATATCACCGCTATCAACTAGGTCTTGAATATAATGTTTTAATCTTAAACACTTGTCAGTTTTGTGACCCTTTACGTGGTGGAATCCATAGAATTTATTCTCCCTAAACCATGATGGTTTGGGTGTATCATCCCCATAGGGTTTCATTTGAGGGTAATTTTTGTCACCCTTAAAATCCCCCTCATTTTTTCAGTCAAATTTGAAAATTTTGAGCTCACGCCCTCCGTATGTTCAAGTAAAGTTGGAAGTCTGAAAAGATTGAGAAATTCATGCTTTGAAGTTGTTTAAACTATCCAGTCTGCACGTTTTGATAAATTTTCTGTTTTCCTGTCTGGATGCATGAAAATTTTATTGTTGTCCTCATTTAAATGATATTTTAAATATTTCTATGGCCATGGATCATCAAACCTTGTATTTTTTTCAATTCCTTGGTTCACGAAAGCAATTAGAAATTTGGGCGTCAGGTGGAGTTTTTCCTCTTACTTCTTATTTCTTCTTGCATCTAGAAATGACGGGCATATCTTCCATGTTAATTTTTTCCCTAGCATCAACGAGTAGTACATGGATATCTCTGATTGGATGTGACATGGCCATGTTTCAAGAAATGGTTGAAGTCTCCACATGTCTAAATGACATAACTCTAAGGGAAAGTCCCAAGGGACAGTCCACAAATAAGCATAGGATTTCCATGTGTCTAGGGTCTAAAATGAAGACAAAACAAGCCCAAATCAACTAAGTATGGAAGGTTCAACAGACGGTGCCACATGCTTCATTGACGTAATTTCAAGGGTCAAAGCTAGGGGAAGTTCTCAAACTTGCGCCAATCCTCCACATGTCCCAGGTCCAAAAAAGGGGACAGAGCCGATTGCTTAAATTGACTAAGTATGAGCGGGTCAGTGGAAGCCTCCACGTGCCTCAACGATGTAATTTTAGTAATGAAACCAAAGGGCCAATATTCAAATGAACGTCAGCTTGCCACGTGGTCAAATTCAATGGAGAGACAGAGTTAGCTATTAAAAAGTCCAGGACTGGCAGAAGGAGCCACACATCAGCTCAGTGCAATTTCAGGAGGCCTATCTAATGTGGAAACTCAAATGAGTGCCAGTTCTCCATGTGTCTAGAGATCAACATAAGTCAAGTGGGAAGTAAGCCTGAATCAACTAAGTATTAAAGAACCGACGAAGCTCTCCACGTGTCAGCCTGGCTTAACTTCAAAGGAAAAATCCAAAGGAAGGTTCCAAATGAATGCCAACTCTAAACGAGTCCAAGGTCGGATAAAAGGCCCCACCAAACAAAAGGGAGAAAGTCAAATATTAAGCCCAAATAAAAAGTCAAGGTGGGGAAGTGGGCTGGGAGATTTGAGAATTTGAGCCTTGTTTTCATTAAAGGGGCTTAAAGTTAAAAATTGACCCACAACCCCGCCCACGCCAAGGAGAAAGTCAAATATTAAGCCCAAATAGAAAGTCAAGAGGGGAAGTGGGCCATCGGAGATTTGAAAATTTAAGCTTTGTTTTCATTAAAGGGGATTAAAGTTTAAAAGTGACCTCATGTAAATTTCGCCCACACCAAGGAGAAATTCAAATATTAAGCCCACATCAGAGGTCAAAGCGGGAGGCGGCTGACAGAGCAATTTGTGTTTTTGAGATCACATTGAAAAAAGGTAAAATTATAAAAGTGACCCATGAATCTGTCTCCATTCAAGTAAGGCCACGTGTCAAGACCATATCAAAAGTGGGTGAGCAGACCAAAAATGTAAAAAATGCCAAATCTCTATAAAGTCACAAAATGTAAAAGGCATCCTCCATGCCCACTCCAAAGAAAATTCTCCCACGTGGGCGAATTTGGTTTAAAGTTTCAAAGGAAAGATGAACGATTCAAATTCAAAGTTACAAAATGAGTGTAACTATTGCATTATGAAAAGTATGATTTTTCTCGCCATTCGAATTTCTTTGCATATCAAGAATCTGAATGGATGTGAATGATTGAAAATATTGTAAACCATTTCTTGCCAAAAAAGAAGAAATTATAACCGCTTTCTTGCAAGATATTTAATGGCTTCTTCATGCCATTATAAAGGGGGTGATTGATCTTGTAGACTGGAGAGTGCATTGTACCTAGAGAAAGGAAACGAAATAGGCACTTTTCTTCTACTTCCCTCCTCTCTCAAATTTCTTCTATTCTCGACACTATGTACTATGTACAATTTCTTCTAAGAAGGAGTTTCTTACTTTCTTTGAATAAGGGGTTTCTTGATACTTTGTGATCGATGAATTCTATTTGGTCTTGTTGTTATTTATAGAGTTATTTCTTCTCATGAATGCATGTGTTGAAGTTTCTAACTAGTGCGTGTAAGAATATGATTTTCTACTTGCAACATTAGTTCTCCTACCTCTTTTCTCACTCCCTTTCCCACCTTCATAGAAAATTCCCCCCTTGTAGATTACTACAAGAATTTTCCACAAGGTCGAGTGGAATGCCCTGTTGGATTCCCAGCCAAAAGGCCACCACAAAAATCCAAACTTTCTCGTGCATGCATACATGGCAGCTGCATCGGTTAAGTAGAGGGACTTAGATTCTTAGAGCGTTGGAAAGGAATTCAAAAATTTGTTCACCTAAAAAATTTCCTCGCCAATAGTTTTTAGTACCCACCGAGGGGCAGATTTAGCAGATCTACACTGAATACGACCGTAAGGTCCCAAAATACAAAAAAATTCAAATATTGAAAAAAGAAAAAGAAAAAAGAGTTCATGAAAGTCCATTGCTAAAAGACACTCGCTGATTTCTGCACATGTCTTTTCATATTCCCACTTCAAGAATTTCAAAAAGCTGGCTGAAGGAAGACACACTAGGTTGAGCAGGTCGAGAGGTGTTGATGATTTCAATTTCGAGGCTTCACAAAATTAGAAAGAATGAATTAGAGATAATCCATACTTCTTCTCTCAAGCCTCCTCTCCATCTAGCTCTTCATGAAGTTCATCGGGCAATCCTATCAAAACTTCTGTGGATACTCTCCCTTCAAATTATCCCATTTTCAACCACCATTGAGCATTGAGCTCCCAAAAGAAGAAGAATTTGTAGAAGTAAGAGCAGAAGTAGAAATGACAATGGAAGATGAAGAAGAAAGACCCCGACCCATTGTTCCATGGGGAAAGAATACGGGCCCGCTTTCTCTTGAACCTCCTCTCCATGATCTACCAACAATTTCCCACAAGAAATTTCCAAATTTCAAAGATGAAAACACACAACATCTTGAAGAACACATTGTTGCTTTCATGACATCATATGGAATTATTGGTTTCCAACATAAAGATGTTTCTATGATACTGTTCATAGAGTCCCTCCAAGAAAAAGCAGCAGAATGGTTTTACATCCTTCCCACCCGATCCGTCACTGGGTGGGATGACATCAAGGCTTCCTTCAAGGAAATATTTAAATCAATTGAATACTTTGTTAATACATCTTGGTGTAATTGGCTCAAATGAGGAAATGAGAAAGTGAAACCATGAGAGAATTTGTGGCTCATTTTTACTTGGTTGCTTCACATGATACCTAAAGAGGACTCACCATCTCAAAAAAATGTCAAGAGATTCTTCCTCAATGCTTAATCATCAGAAGTAGGATTTTTGTTGTGAAGAGCCCAACCAAGGAACATTGTAGAAGCAAAAAGGATGGCCATTGAACTTGATGAAGATCTCATCCTCTCTGGGAAGATCAAGAATCCATTAAAGGGTAAGGCCCAACTTCCTGGAGATGAAAGAACCAATCCATCACCGCAAAAGTTGGTGAATGAGATGGCCTATTTTGAAGAGGGAATTATTTGAACAAGTTTCTTCCCAAAAGAGCAATGGAAATCATATTATAGGAGCACCCCAAAGGCTCACCTTGGAGGTCCCACTCATGAACATAAATTAAATATTTCAAGAAGGTGAAGAAGATTTTTAACAAGAAAGTGAAGGTGGTGATTTCCTAGAAAATGACGAGTTTGAGAATGATACACAAATCGATTCTATGAGTATTCTACATGTGATGAAGAAGATGAAGAGGATGCACTCGGTTTATCATGTACGGTATTCACTTGTTCTTAGCCGAGAAAAGAGCATCTCCCTCCATTGATACTAAGAAAAATAAGGTTTATGATCCTCCTATGGTGACTCTGCAAAACAAAATAATCAGTCTAGGATCCCCACTTCCATCTTCCATGAAGTCTCGCATTGTTGGAGCCTCGATCCCATAGCAAGTAAGAATGCCCCCACAATCCAAATTAAGCCTTCCAATCCCTCTTCCATTTCTAAATCTAAATTTGTTCCTACAATATCTAATACCTTAAAAAATCCTAGTGTGCCATTCAAAGTACCCTCCATTCCTCAAACGTCAAATCTTTCTCCTATGCCTATCTAGACTCCAAAATCAGTACCTTCACCCCCCTTATTCACATTTGCTCCCTTTGACTTCATAGAATATGTAAACAAGGCCAAAGTGTAGATTACCGAAACTAAATATTTGCGGACTCATCCTGAACAATTTGAGAGGTTTATCTGATATATCAGGAGTGGTAGTCTAACACCCAATGTTGTAATACTAGTTCTAAAGGCATGCTAGAAAACTCATCTACACCTCCCTCATAGAACATGCTTTCTCACAAGTGCATCGAAAATTGAAAAAGTTGAACCTTTCTATGTCTCCCTTCTTGTTGGAGAATATGTACCTTGAACAATTTCATAATAGATTTTGTGCCTCAAACAACATGATGCCTATGAAGGTCGTGAAGGATCTTAAACTTACAATGACTCCACGTAGTGGCTCTTGTTACTCTTTGGAATAAAAAAAGGTCTCACTTTTAGGGAAGTTCAAAGATGCATAGGTGGCTCTCGCTAGATTTCCAGACAAGAAAGTTTTAGCGATGATTTTGATAGTAGACGTCCTAGCCTCGTTTGGAATGTTCTTTGAGTAGAAATTTATACCGAGAGTCGGGAGGGAAAATTAAAATTAATTTTTCTTTTGCAACCATACCAGTGAAGGGAGACATGGAGAAATTACTTCCCAAGAAGAAGATGAGGTACATGGTATGAAATTCCAGAAGCCCAAAAGCTAACATCTTGTATCAAGATATCAGGTAGATGAATCACTTGGTGGAAATTGAGGAGGAAGAGGATATTCCCATCTTGATAGGCCCAAACATGCCTTCCTGAAGAGATTATTATTTTGAAGAAGCATTGAGGAGATTTGAGTTACAAGAGGACAACACTATGAATTTCCGGATGATGCAAACCATGAAGAAGAGGAAATGGTTCTTGATGATTTTCAAATAGAAAAATCAGCTTATGTGGTTATCCGTGATGAGGAGATATTCTCATTCCCATTTGAAGATGAAGACTCCCTAGATCATGTTACCCAGGAAGATACCAAGCTGGTCTACAATGAGCCCTTGAACAATGGGAAAGAACCATTTGTACAAGAACTACTAAGATCCATGGAAGAAACAGAGGACCCCAAGCTTAGTCTCAAACTCCTAATGCAAGCCATGAATATGTAAGACAAACATGAAGCTGACTTGGAAGCCTCAACTAGTGTGAAGGTTGGCTATGTTGAAACAAAGAAAGATGTGAAATATGATGTCCCTCTTGAACCAATGGTTGATGGATACAATGAAAAAATCGAGGTATTTTCTTTCCCATTCGAAGAGGAAGAACCTTTCCATGATAAAGAAACTAAAGAAAAGAGTTTTGAGACCTCTAAAGATGAAGCTCTTTTTGATGAAGGATCGGTAGAGTGTAGTGATTCCTAAGATGATGAGGTAATCCCTTCGATAGTTTCCTTGAGCTCCCAAATAAATATTCTTAAAAGGTGTACAAAGAGGATTTGCAGGAAATGACAAAGCATAACTCCATGTAAGAAATTTTGGATGCAATAGAAGTTGGAGAAGATCCCGAGCTGATTCTTGATCTCTTCATTAGTTGTTAGGGCAGAATCACAAAGACCCTTGGATGTTAATCATATTTCTAGGTTGATCACTCTAGCATCTAGTGTGATTGCACAACATTGAATCCTTTCTTTGAGTGTGGGACTTGTGAAAATGAGAAAGGAATCTCCAGAGAAGGCTGGTTCCTCTTCCTAAACTACCTGCCACAAGCTATTCCAGTGCAGGCAAGCTAATCTAATCCTAATCTAACCATGCCAAGGAGACACAGAGAGAGAGAGAAAAGGAAAAAAATAGAGCCTACACTAAAACAAAGGTGATACACCAGAGAAGGAAAATGTTGAACATCTATCAAAACTGCCATGGAACAAGGAGGGGTGAGCAATGGGAAGGATGGACAGATGCATCACAGGCCCAAGGATAGATTTCATACAGAAAATGTCCCAAAACTCCATGAACACAGCTCCAAACCTGCAATGAACATTCAAACATGCACAAATACCTGAAATGAAGAGAGGCAAGAAGAAAGACAAGTGAAAAATGAGAAAGGATGGACAGATGCATCACGAAACACGTTTTTGTTGATTCAGAAGTTTGCACAGAACATCATTTTAATGGTAAAAGGAAAAAATGCCATTACAGAGAAGGGGAGGAGGTTCAAACTCCATTTTCAACCCTGGAGAAGAAAAGAAGGGAGGGCAGAGCCGAAAGGATGAACAACCTTTGGAAAATGAGCCAAATCTGGCTTTTTACAATGCATGGGTCGAACCTAGGAGAGAGAAATGCAGAAAACGTGTGTGAAATCAACCATTGACCAAAACACATTCTTCATTAAAATCAGTGGTTGAAACATCACTTCGCCGTCTTCAAGAAGAATGCAACCCATGTGCATTAAAACTGGTTGGTGAAACGTCGATTCGCCATGTTGAAGAAGAATGCGACCCATGTGCATTAAAAGCTGGTTGTTGAAACGTCAGTTCTGGCCATTACCATGCGCCAGAGACATTTCTTGATTTTCTCTCTCCAAACTGAACCAAAATGCAAGATTGACCACGGAATCATGTAGATAATTTCACCAGATTTCCATTGATATAAAGAACGTGAAAATCCGAGCTCTGGATCGAAAGTTATGGTGATATGAAGATTTAGGGCAAAAACAGGCCAAAACGGATCGGCGGGAAAATATTTGAATTTTTCCCATGCTCTGCCACTTGGATGACACATGTCAGGCTCTGATTCATTCGCGGGTTCATCCTCTGAAAATTCCTTTCGGGCCCTTCCTTAATTTCTTTCCACTTGGACACGTGGCACTATTTTATTGGCTCGGGCCTGAGGGGCGCACTTTGTCCTTTTAAAATTTGGTATTTTTACCTTGGGAAAATTTTCCCATTTCTCCCCCGTGATCTGCCACTCAAGTGCCACATGGCACAATTTCATTGATGCAGAGGCTCTTCCCGACCATTTCCCTTTTATTTACTGCCTTTGGAAATTTTTTCAAAATTTTCCTGCGGGGCCGATGAGGTGAAGACACGTGGCGAGATTTGATTCATTGGTGGCTCTTTCGGCTTTTCGCGTCCCACACGTCCCTCGCGTACTTTTGGCCGGCTGTCCCAAAATGCTTGGGACAAATATCTCCAAACCACCCGATATGGACTTCCTTGTTCCTATTTGAGGTGAAGACATGTGGCGAGATTCCATTCGCTCCCGGCTCCTTCGGCCTTTTCACGTCCTCCGCGTACTTTTGTCCCCACTGTCCTGGATGCAAGTCTCATGTTTCGGCCGAATCGGCCGATTCGCGTCCTCCACGTACTTTTGTCCCAAATGTCTTGGATCGCACGGACAAATCTCTCCGAACCGCTTCGAAATGGACTGACTTGCGCCAAACCGGTCGATCAAGCGTCCCGCACGTACTTTTGTCCCAGATGTCCCAAACTACGCAAAACGAAGACTTAGACATTTTTCCTTGCTTTCGGCCATTTCGGCTTTTCGCGTCCCATGCGTCCCCGACATCCCAACTGTCCCCAAGTGCTTTGCATGATCGCTAGTGGATTTTCGGCCGATTCATGCCCCGACATCTCAACTGTCCCAAGGACTCGCCAGGACAAGACTTAGCTGATTTTCTCCATTTTTGGCACCAAGCTTGGCTTTTGTAATTTTTTCACATTTTTAAAACTTCACTGGGTTTTCTTCTTGGAGAGAGTTAGAAAGAAGCCGAGGGACCCTTAAACATGATTTTTGCCTTGAATCAATATTCTTGCCTCGGGGACCGAATATTCGATGCATGTTATCAAAATTACCCTAGGGGTGAATTTTGGATAACAGCTTTAGTGACTCAATGGGGACATCTCGCCTATTAGATGAAGAATGGCCAGCTTCCCGAAGCATCCATTGGGCATGGAGTCATGAGTTATAGCCTACAAACTGATCTGAACTTTGAGAACCTCCCTCTAAGCCACTTGGAAACCCACTGAAATGGAGTCGTTCTCACCAAAATGCCACTGAAATGGACTGCAAGAGCAAAACCAGCACCACAAAAACTATGTACAGAATTGAAAATCATACATGCTCCAAATGGAACATGTAGAGTGTGCACAAGCACTTCTTCTACTAAAATCAAACCTACCTACTCTACTCTAACTGGAAGCAAAGGCAAGCTAAACAAACCCTGCAATTGGTTGTGAGAAATAGCTTCCCTTTCTCAAAAGTGGCAGCCATGCAATTGATTTGGCATTGAACATGGCTGATTGGATGGATGGAAAATCAACAAGAAGCTGGTCTTCCACCCAAATCATCAAGGTATCAGCTGAAGGCAAATTCAATACCTCTTTTAGTTGCTCTGCATTTGATCAAGAGGTATGACAGCTGATCCTTGGTACTTTGTAGCTCACCCTCATGCTCAGAAGCAAGCATGACTGGTTGTGACTTCTCCTTTGGCTCCAATAAAGCCAAATACCTGATTGGGCAAGGTATGGTCCGTTTGATATGCCCATAGCTCTGATTTTCAACTACGAAATGGAGTCTTCTTGTAGACCTTCTTGAGTGGATGGTGTGGAAGTAATGGTAGAATCTTTTTGCCCTTTCTCTTCCTCCAATGAAGGACATGAAAGATTAAAATCTTCCAATCTTGGTTCCAAAGAGCTGCTATAAGATGCAGGTTGCTGCAAATGAATGTTCTCCTTCATGACAGCTAACTCAAGTGTTTGGAATGTGGATGATGAAAGAGAGAATGGTGGAAACTCAACCGGCTCTTCTCCATCAAAACAGTCCTCCAAATCTGACAGATAAACTGCCTCATGGCTATCCTACTGCAAATGCTCAACTTCCTCCATGGTGTCCTCTTGATCTGTAACTTGACCACCATGGTTTCTTTCACCCTCCAACATTGAGTTTGAGAGATCAAAATCCTCTTCAGTACTAGAACTTGAGAGAGGTGAAGTAGAAAGAAGAACTGAAAGTTCTCCTGTAGCCTACTTTGTGCTCAAAGCCCTTGGATCTGCAATTTTCTCCTCCACAACTAGAATGTGCTCCTCTTCTTTTGGATCTAGAGCAGCTTCTCCTTTCTCTACTACTTGAATAAAATCTTGCTCTTGATCGAACTCTTCCTCTAGCACGAAGTTTTTCAAGTCAAACTCTTTAATCTGCTGCTCTAGAGGACAAGTTGGGACTGCAAGATCTTCTTCTGAGCTTTCTTCCTTTATGGCTGATTGTGCAACTTGAATTGAATCAACATTCCCTTCAAATAGAGTGCCAACATGGACACTAATCTCTGAGCAAACCGACTACTGATCTACTTCTTCTTTCTCTTCTTCTGCTGCCACAAAATCAGTCTTAACCACCATCTATTCAACCTTAGCCTCTTTTGTAGGTTTAACCATCAAGGGATCTTTGTCATCCCAAATTTGGCAGCCCAAACCCTCAAGTTGTCTGTCATTTCTTTCTGTGGGATCCTCTTCTTGCTGTCCTTCATGACCGATTTTTGCAATTTCTTCTTCCCCACATGGAATTGGGAATGCAAGAGGAGGGATGGGTTGTAACTCAATTGATTTGGCAATTTTTTGTGGTGGTAGAGGAGGTGAAACCTCTTGTTTCTTTGGGGAGAGCATATTTCTTTTAGCTCTTGTGGAGGGGATGACTGTTTGGAAGGAAAAGGAAAGAAGAATTTAGGTGTGGTGGAAGACCGAGAGGTGGAGACATGGGATCAACATTTGGGACAGAGATGGGGAGTTTAGAATTTGTAATTCCAAATGAGATGGTGCTACTTGAGTAATGGGAAGAGAAAACCAGATGATGGTGTAGAACTTACCCATTGACAGGGGTTGTTCAACAACAAGTGTATAGGCTCTATTTATGCTTTGTCCCATTGTGCAAGTTGGGGCAGCATCTTCATCATGAAGTCCAGCTTCTCCCGAGGGCTGAAGTGTCTTGGAAAAGGGCCTCCTTGGACAAGGAGTCCTCGCAACCAATTCAAAGCTCTCATTTGAGCCGTTGCTCTGGATCGCACCATCTTTACCTCCATCTTTTGGATTTTTTCCAATAAACCAACATCTTGCATCTGATTGTCTTCATTATATGCATACTCTTGGTCTTGGAAAGCTTCATAGCCAAACTGATTTTGGCATTGCTGCTCATATGGGTATGCATGCTGATTTTGAATTTGTTCAAAATGCTGATTTGGAGGTTTTAAAAAACATGTTGGAGGTGGGAAACATTGCTGCTATTGTTGAAAATGTGAATTCCATGATGGAAATGAAGTCATGATTGCACAACTTCATGGAATGGAAAAGAATGAAAGAGATGGAAAGAAATATGGATGGAAATGGATGGAAAATGGGTCTGCAACTTCAAAAATGGGTTGCTTGATCGATGGAGTCACCAGATGTGTTTGCAAGTGCCTCCAAAGGCTGAAATCTTCACAGGAACACACCAACCTGCAAAAGATGAAGTGGAAGACCTCTAAGGTCCCACCGGGCGTGCCAAAACTGTTAGGGTAGAATCACAACACCCCTGGATGTTGATCAGATTTCTAGTTTGATCACTCTAGCATCCAGTGTGATTGCACAACATTGAATCCTTTCTTTGAGTGTGGGACTCATGAAAATGAGAAAGGAATCTCCAGAGAAGGCTGGTTCCTCTTCCTAAACTACCTGCCACAAGCTATTCTAGTGCAGAAAGCTAATCTAATCCTAATCTAACCATGCCAAGGAGACAGAGAGAGAGAGAAAAGGAAAAAATAGAGCCTACACTAAAACAGTGATACACCAGAGAAGGAAAATGTTGAACATCTATCAAAACTGCCATGGAACAAGGAGGGGTGAGCAATGGGAAGGATGGACAGATGCATCACAGCCCAAGGATAGATTTCATATGAAAATGTCCCAAAACTCCATAAACACACTCAAACCTGCAATGAACATTCAAACGTGCACAAATACTTGTAATGAAGAGAGGCAAGAAGAAAGACAAGTGAAAAACGAGGAAGGATGGACAGATGCATCACGAAACACATTTTGTTGCTTGTTTTGCACCTGAACATCATTTTAATGGTAAAAGGCAAAAATGCCATTACAGAGAAGGGGAGGAGGTTCGAACTCCATTTTCAACCCCGAGAGGAAAAGAAGGGAGGCGCAGAGCCGAAAGGATGAACAACCTTTGGAAAATGAGCCAAATATGGCTTTTTACAATGCATGGGTCGAACCTAGGAGAGAGAAACACAGGAAAACGTGCAAGCAGTCCAACCATTGACCAAAATGCATTCTTCATTAAAATCGGTGGTTGAAACATCACTTCTGGCCGTGCTGAAGAAGAATGCGACCCATGTGCATTAAAACTGGTTGGTGAAACATCAGTTCTGGCCATGTTGAAGAAGAATGCGACCCATGTACATTAAAACTGGTTGGTGAAATGTTAGTTCTGGCCATTACCACGTGCCAGATAAGTTTCTTTATTTTCTCTCTCTAATAGAACCAAAATGCAAGATTGACCCTGGAATCATGTAGAGAATTTCACCAGCTTTCCATTGATATAAAGAACGTGAAAATTCGAGCTCTGGATCGAAAGTTATGGCGATCTGAAGATTTAGGGCAAAAACAGGCCAAAACGGATCGGTGGGAAAATATTTGAATTTTTCCCACGCTCTGCCACTTGGATGACACGTGTCAGGCTCTGATTCATTCGCGGGTTCATCCTCTGAAAATTCCTTCGGGCCCTTCCTTAATTTCTTGCCACTTGGACACGTGGCACTATTTTATTGGCTCGGGCCTGAGGGGCGCACTTTGTCCTTTTAAAATTTGGTATTTTTACCTTGGAAAATTTTCCCATTTCTCCCCCGCGCTCCACCACTCAAGTGCCACATGGCACAATTTCATTGGACGTGGGCCCTTCTTGACCATTTCCCTTTTGTTTTTGCCTTTGGAAAATTTTTCAAAATTTTCCCGCCAGGCCGATGAGGTGAAGACACGTGGTGAGATTCCATTCACTCTCGGCTCCTTTGGCCTTTTCGCGTCCTCTGCGTACTTTTGTCCCCACTGTCCCAGATGCACCTGTTTCGGCCGAATCGGCTGGTTCGCGTCCTCCTCGTACTTTTTTCCCAACTGTCCCGCACTTCCTGGGACAAATCTCTCTGAACCGCCCGAAATGGACTGACTTGCGCCAAACCGGCCGATCCACATCCCACGCGTACTTTTGTCCAAGATGTCCCAAACTACGTGAAACGAAGACTTAGACATTTTTTCCTTGCTTTCAGCCATTTCGAGTTTTCGCGTCCCGCACGTCCCGACGTCCCAACCGTCCCAAGTGGCTTCATCTGTGCACCGTTGACGGATTTTCAGCCGATTCGTGCCCCGACGTCCCAACTGTCCCAAGGACCACCTAGGACAAGACTTAGCCGATTTTCTCCATTTTTGGCACCAAGCTTGGCTTTTGCAATTTTTTCACATTTTTAAAACTTGCTGGGTTTTCTTCTTGGACAGGAGAGTTAGAAAGAAGCCGAGGGGACCCCAGAAACACGATTTTTTGCCTTGAATCAATATTCTTGCTTGGGACTGAATATTCTGATGCATGTTATCAAAATTACCCTGGTGGTGAATTTTGGATAACACTAGTGTCATGGACATACAAGACAAGTATGAGTTTACATCCAATCCTTCCATCAATAATCAAGCACCTTGTAGTGGAGTGAAGGAAAAGGATAAGTATGAGGTTTATTATGAAAAGGATGTCAATGAACATAGACTTGAGAAAGAAAGTAACTCAGAAGATTCAAGGAATTGGAATGAAAATCAGCTTTGGGGCAGCAATGAGATGTTCGATGGAGAATCCACTATATGGATAAACATGGAAGGAAACTGACACTATGAAACCAATTTCAAAGAACATGAAGGAAGTGGAATTTCCAAGCAAGGACCTAGGCATCAAGAATCTCACATGGACTCACTCCTACCAGGTACACAAACAATTGTGAAAGCACTGGCTTTCATAAGTAGGCCGAGGAGGGGATGATACTTTCTGGAACCTGTCAATGGCTTCACAGAACATCATCACTCAGTGTTTCCCACTCAGGGGTAACTTTTAGGAGATAAAAGTTCTTCAATGAAAGTGGATTGTTCCCCCACCTTGTACCATAGGTGTGTTTTCCTTTCCATTGTGTGGTTTTGTTTCCCCTTACATACGTGTCATGTGTTTCTTTCCCATTGTGTGCTTGTGTGTTTCCTTCTTCGATATTTTTTCTTAAATTTTTACATGACTATGTAAGGCCTAATGGATAAGGTACTGGTCAACAAATTACAAGATCTAGAGATTGAGATTATGGATTCCCATGTCATGTCTTCACTATGCTCACTCCATGTCATGTCCCCAAGCTAGAGCCAGCTGTTCTCACCCTTAAAATCTCCCCCCTCATTTTTTAAGTAAAATTTTAAAATTTTAAGCTCATGCCCTTCAGAAGTGTTCAAGTAAAGTTGGAAGTAAAAAAAGATAGAGAAATTCATGATTTGAAGTTGTTTAAACTCTCCAATCTGCACGATTTGAAAAATTTCCCATTTTCTTATCTAGATGCGTGAAAATTTTATTGTTGTCCTCATTTGAATGAAATTGTCAATATTTCTATGGCCAAGGATCATCGAAACTTGTACTTATTTCAATTCCTTGGTTCACGAAAGTAATTACAAATTTGGGTGTATAGGTGGAGTTTTTCCTCTTCTCGTTTATTTCTTCTCGTAGTCGAATGATGGGCATATCTTCCCGTTAATTTTTTTCCCCAACATCCATGAGTAGTACATGGATATCTCTAATTAGATGTGGCATGGCCATGTTTCAAGAAACAATAGAATCCTCCGCATGTCCAAATGGCATAAATCCAAGGGAAGGTCCCAAGGGACACCAAAAATAAGCGTAGGATTTCCACGTGTCCAGTGTCCAAAATGAAGACAAAATAAGCCCAAATCAGCTAATTATGGAAGGTTCAATGGATGGTACCACCTGCTTCATTGGCATAATTTCAAGGGTTGAAGCTAGTGGTAGTTCTCAAACTTGTACCAATCCTCCACGTGTCCCAGGTTTAAAAAAGGGGACATAGCCAATTGCTTAAATTGAATAAGTATGGGCGGGTCGGAGGAAGCCTCCACATGCCTCAACGACACAATATTAGTAATGAAACCAAAGGGCTAATCTTAAAATGAGTGTCATCTTGCCATGTGGTCAGAGTCAATGGAGAGATAGAGTCGGCCATTGAAAATTCCAGGACTAGCAAAAGGAGCCACGTGTCAGCAAGGCAATTTTAGGAGGCGTATCCAAAGCGGAAACTCAAATGAGTGTCAATTCTCCACATGTCTAGAGGTCAACATAAGTCAAGTGGGAAGTAAGCCCAAATCAGCTAAGTATAAAAGAATTGGCGGAGCTCTCCACGTGTTAGCCTGATGTAACTTCAAAGGAAAAATCCAAAGGCAGGTTCCAAATGAGCGCCACTCTCCACGTGTCCAGGGTTAGATATACGGCCCCGCCAAACAAAAGGGAGAAAGTCAAATATTAATCTTGAATAGAAAGTCAAGGCAGGAAGCGAGCCATTGGGGAGATTTGAGAATTTGAGCCTTGTTTTCATTAAAGGGGCTTAAAGTTAAAAAGTGACTGCAAATTTGCCCATGCAAAGGAGAAAGTCAAATATTAAGCCCGAATAGAAAGTCAAGGCAGGGGGAAGTAGGCCATTGGGAGATTTGAGAATTTGAGCCTTGTTTTCATTAAAGGGGATTAAAGTTAAAAAGTGACCTGCAGCCCCACCCACGCCAAGGAAAAAGTCAAATATTAAGCCCACATCAAAGGTCAAAGTGGGGAGGCAGTGGTGGAGTAATTTGTGTTTTTGAGCCCGCATTGAAAAAGGTAAAATTATAAAAGTGACCCATGACTTTGTCTCCACTCAAGTAAGGCCACATGTCATCAAATCTCTATAAAGTCACAAAATGCAAAAGGCATCCTCCATGCCTACTCTAGTAAATTTCTCCCACGTGGATGACTCTGGTTTAAAGTTTCAAAGGCAAGATGAACGGTTCAAATTCAAAGTTACAAAATGAGTGTAACGGCTGCATTATGAAAAGTCTGGTTTTTCTCACCATTGGTGTTTCTTCACAAATCAAGAATTTGAACGGACGTGAATGATTGAAAAGATCTGTAAACTGTTTATTGCCAACAAAGAAGAAGTTGTAACCGTTTCTTGCAAGATATTTAATGGCTTCTTCACGCCATTGTAAAGGGGGCGATTGATCTTGTAGACTGGAGAGTGCATTGTACCTAGAGAAAGCAAAGGAAATAGGCACTTTTCTTCTACTTCCCTCCTCTCTAAAATTTCTTCTATTCCGACACTATGTACAACTTGTGTTTAAACAATCAATACAAGAAGGAGTTTCTTACTTTCTTTGAATAAGGGGTTTCTTGATACTTTGTAATCAATGAATTCTATTTGGTCTTGTTGTTATTTGCAGAGTTATTTCTTCTCACGAATGCATGTGTTGAAGTTTCTAACTAGTGCGTGCAGGAATATGATTTTCTACTTGAAACATTAGTTCTCCTACCTCTTTTATCACTCCCTTTCCCACCTTCATAGAAAATTCCCCCTTGTAGATAACTGCAAGCATTTTCCGCAGGGTCAGTGGAATGCCCCTGTTGGATCCCAGCCAAAAGGCCACCACAAAAATCCACACTTTCTCGCGCATGCATACATGGAAGCTGCACTAGTTAAGTAGAGGGAATTAGATTCCTAGAGCATTGGCAAGGAATTCACAAATTTTTCCACCCCAAAAAAATCCTCACCAACAAAGTATTTAACCATGTTAACGACCACCAACTATTTTAGTATAGACGATATGGATTCGAGATAGAGGAGTAAAGTGCGGTGTTTATACTCAATAGGTGGATTAACCTTTACAAGTTTCGATGGTGTGTGGTTCTGCATGGCTTACACTCATTTATAGTCTATTATCTCATCACTAACAACATTTTTGTTTCTATCGGAACAAACTTTGTTTTATCATTAGATTTAGAATTGTTGTGTTCACGGGAGAAAGGTTTTAGAGTCCCCTAGCTAATAATGCCTTTTCAATTTGAATCCCTTTTTCTATTACCTCTTCGAACATGTTACCACAATGCATTTGCAAGTGGAATGTAATTTATGGATGGAGGTTGGGAAAAAATATGCCTATCAGCTGCTTTTCGGGTAGGGAGAAAGGAAAGTGACTAGCTAACCCTCTCCATCTTTACAAAATTACAACGAAGTTTTTCATTTTTCGTTTCTTGGAATTGTAGAGATCTAACATGGTAATGCGATTTTCTATATTGAAAGATAATTCTCATACAAAACTCTCTACTAGTTAAGCCATGTTGATATGGATATACACAAACCAATCTATCTCCGTTGCCCCTAAACTTCATGGAAACAAGCGTATAAGATAATTTTCACTGAATGCCAACTCTTGACATGCCATATACAATTCCTTTATATGATCATGAGGGTCACCTTTTCCCTCATATTTATCAAATTTCAAAAAATCAAAATGTCTTGGGAAAGGTACCTACAACATGGCTTTGTCAAATGGGTAAGGACATAACTCATCAAACTGATACTTCTTGTTATTGCTACCAGGTTTGGCCCACTTGTAATGCTTGAAGTACGTTCTTCATTGTTGAACACTCTTGATTAAAAATTGGATCTTGCATGGGTGGTGGTGCGGAGTCTATACAAAATGTTAGGCCTAGGTGTACGCCCACCCCGGTTTGTTATGAGAATCTCTTCATAAGGATCTCTTTGTGCCTCCCGTCGAGGAGCGTTTATTGGGAATTCGTAAAACGAAGTTTTATTTTTGCCTTTAGTATAATTTGTTTCACAACTTTTGGCTGTTAATTTTATATATGTGAAGCCAAACTAGCCAATTAACGAGAGAGGGCTTGGACCTGTTGTTCTAGTGTAACCTCTTTAATAGGTATTTCATGATGATCTTCGTTAGGAGGAGGTTATACATGATGAACATGTTCTTCATGGTCTTCGTAATGAATTTTAATAGGAGGCAAACGATAGTCTCCATCATTTTCAAATGGTATCTCCTCATTATTCTGTCATGAAAAAGTAGAGGCATGACCTAGATTTAAAATTTTGTTAAAAGTGCCACGAGGGAGGTCTACTTCGTCTTCTCCCGAACCATGCTATTAATAAGAGAAGGGTCTACTATGGAAGGTAATTTGGCTCCTAGTTCCACAACCCACATAAGAACTTCATGTTTGTTATGAAAAATGTAGTCATCAAAATGGGCAGAATGAAGCTTTGCATCCGTGCGAGAAGACTCCTCCTCTCCACCACTATGGTCAACCATGAGATTATCCTCTAAAAGAGGGTTTTCACCTCCAAATATATTGGCCATAAAATTTGTTGATCCAATTCTCGTAGTAGGCATTTATTATAATAAAAGATACAAAGTGAAATATTTCCACTAAGGTTTATCGACAAGGGACCCTATTCAAATTTATGCAACAGAACGATTCTAAGTTGTTAAAACAAGGTGATTATAGAATAACCACAAAAATGATAGGTCAAAACGAATGTACGAACTAAATAATAATGAACAAGCTACCCTAGCAAGGTAATACATGACACAAGTTTTCCTTAGAATAATACAATGATGTACAATGCTCCAAATTTGGTTTACACAAAATAGTTGATTTTCTACGATTTCATCTAGATAGGTTTGTAACCAAATAGTGCCAACACAACATCACCAAGGTTAGGTCAAGTTTGCAAAAACAAGGCCTAAATTATAAGAGAATGTTGACGTGATTTTCTAACAAGATATACTAAAAACCAGTTTCTAAACACTAACAAAGTCCAAGTCTTGTAAAATGGACGATAATAATGTGAGCAACGTAATGACACTATTTGGACACGTGAACCAAGATTTTGGGAAATCAAGATTTCTTGTGTGAAAATGATGTTATTGCGATGCTAACAATGTATCCTCAACACCCACAAAACTCAATACAAAGTTAGGATGTAAAAACTATGTCTAATTATAACAAGAAATTTCTATGTGTGCAAACATCATAACTCTAATATAGAGATTTAGGCCTAATTTCACAATGGAAACATGACGTAAATATCTCAATTGTATGGCTACAATGTGGGTAGCATAACAACTCAAAAATAAGACAAGGATGAAATATCCTAACTATAATGATAATAAGTCTCAAATATGGGTTTTTTGAGGCAAGGGGGCCTACTAGATTATGAGTATGTACCATGCACACTTTCAACACTTTTGCTCTGGCATTGCAATCTAGTCATGCAAGTAGAATACAAAAGTTGTGGACACATGATATCTAGCGGTATCCGTCTATGTTGTTTCCTTTTGTCCAAAAATGGGAAACAATAAGGCAAGGGTGTAGACCAAGTGGTGTTGAAATAAACTTGGTGTTATTTTGGTAGAGTTTCACCTTGTCTTAAGACAAGTGAAAAACTAGGACAAAATGACACTAAGTAGATTTCATGATGAAATGCCATGTTGTTTCAACTTTAACATATTATTTCCCTTGTTTGAAAAACAAGAGTTTGAATCTAAAAAGTTATCACTTTGTGATAGCTCTCAAGTATACTATCTAAGACAAAAATAATGGCTCTAATCCGACAATATTCCTAGGTGGTTATCTCTTTACGTGTCATAAGATATCTATGAGCAATCTCAATTTACCCAAAAAGTCCCACCGACTAATTTAGGAGTATCTCGATTTACTTACCCCTTCAAGATAGTGAACACCAAAGTGCATTCAGTTATACTTTCACTAGGGTTGCGATATGGATATCTTTAATGCTAATCTCACCAAGGTGTACAAGAAAAGTCTGTAGTGTGGAGAAATTTCCTATTTCATTCACAAGGTTCCCTCTTGTGTGAACTAATTTAGGGTTCCTAGGACCACCCCCATTATTGTAGCTTAAATCTTATGTCAAAGGGGTTATGTCCTAGTTGAGCATACAAGCCATAACACTTAACCGAAACTTGCAGATATAATGTGATGATTGTGGTGTATTTTTTTTTATCTTTTAGACTTAATGTGGTTTTTTCCGTACTCCTTTTGGAAACCTACAATCACATGTGTAGTTAGGAATTTTTTTAGGTCCTCCTTTCTTTGAATAATGTTAGGTCCTTCAAAAATGGTTAGTAGTTTCAAAATAGATTCACAATATCATAATAAAATAATCATGAAAAATGCTTGTAAATCAGCTAACTACTATCTAATTTTACAAAAACAAGGTTTATTCCCAATTCATCCAAGTGTTTTTTAATGAAAAGACTAAAATTGATTTTGATTCCCAAGATCACACTAGGTGCGAGGAAGAGCATACACAAATTCTAGCCTTGTTTGTTTAGTAAGTGAAAACACATTTAAACAAAAAGATGATTAAATTTTTTTCCTACTTACTCTAATGATAGAAAAAGAAGGTCTAAGAGTGCTTTTGTTTCTCTAGATCACACGAAGTGCAAGAGAAGAGCATACACACCTTAACCCAAACTCATACAAAGCATGGAAACAAGATTAATTCCTTCAAAACCTTAAGTGATTTTATAAGAAAACTTACTCTAAATCTATGAAATTGACAAAAATGGCATCTAAAAACCTCTAAAAAGTAAAAAAATCCTAAAAATAAAAATGGAAATTTTGAGATTCTTTGGAAAATTTTATATAGAAACACTTGTGCACCCCTATTAACGTGTGCATGCCTGTTTCAATTCCTACACTCCCCTATGGATGTGTGTATTCCCCTTTGTAAAAATGACTGATAGTTAAAAATACGAGCTAACATGTACACCTCCGAGAAAGCAAGTGCATCTTGTTTTGACGCTTACGCTCCCCGTCGATGGGTGAGCTCTCGTTGTAAAAATGACCGATAGTTGAAAACTATGAGCCCATGTGTGTGCTTCAGAGAAGCATGTTTTCTCATTTTTCGACACCTACACTCCCCTTGATGTGTGTGCTCACCCTTATAAAAACAACTGACAATTAAAAAAGACGAGCCAATGTGTGCTCTTAGAGAAGCAGATTGTACTCTGTTTTGACAATTGCACTCCCCGCCGACATGTGTTCTCCCCTTTTAATGTCTCCACTCCCGGTTCAAATCCTTCATGCCCCTTTGCTGGAAGTGGCCAAAATTTGAGTTTTGACAAGAATTTCTTCAAAAGGTCAAATCTTTGGTATTTTTTTGACAATTTTGACAGGGCTTCGCCTCCTTGAATCCTACAAAAACAAGAAAACACAACTTCTACCACTAATCTAGTTGAAACAACTTTCAAAAATAGAAATTAATCTATAAAACTTTGAAAATTACTCTAAAACTTTGAAATTAATCTAAAAAGCTTGAGAAACTAATCTAAAAAGCTTGAAAGTACTCTAGAAAGCTTGAAAGTAAACTAGAAAACTTGAAATTAATCTAGGAAACTTGAAACTAATCTATGGGAATTAATCTATAAAACTTTGAAAATTACTCTAAAACTTTGAAATTAATCTAAAAATCTTGAGAAACTAATCTAAAAAGCTTGAGAAACTAATCTAAAAAGATTGAAAGTACACTAGAAAGCTTGAAAGTAAACTAGAAAACTTGAAATTAATCTAGGAAACTTGAAACTAGTCTATGGAAATTAATCTCTAAAACTTTGAAAATTACTCTAAAAATTTTAAATTAATCTAAAATGCTCGAGAAAATAATATAAAAATCTTGAAAGTACTCTAGAAAGCTTGAAAGTAAACTAGAACACTTCAAATTAATCTAGGAAACTTGAAACTAATATATGGAAATTAATCTATAAAAATTTGAAAATTACTCTAAAACTTTGAAATTAATCTAAAAATCTTGAGAAACTAATATAAAAAGCTTGAAAGTACACTAGAAAGCTTGAAAGTAAACTAGAAAACTTGAAATTAATCTAGGAAACTTGAAACTAATCTATAAAACTGAAATGAAAAACTTTGAAACTAAGTTTAAAAACTTTAAAAGTGAATGCAATGGGGTATTGTCCCATTGGGAGTGCCAAATGATGGCACCCTAAACTTTACAAAGAAAATTACATGACTAAACAAGGAAAGCTAACACCATTTCCATCCATCTAGCCAAGGTTCTAAGTCTAGGAATGTAACATTAAGATAGAAGCTTAAAAGAATGCTTAACTAATATGAAAACAATACAAAATCTAACTAAACATGCCTACTAATATGCTTGAATTACCTAACATGGGCCTAAATAGACCTAAGAGGGAAATGAAATGGTTATGGTTGCTACTCCAAACAAGGTGAAATGGCCTCTCCCAATGACTACTTGGTCATTTTGGATATCCATCTACTAACCCCATCAAGGCTTTAAGAAAGGATTGAATTTGGCTATATATCATATTTAATATATGATATGCAAATCAAATCATGGTGTAAAGTATAAAGGAATGAGGTGCACCCTTTTTATAGTTTTCCTTTTAGGTGAAACTTATATTTTGGTGCATGTGAGAGTAAAAGCCCCAAATTAGATTAGAATTTCTAATCATGACTAGGCCTTGCTAATCATAATTAGTAAATTACCAAGTGAATAAGTGGTGCGGAGCCTTAATCAACCACTTAGGGTCAACTAGAGGTTAGGATAATATTTTTAAGCTTATTGATACGTTGTAGAGGTGAATGGGGTGCTTTTGAGTGGTTGGAAGAGGGTTTTGAGTCAATACTAGGGTATATTGACCAAAACAAGGGCAAAATAGGCTTAAATAGCTAATAAATGCTAATTGTCTATTTTGAAGAGGATTTTGATTTATTATTCACCATAAAGTGACATCCTGAATGCAAAAGGGGTTACACAATCAAAAAAGCATTGTTAATTGACTAAAGTGGTAAGAAACATTAGTTAATTAGCAAAGATCACTAATTATAACGGAATTGGCAAGAATGAGAGTGACTTATGTGCATTTTGGCAATAAGATTGCAAAAGTGGAATTTAGGTGTCTACAGAAGATATCCATTGGCCAGCATAGTAGTGTAGTGATATTGAGGAAAATTCTCTTTTCCAACAATGATACAAGAAATAGTGAAGTGTTATATCAGAAGACAATTTGAGGACGTCAACCAAATTCGTGGCTACGTGAATGGGCTTGCTAACATTCCTACTGAAAAGCATAACTACTCACACAATGCACATGCAAATTAGAGGATGTAACACAATTAAAATGTCTTAATCAATTCCAAATACGACCTCCCGATGAACAATTCCTAAGGGGTTGAGATTTAAGTCATTGACCTTGACAACCACATTCTTCCCACCCTTAGAGGCTTCAAAGAGTCTACTTCACCATTGTTTGTAGATAGGAAGATTGCATATATGATTCCATCACATTTTTTCCTTCCCACCATGCCCTCCAACTCATCTTCATCATCCAACTTATCCTCTCTGTTAAGAGAAAACATATCATCAACAAAATCAATCAATGTTGTTGTTGGAAACTATGGTTGTTCACACCTTTGAGTCAATTCTCTTGCCCAAAGGAGAATGATAGGCAAAGCTGCTCCCTCAACTCACTCACCAACATTTTCACTCGAAAGCATAATCAAGAACCCAACCACCAAGAACTAGGAGACAACTATACATTATCCTGAAATGGTCCTTAATTTCAACTTTCACGTTTAAAAAAATCTCTACCCTTTTCCACATTGTATGACTTACCACATAGGGGTTTTCACGTAAAATCACAAGGATATACTTCAATGTGTGTCAAAAACTCTTATATTCAACCTTGTGAAGAAGCTATTTCATATCGAGGACCGTGTTCACAATCTTTTTTCGACAAGGAAATGACCTAACACAAGTTTCTTTCACATAACTTTTGCTTGAAATATGAAACCCAAGAGATTTTGATGCAACCCTTGAAAATTGTGTTGAAATTTATTTTTAATATACCACTATTTTAATGTTTCCATTTTGGTTTTATATTAGAGTTGAACATGTTTTCTTGGCATGAAATCCTTTGTTGAGTAATATTAGGAAATTTTATCATTGTAATAATCATTGTTGCTTTTGTAAATCCCTATAAAATTTGATCATGAATCGGGTGTAATCTTGAAAAATATCCTTGTATATCATCCTCTGGCCATTGTTACAAATTTCATACTCTGCTCCACCACTCAAAGATACGTGGCATGTTCCCATTGGTTGCATGGTGTTGTGGGCTTAATTTGCAAAGTTACAAAAATTACATAATATTTACAAAATACAAACTTAGCCCCGAGGCCGATGAATATTCCCGAGAATATTCAAAGTCAAAGGATGAAAAACAAGAAGTTAAACCCGCTCCTGAAGAGGTTTATGTGTTAAAAATAATTGGAGCGGGAATTGGGACTGATAATGTTCTCTTAACATTAAGTTTACAAAAAGTGAAAAATGTAGAAAAATATCCGAGACCCACTAAGGACATGTGGCATATTCTTAAGAAAAGGTTGGAGAAGCGGGGCCTTGGGTTGAATTGGTAGTTTTGTGCTTGATCAAGAAAATAGACAGATATGCAAAAAGTTTCCATGGCTCCACCACACTCAAGATTTGAACACGTGTTAGGATTGCAATAAAAGTCAAAGGCGTGGGATCGGGTCAAATGTGTAAAAGGTAGTGAAAAAATACAAAAAAAACTCCCCGACCTTGCATAACATGGAATTTCTCCACGTGGATGACCCACATTTAAAAAAGGGAGGCAGGATAGATGGCCATGATTTAATGCATTTATGGTTGTCACCATTAATGCATTTTTACACAAATCAAGGAAAAATTGATTTAATTATTCAAATGCTTCGATCTTTTATTATCGTATGTCAAGATTCATATGCCTTTACTATCATAATTTTCAGAGGAACAAAGTAAAATCAATTAAAGAGCATCGATTGGGAGCTGAAGATGTGAAAATCTAAGAAGCAAAGGTGAACTACACAAACATTTACACATGAAACTGGTAAGGATTGTACTACTCTCGTACTTCAATTATTTTTACTCCACAATTTGCAAAGAGAATGAAAGAAAGTAAAAGCTAGGACATAAAAGATGAAGACATTTCCGTCAAGCTTTCATGTCATGTCTAGAATTATCGATGATTTAGATAAGATTACATACACGAATTTAATGGATGCTAATTTGAATGAATTCCTGTAAAGATTGAATAGCCCGAACAAAAGTGAACTCATGGAAGCAATCGAGGCCAGTAATATTACCTCATTTGTTTCTATACCTCCTGCTATGCATTTCCCTAAATTGGCGAGACTTTGTGCTATGGAATATAATCCAGGAAAAAGTGAAGTCTTAGATGTGAGTGGAGAAGTAGTATTGACTTTAACATCCAAGGACTTCAGGATAATGCTAAACTTACCAGTAATAAAAACTCCAATAATCCTAGGTGTTGAATTAGCCCTTAAAGACTATGAAGCCAAGAAGAGAGACTATGATAAACTTATAAACACTAAGTGGTTGTTAGCAGACAAGAAGGTGACTACCATAATTCCCAAGAAATTGGTTAGGGCATAGTTTGTGGAAGAAGCGAAAGATGTAGTTGTGTTGCTAAGTAGGATGGTTGGTTTGGAAACAAAAATGAATTCAAAGAATGGATGTGCCCATATATTTGGATTGTTTTAGAAAGGAAAGGGAGAATTTGTTGGGAACCCTTATTGCTAATTCAATTCATGAGAATCTTCTAGCACTGACTGCAAAAGATCAAGATGGGTGGTGTTGGGGAGCTTGAGTTTTACATGATGACATATCTAATTTACAATATTGTAGGCCATAGATGTTTCCCTAGCCTTATACCACATGCCCCTTACAAAAACACAAAATGCATGAGGTTTATCCCCAATTACAATTGAGTAATTGGAAGGGAAATGTAAGATTGGTGAACGATACATTTTTACACCTATCATATGCTTGTTCAAACTTAAATGGGAGCAATATAGAATATTAGAAGAAGATATAAATACAATAATGGAATATGGTTGCTTATTTATTTAGTATAGGATATTCACTTACATAAGATCTAGTGGATTTGAGGGACAACCATGCAAATTACCAAGGTATTTAGATGATAAGATGGATTTATGTGAGTTGGCAAGACAATTAACACCTATTCATAAGATGATTTTTGGGAGACATAAGACAAACATCAAATTTCCCATTAGGATTGGAAGGTATTCTTGCCCCTCTATTATAAAAGCTAGGTTGATGGAGGAGGAAATGGAAAGGTTTGATATGGAGAAATTTGAGGTGAGGTCTAGCTATGACATTAGATGGGTGGTCAATACTTTGGTAAATTATTTTGAGCATGAACCTCACTTTGAGGACTATTGGATGAATTGCAGAGATGAAGAGGAAGTCAGACTCAAGGATTTTTCAAGGATGACTCTCACACAGATCATTGATTTTAAAATTTTGTGGTGCCTCAAGGAATTGTGGATGACCAACAAATTGTGAGTCAATTTTATATTGATAAAAAATAGAAGGACAACCAATGACCCCCATAAAATGGGATGAGGAAGAATTAGATGATCAGTATGGAATGATTGTTCATGTGATGAGGAGAACTTTGACTTGGTTAAAAAATAACATGGATTTATACATTGAAGAATATAAGGGTGCTTAAAAAGTTTAGGCATTTAGAGAGTTTGAAGGAAGATCTTCCCCCTTTGAAGGAGGGAGCTGATAAGATGGATCCATTAGGAAGAAAATAACCTCAATTAACTTCAAAAATATCTACTACAATAATTTTTTATGAGTGGACCACTATTGCTAGTGGAACATGAACCTCCATATCTACTTTGAAGCAAGAAAACAAAATAAATACTTCTAAAATCTATGGAAAATGCTCCTATCACTTTTACAATACCAATCCAAACAAAAGGAAAGGGATTAGCTACACAAAAGGCCCCTCCAGAGGTTTACCAAAATCCCAGAGTACTGAAAAGTTGATGAGAGGAGCCATGACAAGTGCCAATATCCAATCTAAGTGTTTCATTGGATTCTTAGCAAATTAATGAAATAGATAAGGGTAGAAGGCCAAGGAGGAATACCTATTTGTAATGTCGGTTAAAGGTCATGCACACATTCTAATTTCCTGATCCAAGTTGATTGTGAGAGCTTCCTTTTGGCTAGGAGGAACTACATGTAAATGTAAAACAATACCACCCAATATAATAAACAAAACAATGAGTGGATTGCCTAATGGAAGCTAGATCTGGAAGCGTGATGTTTCTGAACAAGATATTAATCCACTTTTTATATAACAATATTAATGCTAGTTAAATCATATATGAAGTAAAGATCCTATTGAAATTGAAATGATTTAGGTATCTCACACAAAACAATAAGAAAGGTCAGGTAAAAGGTGATTGAGGTCAAAATGGGTTAGGTAATTAGTTGGTGTTGCATTGCAGGTCTGGTACAGGCTCTGGGTAAGGTCTGGTAAAGATTAGAAATGGTTCTGAGCTATTGGGAAGTGGGTATTAGCTTGCTGGTATGAGGTATATTACCAGACACAATAACCGATGTTGGATGGATGATTGCCGCCAGTGTAGTAAATGACCGATGTTAGTTGGTTGATCGGCGTCGGTAGGGGCACTTAGTAGAAAGTTCTTAAAATTAGTTTCCAAACTTTCTGTGATTTCAAAGAGGTTGGAAATGGTGAGGGTGAGGTCGTAAAATGGTTTTGAGGACTCAAATATGATTAAGAGAGGGTGAAAATGGGTAAAAGGGGCCAGGTATGGTAAAGTGATAGGTTGGTGGGAAGAAGGAAGTATATGGGTGTGGAGGAAGATAAACTACTAAGATGAATAATAAATCTTACTGAAAGAAAAATGAGGTAAATGAAGAGGTGTTAGGTAATTACTGAACAATATATTTAGAGAATGTAGGTGATGAAGATGGTGAGGGAAGAGATCCAGAGAGAAGAACTGTTGTATTTTTTCCGCAACAGTTTGAACCTCTGCACTTCTCTCGTGTGAATATGTGATCATGGAGAAGACGATGAATGGAAAAAAGTGGTTATTGGTAGTGGTACCATTTGTTTTCTTTTGCTCGAGTGCCTTAGAAATTTGAGTTCTCCAAGTCTCTATTTGTATGAGATCCTGAATCAAATGAACAACTTAGGAAAAGGATTTTGGAAATGTATTTAACCTAACCAGCGATGGTTAGGGGACCGACGTCGGTTGAGATATAAACGACATCGGTCAAGGCAGGAATATCTAGGTTGGCCAAAAATAGCCGATTGTTGGTATTTTTGCGTGATCTCCAACCTTCTTCCGAGTTTTGAGTGATGGATCCTGGAAGATAAGTAGGATTATTTTTAGGTTTTTTAATATGAGTTAAGTCTAGGTTTAGACTAAGTCCTAGTTGGTTACGATAAGCTTAGACTTGGTCTTGGGTCATTAATGAGGTTTGAGAGGGTCATTTGAATGAGATGGCTAGGTGAGTTGGCTAGGGTGAGGTGGTTAAGTGAGGATATAAACTAATTTAATTAAGATAATTAATTCAATTAACATGTGCACTAGGGGATATAAATGGGTAGGATATGGTTAATTTAATTAACGGGGTTTTAATGGAAGTATGACCCAATTTTGGTGTCTAAATTTTCCCCTTTTTTTCACGTAGCTTATATTGGTAAGCAATGCTGACAAAAATAGGAAGTGGTTTCCCCAAATATAGGTGAGAGTGGGGTTGCCCCAAGTAGTGTTAAAGGTGATCCTCCTCAAACCAGGAGTTGATGAGGTGTGAGACAAAATTGGTGAGTGGTTATATAAATAGGTAATTGATGAAAATGAAGGTATGTGAGTTATAGGTAAGGGTATGGGCACTTTGGGTAATGGGTAAGGGTCAAATTGGGTAATGGGTAATGGGAAAGGGTCATATCAGGTAATGGGTAATGACAATCAATCGCATGCACATGTATAGATTGGGACACAGTACCAAGTTGAAGAGCTTGCAAACTCTACATCCTCTAAGATCAATAGGTTTATCCAAACAATGTTGAAGTGTTTTAGGTGTCCAAGGTATATGATATGATCCAGAAACAAAACTTAGGTTAGGTGCATGAACATTTAGGTATGATCCGGTACACCAAAGGTTTGGTTAGGATAAATAACATGACAATAGGCAAGGTAAGGTCATTAGGCTAAACAACATGGGTAACAAAATCGCAAGCTATAATGAGTACACAAGTTCAAAGGTCACAAAAAGGTGGGTCAGGGAAGGGTATATAGGTCATGGCATGGGTAGGGCCGAGGTATAGGTAAAATAACAAGTCCTTAAATGTAATTAAGGAAATGTATGGGTAATTTAGGCTTGTGGGTAGGGTGCAATGGGTGTTGGTAATGTCAAAAGGTATTCAACAAAGTAATGAGTTTTGTTCAAAATGGGAAAAAGGTAGGTGAAATGGTATTGGCGGTGTGACTGATGTCGATTATGAGCTTACTCGATGTCGAGGTTGGTATGAATGATGTTGGTCATGTCAGTTAGGGTTTTAAATTTAAAATTTTGTATTTTACAAATTCATTGTTGTCTTTTGACTTTGAGAAAATGACATAGCCTATTGACTTGTGCATTTTTCTTGGAGAAAAAGACAAGACATTGTACCGGCTAAGGTGGAGGTTACTAAGTGGTGAGAGGAGCTAGGTAGATGGGTCCATGAGAGCGGTTGGAGAAATATGATTGGTTGAGGGATTTAAGGTAGATTTCGTCATGGTAGAGGCAGGAGAGGGTTTGGGTGGACCACCGATGCAACGGCTAGATGTACCACCACATAGGCGACACTGTGATGAGGTAGGGGCGTTCCCTAATTTGTTATTTGCTAAACGTTTAGTTAAAAAATGAATAAATTGAGGTGGGGGTTTTCATTGTGAAATGTGGGTGAAAAATGGGTAAAATCAATATGGGGAAGGGAAAATGTAGGATTAATGAGATAATAAATGAATATTAGATAAATTGGGGTGGATTGGGGTAGGTGTTAGGTTATATTTTGGTGAATTTTAGGTGAAATGGGTTATGGGGTATGGATTCCATTTTTGGGTTGCCACAATAGAGACCGACATCATTCAAGGCCTAGTCGACATCGGTTGGCATTTACCAAAGATCGATCGCCTTAGGTGACCGATACAGTTAAAGGGAACCAATTACGCCATGGGAAAACCAATGACAGATCAAGGCAATCAAAAGCTAGTTAGGGTTAAAGAAAAATAGGGGTAAGAAGGGTTAGTTTGGAAAGAAAAATAGGTGGGAAGGGGTAAATGAAGAGTGTTGTTATGGGGATGAGGGTAAAATGTGATTTTGATGATATACGATAGGTAAGTAGGTTCAATAATGTTAAGATGATGGGCTATGATTGTAAAGGGTAGTAGGCTTATAGGTGAATTAGGTAAATGGTGTAGGCATGATTGATGAGGTTGGGTATGTAGTGGGTCGAGGTAATTTTGGGGTAGGCAAGTCTTGACAATGTTGTGTTTGATGTTGTAGGCTAGGGACCAACTTAGGATGTGGGATAGAGTACCACCACTATTGGTGTAGATGTGGTCCAACATGACTATAGAGGAGTGGGAGCATATGATGGTCTGTTAGACTGATTGGGATCTGACATTATAGGCATATAGCCTAAGATCCTAGCTTGATGGTCACACTCATCGATAGATGGGATTCAATGACCAACATGTTTCATTTACCGATGGGTGAGATGACTGTCACCCTAGAGGATGTGTACAGGATCTTGCGGCTACCAATTGTTGGGGAGCCAATGTATTCTATTTCATCAGAGGCATTAGTGGAGCCGATAGTGGCTGTGTTTAGGGAGGTGATGGGTGAGCTAAGGTACCATAATGTGAGCCTTATTTATGGAGACATGTATGCAGTCCATCCTCGTAGAGAAAGGCTAGTTGTATTAATGATGGAGGCGGTATGTTGTTTTTCCTTACCAGATGATGAGGGTGTGAGATTCCCATGAGTAATGATGGGATTGCTCCAAGATATGATGGAGGAGAGGATATAATTTTCCTTGGCATTGACATTATTAGTGCATCTATACAGGGGAGTTGTGGACCTATGGGATATTGTGGAGGTTTAGTTTTTGTTGCACCTTTTTACTACACTTGCTCGGGCATACAAGCATATCGTATGTGTGCGAGATAGCTAGTTTTCCATGACATGATTGGTTTGGGGTGGCTAGGTTAGAGTTGGATATAGAGGGTGGGTACTAGTTGGTGGTAAACACCGAGTGGCTATGGCAACATGTGATGTTTTATATTACAGACGACTACTAGAGGGGATTTTAGGGGTTGATATTGTGTGGAGACCCTACATTGGCTATCCCTCATACAGGGGTATGATGGAGGAGTTAGAAAATCTTCAACTATTGAGATGGATATAGGGTCGGCATGATAGTGAGCACGAGTTGATACCAAAGAGACAAGGTAAGACAAAATTTTGAGATTCCATAAGACGTACCTTTAGTTTTTATGTAGTATAGGAGAGATGACATGGAGAGACCTATGTATCCACCACGTGTGAGTGTGCAACAGGTAGGATGAACAACTAGTAGATAGGTAGATTAATGACATTGGGTTTACTAATGGATATAGGCGGTGGTGGGTAGGATAGCTATGAGTAGCACCACCGAGACCAAGTAAGACAAACTTAGCCATTATCATAGTACAAAGAGATTCCTTAAAGGGTCGGTGGTTGCCCTCTAGTGTAGATTATAGTTTTACAGGGAAAAATTAACGGGTCAAAGGCATAGGTTTCCCTCTTACAAAATTAGGTGGTGGCCCTACAGCCCAGTAAAGATATAGGAAAGGTTCCCACATAGGGTGCGAGATGGAGATGAAGGACAGGTGGCCTCCTTACAGCACATGTAGCAGGTTACAGGCCAGCTAGCCATTGTACAGCTCAACTTGTGGCCTTATAGGCCTAGGTCGCCATACATGGACCTCCATAGGCTCAAGTATAGGGTCCCATATTACAGCAACAACAACAGGATAGGGTCTTATGGTACAGGGGAGGAGGATAGGGGTTATAGGGATAGGGATAGGGATCTAGGTTAGAATTAATATGGCAGAGTTCACTAGTTACCATGAGACCTAAGGGACCACCGTAAATAGTTCCTATGGTGAGATTTAGGGATGCCATAAATGATGCTTGTACTATTAGGGTTCTAAGCAGAGATGAGACCGAGACCCATGGAGGGTGGAGAGATGTTGGTAGGGCACTAGACTGGAGGAGAGGAGGAGACAAATGAGATAGGTATGGATATTAGGTGGGGTGATGATTAGTCACCGATATGATCAAAGTATTGATTTTTGATATATATCGGCTTACGTGCCAATGATAGTGAGTCACATACATGAGATTTTGAGATTTTGCGTTTTATACTGGCCTATGTGTTGAAGATAGTGAGGATGTATCTGAGCGATTGAGATACTTGTATTTATTTGTATCTGTGTACATATGTATTGATACACAAACTTTCTCATTGATATAGATGATGATACTTATGGTATGGATGATGTATCTATGTTTTTAATTTCCATTGTCATTGTGTATTGATGGAAACTAGGTGAATTAGGCATGATTGATTCGAGGTCATGTAGGAATGATAGAGTATAGGTGGTTTAGGCATGATTGAGTCTAGGTCATTAAGGCATGGTGGAGATTAGGTTAGTTAGGCACGGTTGAGTTTAGGTTAGTTAGGCATGGTTGAGTTTAGGTCATATAGGCATGATCAAGTTAGGTTAGTTAGGAATGGTGGAGTCTAGGTGAGTTAGGCATGATTGAGTCAAGGTCACGTAGGAATGATAGAGTTAGGTTAGTTAGGCATGGTGTGGTTAGGTATAGGCATGTTCTGGTTATGTTTATGGGTCTGTTTTAATTTCCAAATTATTGGTAGCATGGAAAAAGAAATGAATGCTAATGAATATGTTTGTTATGGTGTAGATATCTTAAATATTTGATATCATGGAAATGTGAAATGATTAATGTATGATATGATGATGTAAGAAATAGGTAGGTATACATATTTTCATACTTGTATGTTTTTTTATTTTCCAAGTAGTATATAAGATGGAAACAAACTAGGGTAGAGTGTGAATCGAAAAAAGGGGGAATCGGTTAGGGTAAAGAGTGGCCAAGCTAATCTCCAAGGGCCCCATGACCTCGTAGTGTGCTACCTACATACCCTCGGTGAAAAGGGGTCTCAAGATGATGTATTTATCCCATAAACAAGGGAAGAATATGATGAGATAGTAGGATGGGTTGGTAGGTTTTAGGCATGGTTGGGTCTAGGTTAGTTAGGCATTATTGAGTTTAGGTCATTTAGGTATGTTTAAATTGAGGTGTCGAAGGCTTGGTCATGTATAGGATAATCAACATGTAATGAAGAAGGTGAAGGGTAAGAGGTGACCAAAAGATCTCGCGTAATTGGTAAGAACCAAAATGAGTTTGTCATACCTATGATGGGATTATGAACATAAGACCCTAAAGATGTTGCATGATGGACTATTCTAAGGTTAAAGTCACATGATCTTGAAATTTCACATTTATAGCACATCCCTTGAGTGGGTAGGAAATTAGGGTGAAAAGGCAATGAAGTGAAACTGGTTGGTTTTTAGTGTAACCTATTGTGAGACAACATACCTACTTGGCAAGAGTCCCAAGATCAAAATAGGAAAGTCCATGAAAAAAAACTTATCTTTTTATTTTTGATTTTGATTTTGTTTTTTATAGACTGATTGATGTGGGAAGTCTATGTGGATGAGTAGATTTCTCCTTAAGGTATTCGTGAAGTTGATCAATGTGGGAAGCTTTATAATATTTTTATTTTATCATTTTCAAGAATAGTCTTCTTATTATGATAGACTATGTACAATATGGCATGGCTTGGTACAACTGTCTTTCGAGTGAGTAGTTTATTTATAGAAGTGAGATATAAAGCGTAGATGTCCTTTTTGAGAGAGTCATCTTTTTACTGGAAGTTTGAATCAAGGAGTTGAATCCCATTTTAGTTTGGAAATTGTTTTTATTTTGAATTTTAGGTCATGGACAAGACTATAAAGGCTGAAGGCTCTTGTGTTGCAGACAAAACCATAACATACAGAGGCTAACTATGAAAGAGAGGGTGTAAGTGATGAATGAACATGGGATTCCATCTTGAAAAAGATGAAAAGTATCCATGAGAATCATTCCATGAGTAGAGATGTGATACTCATATTGAAGACAAGGTTGAAAGGTAACGGGTAATCACATGATCCTGGTTTAGTCGTTGATCCTTAAAATAGGTAAAATGGAAGGTGAACGGTGCTCAAGGGACATGCATTGAATAGACAAGAGGTGATATAGGACTTAATTTAATAGTAGAATGGTCAAATATGTAAGGCATTGAGGGGATCAGGTTTTCATTTACCTTTGAGTGAAGACAAATGATAAGAATCGATCCATATGTATGATTAACGATATAAGGTCCAAAGAAATTAGGAGAAAATTTTCATTGTTTAATTTTTTTCTCTTTTTTACATGTTGATTTTCCTTTAGGATGAGGTCACCGACTTGGAAGGATCATTCATGGACATGTTTATCATAGGCATATTTGATACACTTTTGGTAGATTTGGAGATGGTCAAGAACATTGAGACAAAGTTCATCCAATAACTCAAGTTGTTCCAAATGGTCTTGGCAAAAGTCATCATAATTGAGCATCTTTTTAAGTGAGATATGAAGAAAAGAAATCTAGAATTCAAGAGGCGAATAACCTTTGTATCATAGACTAGAGAGAAAGGTGTGGCAACAGTTAATCTAAAAATATTAGTGTGATAAGTCCATAAGGAAAAATAAATGTGTATGCCAATCCTTTCTAGTATCATCCACAACTTTCATAAGAATTATGTTTAAGGTTTTGTTGGTTGATTCATATTGGCCATTTTTTTAGGGTAGTAGGGTGAAGAAAAATCGAGTTTTATGCCAAAGGCATCAAAAAGCTTCCATAGGGTTTTGTTTTTGAACTATTTTCCATTATCGGTGATGAGATGATGAGGAACACCAAAGAGAAAAATGTTAGGAATGAATGGTGTTCACATTATTAATATGTGCAATTATATTATCAATGATAATATAATTATATATGTGTGATGTAATTGTATAATTACTCACGATAAATGAGTAATTAGTTTGTAAGGTTGTTGATATATTGTTATAACAATTATATAACAATATATCAATACGGGTTTATTGTTCTACTCACTTCCTATTTTCTAGGAAGTTGTTTACCTACCTTTATGGCTATATAATAGCCACTTGTATCTGAATATTATATAGAGAAATAATATACAGAATAGAGAATTATTATTTTGTTGTGTTCAAATCTGCTGCATCTCTGTCATTTGGTATCAGAGTGAGAAAGGTTTCTGTGATGGAAAGGTCTGTTTGTTTTTGTTAATTAATAGGGGGGCATTTGAGATGTTTTGTTGCCCCGATCCATGATATTCCAGTCTGCCTTATTTCTGTGTCACAGTGGAGATTTGAGTTTTTTGGTGCTATATGAAAAGAATGAGGCGCGTCTTTCAAAATTAGCGAGGTTCTTAAAGAATTTACAGTGGTTGGAATGTTGTGCCTGATTTGAAGCAGTGTATCCTGTATGAGACCTGTCGGCGAAGATTCTTTGTGTTAGGAGATATTTTGGCGTTTTTTGACACGTTGGAAAGGATTTGCGTATGATACAAACCATGCCGGGGCTTTGGAGAGAATTTGCAGGACCGTGAAAATGACTGAGTGCAAAGACCTGATGATTCAGCTACAGACCCGGGGAACGGTTGTGAGACTTACTGTCGCGTGGCAGTATTAAAACACTTCAATTGCAAAGCTCGAGCCTTGCTTCGATCTGACCAATCAAATGTTGCCTACCATCCATTTGAAGTTTGTGCCTCTGTCATATGATTTCGTATGAATATCAAAGTGCCCATACGTTCTCCATTTTCAAGTTTTTTGGCACGAGTACATATCTGGTGGTGGAAAACCATTCAAACAGGTTAGTGTATTATTAAATTGCAGCTTGTAGATCTAAAAATTCATATATCCCCTGGCGTGTCAACTTTGTTCTCCTAAAAACAATTCTCGAACTCGTGAGTTTTGACCTGTATTTCTGTTGCATTTCTCATTCCACACATCTTCCAAGTGTCTCTACACTCTACCATTCATGCTAAAAGATATGCCGTGATCATTGGTTCTCTCTTTAAAACTATCAATATATTTTATTGCCCTAGCAGCTTACTAGCAATATTTCTTTGCCGTGCATGTCTTGTCAATGTTCTAGACTCATTGAATATGTGGTATATCCACGCCCGATTATAAAGATTGGTTTAATTATAGGCTTAGGTGTGAAATTTATAAAAAAAAAGTTATTCATCGAAGCAGAAGTTGAAGTTTTATTGTTAGTGTCCAAAAATAAAAAAATAAAAAATAAAATTTTTTGCCTCACGACGCATTTTCGGTGCAATCCGACGTCTGTTTGTGGTATATAAATTTGAGCTTCATAATCACATCCGGCTGAACTAGCAGCATGTATCGGAGGATGGAGGCACAGGAGGATGGAGGACAAGCAGCGTCCTCTCGTCAGTCGCCAACGACGGGGCCGCATACTGATCTGGTGACATGTGTGCAGTGTGGTTTTTCATTTTCAGTGTTCTTGTTTTGCAGAGTGATGGTTTTCTGAATAAACCCTTTTCAGAACTTTTTGGAGGAGTCATGTTTTCAGAATACTCATTTTTGGGGAGCAGGAGAAGATTTCGAGGTAGACTCAAGGGATGGTTATCCAGCTAGTGTGAAGCTTGTGGATCTTGGAGATTCAGAATTCGGGCGCCCAGAGAGGAAGGGAAAGTCCCACAGGAACCTAAAGAGGAAGGGAGCATTCCTGCATAATTCGGCTTGACACTACACCTTTACGAGGGTAAAGAGATAATCTATGGAGTCTGTACCTGGTCTAAGAAGTGCTTTCAGGAGGTGGTTCAATTTCGTGAATATGGTTCTTCTTCGTGTTCACATTAAGGGGGTGAATATTGGGATTTAATAATGTTCACACCAAGGGGGTGAATGTTAGGAATGAATGGTGTTCACATTATTAATATGTGCAATTATATTATCAATGATAATATAATTATATATGTGTGATGTAATTGTATAATTACTCACGATAAATGAGTAATTAGTTTGTAAGGTTGTTGATATATTATATAACAATATATCAATACGGGTTTATTGTTCTACTCACTTCCTATTTTCTAGGAAGTTGTTTACCTACCTTTATGGCTATATAATAGCCACTTGTATCTGAATATTATATAGAGAAATAATATACAGAATAGAGAATTATTATTTTGTTGTGTTCAAATCTGTTGCATCTCTGTCAAAAATGATGTGATGATTGATGAATTCACATATTTTCTCAGCTTTTGTAGAAATAAGAGGTATGGATTCTACCCATTTAGTGTAGTATTCAATAGTGGTAATAATCCATTGATGGCGCTATGAAGAATGGGGATTGATTTCTCCAACAAGATCCAAACCCCATTGAGAGAAATGCCAAAGGTCTCATGCAACTTGTAAGGCATGACTAGGTGTGTGATGAAGATTAGCATATTGCTTTGGCACTTCACACAATGTTTGACATAATCACAAAAATCATGGTTTAAGGTTGGATAATAATAGCCTAGGTAGAGAATGCGTTTAAAAACAACTAAACCACTAAAGTGACCTCCAAAAATTCTATCATGAACTTCCTTGATGGTGTAAGAAACTTCAGAACTAGTAAGGCATCATAAGAGGATATTGTCAAAGCCACATTTATAAAGAATACCACCCATGATGACATAACAAGAGACACTTTTGAGAAAGGCGTGTTGGCCATTACAAGTAAGGTCTAGAGGTAGAATTGAAAGGGAAAGGTAGTCAACAAACTACTTATACCAAATGTCACATGGGTCAAGGTTGAATGGTTCTGACAAGGTTGACATCTCAAAATAGATAGGAAGGTGATTGCAACCTTTGTATTGTGAAAAATATTTTCAAGTTAGAGGGCAAAGTGGGTATTTGAGAAGAAAGGAAGGCCATGGTATCCGTAAATTTTTTAGTGGAATGTGGAGTGGTTTGAAGTTCATAACAATCAAAGGTAGTCAAAAGTATGTCTACATGATGCTTATACTTTTGAAGTATTTCGTTACAAAACTAGTATATACCATTGACTTGATTTACAACCAATTGAGAGTCACCCAAGATATTAATTGATTTAATTTCTAAGGCTATGATGGTTTTAAGGCCTAATACGAGTGCTTCATATTCACCGATATTATTAGTACATTCAAAATGTAGTTTGAAAGATAATGACATAGGCTCACCATTGAGAGGAATGAGGATAACTCCAGCACCACCCCCATGCTGACATTTGGAGCAATCAAAGAATAAGGTCATCGAGTAAATAGTATCATCCAACGAGAGGTTAGCAATGGATTCATCTAGGAAATAAAAGTTAGATGACTAATCTCTGAGAGAGGTAATGTCGTTTGTAAGTTGGTCAATGATAGTTTTAAAATTTGACAAATTTTTGATGGATAAATTCGAGGTCTAGGTCTACAAGAATCATGAGCCAATGCACATTGATGTTGGTAGGGCTTGGCATACATGTAATGTAGGGGGTATGTATTTGTGACAAAAATTTTATTTGGTTAAGTAGGTAATGAAAAAGTTTAGTGGTAAAAAAACTAAGGCTAAGTAGAGTTTTTCGACGTGGGTGTATCGGGTTTCATAATCTAAAAGCGTATGACTTATATAATAAACTACTTTCTCCTTGTGTTGCTCGTTGTGATGAGTGAGCATGGATCCCAAGGAATGATCCATAGCATAAATGTAAAGGTAAAATGGTTGTTCATCCTTAGGAGGAATGAGTATAGGTGGTTAGAGGAGGTACTATTTTAAGGCCTCAAAGGCTTTGTGACATTCATCATCCCATTTGAAGGAGATGTCCTTTTGAGGAGATGATGAAATGGGTGGCAGCGGTTAGATAGCTATGAAATAAAATGACAAATAGATTGCAACTTTCCTTGAAAACTATGTAGTTGGAGAAGGTATGTGGAGGAATTTTGAGAATAGCCTTTATTTTAGTAAGATTGACTTCTATTCCACATAAAGAAATGATAAAACCAAGGAGTTTTCCTAAGAGAAAAGTGAAGACACACTTCTTAGGTTGAAGGTGAATACAATACTTGATGAGACGGTCAAAGATGACCTTAAGGACTGTATGGTATTTGGCTCGATGTTTGGATTTGGAAAGAAGTTTGTCTACATAATCTTCCAAGATGTGATGCATGATGTCATGAAAGATATAAATCATAGCCCATTGATATGTAGTACTAGCATTTTTAAGGCCAAAGGGCATGATTTGATAGAAAAATGTCCCTCAAGGAGTGATGAAGGAGGTTTTGTGTTGATCTTCCGGGGTGAGTAATATTTGGTTATAACCAGAGAAACTGTCCATGAGTGATAACATCTCATGACCGGTGGTGAGATCAACTAGTTGGTCTATCAGTAGGTAGAGGAATTTTTCTTTATGGCAGGATAAATTAAGGTCATAGAAATAAATGCATATGTAGAGTCCTCCTATCAATTTTGTGACATGAATGATGTTACAGATCCAATGGGGATAATCAATGAGTAGGATGAAGGAAACTGAGAGAAGGAACTGAATTTAATCTTTGACAAGAAGGGAAATGTGAGGATGCATTATTCATAGCTTCATTTTACAAGTTTGGCTTCTAGAATAGTTACGATATTGTGGATCACAATGTTTGGGACAATCTTGAGAATATCAATGTAGGACCAAGCAAAATAATTGTTATGATCTTGGAGGAATGAGGTAAAATATTCCTATTCATTAGCATCTAAACATTGGCTTATCTTTAGAATGTACGGCTCATCCCGAGTGTTAATATTGATTTTGATGGTCGATTCATTTAACATGGTCTACGTCTCGAAGAAAACAGATGATGAATATAAGAATCCTCTACACCAAAATAACTGAGAATAGACTCATCATATTGACATTGAACTACATTAATAGAAGGTTTATCATCATTGATCATGTCGAGGATATAGGAATGGAAGAGAAGAGGGAACATCTCCATCACGTTGATAAGTCGAGGTCCCAAGAAAATGGTGTTTATGAAAAAAAAAAAGTTAGGAGAAATGGATTCTAGATCTATAGACTTTGTGGGTGAAGGTGGTGAAGTTGATAAATGGGGTGAAGAAGGTTTTTTTACTCAATGATTGTGGTAGGATTTCTTGGAAGATGGTTCGGTAAGCCAATACCATTGTGGTCACCGTGTTTATGTATGGTACACGAGATGAAAATATGGCAACCCTGTTCATAAAATCCAAATTCAAATCCATTCCAAGCACAGTGATGGAGGAAAGTGTGGGTGAAGTGGTGGTTTCGAGGGATTAGAGGTCAAAAGAAAGTGGTCATGTTTGGGAAGGTGGCTTAGGCGAGTAGTAGAAGTATCAAGTCCCCTATAGGTTAAGTTTGTACGAAGGTGGGGAGGACTATAAGGGAAAACCTTGCATACGTGATGATCATAGTGAGGATGTTGGTGAAGGTTACCATACTCTTTAGGAGTAAGGAATGTGTTGATGTTGTGCAAAGCGGTACTCCCCAAAGTGAGATGTTGAAAAACACCTTCTAAGGGATTGGTAGTTGGTATATGGGTAGTGGGAATAGATGAATCACTAGGTGATTGGGTAGAAGAGACATTAGTTGGTTGAGAAGTAGATGGGTTAGCGGATGGGTTTGCTACAGAGGCTATGATGGTAGTGGGCATAGAGGAGGTAGGTATAGAAAAGGTAGTAGTGACATCGGTGGATAGGGATGTGGGTAAAGAAGAAATTACGGCATTGGTAGATGCCTTAACTGGTACAAGGAAATCATTAGGTTGGTATAACATGTTACCAGTTTTGAATGGTGAAGGTTCAATGGGGATGGTATAGTTATGTCCTTCATGTTCAAATTTTACACAATGAACTAAGGTGTTTCCCATGGAATGTTTCAACTTTTGGGAATAGAGTTGCTTTCTATCCTTTCATTCCTTTTAGAAATGAGATAAGGGTTAGGGCTAGGAGGAATACCCTGCTGAATGTCGAGATGGTGTGCACGTACCGTAGAGAGAGATCAGGTTGATTGCGAAGAACTCCTTTTTGTCTTGGAAGGACTACCTGCAAATAAGAATACAAGACCACAAGATTTTGATTAGACAATAAATGAGGGAACTGCCTTGGGCCCAGGAAGTATAAAACTTCCTTTCGAAGGTGGTCAGTTCCCCTGCTATTATGAACTAACACAAAAGATTGTAAAATAACAATTTAATTGCCTCGTTGAAACAAGTAGGGGAAAGGCTGGTTTTTGGTTTTGAGTCACGATAACCGATACCGGTTTCTGCTAACCGATATCGGTAGGGGCTATGTTTTAGGGACTTTTGGTGAGGGTCGGTTGTAGGGTGGTTGTGTTGTTTGTAAGGCTAATAAATGAGTGGGATTAGGTAACGGGGTGATGAGAGGGTAGAGGAATGATAGTTAGATGTAATGTGTTGCTGGGTAGTAGATCTAGGAATAGATTTATGACGGCTGTGATTCAAAAGCCTAAGAAATGTTATTAAAGAGGACATACAAGGTACAACTTACTGGTTATTGACGAGGATGCAGGTCCAAGAACTGTGATGACAAAGGTAGAACTCAGGTAGGATGGCCTGACAATCAGAAAATGAGATATCTTCCTCCCGATGATCAGCTGAGTATCACAGGGCTCTGGTTATTCAGTTGCAGTCTTGGGCTTGATCTCCTTCTCTGCAAACTCTTCTTGTTTCTTCACTTGTCTCTACTTGGCCAAGTAAAATCTAGATTCTCCCGATCACTTCTGATGATCCCGATTGATCAAAAATCCTTCGACCTTTGTTTCTGGTTAGGGGAGCCCATTTACAGGGAACCGATGGCGGTTACGTAACCGACGGCGGTCGAGTAGGAACCGGTATCGGTCAGGTCAAAGTGGGCTATTTTTAGTAAAATAGCCAACTTTCCCTCCTTTTCTCCCAAGGGATTAGTTGCGGGCTTGGTCAAGTAACTACAAGGTCGGTTTTGGGTGCGAGTAAGGAGTCATTAGTCATGGGTGTGGATGTAGACTAAGTTATAGGTCTTAATTAGGTTAGTTTAGGGTTAGGACTAGGTCATGATGAGGTGGCAAAATGAGGTGGCAGGTATGGTGATGTGGATTTATTAATTATAAGGTAATTAATAAATAATTGTGTAAGGTTTAGGTGATGAGGTTAGGTTGCGAAATGAGATGCGGGGCACAGAGGGTCATAAGACACAAATTTGGTGTCTACATTAGCCCTTGTTGTCATGTAGCTTGTCTTTGTTAAAGCCGCACGACAATAATAAGAAGTGATTACCCCTGTTAAGGGTATAGGTAATCCCCTCAAATCTATCATAGATTGAGGCGCGTGAAATCAGGGATAGGGTTGATAAAGGGTAAATGGTGTTGAGATGATGGTGAGATGGTGGGGTAGGTCCAAGGAAGCAGATGCACATTGAAATGCAGTAGTGCGACCAGGGTACATGATTTGACGAGAAAACCAGCAATTCATAGGCAAAGGTCGATAGTTTATCCAAACAAGGGTGATATAATCCTGGTATCCAAGGCATAGGAAGTAGCTCCAGGGGATATAACGGCGGGTAAGGTACAGAACGTTTAGGCATGTTCGGCAAAGACTGCAAATGGTTGGTTTGGTTGAGATAAACGTCACGGTCTAGGTCTAGGTAAAGTTGGTCGACTGATCAAGTCAAGTACTCTAATCATGCTAAAACATGAACAGGTGAGCTCGATTGAACAAAAAGTGACAGGATGAGTGGATAAAATTGTAATTTGTTGGTTTGGGGCGAGGTATTTAAGTGGTACGGCCTTGGGTCGGCCGATTGATTAGTGAGGGCCGTGGGTCGGGCCTGATGGGTTGAGTGCGGCCTTGGTTTAGGCCAAGTGGTTGGGTTGTGGCTTTGGGTCGGCTAAATGGTTGGGGTGAGGCCTTGGGTCGGGCCAATTAGTTGGTTGTGCCCTTGGGTCGGGCCAAATGGGTTGGGTGCGGCCTTGGGTCGGGCCAAGTGGTTGGGTCAGCAGCTTTGGTCGGGCCAAATGAAGTTAACAAAGGGTTTTCAGCAAAGGTTGATATAGGCGATGTTGTGAGAAAGGGCGATTAGTAAATAAGGGTAGAAATTGGGGAAGAGTTGGGATAAAACCGGTGTCGATTGTCTATGACCGATATCGGTTAGGTGACCGATACCGGTTCCTTAGGGCACAATAAAACCGATATCGGTTATAGGTCAAAAACCTATAAAAAGAAAAATACGGCCTGTCATTGTCACATTGTCAATTTGAAAACCAATTTGAGTTGTCTGAGGTGGAGTGTTGAGATTGGAGCATTTGTCGGTTGAGGTGGCGCTATTTGAGTGGAGGAGTGAGTGGTTAGTGGGCCCGAGTGAGGAGGAGGCAGTAGTTGATTGGTGGAGGACCCAGCAGAGGAGAGTTAGAGCCATGGCACATCCAGGAGGAGTAGGAGGTGCTGGACTAGCTGACCACCACCACCCATCCCACCACGACGACGTGTCATCGTACCGGTAGGTGCGAAACCCTTCATTGTGTGAATTTGATTGTATTATGCTGTATTTGGGTTTTGGGTAGGAATGTAAGGTTTTTAGAAAATAATTAATAAATGGAAATTATTTGAAAAAGGAGAGGGTAGATAGGTGAAATAGGCCAAGGCGGCAGGGTGGGTAGGTTTTTAGGGCGTTTGGGTGGGTATATAGGGAGAAATAGGAAAAAAATTGAATGGGGTAGCCGCGTCGGGTTCGGCTCGGGTATTATCCGATGATCGATGCCGGTCACTAAGCGACCAACATCGGTCACAAGTTTTGGGATAGGTCGGGTTTGTGGTGACCGTGTCGGTCTAACGTTGATCGGCGTTAGTGGAAAGGGGACCCAGGATCGGTTATGGGTGACCGTGCACCGGTCCTAAGCAGGATTTGCTATTTTTTTGCGTGGTTTTGTGGTGGTTTTGGTGTTAAGTTCTTGTTGGGGTTGGCGTGTTGGGTTGTTTGTTGTTGTTTATGATTGGGTTTTGTGTTTTGGGTGTGAAGATGGAGGGGATATTGAGAAGATAGGTGGGTAGAGGTGTGTGTTAGAGAGTCGGGGTGTGGTCGGGGGGTAAAAGGGAGTATAGAGGGTATAAGTAGATGTTGTGATAAAGAGTAGGGCTAATGTAGTGAGTTGGTTTTGCAGCACATCAAAGCCGGTGATGATGCGAGATAGGATGCCCCGCTTGTTGAGATGGATGCGGCCACACGTGTCGAAGCGCAATGGGGCATTATGCGCGAGGTGGACTCGCGAGTCCAAATGCATATAGGGCAATCGATAGGATCACAGCTTTATGGTCGCCTCATCGAGAGATGGGATCCGCGACCAATGTGTTCCATCTCCCGACCGGAGAGATGACCATTACATTGGAGGATGTGTATCACATCCTTAGATTACCGATTGATGGAGAGGCCTCTTCCGTGGACGCAGAGACAGCCATGGACAACATCTTACATGTATTCGGGATGCGCTGCGCTATTGATGTATCACAGCATGAGCATCGTGTATGGGGATATGTACCGTGCCCACCGACATGAGACACGGCTTGCCATGTTGATGATGATCGGGATTACATGCTTCGCCCTCCCGGACTCAGAGGGAGGCCGCTTTCCATGGGCGTTGATGGGGGTGTTACACGAGATGGTCGAGGAGCATACATGTTATGCTTGGGCACCAGTATACCTGGTGCAGTTATACCGAGAGCTGTGGGGCTATCACCGGATGAGGTGATTCAGGATTTGCTCTATGTTTTTGTTACACTGTTGGGCATATGAGCATATCATATGCATTAGACCAGTAGGGCTGCCCCAGCAGCCAGGGCCACAGGTGATCTACAGATATGGCTTTCAGAGGTGGTTGGGGGTCGTGGGCCAGCCACGAGCCGTTCTCGCCGGACGAGATGTGGCATATTACCGGCATGTATTAGAGGGCTTGACAACGTTAGATATTGTATGGAGACCTTATAGAGGTCATCACCCCCGCGGAGGAGCCCGATCATAGTTGCAGTGGATCCAGTATACATTCTGGATAGTGGGACGGAGGCCAGGGGAGCATGAGCGGATTCCCCTGAGAGAGGGTACGCCGGCAGATGGGGCTATGACAGGATGAGCCACCTCCCTTCCCTCAGTACCGGAGGGATGATGTAGAGGCTCCACTGCCTGTACCACAGCCCATGGACCCAGATTGGGCAGCAGAGAGGCAGGCAGACGATACAGTGGATGACACACCGGATGCACTGGGATCATTTTTAGTATGGTGGGCGTAAGAGAGAGAGCCGCGAGAGAAGCACAACCCGCACAGCCCAGACTTAGACTTGTTGCTTAGAGCAGAGAGGGGACCAGCTCGAGGCCGAGTATAGTTATTACAGGGCAGCTTGCTCTGCGCACGCACAGCACGTATAGGTGTCTTACAGGCAAAAGCCTAGCCCAGCTCAAGTACAAGCACAAGTTCAGCACCACCAAATGCACCTCCACACGCCCACAAGTACAGTGTGCACTTGCCATAGCCACGAGAACCACCAAAGGCACCAAAGACAGCATAGGGGGCACTTAGTATTAGGAGTCGTGGGACCAGCCCCAAGCAGCCTATGGTGGCACGGGACCGTTATATGGAGGCGAGAGCGGAGGCCCAGTACTTATCGATGTTCTTGATGGTACCGGCCCGACTATCACCATATGCGGTGCATAGAGCAGAGACCTCACGAGTCGAGATCCCAGGAGGTGCAGCCACACCGGGGATCAAAGTGGAGGAGGAGGCGAGAGGCAGCACAGGGACCGACAGGAGAGGTGCCGAGAGCGGTGGGGAGAGTTGAGACATCCCTGGTCCGAGATTTTTTATTTGTACATTGGATATAGGCACCGGTCTGCGAATCGGTTATGTTTATAGAGGCCTGCGTGCCCACATATGATTTATTCATTCATTTATTGATTCATTTATTGTATATACCGGCCTCCGAGCCGAGTACAAAAGTTATACAATTATCGATACTGCCTCATGCAGCCGAGTCAAGATTATGACAGCTTATTGTGGCTTGTGTGCCAAACTTTGTAGTATTATAAGATCACAGAGGCCTATGCAAAATGCAAATTGTATATTTGAAATTTAATGTATATATATATATATATGATTTTGACTTTTGACATGCTATGTTTAAAATGTTTTAAGTGTTTTGTCGATGGTTTGTGATATCAATGTATGTAGTCTGAGTTGGATCCAAATGTGTATAGATTGATGGTTTTGATATCGCTTTATTGATGGCTTGTTTGTTTTTGTAATATAGAGAAATGATGTTGATGAAATTGTGATGAGAGATAGATTTGATGAAAAATATGGATAATGGTGTTGTTATGCAAGAAAAAGAGGCGGGCGCCACAAAAATTAGGTAGAAAATAAAGAAAAGAACTATGGTTAAAAAAGGTAGGCATATGACCGATATCGGTAGACAATAGACCGATATCGGTTAGGTAACCGATACCGGTTATTCAATATGAGCTTTTCTAAAAATAGAAAAGCTTTGGTGGCAACTTGAGTTCTTATTTTAAGAGCCATGCAAAAGTTAAATACGCGAATGCGACTTACTGTTTACGATTGAGATAGGTAATTGCATGAGAGAATTGAGTGATAAGGAGGAAAGAGACAGGGAAAGTGAATGTAACAGAGAATATAGCTAAGGAGTTGAGGGGTGTAGAGCGATTGAGGTGGATCGCGGGGCATAGGCCGAGTGAGTATGAGAGGATTCCTCTAGATCGTGTGTGGCGGCAATAAATTTGATTTGTGCAGATATACCCCGGCTTATAGACCATATATGAGGATCGACGCCGAGGCAGCATTCTCACCTCCCCGACCAACACCTCCAGAAGGGCCAGAGGAGGTAAAGCGGCCGATCACAGGTAATGGATGCAGGAATGACAGAGGCCTATAAATTATGGTGGGTAGCAGAGCTGCGAGGTGTACGTGATTATCTTGACATAACTCGTGATTACAATGGAGAGAGATTGTCAGTAGAGTTTAGTTCATCAGCTCCAAATGCGGGTGAATGAGACAAGAGGATTGTTAGTGGTTGCGAGTCATGAGTGGGGGACTAGAGGCGAGATATCTCCATGCAAGGGAGCATATTCAGATGTTACATGAGAGATTGGCGAGATCGGCTGGTGGTACCAATAGTCGTGGTACCTTTGAGGATGGAGAGGCCCAGAGAGAGGCGTCGACAATCATGATCATCACCCGGTTCGGATGAGGTGTGAGGGTCTAAGTAAATGTTATCGAGGTATATGAATAAATAAGGATGCCGACCATGCGTGTTGATGATAGAGAAGATGTATTTGTTTAACATATAAATAAAACGGAATATGTATGTTGATTTGAGTTATGATGATAATAAGAATGTTTGTGTTTTGACTTTTTTTTTTTTTTTTTGAAAAGGATAAAGAGGAATGTGATTAAATAGAAATACACAAAAATATTTATAGGTACCACACATGATAGGTTATGGTAGGGGATGGTTGAGCTAACCTTGGAGACCCCATGTCTCCGAAGTGCTGCCTATATAGCCCATTACACAAAGCAAGGAGGGGCCTCGAGATCGATGTAGTTCTCCCTTAGGACCAGGGAGAGATGAATTCAGGTAATTTAGGTATGGTTAGGCAATTTGTTGGTTGGTAAAAATATTGATATTAATATTGGTAGGGTAATGTTGTTGGTGTTGGAATAGGTATAAGTGAAGCAAAAGTTAGCCTACCCAAGTGGTAGGGAACCATGTCCTGATTAAGATCAACACATAATCCTAGATGTGAGTCAAAGAGGAAAAAGCTGTCCCGTGGTTGAGAAGAGCTAAACAAACCACATATTAATGTAGAATGAGCTTGAACTCCTAGGTACCGTGCATAGACGAGAAGTCAATAGGTGAAAAGAGTTGTATGATCACAATATATCGGGTGTACGTCACATCCCTTGAGTTGTGTTGTTTTAACAAATGGTGAGGTGAGGTGGATGGTATAGCTGAGGCACGGAGAACTTGTTATAAAGTGAGTGTTCTGACGAAAGAGAACCTAACCTAAATAGACAAGTCCATGACTTCGAATTTCTTTTGAATGCGGCTTTATTTTACCGAATATAGACCGATCGACGCAGAAGTCTACAAGGATATTGATTGTATTATTCTTGAGGTCTTCACGAAGCCGATCAATGCGAGAAGCTTCTGATAAAGGCTGACTGTGTATAGCTATCCTTCAAGGGAGCAGTCTATTTATAGTAGCAGATGCGTTTTAGTGCATAGTTGTCCTTCGGGGGAGCATTCTATATATAATAGCAGCAATAGTTTGGCATATAGCTGTCCTTCGAGGGAGCAGTCTATATATAATTTAGAGAGCCAGATGTCCGTTTGGCGTAAAGCATCTAGTTTGGTAGGAAGTTTGACTCAAGAAAATCCCATAAGCATATAATTAAGAATGTGTCATTTTAATACTTTGAAGTCATGGACTTAGACTAAAAAGGGAAGGCATCTTTAAGGGGAGGTGAGAATCAAACTATGTGAGCTTGATTTTATTTTGAGATGTAGGAAACAAAGTGTATGTAGCAAGTAAAGAAATGAGCTCAAGGGACAAGTGGTAGGTAGATAAGAAGTGATATAACACTAAATTCAACAGTAGAATGGTCGAAGATGTAAGGCATTAAGGGGTTCAGGCTCAGGTTTACCATTAAGTGAAGCTAAACGATAAGTGCCTGATCCATAAGTATGAGTGATTATGTAAGGCCCAATCCAATTGGGAGCAAATTTTCCACGTTTGCTCTTTTCTAGTTTGGTTACATGTTGATTCTCTTTGAGGACAAGATCACCAACCTTAAAGGTACACTCATGAAGTCACTTATCATAAGCACGCTTGATGCATTTTTGATAGATTTGAAGGTGATCAAGAGCTGTAAGATGACGCTCGTCAAGAAGCTCCAATTGGGCTAACCGCTCTTGGCGGAAATCATCATTGGTGAGAATATCTTGAAGAGATATTCTGAGGGAAGGTATTTGTATTTCGAGAGGCAAGACAAACTCTGTACCATATACCAAAGAAAAAGGTGTGGCATTAGTGGAGGTACGAATGCTAGTATGATAAGCCCAAAGGGCAAAGGGGATGTGATCATGCCAATTTCTTCCGGACTCATTGACAACTTTCATAAGGATTTTGGTTAGGGTTTTATTAGAAGCTTCGGCTTGTCCATTCACTTGTGGATAATAGGGTGATGAGAAACTAAGTTTGATACCAAAGTTGTCACAAAGGTCTTGCAACAACTTATTTTTGAAAGATTTTCCATTATCTGTTATCAGGCGATGAGGAACACCAAAACGACAGATAATGTGATGATTAATGAACTCTACAATTTTTTCTTTTTTAGTTGAAATGAGCGGAATAGCCTCCACCCATTTTGTGTAATATTCGGTTGCTGTGATTATCCATCGGTGACGTTGTGAAGAGGGCAGATGAATCTCACCAATAAGGTCTAAACTCCATTATGAAAAAGGCCAAAGATCTCGTGCGACCTGTAGCGGATGGCTAGGAGTATGTTGAAGGTTGGCATGTTGTTGACACATAACACAACGCTTAACATATTTGTAGCAGTCGTTATTGAGAGTAGGCCAATAATAACCTAGGCGAAGGATTCGTTTGGCCACGGCAAGGCCGCTAAAATGTCCACCACAAATACCGTCATGAACCTGTTGGATGGTATAGGTGACCTCCGGGCCGGTTAGACATCGAAGGAGGATGCCATCAAAGCCACGTTTATAAAGGAGTCCCCCCATAACGACATAACGAGAAACACGTTTAAGAAAAGTGTGTTTTCTCGGTACTTGTAAGGTCAGATGGGAGAACGGAGGTTGTAAGGTAGTCGTGAAATTGGTGATACCGTATCTTGCTCAATTAGCTAGACACATTATTTATCATACAAACAACCGGGCTAAGAGTTGTTTGACCAAGATGAAAATGTCGATTCGGCTTGATGAAGTTGGAATTTGCGAGGCTAAGCAAGCCACAAGATCCGCAAATTTGTTAGTGGAGCGGGAATGGTTTGGATAGAATAATGAGTAAATAAGGTTAGAAGTGAATCTATGTAATGTTTGTACTTTTGAAGTTCCTCATTTTTGCATTGGTAGATGCCCATAACTTGATTGACTACCAATTGAGAGTCACCGAAAATATTGATAGATTTGACACCTAAGTGTAACGCAACCTAGAGACCCAAAACAAGGGCCTCGTATTCCACTATATTATTAGTGCAGGGGAAATCGAGTCGGAATGAAAGAGGCATAGGCTCAACGATCGAGAGGAATGAGAACAACGCCGGCTCCTCCGCCACACTGGCATTTGGATCCATCGAAGAAGAGGGTCATTGGATACGACTCCTCCCTGAGGGAAAGAGTAGCGATGAGTTCGTCAGGGAAATTAAAATTAGTAAATTGCACCCCAGGTACAGGGGCTTCCACGAGTTGATCGGCAATGGTTTGTCCTTTGATTGACTTCTGGTGTATAAATTCAGGTCGAGGTCAGCAAGGAGCATAAGCCATCGGGCGATGCATTGGTTTAGATGAGGTTTGGCATACATATAATGGATGGGGTCCGTGTTGGTGATGATGAAAGTTTTGTGATTCAGGAGGTAGTGTCGGAGTTTGGTGGCCACGAATGATAGGGCTAGGCACAACTTTTCTACATGTGTATACCTAGTCTCATAGTCCACCAAAGTACGACTTATATAATAAACGGCTTGTTCTCGATTCTCGGAGTCACGATGTGCAAGCATGGCCCCTACAACGTGGTCGGTGGCGGAAAGGTAAAGGTAGAAGGGGTGATCGTCCTGAGGTGGGATAAGCACGGGTGGCTGCAAGAGATAAGCTTTGAGAGTTTCAAAGGCTTGGTGGCACTCTTCGCTCCATTGAAAGGAAACATCCTTTTTAAGGAGGTGATGGAAAGGTTGACATCGATCCGAGAGTTGGGAGATGAAACACTGGATAGATTGGAGCTTACCTTGTAAACTACGCAATTGTTTGAGGTTAGTAGGTGGGGACATTTCTAGGATAGCTTTGACTTTAGATGGGTCGACCTCAATGCCACGCAAAGAGACGATAAAACTAAGAATTTTCCTGAAAGGACACCAAAGACACATTTCTTTGGTTGAAGACAGATAGAATATTGTAACAGATCAAAAATAATGGTTAAAACATCGAGATGTTCACTGCGATGTTTAGATTTGCCAAGAAGATCATCGACGTAATCCTCAAGGATAGTGTGCATAATGTCATGAAAAATGTAGGTCATAGCCCGCTGATAGGTTGCACCAGCATTCTTAAGGCCAAATGGCATTACACGATAACAGAAGGTTCCCCAAGGAGTTATGAAGGCAGTTTTATGTTGATCGGCGGGTGCAACCAAAATTTGGTTGTATCCTGAAAAGCCATCCATGAGAGAGAGCATCTCATGGCCTGCAGTGAGATCAACAAGTTGGTCAATACTAGGTAGGGGGAAGTCATCCTTAGGGCAAGCGAGGTTAAGATCTCGGAAATCCGTGCATATCCGAAGTCCCCCCGTCACTTTAGTGACAGGTACGATGTTAGAAATCCATTGAGGATAGTCAATAGGCAGGATGAAGGAAATAGAAAGGAGTCATTGAATCTCTTCTTTGACCAAGAGGGCAATGCGTGGATGCATTTTCTCGGTTTGCTTTTAATTGGCTTGGAATCGGGTTTCGAGGTAATGTTATGGATAGCAATGTCGGGATCAATTCCCAGCATGTCAGCGTAGAGGACCAAGCGAAAGCTTGGTCATGAGCACGGAGAAAGGTAGTAAAGGCGACTTGTTACGATGCGTCCAAGGGATTGTCTATCTTCACAATGTGAGGATCCTCCTCTCGTGCGTGGATGTTGATTTCTATAGTAGACTCGTTCAACATGGTTTGAGTTTCAAATGGTAAGGCGCGTTGAATATAAGAGTCATCCACACCAAGATAAGTGAGGATGGAGTCATCATCCTGGCACTCAACGACATTAATTGAAGGTGAGTCCTCTTCAATCATGTCTGGATACAGAAGGGGGATAGAAGAGGGGTCCTCATTATCACGTTGATAAGTGAGAGGACCTAGGAAGATAGCATTTATGAAAAAAAAAAAGTTAGGAGGGATAAATTCAGGATCTATCAACTCTGTGGGTGATGATGGAAAATGGGTGATGATGGTTCGGTAGGGGTGACGTCATCATCTTCCAGGAGACAACTGACACGAGGTTCCTTCGGTGTAAGTGTTCCAGGAAATCCGAGACCACTACGATCATTGTGCTTGCGTGTAGTTACGAAATGATTGTATGTCGGCCTTGTTCATAAAGACCAAAACCAAAGCCTTTCCAAGTACAACGAGTCAAGAAGGTGAGGGTGAAACGACGATTTGTTAGGTATTGAAAATCAGATTGGAAAGGAACCACATTAAGAGGAGGTTCAGGGGTAACGGAAGATGTGTCGACACCCCCATATGTTAGGTTGGTGCGGCAATGAGGTGGTCCGTAGGGGATTACTTCCCCCACACGACGGTCATAGGTAGGATGTGCATGTAACTGTCCGTACTCCTGTGGGGTATGGAAAGAGCTAACATTATATAGGCGATACTCCCCAAAGTAAGGTGTTGAAAAACATCTACTAAGGGTCATGGTTGGGATGTTAGCTGTGGGAAGGGAAGTGGTTTTTGCGACGGTGGTTTCATGGGTTGAAGGTGTAGGTGCTGTTGAAGTGAATGGTAGAGGTGTGGTTGAAGTGGATGGTTGGGTTGGATGAATGGGTGTCTTGATTGGTACAAGCACATCATTAGGGCGATATAACATATTGCAGGTTTTGAAGGGGGGAGGATCAGCTTTTACGGTGTAGGACTTCCCCTCGTACTCAAATTTTATGCATCTATGTAAGGTTTAGGGAATGCATCCCATAGCCCGGATCCAAGGGCAGCCTAACAACATATTGTATTGGAACTCTCCCTCAAGGACATAGAAGAGTTCGGGTAAAGTACGTGGTCATACATGAATGTTAAGGATCACGGTGCCTAAGGTAGAGGTAATAACATCATTGAATGACCGCAACATGATGGGGTTGGCACACATGTAGCTAGAAGGGATATTCATTTGTTGGAAGGATTTTGAAGAGATGATGTTTAGGCTAGCACCCCCATCAATCATAACACGACGTACCCGAATGTCCCAGATGTAAGATGAGATGAAAAGAGCCGGGTCAGGATCTTCTGTACCAAAGTCAACAATTTCGTCTTCTGGAGAAACCGATAAAGAGCAGCTTTGTTGTGCGAGAGACAGAAGTGGTTGGGGCGGTAGGTTGTTTGGTGAGGGAAGCAACGTGATTGGGTGTTAGAATGGAGGTAACAGGCAGGGTTTCATTAGGTAAGACCTCAATCCCTTGAAGGATTTCAACGAGAGCTTGTCGATGAGATTCAAAAGTCTGAATGAGATCATATAGTGTCATTTTTACAGGTGATTGGTGAAGCTATTTGATCATGGCTCGGTGGGCAACTCCATTAGAGATGGGGTAGGCAGGTCCACGAATAACCACTTTAGGTGGTGGTGTGATCGGGATGGTGGACGGAGAAAGAGAGGATGCAGGTATGCTTTCTTTCACTTTCTCGTTGTTTTTCTGCGCTCGAGTAGCAACACTAATCATATTGATCTCGTGAACATGAGAGGAGGAAGATGGTCGGGATAAATCATGGTCTTCGAGAGGTGGGGTTGTAATAATGATAGATATTGGTGAGGCGGGGACAAGTGGTATAGGAGAGGAGATTGAAGCTAAAGGTCTCTCCCTTCGTAAGTTGTCTTTCTTAACCCTTCTATCTGAGAGAGGTGTCTGACGAAGGATGAATTTTAAAGCTTTGCATCCCTCTACATCATGTCCTGGTGTGCGGTGGTAAGTGCAGATTTTATACTCATCATAACCTATAGGTCAAGGTTTAGACGGGTCATAAGGTCTAAGTGGGGGTAGAGAAATGGTCGCATTCTCCACCAACATAGCAAGGATTTTGGCGTAAGATCCTTTGAGTGGGTCAAAATCGGAGGAAGATGAAGGTATTGATTGGGTGGGTTTTGGTAATGTTTGGGTATGGTTGGTTCGTATGGGTGGTGGTTTAGCCAAGGGGTATTGATACGTGGTTTTAACTAAACGTGGTTTCTTTGGTGCAGGAGCTACATTTAGCTGGTTAGATGATGAGGTTCCAGATAACAAGGTATCTAGAAACAATGGCGGCAAAAGAGGAGTGATGGAAAACAAGTCCTTTGATGATGAAATTTGTTTAGGGTTGATGGGTGGATAGGATATGTGGGGTGACAGTGTTGATATACCCTTAGATCTCTGTATGTGTGCAGAAGGCGTAGGTCATTTTAAAGAAAACGTAGGAGGTATGATATATTGATGCAAGGTGGAGGGATGAGGTCCCAATATGGAAGGTAGGTGTGACGATGATGGTTTTAATTGTGATAGAGGCATAGATTGAGTTTGTCTCCTAAGTGGAGGGGCGGCTTTATTTTTGGATAAATCTAGTCGCTTAGGTGGGTGTGTTAGACTGGGTATTGGTGAGGTCCCAAGTGTAGGGGAAGATTTGGTTAGGCTAATAGAGGTGGATGAGATACTTGGTAGAGATGCGGGGGGTGGAGATGAGGACATAGGCATTTTGAGTTTCTGTAAACACTTCGGGTATATGGTAGAGGTGTCTGGATCGGTCATCTGCATTTGAGTAGAATAGGGGGTACTCAAACATTCCCATAGGACTCGTCTATCTTCTGGAGAATGACAGTCTTCAGGTGTGAATTGGAACTTTTGTATGGAAGAAAGGTGGGTTGTGATTCCGGTCCACTGTGGGTGTGATACAGGGGGTAGATGAGGCATTGTATCAATAGGTGTTAAGAGGTCAACCGGTCACTGAAAAGATTTAGGCGATGAAGAACTAATAGGTAGGAGGGCATGTTTGAGAGGATCCGTCATGGTTAAAGAATTTGGTGATGTCGGTGCAAGAGGTTTCTCGTCTAAGGATGACAAAAGGAGTGGCGAGCCCTCCTCTTGTGCAGCAAGAGTGGTAGAAGGAGACATTTGGGAAATAGATAAGTTAGATAACATCCGCTCACAATCTTGTAGGGATGTGGTGTAAGAAGACTCATCTATGAGAAGAGAACTCTGGGTAGTTAATTCCTGTATGGGTAAAGGAATGATTTCACCTTGTCTTGATGGTGGTGAAGGAGGTTCGGGCCCCTGTGTTAGTGAAGAAGCTTGATTCAAAATTTTCTCGATAGAGGCTTTTGGCTGGGAGTCGAAGACTGCATGGATCTCATGAACACTCTCCTCGGCTAAGATATCTTGGTTTATGTTACTGTTAGAAGAGTGATTCGGGAATGGTTTGTTGAAGATTTTCAAATTTTGGTTAGCAGGGGCATTAGGATTATCGAGGGTTATATCCCCTGCATCAACCATTTCCTGCACTATGTTTTTCAACATCTTGCAGTTTTCATGACTATGTCCTTTTACGCGGTGAAAGTTACAGAAGTCATTTTCTTTGTACCAGGAAGGTATAGCGCGGGTGGAGTCAAACCTAGAGTGAGGTTTAATAGGAGGCAAGGTGATAGCTCCGGCTTTGAGAAATTTTTCCAAGATGACACCATAAGTTTCTCCCAAGGGAGTGTAATTGATGGGCTCGGCTTTATATTTATAGGTGGTTTTTGGTGGGGTATTAGACGGTGCTTGAGATTTGACCATCACCACGTGGACAGCTCCTTTTGATTTCGAAGAAGTGGATGTGTGAGGAGTGGTGGTGTTTGGTTTATTGGTGGAATCTGGAGTTTGGAAATTGGGGTTTTTGTTGCGCAACCGCAATTTCTCTTCTTCTAAGGCTCGAATTTCTAGTTTCCGAGCCATGGTAAAGGCCTCGTCAAATGTGCGGAAAGTTTGAATTTGAAGGGTAGGAGAGATGTGCTTAGCGCATGCCCACGTAAAAAGTTTGATAAGTTCAGCCTGAGGCAAGGCATATGTAAGTTGGTTGATAAGGCCCCGCCATCGTCCAACGAAATCTGCGATAGATTCGTCTTCAAATTGTCGGATGGCATAGAGGTCGGTGATAGATACTTTCTTGGCAATGTTAATGGAGAAATGATCCAAGAAAGATTGGGCTAGTTGGTTAAAAGAGAAGATTGAGTGCTGGGTTAAAGCACTGTACCACTCCAAGGCGGGTCCTGATAAGGACATGGGAAAGGTGCGGAGTAGCAAGGCATCATCATGAGCAATCAAATAACAAGCATGTCTAAATGATCACAAGTGTTGTTGAGGATCCTCTTTACTATTAAAATGAGTAAATTTCAGCAATTCCCATTGAGGAGGATATGAATGAAGGGGGATAGAAGGGTGAATAGGCTCCCAAAAACTTGCTCGTATGTCAAGGCACTACGACTTCCCGAAACAGAAGCCTCCAGATTTTGCATTTTGTCCATCATTTGTTTGATGAAATCCGTGGTTGGATGAGATGATGGTGTGGTTGTGGTAAACGGAGGCAAATTGGGCCAAGGGCCTCCACTAGACAATGGTGGGGTTAAGTGTTGATAAGGTATGGAGGATGAATGTGTTGAGGCAACCGAATAGGGATGTCCTATATAAGACGTTGAGGTTACTGGATATGTGTGTGGAAATGAAAAGGTGGGCGGAGCTTGAGAAGGAAAGCTCGTGTGGATAGGTGGTAGAGAGCAAGTCATGAACGGAGCAGTCTGCAAGAGAGACGAGGTAGGAGCAGTCGGTGGTAATGACATGTTGGGCCCAAGATTAACCAAAGGAAAGCCAATCATGTCGTATGAACCCCTGAAGCTGCTGAGTTAGGAGACGGGACTAAGGATGCAGAAGGTAAAGTGGAGTTATTAGGTGGAGTGGGAGCTAGATGAGCAGCTATACTAATAGGCATGCCAACAAGGAGTTGACCATCGGGTGTACGGTCAGGGGCATGAGACAAATAGTATTGTACAGCGCTAGGATTAGCATCCAGAAATTTGGCAAATTCCTTATCTCCTACAGGAATTTTGGGGATTTCACTGGTGTCCGTAGGGTTCCCTATAGAATGTGAAGGGGGTGATTCAGGAAAAGGCATAGAGCAGGCATGTGAAACCATGGCGCGGCTTGCTTTCGAGTGATAACAACCATGGACAAGAGTACACAGTAGGGCTTCAATCTATCAAGAACAGAAACAACCTTAGAATGGTGAAATTGGTAGGTTGTTGGTTTGTCAAGAACTGTAAAAGACAGTAACCGATATCGGTCTAATAACCAACGTCGGTCAGACTATAGCCGATGTCGTCGGTTAACCGATGTCGGTGTAATAAGACTGGTATAAGAAAATATAAGAAGCTACTGATTTGATCTTTAACAATGCTTAGTACATTTATCAATTTGTTCTAAGGTGATGACAGAGACAGTGTATAACAGAGAAAATAGAACTGAAAACAAGCAAGATGCACACGCAAATCCAGAGACTAACCCTAGGGTTAATTTTAATTATTGTGGGCTTATACCTTTAGACGTAGAATGATGTCAGAATCCTAAACAAAATACTTAGGGGAAATGTCAAGTTTGTTTTGGCTTATAAGGTTACCTCAATCAAGGGCGGAGGAATACCACATGGAAAAAAAGGGGGATGTTTGAGTGTTGTGTTAATTGTGAAGTGATTTGGTATGTGTTGTGCAGTGAAAGTAAGATTAATTTCTTGTCAATACCATGGATATCACCCCCATGTGTACGACCTGTTACTTAATCTATGTTCACTAGAATTGAAAATAGCAAGCAAGAATGTGATGCACGTGTTTTAAACCCAAATCGAAAATGATATTCGATGAAGCAAAAGAGATGACTTTCACTAATACAAAGATGTAAAAGCAAAGCAAGTTATTTTACCAAAATAACAAAATACCTTGTGAATATCTTTAGAAGAAGAAAACAGCAAGTATGCTCCCTATATGAAAGCAAGCAAGAAAGAAAGAAACCCGAAATGGGTCCCACCGGGCGTGCCAAAATGTTTCGCGCGGAATGTTTCAACTTTTGGGAATAGAGTTGCTTCTATCCTTTCATTCCTTTTAGAAACAGATAAGGGTTAGGGCTAGGAGGAATACCTGTTGAATGTCGAGATGGTGTGTGCGTACCATAGAGAGAGATCAGGTTGATTGCGAAGAACTCCTTTTTGTCTTGGAAGGACTACCTGCAAATAAGAATACAAGACCACAAGATTTTGATTAGACAATAAATGAGGGAACTACCTTGGGCCCAGGAAATATAAAACTTCCTTTCAAAGGTGGTTAGTTCCCCTGCTATTATAAACTAACACAAAATGATTGTAAAATAACAATTTAATTGCCTCGTTGAAACAAGTAGGGGAAAGGCTGGTTTTTGGTTTTGAGTCACGATAACCGATACCGGTTTCTACTAACCGATATCGGTAGGGGCTATGTTTTAGGGACTTTTGGTGAGGGTTGGTTGTAGGGTGGTTGTGTTGTTTGTAAGGCTAGTAAATGAGTGGGATTAGGTAACGGGGTGATGAGAGGGTAGAGGAATGATAGTTAGATGTAATGTGCTGCTGGGTAGTAGATCTAGGAATAGATTTATGACGGATGTGATTCAAAAGCCTAAGAAATGTTATTAAAGAGGACATACAAGGTACAACTTACTAGTTATTGACGAGGATGCAGGTCCAAGAACTGTGATGACAAAGGCAAAACTCAGGTAGGATGGCCTGACAATCAGAAAATGAGATATCTTCCCTCCCGATGATCAGCTGAGTATCACAGGGCTCTGGTTATTCAGTTGCAGTCTTGGGCTTGATCTCCTTCTCTGCAAACTCTTCTTGTTTCTTCACTTGTCTCTGCTCGGCCAAGTAAAATCCAGATTCTCCCGATCGCTTCTGATGATCCCGATTGATCAAAAATCCTTCGACCTTTGTTTCTGGTTAGGGGACCCATTTACAGGGAACCGATGGTGGTTACGTAACCGACGGCGGTCGAGTAGGAACCGGTATCGGTCAGGTCAAAGTGGGCTATTTTTAGTAAAATAGCCAACTTTCCCTCCTTTTCTCCCGAGGGATTTGTTGCGGGCTTGGTCAAGTAACTACAAGGTCGGTTTTGGGTGCGAGTAAGGAGTCATTAGTCATGGGTGTGGATGTAGACTAAGTTATAGGTCTTAATTAGGTTAGTTTAGGGTTAGGACTAGGTCATGATGAGGTGGCAAAATGAGGTGGCAGGTATGGCGATGTGGATTTATTAATTATAAGGTAATTAATAAATAATTGTGTAAGGTTTAGGTGATGAGGTTAGGTTGCGAAATGAGATGCGGGTCACAAGGGGTCGTAAGACACAAATTTGGTGTCTACATAAGGTTGAAGGAACATAACCCATAACACAAATCCAAGGTCAGCTAAGCAATAGGTTATACTTTGAACTCCCCTCTAAGAAATATAATAGTTCCGAATGGTACAGGACCCACACAAACGTGGAGGATGATGGTACTGAGATTGGAAGTGATGACATCATTGAATGAACACATCATAACTAGGTTATTATTCATGTAATTTGAAGGGATGCACATTTTATTGTATGCATGGGAGGATATGATGTTGATGCTATCACCACCATTGATCATAATGCGTCAAACACATTTATTATAAATATAAAAAAAGATGAAAAGGGTGGGGTCATGATCCTTTGATTGGAGAGGTATAATCTCATGATCAGAGAAATTGAGGGCAACTACTTGGTGAGTAGTGGTAGGTGTAGAGGAAGGGGATGAATTGGTGAGAGAAGATACATGGTGAGGGGTGATAATGGAGGCCACATGTGTCAGGTCATTAGGTAAAACATCGATGGATTGCAGAACCTCCATGAGGGCCTATTGATGGGATTCAGAAGTTTGGACGAGGTCGTATAAAGAAATTTTTAGAGGGGATTGGTGTAATTGTTTTATCATTGTACGATGGGTGACCCCATTAAAAATAGGATATGTGGGTCCCCGAATGGTGATTTTCGGTGTGGGTGCAGATGGTATGTTGGGCACATGATTGATGGATGGGCTAGTTGCTTTCTCATTTCCTTTTTCTTTCTGGGCATGAGTGGTAACTTGGATCATGTTAATTTAAGGAAGAGAGGTGGATGGAGAAGGTGTGTCAAGAAAATTATAACAACATGATGGACAAAAACCTAGTGTGGGGTAAGAACCTTGTGAAATGAGTAGGGTGCATTGGCATTTTGGTGGGGTTTTGGCTAGCTCTCATATACAGACCATATTGATCTCAAATTTTGGAGGTGGATAAAAGGGTTGTGGAGGTGATGGTATTGGTCTCTAAATAGGTAGTAGTGGTGAGGATGCGTAGTGATAGGTGGAGGTAGAACTGGTTCCTTGCCTAGAAGATTATCTTAATCAAAGTTTTTTTCATGAGGACAAATTAGGAGAAGAATAGTTTTTAAGCCTTAAAATTTTCTACATCATGTCCTAGCACATGATGGTAGGCACAAATTTTAGTGTCACAAACCCTTTTGGTTTGGTCTTGAGTGGTTTGTAAGGTCTAAGGGGAGGCAATGTGATGAAATATTTGTCTAAAAGGTTAGATAGAATGTTATCATAAGACCCCGCCAATGGATCAAAATGTGTGGTGAGTGCGGGTCTAGATTTAAGTGTAGGTGATTGTGATGTGTGAGGTACTATAGAAGGTTGAATTGGAGATGGATAGGTTTGACCACCTATTTGGTAGGTGGTATTGTTTTAGGCTTGAGATTTACCCTCCCGGGTAGAGGTTTAGTAGATGAACTAGCGATAGAAGGTGTTTGAGGTTTAACTATCTCTTTGGAGGGTAGTATGGTTTTCCATTTAGGTTGCACCTTCCTAGGAAAAGGTGAAGGAGGAATACATGATGTAGAGGGGAAAGCGAGATGGTGGAAGAGGATGAGTTAGTCAAGGTGATAAAGGAGTTCAGTGAAGGTTAATAGTGGAAGCAAGGTAGAAGGTATGGGTTGAAGAGAAGGAAATCTCATAGGTACCGATGTTATTCACATGTAAGTGGTGGGGGTATATGTGGTAAGAAAGATGTAGGTAATAGTAAAGGTGTACGCTGTGCTAGTAGGTTGGGTGTAATAAAGGATTGTGATGAAGAGGTAGGCTACGAAACTTTTGATTTGCCTTAGATAAGCAGTTGTTTGGCCAAGGCCGAAGGGTTAGGTCCTAGGATAGATGGAAGGGGCGAAGGTGACAAAGGTGTAGTGGGTGAAACTAGTGTATGCTACCTAGAAGGTTGGGTATTCCTTTTATGTGGAGGAATGGTTTTTTCCCGAGTTTGGGAAGATGTGGATAAATCCAATTTGACAGAAGATGAACTAGACTTGATGTCGACATGACACCTAATGTGGTAATAGGTCTAGAGGTGTGGTGAGGTATAGGCACGGGTAGGTTCTTAGGCATAGGAACAGTTTAGTTGTTGGTAATGGTTTGGATTAGGTGAGGGTGATGAAGAAAATGTAATTTAAATAGACATGGTCATGGTTGATTGGGTTGCTTGAAATACATTTGGATAGATCATTGCAATATCTCGTAGGAAACATTTTCATTTGGGTTGAAAAGGGTAGCCAAGGTGATGCAGCCTAGAATTTAGTGATACAAACCCAATAAAACCCTAGACGTATAGGAACATCACTCAAGCTAAAATAAGCGCTCACTCGAAGTGCACAAAGGTACTAGGTCCCTCTTTAGGGTTGTTGTAATAAGATGTTAGTGTGATGGAGACTTAACATAAATAGTTTTATTACTAGCTCATCATTCTATAGAGCATACCAGATCTATATCTAAGGAAATGTAGAATTAAGTACTAACCATGATGAGATCAAAAACATACTAGATTTAGATACACATAGAACTAACACTTAGATTCAGCCAATGTCCTTCATTATATTCAATGTAATAAGTTACATAAGATTCATTACAATATCAGTAGTATTCATGTAGCACATTTAGCAACACATCTCTCAGTATATCTCAATCCCCCTTTATTACACAAATTTACTATATATATAAGGGTGGGACTTTCCCTTCAACACTTATCCATTCCAAAAATAGGTCGCATGCTATTACTAGCCACGCGCCATTACAAAAATAGCCACACATGCAAGTGTGCTAACAATAGACTACTACTACTTAACCGACAAAGAATGCATCTATTTCCATCCCGTGTCCATGCAAATTTCTTTGTATCTAATCCTCCAAAAATAGCCAATGTGTGGCACGTACGTCTCTACCTCATTTGTGTGCTCTGCATGCCATCTTTAAAAATAGACCTTTATGAGCAAAATGGCTAAGTCCCAAAAGATGAACTTTTGTTTCACGCGCGTGTTTACCCTATTCATTCACGCCTTTGAATATGACTCACTTCTCCGTGCAGACTTCTTGTGTGCTTTTTTTTGTCAAGTGTTATTTGATCAACATTACCTCACACTAATTTCATTGTTTTCCGTGACAATGGTCATCTCCAAAATTGAAGTACTGAGATAGACGAATGGAAAGAATGAAAGAATGTATGAAAGAATGTTTTTACTCTGCAGTCTCTTCTTCAGTCTGAACAACTAATTTAGGATATTCCTATTTTATTTCATCCTCCAAGGTATGCCACTCAACGAGTGCTTCCTCTACTTTTTCCGGAATGTCTATAGTAATGGACTCCAATTCATCCTTCACAATCTCCCCTTTTCATTTTACAAGACTAACACAATGTTGGACATTACAATCATCCTTCCCTATAGTAGATCCATATTCTACATAATTAGCTTTCCAAGCTCTTCCATCCGAGTCTTGTGTGGTTCTTATGCTACTATCGTGGCCTCGCACTCTCGTTTAACCATTTATAATCTTTCTGCGTGGCCTAATGTTTCATCCTTCATCACTTTCTGGACCTCATTATTCTCCTCTATGGTTTTTATGTTGATGAGCATCTCTGGAGCTATGCAGATATTTAAGGCTTAGTCTACTTTCTTTAGTTCTTCTTGCAAAAGCTTTGCAACATCCCTTCATAAGATGTAATCTTCCACATCATTGAAACCTTCTCTTGTTTTACCACTTGTGCTAGATCCTTTGGGGATAACATGTGCAGAGGATCATCTTTAAGTACTAGGTCTAAGAACTTTCCTACATAGTGTATTGCTAAAGGAAATGTCTGTGGTACCTTTGGCTCCAAGTGTGGCCTAGCTCTTATGAAATTATCACCAATTTCCTCTGCGATGCTGATAAATACAATGTAGTTTTTCTACGATAAGTCTCTCTCTTGTGTTAGGTGTGCTATTTCCCCATCCTTAGTTTTGATCTCTTCCTTAAGCACCCTAATTGTGGCAGCCTTGTCCATATTCCACCACGCCACCTCTCGTTGAGAATTTCACCAATGCATTCCTCACCTATTCATCCGACATGACAAAGGCTTTACTATCATGTGTCTAGCTTGAGGTGTATTTTTAAACCTCCACGATATGCATGAATCCTCACTTACATAAAAATTTTCCTCATCCATGTTTGTGTACATGGACCATGATAACTACTTCCTCATGTAGACTATAGCCATATCTTCATCCATTAATTCCTAGCCATTTAATTACTTTTTTATAGTGTGCTCTGAAACGGGTGCAGAAAATTTTACCCGCATCCTCTGGATAACCCACGACTAGTGGAATGTGCTTATTTTGATCCTTTTTGCATATAATCGATACTCGAAATAGATAAGGGTGTAGGAGGTTTACTTGTTTTTTGGTTGATGGGTGGAATGCATGCATGTAGACTTCCAATCTCGGTCGATCATGTGAACTCCTTTTTGGCTGGGAAGGACTACCTTATAATAAGAAAGTAAGACCACAAGAGAGAGTTAAACAGTATATGCAGTGGACTGCCTAGCATATTGTAGATCTAGGAAGTGTGATACTCCCTAGAGGGTTGTGAATCCACTATTTTATAAATCAATATTAAATGAAAAAGCATGTAAATAAAAGGAATCTAGTTCTAGTGTTCTCGATTTGGGCACCTCAGTTCAAGCTATCAACGTTAATTCTATTAACTACTAAACTATGTGGGTAAAATGGTGTTTGGGCTAGGTTCTGGGTAGGTTAGGTGGTCTACGGTGTCATGTAGATGTGGTCAAGTTTGAGTTGGGTAGGGTATTCTAGGTCATTTGGGTAAAGAGGTAGGTTGCTAGTCCGCATTGTGTTAGTAGGCATGTAGAGACCGACGCCGGTTGAGGGAAGACCGATGCCGGTTAAGGTTGACTAGTATCGGTCACTATAGAAGTGATAGAGGTCTAGGTGGGAGGTGTTTGGGTCCCACTGCGTCTTAGGACAGGTGTTGAGAAGGTAAGGGTGAGGTTTAGGTGAGTGGTGGGTCTAGGCATAAGTGTTGGGATGCTTGTGGGGGTGAATTTGGGTAAAAGGTGGGTAGAAGGTCGTAGAGTCGGTAAATAGTAGGGTGACCGACAATGGTCGTGGTCGACCGACCATGGTTAGGGTTAACCGGTGATGGTCACTGTATTGGGTTATAGTTTGGAAATGGGGATTCTGGTACCTTATGTGACTAGCCAGAGGGTTAATAGGAGTGAAATGGGGTGAAAGTGGGTCCCGGGTGTAGGTGTGGATTGAATAGGTGAGATTGGAATGGTAGGAGGGAAGTTTTTCTTTTTTGAGGGGGAAAATAGAGGAACAAGAACAAAAATACAAGTGGAGGATAAAGGGATCCACTTACTTGGAGTCCGATGTGTGGCCGGAGTGTGAGAGACACTATTGAAGGTTGGTAGGTTGGTTGGAGGGCTCTTGCTTGAGCTCTGTCTGGTTCCGGTTCCTTCAATAGATGTGCTCACAAAGGTTCTTGTGAGTGTGTCCACTAATGGTCCTAGCTAGGAGCTCGATATCATTTTTACTTCACTCGATTGTTCGTGATAATGCCAACACCAATGCCAATCAACCAAAATGCCAATGATAATCAACCAACTAGAGAATGTCCAATGATGAACCAACCCTTTGGCAAGAGTCAGGATTGGGTATTTATAGGTGACCGACACCGTCCCACCTAACTAACATCGGTTAGACTATAACTAACACTGGTTATGTTGGGGGATTTGTTTTTTGAAAGGTGGGGAATATGCCCTCCCCACTTGATTTTGAGTGGTGGAGCACATGCATCCTCCGCCCTTAGAATGGGTAATAGGACAAAGAGGGATCTTATGAGTGGAGTGGCCACCATTAGGGTTTTCTAGAAGGGTATGGGCTAGGTATGGGCAAGGTATGGGCAAGGTGGGGAGTGGAATGGTGAGGTGGAGGGGCAAGTGGGGTAGTGGAAGGGTGAGGTGGAGGAGCAAGTGGGGTAGTGGAATGATGAGGTGGTTGGGTGAGGTGGCAAGTCCAAAGGCATGGTGAGGTGGCTTTGGTGAGTGGGTAAAGGGAAAATTTAATTAAATCCTTGGGTGTGTGAATGAGGGTTATTGTGATGTGCAAAAGGAGTTGTGAGTGATTGAATTAGGGTTAAATCGATCACCCGTAGAATGTGGTTATTAGGTTATTTTGGAGGAAGATGATGAAATGTGATGTGTTTTTGGTGTCTACATTTTTCCCCTTTTTGTTGGGTAGCCTGTAGTGGTAGGCGGCGTGACAAAAACAAAGGTTGGTTTTTTCCCCATGTGAATGTATGGTGAGATGGTGGAAGTTGGGTGCCCGAAATAGGGGCATGAGTGATCCCCCCCTCCAATCGGGCATCAATGATGAAGAATAGAGAGAGTTGGTGGGTGGTTTGATAAAGTACAATGAGAGGTGTGAAAGAGATGAGGTGCGTCGGTATGGTGATGATGAAAGGTAAGGTAGGTGAGTAGGTAGAGAATTCAAATGTATACACACATTGTAAATGAAATGAGGTACAAGGGTTGCTAAACACAATAAATTTACATCAGCTAAGGTCGTAAGGGTCATCCAAACATAGGTTATTGAGGTCCGGTATCCAGGGTAAAAGATACTGTCCAAGAAATCAACAAGGTAAGATGCAGGAATGCATAGGGTGGTTCCAGTACATCTAAAAGGTCAAGGTTTGTTTGGACAAGGGTCACGGCCATAGGTAAGGTAAGGTCATAAGGCTGAGAAAAATAGGTATCGTCATCACAAGATGCAACAAGTGAGGACATGAAAATATCCACATAATCAACAGGTGGGGTAGGTAGGCATAGGTAGGTAGGCGGGTGTGGGTAGGGTAGTGTCAATCAAGTATACATATGTGTAGAGATTACGAAATGGTACCATGGTGAAGAGCTTTCAAAATCTACATCATCCAAGGTCGATCAGGTTATCCAAACAGGGGTTATTAAGGTTCGGTATCCAGGGTAAAGGATATGGTCCGGGAACTCAACGAGGTAAGATGCGAGAACACGTAGGGGCGGTTCGAACATCCAAAAGGAAAGGTTGTTTGAGTAAAGGTCATGGATATAGGCAAGGTAAGGCTAGTAGGAAAACAACGTGGTAATGTGATCACAAGGTAGAGTGAGTGTGTAAGGTCGATGGTCACCGCAAGTGGGGGTGTGGGTAAAAAGGTGAGATCAAGGGTTAGGGCAGGCGGTGGGTGAGGTGAAAAAGGTTACGGGTAAGTCGAGAGGGTGAATTAGTGGTAATGTGATGATCAAGGGTAACTAATGCTGGTCAAGGTGAACTCGATGCGGATAGGTAAACCAACCACGATAAGGTAGGGCATATGAACGATGTCTTGTTAAGGTAAACTAATGTCTTGTTAGGTCGGGTTTTTATAAAAGGAAAATTCCATGTTTTTTAGAATCATTTGTCCCATGTGAAATAGAAGAAAACAACACGAGAGAGAGGGAAAGTGTGAAAGCATCCAAACGGTATGGAGAGCTGAGTTAGTGAGCCACATAGTGGGTGATTGGTAGTTGATAGGCGGGTCTACGAGATTGGATTGAGCGATTTGGTTAGTTGGAGGTGAGGTGATCGATTGGTGATGACAGAGGTGAAAGAGGGATCAGGTGGGCCATCCGTAGAGAGCAGCTAGATGTGCCACCATGGTGACAATAGCATGATGAGGTAAGAGTCAATCCCTCTTCATGTTTTGTGAGGTATATTAGGTGAGAGGTCAGGTTTTGAAAAATCAAGTTTTTGGGGGAAAATGGAATTTGAAATGTGGGAGGGTAAATCAGGTAAAGTAGGAAAATAGAGGGAGGTAGGTGGGTGAATGAGGGGTGGGATAGGGTTGAGGAGGAATTTAGATAAGAATGGGTGGGTAGAAGGGTCAAGAAAGGGAGGTTTTTGAAAAAGGAGGGTTTGGGTTGTCGCGGTTTTCACCGTGACAGCTGACCGGCATCACCAAAGCTTAGCCGATGTTAATGTGGTATAACCGGTATCGGTCACAAAATAGGTGACTGATGCTTGTTTAGGGGAGACCAGGGTCGGTTAGAGATAACAGGTGTTGGTTGTGTTTTGGGGAGAAAGGGGCCAAAAGTGCCCCAGGTTAGGTGGGTGAGATAGGTAAGGGTAAAAGAAGGTGTTTTGATGAAAAATATAACATGGGTGGGTGGTTGAAATAGGTATGGGTAAATGAGAGTGGGTGAGGTTTGGGGTTTGTAGATAGAATATTTGATGCGAAGGTAAGTTGGGAGAAAAACAAGAGGTAGGGTGGTAGGTATAGTTGAGGTGTTAGGGGTGATCAGTGGGTATGGGTAAGGGTATTAATGTAATGTTTGTGTTGATGCAGGGAGAGATCAGCCACGGATGCAAGACAAGGTGCCACCCCTAGTTTTGATAGTTCTTAGGGGGTGACATTCGAGGAGTGGTGACATGTCATACAGGTGGGCCTCGATCAATGTTAAACACTATCGATATGTAGTCCGACAACCGAGTTTGATGGTCACCCTCATCGATAGATATGACTTGGTGAACAACATGTTCCACATACCGATGAGGAGATGATAGTCACACTGTAGGATGTGTACATGATCCCGTAGTTACCGATTGTGGGGGAACATGTATACTCAATCTCCTTAGAGGAATATGAAGAGTTGATTATGATAGTATTTGGTGAGGGACTAGTGGAGATGACATTCCATAGTGCCAGCCTGAGTTATGGTGAGATGTACCTAGCCCATCTAAAGGAGACAAGGCTAGTAGTTTTATTGATGGAGGCAAAGGTGTGTTGTTTCACACCGCGCATACGTATGGGAGACTCCCATAATCATTGATGGGGGTGCTACATGATATGATGATGGATAGGACCTGCTTTGCATGGGCACCAACATTCCTGGTGTAATTATATAGAGAGGTGTGGGCATATGGGCGGCTTCACACAGTTCAAATTATGCTACACATTTGTTCTTCATTGCTATGCCTATGAGAAAATGGTTTGTGTGCATCCGATTGGTATGCTATTAGAAAATGGATTTAAGCCGAGTTTTGTTTTGTTCGGGTGGGTTATAGGCGATGGGTGCCTATTATTAGAGAGTGTCGATCGATTGTATACTCATGATGTAGCATATTACGATGATTATTGAGGGATTGTCTCGAGTGGACATTATTTGGAGACCGTATGTGGTTATCCTCATACGCATGTATGTATGAGGAATTATTGGCCTTCAAATTATCGATGGATAAAGGGGCGCCGTGTAGGGGAGCACGAGATGATCCTAGTTCAGTAGGGGTAGACAACATTTTGGGCTACCAAAGGATATACCCCCACCCTTCCCACAGTATAAGAGAGATGACGTGGAGAGGCCATTGCCTCTACCACAACCGAGAGTACCGACAGGGTAGGAAGAGCAAGTAATAGACTGGTAGATTGATGATGCTTTGAAGTGACAGATAGATACAAATAGTGGTAGGCTACTCATTAATGAGTGGTACCACCAAGGTGAAGGTAAATGGATTTAGCGACCATCACGGTGCAGAGAGACACCCTACAGGGGTAGGTGGTAACCTTGATTACCCATTTGGGGATGGTGTAGGGGTAGTGGTGGTTAGAGGCGGAGGTGGCCGCGTTGCATGCACAGGTGGCTAGTCTATAGGCCCAGATAACACATGGTGGAGATGATGATCATGTTTAGGTGGCTACCCGCAGCGAGGTTATAGGGTCAGTAGGGCTAGTTAGTCATTGCATATTTACAAATCAGGGCATTACAGCCCAGATATGGCACAAGGGTAGAGGCCGATCGGGCCACCACAGGCACCGGGACATGGTCCCAGCCACGTGCAAAGGTGGATAGGGTCCCACATGATAGGTATAGGGTCAAAGGCCGATGGGGCCACCACAGACAATACCCGTATCCAGATCATGCGGATGCCCTAGGTGAGGTCATATATTATCGTGATCAATTGATGGTGGCGTATTTTTCCTATCCTACGAGAGTACAGGGGCACAAAAGACCTTGAGGAGAGGACCCGGTCATGCACCCACATCACAGAGCATAGGGGGTCCATTGAGCCACGAGATAAGATCGTGGTGAGGCCAAAAGTTCATGGAGGTTAGTTCCAAATGAGGTACCGGTAGGGACCTAGCCACTGCCCATGATGGGTGGGGAGATCTTAGCAGTTGCACGGGACAGGGGCCGAGGGGAGGTGGAGACAAAGTGCGATAGATATGGAGGATGTCCAAGGATGATGCCCGATGTATGTCCGCTAATTTTGATGTAGGTTTTTATTTTTTAGATATACCGGCCTACGTGCCGATGAGAGTGAGGTTATATGAGTGTTTTTGTATTTTTGATCATATACCGGCCTACGTGCCAAAGATGGTGAGGTCAGTATATGAGAGTTTGTGAGAGATGGATATTGTTGGATATCAGTGTATATTATATGGATATAGGTATTTATATGATGAGATGGATGATTCAACGATGATGTATTTTTGTTAGTAGAATGTGATTGTGATGTATAGGTGGATGAATGATATGTGTGTTAGGCATGGTGGAGTTAGGTTATAGGCATGGTGGAGTTAGGTCATAGGCATGGTTGAGTCAGGTCATAGGCATGGTTGAATCAGGTCGGTGTTAGGCATGATGGATTCAAATCATAGGCATGGTTGAGTTAGGTCATAGGCATGGTGGAGTCAGTCATAGGCATGGTTGAGTTAGGTCTGGTGTTAGGCATGATGGAAAAGAAATGATGATATATGCATATGTTTTGGTTTAATTTGTGCTATGTATGGTAATATGGATTATGTTGGTATGATCGTAGGGAATGTATGATTGTGGTAAATGTGATAAAACGAATATCATAATCCGTATTAATTTCCACTTATTTGATGATAAATTGGAAATTAACTAGAATATAATGTGATCAGAATGTAGCCAATGGCGAGAGGTGGTTGATTGTGAATGTGTTATCCCCGTTTTGAGTTCACAACGAAATGATCGGATAACCCCTACAAAATTTTTGAAGTGATTTTGCATTATGACCTCTTTTAGAGAAAATCGGGTTTTCGGGTGTTACTAACAGCTTGACATAAGTTTTAACATGCTTTATGTCTTATGACCTCCGAAACCCGAAACCCGCCTTGCAATGAGAAAATCCTTTGTAATCGGGTTTTCGGAAATTCAACTCATCGGAACATACTTGAGTTAAAACATGCTTTGTGTCGCGTGACTTCCGAAACCCGAGACCCGCCTTGTGTTAAGACAATCCTTTGTATTCGGGTTTTTGGAACTCTAAAGCATCGGGACATTCATGTTCCAAAACATGTTTTATGCGCCATGTTCTCCGATTCCCGAAGTCCGCTCAATCCTTTAAAATCGGGTTTTCGGAAGTTCAATGCATCGGAACATTCATGATTCAAAACATGTTTTGTGCTCCATGTTTTCCGAAGCCCGAAACCCGAAATGCACTAAATCTCCTCGTGTCGGGTTTTCGGACTCCTCCAACATGCTGACGTGGCATTCATGCCGAGTGGTCGGTGAGTTGGCACGTGCCGAGCTGAAGTGTATTTATTACTGATTTTCTTATAAATACGCGGATTTCCACGTCATTCTTACCGTTCATATTTTTAATTCGTGGATTTTTCGCATGCTCTTCCGCTCCCAAAACCCGCAAAACTCACGCTACTGGATCGGATCGTTTGTTTTCGATTTTACCTGTCTCGAATCGAAGGTATTTTTCGTTCCTTCTTTATTCTTGATTTTTCTGGATCGACTGCGTGTATTTTCTTTCCAATTTCTTGCCAGTTGTTGAGGGTTTTTCTTCCTTCTTCTTTCTGTGTTGTTTTGGAAAGGGTTTTGGGTTTTTAGGGTTTATTTTCTTTTTGAGATTATCGATTGGTGCTGTTCCTTCCAAATTCCAATTACTTGCATGATGTATGGAATATGAATAACAAAAAAGAAAGGAAGTTGTGTATGTAGAAATTCAAAGGAAAGACTCTGTTTTTGTTTCCCGGATTTTGAAGGTTGTGTTGCAGATTCAAAAGTCCGAAGAACATTGGAAGCTCGAAGTGACGGGGTTTCTCAACATTCCGACCTCAACACTAAGTGCCGGGCATCTCCTAAGTTCCGTCATCGAAAGTGGGTGCCGGGTTTTCTCCTGTTTCCGCCATTGAAAGCAAGTGTCGGGTTTCGCCAAGATTCCGACATATCAGACCTGTCGGGTTCTCAAAGTTTTCCGATATCTTCTTCTGCGTGTCGGGTTCTTCTCTTCTTCCGACGCATTCAGTCAATCAGGTTTTTCAGTGTGCACAGCATCTCCGGAGTTCCGAGCCTTTCTCCTTCCAATATTCTTCATGTCGGATCCTGGTTCATCACAGGAGAAGGCCGAAAAATCTAGCAGATGAAATACAAATTTAAGAAACCAGAATCCCCGTCATATATCGACTGTAATTATGATATCAGGGATACTGAAATGGGCAACATAGATATGGACGACTTTTGGAATAGGGTGAAGAGTTCTTCTCAAACCCCATGGATGGTGGCTTTAGCTAACAGTGGCTTGCCCCTTGCAGCAGGCTTCCCCATGTCTGCCCAATGTCCAGAGTTTGTTTTGGCGTGTGCATCCAGCTACGACTCGGCTTCTCGGTCCGTAAGGAATCAGGCTGGTGAAGTAGTTATCAAACTAGATGGGGCTTATTTTGATGATCTCCTGAAACTACCAAATTTTGAAGAGTATGGGGCCCTAGACATCAAGTCGGCTCGTAAGGCCCGAACAAGAACTGGAAAATTGCATTAGGGATGTCAATAAGAAGTTCTTGGTCAAGGCAAAACCAGTAATATCTAGATTTCCAAGAACTGTCCCTAGATCGGATTTCATACAAGAAATCAACGATATTATCACCCTACTGAGCCGGGTTTTTGGCTTGCCGGAATCAAATTTATTTCATGGATGGATGTACCAATTTATGGTCACCATCAAGAAGAACAAGCAAGGGATTGACTGGGGACCCTTATCAGTGATGAAATTGATTCCCAGATGACGACGGTCCTGTCAACCGGAAAGTTTTATATGTTCTCATATGTGGCCTATGCAGCAGCTGGGATGAGGAGCTATCCCGGGCTAGAGACTAAAGGAAGCAGAACGACAAATCCAGTCTATAAGTATTATCCTCAAATAACGAAGAAGGGGTCCAAGGATCATTTTAGGAGGGTAAATGACGCCTTTTTCTACGAGAACATCTGCCAGCTGAACCCAGGGCTGAGAAAGACAAGGGTCTCAGACGAGGCATGGGCTGAAGTATCTAAATGGGGATGTATCTTCTTACAGTTCAAGAAGTTTACCTACCTTCGAACGGTCATGTACTCTGGAGAGCCTTTCCGTCTGCCTCGCTATCCAGGGGATAGATTGATATTGCTAGAATTGGTCAGACAGCTATTGGATTTTCACAAATTCCAACAGAGCAAGCATAAGGCAGCAGTATCCTTCCCAATTTCTATTGGGAGATATACTTGTGCAACAGTGGCAAAGGCCAAAAATGTTGAATGTGAACTCCAGGAGAAACTAAAGAAGCATATGAAGTCTCGGGATGGTTTTGACATCCGAGGAGTACTTAGAACCTATGGAGCCCTACATCTGCACAGGCCCGACATTGAGGATATCTGGGTGGATCTGCGTAACGAAGTTGCAGTTCGCAGAAAAGATAATAGTAGGTTAACTATTAATGAGATTCAGATGCTAGAGCTTTCTGATTTGCCAGATGGCACAACTAACAATGAAAGTGTGTTGGATATGGGCTTAATGAAGATCGATACGTTTTCCCGCCTATTGATTGGTCGGCCAGCGAAAAAGCCTCTATCACCGATAGGTCAGCCCTAATTCTGGCTCGTACAAAGAAATGGCTCTCCTCTTGGGGGATGAATTTTAAGGATGACAAGTTTCCAAAGTTGGCTGAAACGGAGGTGGGGCCCTCCCAAAAGAAAAAGGACAAAGAATCTACTGGGGGGTCTATAAAAATCAGGATTCCCAAGAAGAAGAAAGAAAGACAAATCTCTTCAATTATCTCTCCAGCTCAAACGGTGGTTGTGCCAGAATCACCAACACCACCAGAAATAGGGGAGATTAATTTAGAAGGAGGAAGCCAGCTCTTGACTTCACCATTTGCTGATTGCTCAACTGGAGAGACCTTATCTCTTGCATTCAAGGCTTTGGAAACTGAATCTGTGCCTCCCCCTCAACAACCACTTCAGCCTCCTCATTCCCCATCCACTTCTTCAAGTATGGCCAATATTTTCTCCGGGCTCTCACCCCTCTCTGCTGGAACCCAAGTGATCACCAACACTCCTCCACAACCTGTGCCTCTATTCATTGCACCTACTACCACGTTGACTACTGTTCCCCCTCCAATAGTAGAATCTGCTCCCCTTGAGAGTAGAATACCAGTTACTACAACATTGGCAGTTTCCTCTGATACTCCACAATGGTTACTTGAGCAAACTCCCAGGAAGAGGAAGGTGATTGTACCCCTACCACCCCTTGATTTTAGCTCACTCAAGACTTCTACTGCGAAATCAGCCAAGAAACCCAAAACAGTTTCAAGAGTTTTGGTAGATGCTTCAGGAGATAAGTTCGCAGAGATCGCCACTCCCTCAGCTGACAAAACTAGGGATGATGTAACAGCTGCTGATTACCAGGTAACCAGGTGTCTCTTGGGAAAGTAACAGCAGAAGGAGCGCAACAAGATGCAAAGGATTCCATAGACGTCCTGTGCCAAAAGTTGAAAGAATCAAAGGTCAGCAGAGATGAGCTTAAGGAAAAAGTGGAGCAGTTAACAGAGGTTTTGATCAAACTCTCAAAACCCCTGGAATCCATACCATCTTCCTCTGTATCTGCCGGATTCGATTTCTCATCGGTGCCTACGATTGAGAAGATTACTAAAAAAGGAAGGGTGGTTGATGAATGGATCCAAAAGTTACTCCAACAAGGGAAGGAAGTAATTCAAGACATGGTGAAAGTTCATCAGTCCCTCGCAGAGATTCGAAGGAAGGAGAGAAGATGGATGAGGAATTCACTGAAGAACTTGGACAGCTTGATTTGACTTGTGAAGCTCTCCAAGTGCTAAAGCAAATACCAGCACATCTCTTGGTAGAAGAAGGCATTCTTCCACATATAGATAAACACTTTTAGCTGATCAAGGCCATCAAGTTCAGAGTAAATATTCTCAACGAAGCCTCACAAAGAAGTTGAGAGAATCAAGGGATAAATTGATCGATGGGAAAAGTGATCTGGAAGAAGAATTGCTAAAGATTTGTCCAAAGGTGTCAGTTGGGAACTCAAGTGCCCTATCAGCAGATGATCTCTTCAAACAAGTTCAAGAGACTGCTCAAAGATGAACTCGTAGATGGATTTGACCTTGAAGTCATTGGTCGCTTTTGAGGATTGAACATACATTGGAGGCCTTAAGAAAGCTCAAAGAAAAGGTTGAAAAAGCTTCTGGCAAAGCAGCTGATATCCATGAGACCTGTGAAATGTGGAATGATCATTCCACTGCACCTGAGGAAAATGAAATGCAAGGCATTATTCGGAAGTTCCAGGAGTTCCGGAACAAACAGTCTCAGCTGGAAGAAGAGAAAGAAGAAGAATCAAAAGATGATGACTCGGATTAAGTTCCAACGTCCCATGACATTTCTATTTTTAGAATGACATATCTTTTATTTCCATTTTGTCATTATTTTTAATTCATACTTTGACTTGATCTCCTGCGTGAGAATCATGCAAAGTTGAACTCTAGTTAGCATGCTACTTTTCAGGATCTGTCCTGTTTTATCTCTAGCTTCTTTTGTTATAAATAAGGGATGCTTGTGCATTCTAAAGGGTCGAGAATTTTTGAAGCATTAAGAGGCTATTGGAAAGGAGAAAAACTTTGTGTTTTCTTTCAATCATTTTGAAGAATAGAAGTTGATATTGTTTTGCAGACTTTGTGTTGTGAAATATATCTTATTTAAGACAGTGTTCTTATGTTCATGATCTTAAAGCTATTCTTTGCATAGAATCTCAGTGTTTCTAATTATCTCGGACACTATATCTGTGATCTAAAACTCGTATGATTATTTCGTGCTCTGTGTTTACTCGAAAGAAAATACGTTTCTCCCATTTCTTTTCTACCGTGCTTCTTTCACTGTAACAGTTTCTAACCTATTTCACTTACGAAAGCAATATCCTTGAATCGTGTGAATGTGGATTTCGGGATTTCATCCCAACCCCCAATGGTTAGATTAGTGTGAATATTGTATATATTATTTACTATGTTTTAGATTAGCAATAAACAGACAGCCTCACCTATCTTTGAGGAGGGATTTAATCCCATGTACTGTGGTTGAACCTCATATTTTGGTTTGACAAAATATCCAACCAACGAATGAGAAGAGGTAAAGGAGGAAATGGTGATGGTCGAGATAACCTCAAAGGGCCACATGCCCTCGTAAAGCTGCCTACATAGCCCCGACGAAAAGGGTCCCGAGACCGATGTAGTTCTCCCTTAAGATAGGGAGGAAAAATAATAGGTATGGATAGGGTTAGTCAGGTTGAGGTAGGTTGTGTTCATGGGTAAGTAGGTAAAGGTAAAAGGGTAAGGGTCAAGGGTCAAGGGTACTTGTTGAGTAGGTACAGTCATGGGTATGGGTAGATACGTAGGGTAAACGGGTATGGGTAGATAGGTAAGGGTCATGGGGTATGGGTAGATAGGTAAGGTTCAAAGTATGGGTAAATGGGTAAATAGATAATGCGTGTGGGTGATTAGGTTAAAGGTATAGGTAAATGGGTCGATATGTGATGTTTTTGGGTAAGGAGAGATGGGTAAGATTCCAGTCGAGTTATGAGTGTGGGTTGAGAAGATGATGGAGATCAGGTGGGGGTGTGGAATAGAGATGGAGAGGTTGAGGTAGGTGGGTGTGAGAGGTAGGTGGCGGTGAGCCAAAATCGAGGTGTTGGTCAAGGATGTAAATAGTTCAAAAACTAGGGAACTATAACAGGGGTTGATGATGTGGCCATATTGGTAAGGAACATTGATGCATAGACCAAGGGTAGGTGCGATGAACCTCAAGTCCCTAAAATACCTTACAGGTTGGATTGTTCTAAAGGTGAAGCAATGTGTAGGATCATGACAGATCATACTCGTGACATCGTCCCGTGGTAGGTAGAAACACTAGGATAATGTGGGAAGATGGTGATATGGTGAAAGGTTAGAAATGTGAGGGGCATAAAAACCTCTTGTATAATATGGTTGATATCCTAGATAGGTGATTCCATGGAAAAAGGGTGTGTTATGTTTGTAAGATAGACTGATCAATGCGGGAAGTCTATGTGGGATGATTAGATAATATCCTTGAGGTCTTCATGAAGTTGATCAATGCGGGAAGCTTCAAAATGGGCCTAGTTTTTTTTTTTTTTTGACTAGGTAGAGTATGACTAGTGCAGTATAGCTGTCCTTCGAGGGAGTAGTCTATTTATGGTGACTAGATACAAATGTTAGATGTCCTTTTGAGGGATTCATCTTTATGTTTGGAAGTTTGACTCAAGGAGGGTGATCCCATTTTTAATTGGTGAATTTTCTTTGACCAATTAAGCCATGGATAAGGTTATAGAGGAATTCAAAAATGTATATCAAAAGGTGGAGTGAAGGTGGAGTTGGGTTGTTTTTGAGGGGTATGTGGGATGGTACGACCATGGGATTCCATCCATGAGGGGATGAAAAGTATCCATGAGAATCATGCCATGAGTAGAGCCGTGGTACTCATATTAAAGACAAGGTTGAAAAAGTGACAAAGTCACATGATTCTTGTTTAATCGTAGGCATGTGAGGTGATGATAAGAGAAGTGGGTGCTCCGAGATGGGCGATAATAGTCAAGGGGTGATAATGCACTTGGTTCAATAATAGAATGATCGAAGATGTAAGATGTTAAGGGGCTTAGGTTCGGGTTTACCATCAAGTGAAGATAAATGATAAGCACCTGATCCATAGGTATGGGTAACGATATAGGGTCCAAGCCAATTAGGATAAAATTTACCCCATAGATGTTTCTCAGTTTTTGTGACGTGTTGATTTTCCTTTAGGACGAGATCACCGAATTTGAAGGTTCGGGGTGGATGCATTTTTCATAAGCATGTTTGATACATTTTTGGTATATTTGGAGGTGATCTAAAGCATGTAGATGTCATTCATCTAACAACTCTAGTTGTGTAAGATGATCTTGGTGAAAGTCATCATTAGTGAGCATGTCTTTGAGTGATATGTAGAGAGATATGATCTAGACTTTGAGAGCCAAGACAACCTCGACACCGTAGACCAGAGAGAAAGGTATTACAACAATCGATGTACAAATACTAGTGCAAGATGCCCATAAGGGAAAAAGGAATGTGCATATGCCAATCCTTTCCAGTATCATTGACCACTTTCATGAGGATTTTGTTTAGGGTTTTGTTGGTGGATTTGGCTTGGTCATTGGTTTACGGGTAATAAGGTGAAGAAAAACTGAGCTGGATTCCGAAGGTATCACAGAGTTTATGGAAGGGTTTTGTTTTTGAATTGTTTTCCATTATCAATGATAAGGCAATGAGGAACACTAAAGTGATAGATAATGTGATGGTTGATGAACTCAAAAATATTCTTAGCTTTGGTAGAGATGAGGGGAATGGCTTCTACCCATTTGGTGTAGTATTCAGTAGTGGTTATGATCCATTGATGGTGTTGAGAAGAATGAGGGTTGATCTCACCGATGAGATCAAGGCCCCATTGAGAAAAGGGCCGAGGTCTCGTGCGACTGTAAGGCATGACCCAGGTGTGATGAAGGTTTGAGTGTTGTTGAAATTTCACACATCATTTGACATAGTCACAACAATCATGGTTGAGGGTAGGCTAGTAATAGCCGAGGCGTAAGATACATTTGGTGACAACAAGGCCACTGATGTGACCCCCACAAATGCCATAGTGTATTTCCTTGATGGTATAGGGTATTTCGGAGCTAGTGAGGCATTAGAGAAGGATCCCATTGAAGCCACACTTATAGAGGAGACCTCCCATGATGACATACCAGGAGAATTTTTGGAGGAAGGTGCATTGGCCATTGCGGGTAAGATCCAGAGGAAGGATGGAAAGGGAGAGGTAGTTAGAGTATTATTGGTACCAAAGGTCTGATGGGTCGATGGTAGGTTTCTCAATGAGGTTGACCATGTGAGAGAGGTAGGAGGGTGATTGTAACCTTCACACAACAATAAAGATTTGTGAATCGGTAGGTGATGAGGGTATTTGTGAGGTGAGGCAAGCCATGGTATCTACAAACTTGTTCATAGAGAGGGGATGGTTTATAGGTTATAGTGGGTGAAGGTGGTTAACAAGAGGTCTACGTGGTGTTTGTACCATTGTAATTCCTCATTGCGACATTGGTATAGTCCATTGACCTGATTTACTACCAATTAGGAATCACCGAAGATATTAATGGATTTAACATCTAGGGTTCGAGGTGGTTTGGAGACCTAATACGAGTGCTTCGTATTCGGTGATGTTGTTGGTACACTTGAAGTCAAGTTTGAAAGAAAGGGGTATGGGTTCACTATCATGTGGAATGAGGATGATTCCAGCTCCACCCCACATTAACACTTAGATCCATCAAAGAATAGGGTCATTTGATAGTGTAGAGGTTCCTCGGTAGGTTCGTCGAGGGAAAGGGTAGCAATGGATTCATTGGGGAATTCAAATTTGCTAGGTTGGTGGTCAGAGAGTGGGGCATTAGCTAGTTGATCGGTGATAGCCTAGCCCTTGATTGATTTTTGGTTGAGGAAGGTGATATCTAGATCCACGAGTAGCATGAGCCATCGTGAAATGTGTTAATTTTGGAATGGTTTAGCATACATGTAATGCAAGGGGTCGGTGTTGGTTATGACAAAGGTAGAGTGATTAAGTAAGTAATGGAAAATTTTTGTGGCCATAAAGACTAAAGAAAGGAACACATTTTATGTGTGTGTATACCTAGTCTCGTAATCCACAAGAGTACAGGTTATGTAATAGACTACTTGTTCCCTATGTTGGTCATCATGGTGGATTAGCATGGCACCCAAGGAATGATCGGTGGTAGAAATGTAGGGGTAGAATGACTAATCATCCTTAGGAGGGGTAAGCATAGGTGGCTGTGATAGGTACACTTTTAAGGATTAAAAATATTTGTGATAAAGTGCATGCTCAAATGAAAGGTGATATCATTTTTAAGGAGGTGGTGGAAGGGTTCGCAGTGTGGTCGAATAATGTAGAAATAAAGCGATCGATAGATTGCAGCTTGCGTCGTAAGCTATGAAGTTGGCGGAGGTTAGTGGGTGGAGGAATCTCGAGGATGGCCTTGATTTTGGCTGGATCAACTTCAATGCCTTGTGAGGAGACAATGAAGCCCAAGAGTTTATCGAGAGGACAGAGAAAACACACTTCTTAAGTTTAAGGTGTATGCAATATTGGATGAGATAGTCAAGGATAATTTTGAGGATGGGTAAATGTTCGCAGACTTTTGGATTTTCCCAAAAGGTCATCGACGTAGTCTTCTAGGATATGATGCATGATGTCATGGAAGATGTAGGTCATGGCTCATTGGTAGGTGGCACCTGCATTCTTTAGTCCGAAGGGCATGACGCGATAGTAGAAGGTCCCCCAAGGGGTGATGAAGGTGGTTTTGTGTTGATCCTCGGGGGCAAGTAATATTTGATTATAGCCCGAGAACCCATCCATGAGAGATAGCATCTCATGTCTAGTGGTGAGGTCAACCAATTGGTCGATACTAGGTAGAGGAAAGTCATCTTTAGGACAAGCTAGGTTTAGGTCCCAGAAGTCGGTGCATATGCGGAGTCCCCCCATTGCTTTGGTAATGGGAACAATGTTGGAAATCCATTATGGGTAGTCAATTGGTAGGATGAAGGAGACAGAGAGGAGGTGCTAGAGATATTCTTTAATGAGAAGGGCAATGTGTGGGTGCATTATGCAAAACTTATGTTTTACTGAGTTTAGCATCGTAAGGTGACGATATTGTGGACCAAAATGATGGGGTCAATACAGGCATATCAAGATACGACCATGCAAAAGCATTGTTATGGTCATGGAGGAAAGAAGTGTAGGCTTATTTTTGAACAGAGTCCAAATATTTGCCTATCTTTAGAAAGCAGGGGTCATCCGATGTGTGGATGTTGATTCAACATGTTTTGGGTCTCAAAAGGTAGTGTGTGGTGGAGATAGGAGTCCTCTACACCTAAGTAGGTGAGAATGGAGTCATCATTTTGACACTATATAATGTTGATAGAATGGGCATCCTCATCAATCATCTCAGGATAGAGGATGGGAAAATAAGTAGAAGTCTTTCCATCTTGTTGAATGACAAGTGGGCCCAAGGAAATAGTGTTTATGGAAAAAAGGTAGGAGGAATAGACTCTGGGTCTATAGACTCCACAGTGATGTGGGTGAACTAGGTGGGGGACTGTGAGGTTGAGGCACCTCTGTAATAAGGTTGACATAGGATTGTTTAAGCACAAGCTCAATAAATCCCAACCCACTATAGTCCTTGTGCTTGTAAGTAGTGTAAGGGATAACGGTATGATGGCCTTGTTCATAAAACCTTTCCAAGAACAACGATGGAGGAAGGTATGGTCGAAATGTAGGTTGGTTAATAAGGGAAGGGTGGTGGTAAATGGTGGGGTTGGGGTAGGTGGTTGGTGTGTAATTGGGGTTTTGATACCTCCATAAGTTAGATTTTGCAGAGGTGTAAGGGTCCATAGGTGAGAACTTTTCCAATGCCGGGGTCATAATGGGGATGTTGTTGAAGGTTTTCATATTCTTGTGGGGTATAGAAAGTGTCAACATTGTATAGGCCGTACTCCCTCAGTGTCAAGCATTGAAAAACACCTTCTATTGGATTAGTATCGGGATATGGGTGGTGGGAATGGATGTCTCTGTGGGGTTTGAGATTAAGAGGTTGCAGGTTGTGGAGTAGCGGAAGGTTCCAGTAGGAGCCGTGTGAGTTGTGGTGGTAAGAGGTGATGTAGGGGTCGAAGAAGAGGTGGTAGAAGTGGTGCTAGTGGAAGTGGACATGGAAGTGTGAGCGGTGAATGGTATGAGGACATCATTGGGCCGGTATAACATGTTACATGTTTTGAATGGGGAAGGGTCAGTGGGAATGGTGTAGTTGTGTCCCTCATGTTCAAATTTGAGACACCAATGAAGGGTGGAGGGACACATCCCATGACGTGAATCTAGGGTCAGCCAAGCAACATTTTATATTGAAACTCTCCTTCCAGGACATAGAAGGGTTTGGGGATGCTATAGGGACTAACATGAATGTGTAAGATCACTTTCCCAAGGTAGTGGTTATGACCTCATTAAAATAACGCAACATATTTGGGTCATTATGCATGCAATTGGAAGGAATGCACATTTGATTGAACACATGAGATGAGATGATGTTGATGCTAACTCCGTCAGCTATAATAATACACCAAACATGTATATTGTCAACAAAAGAAGAGATGAACAAGGCCGAGATCTAGGTCCTCTATTTGGTGAGGTGCGATCTCATCATCGGAGAAGGTGAGGGCAACCACCTGAGATGAGGCAATGGGTGTCAAGGTGGGAGGTGAAGAAATAAGGGATGCCACATGGTGTGGTGTGATTATGGATGCAATCGGTGCGGGGTCATTGGGTGGGACCTCAATGGATTACGAGGACCTCAATGAGGGCCTAGCAGTGAGATTCGGAAGTTTGGATTGGGTCATACAAGGACATTTTGAGCGGTGATTAATGGAGTTGTTTGATCATTGCATGATGGGATCTCCCATTAGAGATAGGAAAGGCATGTCCTTGGATTGTGATTTTGGTGCGAGAACAAAGGTGCGATGTGAGGTATAGGTGAGGGAGTAAGCTCATCTACCCTGGTTTTCCCTTTATCACACTGAGCCCTAGTGGCTATTCAAACCATATTGATTTCAAATATCGGTGGTGGGTAGGAAGGGTATGATGTGTGGGGTGATGATAGTTGAGTTGGTAATGGTATAAATGGGGTGATTATGGTGGTGAGAGGAATAGGATATTTGTCTAAAAGATCATCCTCAATGAAGAGCTGTAGAAGGAGGGCTTTAAGAGCTTGGCAATCCTCCATGTTATGTCTTGGTGCACGATGGTAGGCATAGATCTAGGAGTCGTCAAACCATTTTGGTTTTGGTTTGAGTGGGTTGTAGGGTCAGATGGGTGGTAAGGTGATGTGGGAGGAAGCTAGTAGGTTAGGTAGGATACTCACATAGGATCCTCGCCATGGGGTCGCATTATGCGGAAGGTATGGTTTTGGGTGAGGAAATCGGTAATGATTTAGAAGAGGTGCCACCGATCATGGTATGGAGGTGATCCGGTGGTTTGTCTACATTTAGGTTTGGGTTGGGGTGTAGGTTACACCTTATTAGGTAAGAGTGTCGTGGGTGATCTGGTTTTGGTTTTAGGTGTGTTTTTGGGAGGTGGGGTGGTTATCAATGCATAACGATGGTGCAACAAAGAGGGTTGTGTTGAAGGCGGGGAGAGGACGGGTTATCCAGGGGTGAGAGTAGTGGCGCCTGTGGAGGTAGGGGTGATAGATGGTAGTGGTAATCGGTGTTTCCTAATAGAAAATGACAACTTCATAGGGTTGGGTAGAAGAGGAGGTGGTGGTAAGTGGGGTGGTTGTCAAATTTTAGCTATACTATGTATAATTGATTTTGTGTTTAAGGATGATGGATGAGGACCCAAGAGGGATGGTAGTGGTGAAGGTGATAATGAGGTAGTGGGTGATGCCAATATAGGCGTCCGAGGTGGTTGGTTTTTTTGGTTTGGGTCGGGGTGTATTTTTGGTAAAAGGATGAGAGGGGGTAGTCAAATCAATATCAATTATTGGATGGGTAAGGATCGATGTGGGTCGTACCCCGTGGATATGAGAGATTGTGGAGGTTGAAGGGGGTTGGTTAGTGAGGATGTAGATGATGTAGATGATGAGGATTTAGAGGGTTGGTTGGTTAGTGAGGATTTAGATGATGTAGATGATTTAGGGGCATGGTCAGAGGAAATGTGGGAGGTGTTGCAATCACCTTTGTGGGTGGGATAGGTGTGGATGTTGCCACTATTGTAGGGTAAATAGTGGGTGATTCGGTAGGTAAGGTCTGCATTTGTGTGGAGATAGGGATTTGAAGGTGTTCCCAAAGTAATGAATGATCAACATACTCCTGGAGGGTCCCTTAAATGGGGTGATGAAGATAGGAAGGGGATGAGGGTGGATTTGGTGGTAATCCCTATAAATGGAATGGATATATGTGACATAAGGAAGCCCTCTATATATGATTATGTAGGAAGGAGAGATGAGAAGAGATCATTTAATGTTGTAGGAGATGGTAGCTGGGTCAATTGTTCTCAGAATGGGCTCTTCTTTGTGGTGAAGTGTGGGTAAGGTAGATAAAGAAGGATCTTCCTCAATGTGTGGTGAGATGGGGAAGGGGAAGGTGTTGGTGTAATTTATGGGTTTGCACACTATACTCTAATTCTCCATTTTCCATTTTTACTCCAAAACGTCCTTCTGGCTCGAGCTGAAGATTTGTAACTCATTTTATCCAGTTGAATGTTTTCAAACTGCCCTCAATGTTGTTATTCTACCCTTTTTGAAACAAAATCCAAGTCCCCCCCATTTGTGCCCTAGTTTTTTCATTTGCACGGGCTGTGTTATTTTTCCTTGGCCAAAGCATGAAAGAAACCCGTGTTTGATCGAATTCCATTTTATCAAGGTGAAAATCTCACTCCCGTGCTTAAATCATCGTCAAATCATGTTTCATTGGATTCAAAACCGAAAAATCAGCCTTCTTTGTGAAAAATTTGGTTTCAGAGGCCTCCCCTACATTTTTGCATTTTGACGGGCGTACGGGCATCTTCTACCCATCAAATTTATCATTGCAACATTTATGCTGACGTGGTAGGCTCTCATTGGTCAGGATATGTAAAAAAACATTGCTAACTTATCATTTTTGAGTTTTTTTGCAAAAGGAAAAATTTTGAACGCGCCCTACAATGTTACAATGGTGCGCCTATGTGGCACGGTGCAATTGGTTGAAAAATCATTAGGTGGTGGGGGTTACTTAGGAAGTTTTTCTTCCATTTTGGGAAAAATATCTCAAAATCACATTTTTGCCCGAAGGCCCGCAGCGAATGGCATGATGACACGTGTCCGGGAGGGTCAGCAGATGGTGAAGAACTTGGGAAAATTTTGATGTCTTTTGGCTCGGGGTGTTAGGTGAACAATTTGGCCCGTGTGCCTCGTACCTAATGGGAAAGTGACACGTGGCAAGGGAGGATCAAGCGGGTGGTGGTAGAAGTGAAAATGTTTCAAATTTTTGCTCAAAATGCCAAAGGAAAATTTTGACTTGGAGGCCCACACCCAATACGAAGTGGACACGTGTCCAAGGACGGTAGCATGGATGGGCGGAACTTATGGAAATTTTGAAGTCTTTTAACTTCAAAAGTTTAAGGTTAAAATTTGGCCCGTAAGCCCACGCCCAATGGAAGGGCGACATGTGGCACAGGGATGTCAAGCAAGGGAGCGAAGAGTTAAAATGTTTCAAATTTTTTGGCTCAAAACCTCAAAGAAAAATTTGGACCCGATGGCCCGCACCAACGAGAAGGTGACACGTATGCGGGGATGAAATGGAGGGGTGGAGGTTTGGAGAAATTTGAAGTTTTAAACTTCACAGGGTAAAAAGAAAATTTTGGCTTGGAGGCTGCGAAAAATGAAAAGTGAACACGTGTCCCAGACTTGGCGGGGATTTTGAGTGTGGGAGAAATGTTGAAAAATTTACAAATTTTGGCGAAAAATCCCAAAACCAGAAAGCTTGTCCGTGGCCCTGACGGAAAAGTTGAATGTGTCCCCCGCATCGAATCATAAGGTGACACATGGCACATTTCAAAGGTAGAGATGGAGAGCATGGGTGCGCAGCGGTTTTGATGCTTGCGGAGGAATGATGGTAATTTTGAAGGGTCGGCTCCACATCCAATGATACGGAGACACATGGCAGAAGAGGCAGCGGGTGTTCGGGCCCACGGGGAATTGTGAGAAAATTTTCCTTTTTGCGAAAAAGTGGTGAAATGCATCAAATCGGCCCGTGGTTTTGGTGAAGGCCCACAGAAGGACACGTGGTGCATCCAGGGGCCCACGGGAAAATTTTCAAAATTTTTCCAAAATTCAAAAGGGTAGAAAAAGTTCAAAATGCATTTTTAGGATTGGGGGCCCACCCCAATCACGTTTAGACACGTGTCCCACCTTGTGTAAAGGAAAAAGGTAATTTGGGAAATTTTTAAGAGGATTTGGATCTTCTACATGGAGGGCTAGCATTTAAATTTGATTTTAATCAACGGCAGCTGTGCATTTTCATTTTTTGGGCACCATTGGAGCTCCAAGAAGTGTGGAATCATCATTTTTGCACCAAAACACATGAAATTTTATATGAATCTGCATCCCTTCGGCCTTCTGAACACAATGGAATCATTTATTTGAGCTAATTTTGTGCCCTATATTGTTTTTTGTGAGATATTTTCTTAGCCCATGAAAAACACGTGAAATGTAAAAATGAAAAGTTGCAGAGTTAAAAATGATGAGGGAAAAAGGTGAAAAATGATTGCAAATGCATGCTGGCATGGTGGAATGCCAAAAATGTGACCTTGGGATGGATAAGGATCCGAGTTCATGTAATATTTTAAAATATTTGTGCATCTCTGGCATTTGGCGAGCTGTTTCACAGTTTTATATCATTTTTCATCAAATGGATAGGGTTTTGTAACAAATTTTATCCCCTTTTCATATTCTTTGCTTGGGATGTAAGGATCCAAGTTGACATAGGGTATATCATGTAGTTTTGGAAACCTTTTTGAGGGTCTATTGAGAATTTTAGAAAAAGAGAGAATATATTTCACAGGAAAAAACTAGAAGAAGTCCATTTTCCTTTTTGAGAAACTACCTGAGAGCCATTTTGATTCCAGGTTGCATCAAATGTTCATCATGATGAGTTGGTTTTAGCTGTAAAGCCATCAACAAGCTTTGAGATTGTCTAAATAACTTTCCTTGCTGATATATTTGATCAAATTCTTGGATTAACCGGCTTGCATGCACTTGTATTTCAAGTATGTTTTCAATTTGTGTTTCATGCTCATGTTGCAATCTTGTGTTTGGGATCTTTATTGGTCATTCATGGTCTCATTTCTTGTAGAGGGTTTGAAGGCATCTACAATATTCCATTCAAAAGAGAATTCATTTGAGTGGATATAAATAGATTTAAATCCATCTTACCTTCCTTATAAATTGAGGGTATTTACAAATCTTTGGGTGTATCTTAGGACATGATCTAACAAGGGGTTCTAAATGTTTTTATGATATTTTTCTTCAAGCCTTTGTGGTAGGATATCAAAGTTTGTATGGAATAGTGCAGATTTGGGAATCCATTGTGCACACACCCTGTTGAAAGAGCCCTTAAAATTCATTGAAACATTTCGCTATTTAGGTATTGTAATTCTTTTCAAGGTTTCCCAAAGAAGGTGATGATTTATAGCTACTCTTGTTCCAAGGTCTCTCATCAGAATTTTATTTTAAAATAACTCATCCTACCTATAATACCCCTACATCTGCATTGTGTGTCCACAAAAGAATTCAATCCTTTCACAAAAATGCACAAGGTTGATAAGGGTTTTATCATGTCTTTAGCAGCTCTAGCTTTTTTTTGAGAACATTTCCATCATTTAGTAGTGACAACTCTTTTGAGTTTGAATAATGGATATTTGATCATGTTTTCACAAAGCCTTCTCCACACCATATGCAAAACACAAGGATATCTTCATCTCCTTACCATATAGGGGCTGCAATACAGGTTCTCTTACCTTGGTTGATAGGCACAACCTGAAAATAGTGAGGGTTAGATCAAAATCCTTATGAAGGTGCTATCCACTCCCTCAATTGTTGAATGCAAACAAGATGATAGGTGTGATCCCCAACTACAAATTACATACAAAACATCTATCTATCCTTGAGTGTCTTGTGCAGATTCATAATGCTTTATTCAAGTTGTGAAGGAGATTAAATTTAGATACCAACACCCGAGTGGTGCCGTTATCGGGGACGTCTTGCAATTTCTTGGTGGTTTTGAAGTACTAGAAAGGTTTGAGCATTTGTGTGATCAAGTATTTGAGCTGTTATATTATTGAGATATTATTTCATACTTCAGATCTGGATGTTTTGGGTAAGAAAGACTTCAAAATCATCATGCTCTCCTCATCTACCAACAATTTATGTGATTTGGATGCACTGTTTTTGGTTGAATTAAGAAGAAGAAAATCTGATTTGTGAATCCTTACAAGTTTTTAGTATAGCATGCATTTAACAGAATATTTTAGTGCTTTCTTGCACAACTAAGGTGAAAATCCTTGGTGGAGACTCCATGATGTTGGGATCTTGAAATACCAGTTGTCTAATACATTTCCATCAATTGAAACTTGTTGTTTAAATTTGTCAAACTGGAGGAAGGAGATCCCTCTTCATCAAGGAATCTTCTAAGAAGTTGCTCACCGAATCAAGAAGCTCGAAACTAGAAGGAAGAAAAGTGTGGAAAGTGGTTCATGATTTGGTTGCAAGGATAGGAGTCCCCATAGTTAAATTTGAAGGAGAGCATCCTGTCATTGAAGATTATAATTCCTCTTTAAGTAGATCTGATTCAGAAATCTTCTTGCTGATTTACATTCTCCATCGGAGAGGGACCTTCTTGTGTATTTAAAAAACTTGCTCCTAAATCTTCTCCTGTAGTTTCTAATTTTGCTAAAGTCTATCAAGAGAGAGAGAGAGCCTTTGGGGGGTTGTCATTTTAGAGATCATTCATCTATTCCAATCAGACCCATTACTACTCCTCATCAAACTTGTGTCACCTCCAAGATCACCCCCACCAAACAATATGGCTCAACCTAGACCTCCATTTGTTGTAAACACATTTGGTCCTATAAATTTTGGAGGAATGGATGGTTATCCAAATGCTATCCCACGAGGATGTGATAAATAGATTACCAAAATTCCAAGGTAACAATGTCATAATCGGAGATCAACACCTCAAACTCTTTGTTAACATGATGAAAGACTTTGAAATAGAATTTGAGGATGTGTATATCAAGTTGTTTATCCATACACTTGAGGAAGGTGCAAGAGATTGGTATAAAGCTCTACCTGATAACTCTATTGACTCGTGGACTGAGATAAGTAATGCATTCAGATTACAATATGTAGACAAAATAGATCCAAGGTTCCTTCTATCTCGAGTTTGAGAACATCAAGAAGAACCCTAATGAGACCGTTCATGATTTCAATACAAGGTTTAATAAGACATTGAGAAGGCTACCTATAATTTTGAGGCCTTGTGATGAATCTTGCTTGATCAAATATACAGATGCATTTGATAAAAGGCAGCCTTTTACTTAAGAGATAAAAATCCTTCAAACTTGAGCCAAGCTTTCACCATGGCACTTCAAATTGAAAATAATATTAAAGCTATCGGTAAACCACTTAAGAGGGACGGTGTGAAGCTGATAAACCCTGAGAAGCCTCAAACTAGCAAGGGTGTTGATTTGGAGGATGTTGTCAAGACTTTAGCAGGGGTTGTCAAAGAAATTTCCTACAAATTAGCCCGGGCTAAGAAAGGAATTGGGAAAAGTTCACAAGGATAGCAAAGAACTCAAAACCATGATAGATTTGGCAATCATCCTAGGGGTGATCAAAGACAAGATGATAGAGGTAAAGGGCTTATTGGATCTGCAAATAGACAACCCCAAGCACGTGAAAATAGAGTGGTGCCTGACCCTCTGACTGTAAGAGTTGTTGTTGTTCAAGAAGTTGCTAACATGGATTGGTGTGATAGATGTTTTCTTCCTCATCCTCCATGTGAAATGGACCATAAAGATATAGATGATGATAATGAGAATGAAATGGATGATGAAATTTGTATGATGGGAAGCTCTTTAGGCTCACAACAAGCAGCAACATCAATAGATGTGATAAGTGCAAGGACTGCTACAACCTTTTGGGATTACGTAAAGAGGGTACCATTTCTTCCTCTTCCTCAAACTCATGATGTGGATGTAGTTCAGGCCTTTGAAATTCCTAATAATGACTTTGAATACCTAAGGGCTTTAATGATCAAGAAGTATGATGGTGGTATTCCTTCGGAGGAAGATAGACAATTGTTAATGAATCTTGGTTGGTTGGTCAAGAAAAGGAGTACAATACTAGAAGTAAATTTGTTAGAGGAGATGGCCCTTAAGCCAAGCCAAAGACACCCTTGCTCACAAGAATTCTCAAAGATAATCCTAGAAGAGAAATAGTTGCTAAGAACCCTACTGTCCCATGCAAAAATATCAGTCCTCTTCATGCCCAAGCTGCCAAGAATACTTCTTCATCTAATGAACCTTCTTGTTCCCCTTCCAATGTTGTTTTGCAAAAAGAATGTTCCATATGATATAAACTAGGTATTGAGCCAAATTAAAGTGAATGTTCCCATTATTGAATTTCTTAGAATTCTGAACACAAGAAAATAGATTTTGAATACTTAGGATTAAAAGAAGAAAAGATTATACTAAGCAGAAATGTCAATGTTGTTGAGAGTCCTCTTCAAAGTGTTGCTGGCCCTGAAACACCACCACCAATGGAAGATCTTGGAGAGGAACCTGAAGTGTATTTGGGGACATCCTTGGTTGATTCCTAATTGAATGTTGATCCATTCTTCACAACTTTGCTCATCAAAGGTAGGTTGCTTCACAATTGCATGTTTGATTCCGGTGCATCATGTAATGTTATGCCTCTAGAAGTTATGAATGAATTGGATATCAAGGTGACAGTAGCATATGGAAAGTGTATAGCCATGGATTCAAGGGAAGTGCTGGTTGTTGGATGTGTGAAGGGTTTAGTAGTGCAACTTGTAGCCTATCCGGGTAAGAATTTAAAACTTGATGTTGTAATTATTGACTTGCCTTGCCAAATGGGGTATGCTTTTGTCAAGAAAGTGGGCTGTAAGTGTTGGTGGTAGTGTTCAAATGGACATGTCCTATGCCACCATTCCCATTGAGGGCAGCCTTGTCAAACTCTATGGTGAAAAGAAGATGTTACACTTGATTGAAGATCCCAACAATGCTTCTTATGAAGTGTTGTTTGCTGACGTAGATGTTGACAATTTCATTGGTTTTGCTGATGGAAAAGAGAATAAGATAGAAAAATTAGAGTGTCTTGGTATGGTAGGTTCTCCATGGACATTCTTGTTTGATGGAGCTTGCTCCAAAGTTGGAAATGGTGCTGGTATGGTGTTGGTTTCCTCTAGTTTAGAGGAGTTTCCTTTTCCTTCAACCTCAATTTTGAATGTACTAACAACATTGCTGAGTATGAGGCATTATTATTAGGATTAAGGATTACATGGAAGTATGGAGTAAAGATATTGTTGCTAAAGGAGATTCGAGTTGTTTGTCAATCAAGTAAGAATGTTTTATGCTACAAAAAAATCAACGTATGAAGTAATATAAGCATGATGTTTGGGACTTGATTGAAATGTTTGATTCCTTTAACATTGTTTACCATGATAGAAGTCTTAATGCTGCTTTGCTGATCAATGGCTGTTCTTTGTTCTAAGTTTGATAATTTCACTATTTCACCTTTTTGTGAATATGATGTTGAAGTGCTAACAAGGCCACCGGCTATCAAACATTGGCAGATTTTGATGATGATGCACAAGTGTTGAGATTCTTACAATGCCAAGGAGAGTTTTCTGGTCAAAATATTGATTGGGAACCAATGGTGTTCATGAATGAAGGTACAAAAACTTTGTTAACAAGGATATCATACAATTGAAAAAAATACCATTCCTAAGGGTCTTGTTACACTTGAATCCAATTTTAGCAATGCTGATTGCATCATTAATAGAAAGATGTCTGCTTCAGGGATGTGGAAGAGAAAATTTGGGAACTAAAGACAAACCAAGGAAGATCTGGTTGGGCGAGTCATCTCAAGTAAAGAAGAGAAACATTCCTATGCCCAACTTTTAAAGAAATATCAAGACTTGCCTTACTTGGTCTTATTTAGAGTTGAAGGCATATAGAGAAGATTTGTTTCAGCATGAGATCCCTCTTGAGGCTAAATCCAAACCATTTAGACAAAAACAAAGGCCTATTAACCCACTAATTTCCATGAAAATGCAAGAAGAGTTGAAGAAATTGAGAGATGGTGGCATCATTCATCCTACTAGGTACTCTTCTTGGGTTGCCAACCTTGTGCCAGTTAGAAAGAAGAACGAGAGATATCGACTTTGTGTGGATTTTAGGAATCTAAACAAAGCATATATGAAGGATAACTATCCTTTACCAAATATGGAGAATATCTTTGCAGCTTGTGACAGGTCGAAATGCTTTCTACTTTGGATGGTTTCTCCGGATATAATCAAGTAGTTGTCAAATAATCGAAAGACTTAAGACAAATTTCACTACTCCTTGGGAACTTATGTTTTTGTAAGGATGCATTTTGGATTGATGAATGCTTGGGCTACTTTTTAAAGGGCAATGGATGTTTCCTTTACTTGTTATATCAATGCGTCTATTGCAGTTTACTAAGATGATGTGACTATTTTTTCAAGACAACAAGAAGACCATTTGCAACACCTAGAGAAGATGCTTTGATCGATGTAGGGAGTATGGAATTTCACTTAATCCAAAGAAGTTTCATTTTGGTGTGCCAAAAGCCAAGCTGTTAGGGCATATTGTGTCTAAAGAGGGTGTTATGATAGATCCTAAGAGAGTGGAAGCAATCAAGAAGGTGCCTATTCCAAGAACCAAGAAGGGCATTCAATCTTTCTTCGCCAAATCAATTTCATTAGAAGGTTTGTCTCCAATTTTGCTGAGTTGACTCTTCCAATCACAAGCATGCTAAGAAAGGATCAGGTTATTAAGTGGGAAAAGGTTTCCATCCAAGCTTTTGAAGGGATAAAGGATGCACTCAAACATGCACCTGTTTTGGCAGCTCCAAACTATAAGATGCCTTTCCAAATCTTCTCTTTTGCATCAGAATTTACTATTGCTTCAATTTTGTTACAAAAGGATGAATATGGAGCTGAGAGGCCTATTTATTTCTTTAGCAAGGCTTTACAAGCAACTGAATTGAGGTACACAATTATGGAAAAACAAGCATTTGCATTAGTAAAAGCAACAAAGATTTTTAGGCCCTATATTTTGAGTTCAAAGGTTGTTGCTTATGTTCCCACACCATGGTTAAAGAAATCTTATCTAACATGGAAATATCGAGCAAGAGATGTAGATGGGTTAAAAAATTACAAGAGTATGATATGGATATCCAAACAACAAAGATGGTAAGAGGTTTAGGTCTTACGAAACTCATGGTGAGAGTAATTTGCAGAATGTAGAAGTGAATCAACTAGGGGATGAAAGGGCGAGATCTCCTTGACAAATTGATGATTTATGAGTGGTACAAGGATGTGGTCTATTACCTCAAGCACTTATGATGTCCCACCACTTAAATAAAAATCAGAAAAGAGCCCTCAAGTGCTTCTCGAAATATGTCATAACAAACCTTGGGCTGGCTTGGAAGAACCCCAAAGGTGTGCTCTTGAAATGGATAACTGAAGATGAAGCTCCCAAGTTGATTGCTGATTTCCATGGGGGAGTTTGTGGAGTAAATTTTTCTAGGAGAGTGACAGCACATAAGATTTTAAGAGCTGGTTATTAGTGGCCAACTCTTTTCAAAGATGTAAATCGGCTGGTTAGGAGGTGTGATAGTTGCTAACATTTTTCAGGAAGATTGAAGGCTTCAGGCTCCCTTCCTTTACATCCTGTATCAGTTGAAGCTCCTTTCAAACAATGGGGAATGGATTTTATTGGTGCGATTTTAGATCCTTCTAGTGCTAGTTACAAGTGGATCCTTGTAGCAACTGATTATTTTACAAAATGGGTTGAGGAAATTCCATCTAGAAAGGCAACACACCAAGTGGTAATGGATTTCTTGCTGAATCATATCATATGCAGATTTAGGGTTCCAGTTAAGATTGTGTCTGATAATGCTATGTTTTTTAGAGACAAGCCTTTGATGGCAATGTGCAATGAATATGGGATAAATCGACCTATTCTTCAAACTACAACCCACAAGGGAATGGGCAAGCTGAATCAAGTAAAAAAAAATTGCTCAAGATCATTAGAAGAACCTTAGAAATCAAAAAGAAGAAGTGGGGAGAACAGATTGAAATTTTCAGTTTGGGATGATAGGATAACTCTAAAAAGAGCAACCGGTAAAAGCCCATTTGAACTGGTGTATGGAACTCAGGTTTTTCTGCCATTACACCTGCAATTATCCACTTTTCAGTTTTCCTAGTAGTTGGAAGATCAAGAACATGGCCCCTATGAATCAAGAATCAATTAGATCATTGAGTTGGATGAAGAAAGGAGAGCTTCTCATCAAAGGCATGTCGGGTTTAGGGAGAAATTGAAGAAGTTTTTGATAAAAGGTCACCCCTAGAGCTTTCGGTGTTGGAGATTTGGTTTTGTTGTGGGATAGTAGGCATGAAGACAAGGAAAGCATGGAAAATTTGATGCTCTGGATGGGCCCTTATGCCATTGATATTATGATTGGAGAAAATACATTTTTCTTAAGGATTTAGATGGGGATTTGCTGGAGCTGCGATTAATGACGAGACATTTAAAACACTTTTTGGATTAAATCCCCAAATGAGGTATGCACAAGTTGTAAATTTTGTATAGCCCTTGTTTTTGTTTTGTCTTTTCCTTGTTTTTGTTGTTGTTGGCTTGTGGTTTTCCCTTTTGTCCTTGGAAACCATTGTTGGTGTGGTTCTCTCGGTCTGTTTTTGGTGAAATTTCTGGTTTTTAGGGCTGCTATGAATGTTTTGACTCCTTGCCCAATGGATTTTTGGCACTTGGTCTACGTTGTGATCTTGTGGCACTCGCTGGGAGTGCCCATCCCCAAGCAGGAGCCAATGTTGGTGCAATTTATGGGTTTGCACACTTTACTCTAATTCTCCATTTTCCATTTTTACTCCAAAATGTCCTTGTGGCTCGAGCTGAAGATCTGTAACTCATTTTATCTAGTTGAATGTTTTCAAACTGCCCTCAATGTTGTTATTCTACCCTTTTTTGAAACAAAATCCAAGTCCCCCCCATTTGTGCCCTAGTTTTTCATTTGCACGGGATGTGTTATTTTTCCTTGGTGAAAGCATGAAAGAAACCTGTGTTTGATTGAATTCCATTTTATTAAGGTGAAAATCCCACTCCCCAGGCTTAAATCATCGTCAAATCATGTTTCATTGGATTCAGAACTGAAAAATTGACCTTCTTTGTGAAAAAATTTGGTTTTAGAGGCCTCCCCTACATTTTTGCATTTTGATGGGCATATGGGAATCTTATACGTGTCAAATTTATCATTGCAACATTTATGTTGATGTGGCAGGCTCTCATTGGTCAGGATATGCGGAAAAAACATTGCTAACTTGTCATTTTTGAGTTTTTTTGCAAAAGGAAAATTTTTGAATGTGCCCCGCAATGTTACAATGGTGCACCTACGTGGCATGATGCAATTGGTTGAAAGATCATTAGGTGGTAGGGGTTACTTAGGAAATTTTTCTTCCATTTTGGGAAAAATTTCTCAAAATCACAATTTTACCGAAGGCCCGCAACGAATGGCATGATGACACGTGTCCGGGAGGGTCAGGAAGATGGCAAAGGACTTGGGAAAATTTTGATGTCTTTTGGCTCGGGGTGTCAGGTGAACAATTTGGCCCACGCGCCCGTACCCAATGGGAAAGTGACATGTGGCAAGGGAGGATCAAGTAGGCAGTAGTAGAAGTGAAAATGTTTAAAATTTTTGATCAAAATGCCAAAGGAAAATTCTGACTTGGAGGCCCGCAGCTAATACGAAGTGGACACGTGTCCAAGGACGGTAGCATGGATGGGCAGAACTTATGGAAATTTTGAAGTCTTTTAACTTCAAAAGTTTAAGGTTGAAATTTGGCCCGTAAGCCCGCGCCCAATGTAAGGGCGACACGTGGCACAGGGATGTCAAGCAAGGGAGTGAAGAGTTAAAATGTTTCAAATTTTTGGCTCAAAACCTCAAAGAAAAATTTGGACCTAATGGCCCGCACAAACGAGAAGGTGACACATATGCGGGGATGAAATAGAGGGGCAGAGGTTTGGAGAAATTTGAAGTTTTAAAATTCACAGGGTAAAAATAAAATTTTTTCTCAGAGGCCCGCAACAAATGAAAAGTGAACACGTGTCCCAGACTTGGCGGGGATTTTGAGTGTAGGAGAAATGTTGAAAAATTTACAAATTTTGGCGAAAAATCCCAAAACTAGAAAGCTTGTCCATGGCCTTGACAGGAAAAGTTGAATGTGTCCCCACGCATCGAATCATAAGGTGACATGTGGCACATTTCAAAGGTAGAGATGTAAAGCGTGGGTGCATAGCAGTTTTGATGCTTGTGGAGGAATGATGGTAATTTTGAAGGGTCAGCTCCGCATCTAATGATATGGAGACACATGGCGAAAGAGGCGCGGGTATTCGGGCGAGTGGGGAATTTTGAGAAAATTTTCCTTTTTGTGAAAAAGTGGTGAAATGCATCAAATCAGCCCGCGGTTTTGGTAAAGGCCCACAAGAGGACACGTGGCACATCCAGGGGCCCGCGGGAAAATTTTCAAATTTTTTCCAAAATTCAAAAGGGCAGAAAAAGTTCAAAATGCATTTTTAGGATTGGGGGCCCACCCCAATCATGTTTAGACATGTGTCCCACCTTGTGTAAAGGAAAAAGGTAATTTGGGAACTTTTGAAGAGGATTTGGATCTGCCACATGGAGGGCTGGCATTTAAAGTTGATTTTAATCAACGACAGCTGTGTATTTTCATTTTTTGGGCACCATTGGAGCTCCAAGAAGTGTGGAATCACCATTTTTACACCAAAACACATGAAATTTTATATGAATCTGCATCTGTTTGGCCTTTTTAATGTAATGACATCATTTATTTGAGCTAATTTGGTGCCCTATAGTGTTTTTCGTGAGATATTTTTCTTAGCCCGTGAAAAACACGTGAAATGTAAAAATGAAAAGTTGCAGAGTTAAAAATGATGAGGGAAAAAGGTGAAAAATGATTGCAAATGCATGTTGGCATGGTGGAATGCCAAAAACATGACCTTGGGATGGATAAGGATCCGAGTTCATGCAATATTTTAAAATATTTGTGCATCTCTGGCATTTGGTGAGTCGTTTCACAGTTTTATATAATTTTGATCAAATGGATAGGGTTTTGTAACAAATTTGACCCCTTTTGCATATTCTTTGCTTGGGATGAAAGGATCCAAGTTGGCATAGGGTATATCATGTAGTTTTGGAAACCTTTTTGAGGGTCTGTTGAGAATTTTGGAAAAAGAGAGAAGAAATTTCATAGGAAAAAATTGGAAGAAGTCCATTTTCCTTTTTGAGAAACTGCCTGAGAGCCATTTTGATTCCAATTTGCATCAAATGTTCATCATGTTGAGTTGGTTTCAGCTATAAAGCCATCAAAAAGCTTTGATATTGTCTAAATAACTTTCCCTTACTGATATATTTGATCAAATTCTTGGATTAACTGGTTTTATCTCTTGGAAAAGATTGCATGCACTTGTATTTCAAAGAGGTTTTCAATTTGTGTTTCATGCTCATGTTGCAATCTTGTGTTTGGGATCTTTATTGGTCATTCATGGTCTCATTTCTTGTAGAGGGTTTGAAGGAATCTACAATCTTCCATTCAGAAGAGCATTCATTTGAGTGGAGATAAATAGATTTAAATCCATCTTACCTTCCTTGTAAATTGAGGGTATTTACAAACCTTTGGGTGTACCTTAGGACATGATCTAACAAGGGGTTCTGAATGCTTTATTGATATTTTGCTTCAAGCCTTTGTGGCAGGCTATCAAAGTTTGTATGGAATAGTGCAGATTTGGGCATCCATTGTGCACACATCCTGGTTGAAAGAGCACTTCAAATTCATTGAAACATTTCTTGTTTAGGTGTTGTAATTATTTTGCAAGGTTTCCCAAAGAAGGTGATGATTTCTAGCTACTCTTGTTCCAAGGTCTCTCATCAGAATTTCATTTTAAACTAACTCATCCTACCTAAAATACCCCTACATCTGCATTGTGTGTCCATAAAATAATTCAATCCTTTCACAAAAATGCACAAGGTTGATCAAGGTTTTATCATGTCTTTAGTAGCTCTAGCTTTGTTTTGAGAACATTTCCATCATTTAGTAGTGACAACTCTTTTGAGTTTGGATAATGGATATTTGATCATGTTTTCACAAAGCCTCCTCCACACCATATGCAAAACACAAGGATATCTTCATCTCCTTACCATATAGGGGCTGCAATATAGGTTCTCTTGCCTTGGTTGATAGGCACAACCTAAAATAGTGAGGGTTAGATCAAAACCCTTATGAAGGTGCTATCCACTCCCTTAATTCTTGAATGTAAACAAGTAGATAGGTGTGATCCCCGGCTACAAATGACATACAAAACATCTATCTATCCTTGATTGTCTCGTGTAGATTCATAATGATGTTCAAGTTATGAAGGAGATTAAATCTGGATACCAACGAAGGTACTCTTGACTCCTTGGTGAGTATTGAAGTAGGTGTCGATGGTGATTCATTGAGTATGAGGGTAGAAGGGTCAATGACATGGTCGATTATGACATCTGAAGAAGATGAGTTTGTTTGTACTAGATTAACTTCACTGCTTTAATGGTGAATATGGCGAAGATTTTGGTATGTGTAAAGGCATTTGTTTGAGGAGTTATTTTGTAGGTGTGGTTGGGGGGTATTGTGTAAGTGATATGGGTAGGATATCAAAGATGGCATGTACCTCCTAGATATTGTCATTGTCGACGATAGAATGGTTGTGTTGGGTGGGGGGTGTATGATTAGGAAATGGTTTTTGGAAGATGTGAAGGTTTTGGTTTGCAGGTGCATTGGGATTTTCTAGAACGAGATCTCCTCTATCTAACATTTCCTAGACAATGGTTTTGAAGGTGATGCAATTGTTGGTGTTGTGCCCTTAGGTACGATGGTAATCATAGATTTTATTCTTCTTGTACCATGAGGGTATCAGGTGGGCACGATCAAAACTAGGGTGTGGTTTGATAGTCGAAATATTTATAGCCCTTGCATTCAGGAGTTTTTCTAGAATAGTAGGGTATGGTTCAACAATGGGGGTATATTTCTTTTGTTCATTTTTGAAGAGGAATGTTTAAACTCGGCGAGAGTTTAGGTGGAGATCTCGGTAGGTGGATGGGTGAGATGGGCTAGCCTTCAAGATCACCAAATGGGAGGAGCCTTTGAATTTAGGAGAATTAAGAGGAGTGGTTTGTGGTGTTTTGGTAGTGGAAGAGGGTTATTTTGGTTTAAAAGGAGTGCCTTTGTTGTGTAATTGAATCCTTTTCTCTTTGATGGCTCGATTTTGAGATTTTGGGTCATAGTGAATGCCTCATCAAATGTATAAAACATATGGATTTGTAAGGTGGGTGATATATGGATAGCACAAGCTTAGGTAAAAACTCTATCATTTCGATCTGCGGTAGGGGAATGTGATTTGATTGATCAAGCAACACCGGCCGAGCAACACAGATCTATGATTGACTTGTCATCGTATTGGTGCGTGGTGTATAACTCACATGGTGACTTTATTGACTACATTGATGGAGAAGTGATCCAAAAAGGCTTGGGACACTTGATTGAAGGAGAAGATAGAGTGCTCGGGTAGAGCACTATATCAATCTAGGCGGGTCCATTGAGGACATAGGAAATGTTTGCAACAAAGAAAGCCTCATCATGAGCGATAAGATAACACGTGTCTGAAAGACCTCAGATGTTGTTGTGGGTCTTCCTTGCTATTGAACCGGTTGAATTTTGGAATTTCTCAGTGTGAAGGGTATGGACGGATAGGAACAGAGAAGTGAATGGGCTCATTACAAATATCCTCATAGGTGAGGGATGTGCATGAACTAGAAAGAGATGATTCTATAGTTTTCATCTTATCCATCATCATTTTGATAAGATCAGGGGTAGGTTGTGATGGAGGTTAACTTCCTAAAGGAGGAGGAGGAAGGTATGAAGAATACGAGGAAGCAGGCATCACGTTATGTGATGGAGTGGCGTATTAAAAGTGTAGAGGTATATGCGAGGAGAAGGATGAGGAAGGGTAATATGTTGAATAGGAAGTAGAGGCTATTGGCGGAGGTTGAAAGTGGGTGTATATAGGAGGGGTCGAGGTGACCACCCTAGTAGCAATGGGAGGAAGTGATTGGGGAATAGATAAGACTAAATTCTGAAGGGGGTATGGTTTGTCGATACTGGTGGTGGTTGAGATGGAGTGGGTATGTAGGTAGTGGATGACATGGGGCCACTTGGACTAATGGCCATGGAGGTGGGCATGGTAGATGCCATAGGGGGTGAAGATGTCAAAGGTGTGGTAAATGTCATATAAGGGGTGGATACTATTGCGGTAGGGTTGAGCTACGACACCACTGGTGGTAAGGGAGAAGTAGGTATAGCCGAGCTAGAGGTAGCTGACACGGAGGTAGGTGCAAGAGCGGGAGGGATGGACACGGGCATACCATAGATAAGTCTGGCTCAAGGAGTCACGAGAAGATGAGTGGGATAGGTAATGTTGTAAGGCGGTAGGATTCTGGTCTAGAAACTATGAAAAATCTATGTTTCCCATACTAACAACAATGGGTAGATTGGGGTCAACAGGTGACATCACGGAAGGAGGTGATGGGCTGGGTGGAAAAGGTTGGAGGCTAGTATGGAACACAAGTGCATCGGTTTGGTTGCGCATCAACACCATGTGAAGGGGTGTATATCAGGTAATGTTGTATGCTACAAATTACAATGACAACAACAAAAATGGAAAGAGTGGGTACTGTAGATAGATTGGGTGAATGTGCTAGTAAAGAACTAGCATAGCTACCCAATGACGGTTAGGGGTGACCGATGCGATTAAGGTTAACCTGCAGTCACCTAGAGATAAGAATGATTTACCAAACTGAGATAGAATTAGTGCAGGTTATCGGTCGAAATCTACTGTGTGAGTTTTTGCAAGAAGAGTATTGAGAATGTTATAGGAACTGTGATGAAAAAAGAAAGCGAAAGAGGGGTATTTTGGACAAGTTAACCCAAAAGAACAAAGACCGATATCGGTAGGTTATAACCGATGCCGGTGAGGTGTAAACCGATGCTAGTTATTGTGTAGATTGAAAAATTATAGAAAAATGGTAAATTTGAATCAGAAAAATGATCAAACTAGAGATTGGTGGATGATATAATGAAGCCTCTGCACCCTCAGAAAGAGTTGGAATACACCAACTGTGAGTGGGGAGCACAAAAGGAAAAAAAGAACAAAAATGGAGAAAATGTACTCTCACACCTCAAAACACACTTCAAGCGAACGCTAAAAGAAGACGTTACCTAACAAGTGATTTTAAATGTGTTGAGCTTACGCTATTTAGAAGGACTGACTCATGAACTTTAGAACAAAGTTTTTGGTGAGGAAGGCTTCCTATGAAGAAGGAGATCTAAAAGGTGAGGTTTCAAGTTATGTTATGGTGGGGGCAGGCCGTCCTCTGAGATAATGACTCGAAAAAGTAATGAGTTAGGGAGTACCTGCCAACCTGATCGTGTGATCACGGACGGATAATCCCGGGAAGATGTTGTTTAAGAAGATGTGTTTTTTGAAATTTTACGTAGTTTGGTAAGACTTAGAGAGAAAGAGAAAGAGAAAGAGAGTGCTTATCTATGATTTGTTTTTCAACCATTAGTTGGGCATGAATTCCAGCATATAGGTTGCCTTCATTTAATGTGAGCTAATGCAGTAAAGAAAAATGAAATGTGAGTGTTTTAAACCCAAATGGAAAAGATGATATTTGATGTCACAACTGATGAAAAGGAGAAGGGATGCTCTTTCACTCTTGTGATATGAATGAAAGGGTAGAAATGTTCTTTTTAAAGCACCAAAACAAGATTGATTTTAAAAAATAGAAGAAAAGATTCCAGATAAGGATATTAAAGTGAAAATCCTTTAAGAAAGGGAAACATACATACAATCCTTTCCTAAGAATGAAAAAAATGCAAGGAACCCTGGATGGGTCCCACCAGGTGTGCCAAAATGTTTCGATCCTTTTTACATACAATTAAAGAATGAAACTAATAAGGGTGTAGGAGGTTTACTACTTGTTTGGCTGATGGGTGGAATGCACACATGTAGACTTCCGACCTCGGTCGATTGTGTGAACTCCTTTTTAGCTAGGAAGGACTACCATGCAATAAGAAAGCAAGACCAAAAGAGAGAGTTAAACAGTATATGAAGTGGACTGCCTAGTGTATGCTAGATCCATGAAGTGTGATACTCCCTAGAGGGATATCAATCCACTATTTTAAAAATCAATATTAAATGACAAAAGAACGAAAATAAAAGGAATTTAGTGCTTGCATTTTGATTTGGGTGCCTCGAGTTACTATCAGCGTCAATTCTATTAACTACTAAACTATACGGGTAAAACAGGTGTTTGGGATAGGTTCTAGGTAGGTTAGGTGGTCTACAAGTCACGAGAGGGGTCAAGTTGGAGTTGGGTAGGGTATTCTAGGTCATTTGGGTGAAGAGTTAGGTTGCTTGGTATGCACTTTGTGTTAGTAGGCACGAGAGACCGATGCGGTTGAGGAAGACCGATGCTGGTGAAGGTTGACCGATGCTCGGTTTCTATAGAAGTGACAAAGGTCTAGGTGGGAGGTGTTTGGGTCCCACTCTGTCTCAAGACAGAGTGTTGATAAGGTATGGGTGAGGTTTAGGTGAGTGGTAGGTCTAGGCCAGAGTGTTGGGATGCTTGTGGGGGTGATTTTGGGTGTATTTGGGTAAAAGGTGGGTAGAAGGTGGGTAGCTAGTAAATAGTAGGGTGATGACAACATCGTGGGTTGAATGACCATGGTTAGGGTTAAGTGGTGACGGTCCACCGGTATTGGGTCGTTTCTAGAAATGGGGATTAGGGTACCTTGCAGTTTGGACAAAGGGTTGATGGGGAGAGGAATGGGGTGAAAGAGGGTCCTAGGTATAGGTGTGGGCTGAATAGGTGAGATTGGAATGGTAGGAGGGAAGTTTTTATCTTTTGAGGGGAAAAGAGAGGAACAAGAACACAAAATATGAGTGGAGGATACATGGATCCACTTACCCAGTCGATGCATCTTTGGAGTGTGAGAGATGTTGTTGAAGGCTGGTAGGTTGGTTGGAGGGCTCTTGCTCAAGTTTATTTTGGTTAGGGTTCCTTTAATGACCGTGCTCACAAAGGTTCTTGTGAGTGTGTCCACCAATGGTCCTAGCTAGGAGCTCGATATCATTGTTTCTTCAATTAATTTCCCATGATAATGCCAATTCCAATGTCAATCAATTAGAATGCCAACGATAATCGATCAACCAAGAGAATGTCCAATGATGAACCAACCCTTTGGAAAGAGTTAGGACTGGGTATTTGTAGGTGACCGGCACCGGTCCCACTTGAGTGACATCAATCAGAATTTAAATGACACCGATTATGTTTGGGGGATTTGTTTTTTGAAAGGCGGGGAATATGCCCTCCCCTCTTTATTTTGAGTGGCGGAGCACATGCATCCTCCGCCCTTAGAATGGGTAATAGGACAAAGAGGGGTCCTATGAGTGGAGTGGCCACCATTAGGGTTTTCTAGAAGGGTATGGGCTAGGTATGGGAAAGGTATGGGAAAGGTGGGGAGTGGAATGGTGAGGTGGAGGGGAAAGTGGGGTAGTGGAAGGGTGAGGTGGAGGAGCAAGTAGGGTAGTGGAATGATGAGGTGGTTGGGTGAGGTGGCCAGTCCAGTGGCATGGTGAGGTGGCTTTGGTGAGTGGGTAAAGGGATAATTTAATTAATTGATGTTAATTAAATCCTTGGGTGTGTGAATGAGGGTTATTATGATGTGTGAAAGGGGGTGTGAGTGATCGAATTAGGGTTAAATCAATCACCCATGTAGAATGTGGTTATTAGGTTATTTTGGAGGAAGATGATGAAATGTGACGTGTTTTGGTGTCTACAATGCTCACCACTTGTTCTTCTAGACCGAGACCGCCTTAGGAACTTGAGCTTCCATATTTGGAACTTGTGTTTCCATGTCTTGCATAGTCTCTGTAGTTGTCTCATATGTTCTTTTTCCTCCTCTTCTCCTTGCTTCATTTCTTCATCTTTCTATTCTACATTCTCTAGAGGTGTAGGAGAATTAGGTGTGCTTTCCTCTGATTCTTCCACCTCCTCATTCAACTTCAGTTTCCTTCTCCTTTTCATGGTTGTCTCTTTTTGTGGAGAGAGTCTAGGTGATTTACACAATGTTTGCAAAGTAGCACCTTGATTCCTTGTTCACCTGAACACCCTCTTAAATCTATGCTCTCCTTAGACTGCATCGAAGTCCTCATCATCTCCCTCTTGTGGTTGAGGTGGTGTAGTGGCGCGCTCAACTTCATCCTTATTGATAGGATGTCTTATGCATCTATGATCTAACCAACCACTATCTTCATGTTCATCCTCCTCATCCTCCACTTTAATTGGCTCTGTGGGCTTAGGCACTAGGATGTTCTCCATCTTTTCTTACCCTTTGGTGGTGCTGGAAGTGCAAACTCATCTTCCACATACTTGTTATTCTCTAACTTTGGATTTAGTTAGAGGTACACCAAATCTTGCTTCTGTAATATCTCCCACAACAAAACTTATTGGCTTAGTGGTCAATACATCTGAAATGAGTCTTTCAATATATGCACCCCACCACTGATACACATATTTCTTCCTTCTTGTGTGGTAGTCACAATCTACCTTATCTCGCATTGAATGTGAGTCACCACACATCTGAAAACCTATGTATTGACACCTATAAGTACCTTGTTGTGAAGGCATTATTATCCAAAATGAGCCCCTACTTATTTTGGCTAACTTGCCTTCATTCTTTCCTTCCTTTTGCTTCAACTTCAATTTTCACACACTTTAATCACTCACGAGGATCCCGAAAATGGCTTCATCGGATAGAGAATTCTTTCCCCTTTCCAGAAATTTAAATAAGTCCAAACTCCAAATATTTTGCAAGTTATGGCTCAATGGAGTTTGGAGGGGAAATTTTCCCAAGGCGGGCTTGGGGAAAACTTTTGGCACTTAGCTCTTTTTGGCAAAAAAGCTCAATAGAAAATTTTGGCCCAAGGGCCCATAAGGAGATGAGAGGCTAACATGTGTCTCAATGGTGGGCATCAAGGGAATTTTTTGGCACTTATCCCTTTTTGTCAAAGTGCGCAAAAGGAAAAAGTTGGAGCGCATCCCCACCGAGTGATGTGAAGGTGCCACGTGTCGTATCAAGGCATGAGTCGGGGTGTGAAGATTTTGGAATTTTTTTCCAAATTTGCAAAAGGCGCAAAGGTGTGCATTGAACCCATGGCCCCATCGACCAATCAAATGGCACCACATGTCCACGTCGGTAGTGGAGGTCCGGCTAACGGAGAATTTTGGGAAAAATTTCATAATTGCGTAGAAGGGCATAAAGTGATCCTGAGGCCTATAGATCAGCCAGAGGGTGACACATGGTAGAGGAGCAGTGGGGTGTGGAGAATTTTTGGGAATGTTTCCCAAATTCAAAAAAGAGGAAAATTTTCAAGTTTTAGCCCGCCAACCTGAATTTTGCCCGAAAATTGCCATTTTTCCCTAAATCTTCAGAGGGGCATAACTTTCGATCCCGAGCTTATATTTTTGCGTTATTTATATCATTGGAAATATTTTGAAATTCTATACATGATGGAAGGTTCAATTTTTATTTTTATGGAGATTTATGGGAGAAAAATGGGAAAACATCTTTGGCATGTAAAAAACATAGAAATGGTTCCTAACCACCAAAATTAATGAAGTATGGGCCTCTATTTTGCTCTGCAGAGAAATGTACTTTGGCATATGGGTTTTTCCATGAAGCCCATCACTTTTTAGGTGAGATTGAAGGGATTTTTTGGTGGTTGGATTTTCAAATTGATTTTCCCGCGTTTTCCACATTTCTTTCATTTTGTTCATGGTTAAAAGCCAGTTTTGGCTCATTTGTAAAATTTTATTCATCATTCTTCTCTACCTCTCCCTTATTTTCTTTCCCTAGGTTGAAAATGGAGTTTGAACCTCCTCCCCTACTCTGTAATGGCATTTTTTCCTCTTACCCGTGAAATGATGTTTTGTGCAAACTTCTGTAGTAATAAAAAACGTGTTTTGTGATGCATTTGTCCATCCTTGCTCATTTTTTCTTGTTTTATTCTTGGCTCTCTTCATTGTAGGTATTTGTGCATGTTTGGATGTTCATTGCAAGTTTTGGAGTTGTGTTCATGGATTTTTGGAACATTTTTTTTGTGAAATCCATCCTTATTTTTGTGATGTACTTGTCCATCCTTTCCATTGCTCACCTCTCTTTGTTCCCATGGCAATTTTGATAGATGTTCAACATTTTCCTTCTCTCGGTGTATCACCATTTTAGTGTAGGCTCTATTTTTCCCTCTTTTCTCTCTCTCTCTATGTCTCATTGGAATAGTTAGATTAGGATTAGATTAGCTTGCATGCATTGGAATAGCTTGTGACGGGTAGTTTAGGAAGAGGAACCAACCTTCTCTCGGAGAGCTTTCTCCATTTGCAAAGGTCCCACACTTTAGGAAATCTCAATGTTGTGCATTCACACCAAATGAAATTACCTTAGAAAAGTAGATCCATAGGTCATTTTGGGGGTGCTATGAATTTGCACTAATAATGTTGGCACACCGGTGGGACATTAGAGGTATTCCACTTTATTTTTGGCAGGTTGGTGTTTTCTTGTTAAAGATTCAGCCTTTGGAGGCATATTTAAAATCACATCCATGGTGAATCCATCTGGTAAACAACTCATTCTCTGAGTTGTAGACCTATTTTCCATTCATTTGCATTCATTCTTTTTTTGATCCCTTTCACTCTTCTCCATTCCATGAAGTTATGCAATCATGACTTCATTTCCATCATGGAATTCACATTTACAACAATAGTACATTCCACCTCCAACATGTTTTACAACTCCTTAAAATCAGAATTTTGAACAAATTCAAAATCAGCATGCATACCCATATGAGCAGTAATGCCAAAGTCAGTTTGGCTTTGAAGCATATCAAGCACAAGAGTATGCATATGATGAGGGAAGTCAAGAAGAAAATGCAAATTTTGTGGAGAAGATCCAAAAAATGGAGATTGGCATGGTGCAATCAAGGGCTCAAGCACAAATGAAGGCATTTCAGATTGGTTTTAGAGCACCCTGTCCATGGGGAGGCCCTTTTCCAAGACATTTCAACCCTTAGGAGAAGTTGGACTTCATGATTGAGATGCTGCCCCAACTTGCACAATGGACAACAGAGATAAAGGCCTACAAACTTGGTGTTGAGAAACCTTTTCAATGGGTAAATTATACACCATCATCTGGTTTTTCACCTTCCATTTCTCAAGCAGCACCATCTCAATTTGGGATTAAAATTCCAAGCTTCCCATTGGATTCTTCCCCAAGTGTTGATTCCATTTATCCATTCCTAATGTTCCACCCCATCTCAATTATTTTTCCTTTTCCCTTCCAAACAACCATTCCCTCCAAAAAAACAAGAATTTATACCTCCTCCACCACCAAAAACAAATGCAAAATTGGTTGAACTCCAATCTGTTTCTCCTCTTGCCTTCCCAATTCCATGTGGGGAAGAAGAAATTTTAAAAATCAGTCATGAAGGACAACAAGATGAAGAACCAAGCAAAGAAGGAATGATTAAGAGCTTAGTAAGTTTGTCTCTTAGATATGGGATTGAGAAAATTCCTTTACTTTGTGAAGCCTACATAGGATATAAAGGTTGAAGAACAAGTAATGGCCAAGGCTGATTTTGAAGAGAAAAAAGAAGAAGCAGATCAGCAATAAATTTACTTAGAATGTAGTGTCCATGTTGGCACTTTAAGTGAAGAGAATGCTGATCCAATAGAAGTTGCACAATCAGCCATGGAAGAAGAGAGCTCTAAAGGAGATCATGCAGCTCCAACTTGTCCTATAGAGAAACAGATTGAAGAGTTTGATTTGAAAAAATTCTTTCTAGAGGAAGAGGTCATTCAAGAGAAAGATGGTCTTCAAGCGGTAAAGGAAGAACAAGGTGCTCCAAATCCAAAAGAAGAGGAGTACATTCCAGTTGTGGAGGAGAAACATGCAAGTCGAAGAGCTTTGAACTCAAAACAGGCTATAGAAGAACTTTTAGTTCTTCCTTCCACTTCATCTCTCTAGAGTTCTAGTGTTAAAGAAGAGTTTGATATTTCAAACTCAATGATTGAAGATGAAGGAAACCATGGTGAGCAAGTTGCATATCAAGAGGACACCATGGAGTAAGTTGAACATTTACAACAGGACAACAAGGAGATAGTTTATTTGTCAGATTTGGAGTATTGTTTTGATGGAGAGGAACCAATTGAAATCACACCATTTTCTCCTCCTTCATCCACCTTCCAAACAAAATAACCTACTATCATGAAGGATAAATTTCAATTGCAGTAGCCTACGGTTTGTAACATGCCTCTTGAATCAAAGTTGGAAGAATTTGATCTTCCAAAAGCTACAACGGAGGAACTCCAGAACCAACAATGTATAGTAGTAGGCTACAATAATGCAAAAGAAACTTCATTGGATGTTGTAATCAATAATGATGAGCTGCATATTATAGAAGAGTTCCATACTGCCATGAAGGAAGGAAAAGAACATGAGGATTCCATCACCTCTTCCACATCATCCATCCAAGAAGGTCTACAAGAGGACTCCATTTTTGGAGTTGAAAATCAAAGCAATGGGCATATCAAATGGATCAGACCTTGCCCAATCAGGTATTTGGCTTCATTGGAGCCAAAGGAGAAGTCAAAACCAGTCATGCTTGCTCTAAGCATGAGGATGAGCTACAAAGTACCAAGGATCAGCTGCAATACCTCTTCAATCCAAATGTAGAGCAACTAAAAGAGGTATTCAATTTTATTTCAGTTGACACCTTACTAATTTGGGTAGAAGATCAACTCCTTGTTGATTTTACAGTCATCCAAGCAGCCATTCTCAGCTCCAAATCATTTACATGGCTGCCAATTTTAAGAAAGGAAGCTATTTTGCACAACTAGTTGCAGGGTTTGTTCAGCTTACCTTTGCTTCCAGTTAAAGTAGAGTAGGTAGGTTTTCTTTCACCAGAAGAAATGCTTGTGCACAACCTTTATATCCCACTTGAGGTATGTATTATTTCTAATTTTGTACATAGTTTTTGGTGTTGTTGTATTGCTCTTGCACAGTCCATTTCAGTGGCATTTTGGTGAAGATCAACTCCAAGTTCCAGTGGGTTTCCAAGTGGCTCAAAGGTTAGATTTTCATAGTTCAGATCAGAATTGGTTATTAGGCTTGACTCCATGCCCAATGGATTCTTCAAAGGACATTGATCATTCATCTAGTAGGTAGATGACCCCTCTGAGTCGCCAAAATTGTTATCCAAAATGAGCCTCCTACTTATTTTGGCTAACTTGCCTTCATTATTTCCTTCCTTGTGATTCAACTTCAATTTTCACACATTTTAAGAACTCAAAGGATTTTGGAAATGGCTTCATTAGATAGATAATTATTTCCCCTTTCCAAAAAGGTAAAGAAGTCCTCCTAACTCAAAATATTTTGCAAGTTATGGCTCAACAGAGTTTGGAGGGGAAATTTTCCCAAGGCGGGCCCGCGGGAAAATTTTTGGCACTTAGCCTGCAAGGAGATGAGAGGAAAACACATGTCTCAGGTGGTGGGTGTTAGGGGAAGTTTTTGGCACTTAGCCCTTATGGTCAAAGTGTGCAAAAGGTAAAAGTTGGAGCACATCCCCGCCGAGCGATGTGAAGACGCCACGTGTTGTATCAAGGTAGGAGTCGAGGTGGAAGAAGATTTTGGAATTTTTTTCCATAGTCACAAAAGGTGCAAAGGCATGCATTGAACCTGTGGCCCCATAGACCAATGAATTGGTGCCATGTGTCCATGTCGGTAGCGGAGGTCGGGCCGATGGAGAATTTTGGGAAAAATTTCCCAATTGCGCAAAAGGGTAGAAAGTGATCCTGAGGCCCACGATCATCAGCCGAGAGGGGTGACACATGGTAGAGGAGCAACGGGGCATAGAGAAGTTTTAGGAATGTTTCCCAAATTCAAAAAAGAGAAAATTTTAGGCTTGCCAACCCAAATTTTGCCCTAAAATTGCCATTTTTTCCCTAAATCTTCAGAGGGGCATAACTTTTGATCCCAACCTCAGATTTTCGCATTATTTATATAATTGGAAAGCTTGTGAAATCCTCTACATGATGGAGGGTTAAATTTTTATTTTTGATGGATATTTGTGGGATAAAAATGGGAAAACGTCTCTAGCATGTAAAAATGTAGAAATGGTTCCCAACCACCAAAATTAATGAAGTATGGGCCTCTATTTTGCTCTGCAGAGAAATGTACTTTAGCGTATGGGTTTTTCCATGAAGCCCATAAATTTTTAGGTGATAATGAAGGTATTTTTTGGTGGTTGGAGTTTCAAATTTATTTTCCCGCATTTTCCACATTTCTTTCATTCTGTTTCGATGGTTAAAAGCTAGTTTTGGCTCATTTGTAAAGTTTTGTTCATCATTCTTCTCTACCTCTCCCTTATTTTCTTCCCCCAGGGTTGAAAATGGAGTTTGAACCTCCTCCCCTACTCTGTAATGGAATTTTTTCCTCTCACCTGTGAAATGATGTTTTGTGCAAATTTTTGGAGTAATAAAAAACATGTTTTGTGATGCATTTATCCATCCTTTCTCGTTTTTACTTGTTTTCTTCTTGCCTCTCTTCATTACAGGTATTTGTGCATGTTTGGGTGTTAATTATAGGTTTTGGAGATATGTTCATGGAGTTTTGGAACATTTTTGTGTGAAATCCATCCTTGTTTTTGTGATGCACTTGTCCATCCTTTCCATTGCTCACCTCTCTTTGTTTCCATGGCAGTTTTGATAGATGTTCAACATTTTCCTTCTTTGGTGTATCACCATTTTAGTGTATGCTCTATTTTCCCTCTTTTCTCTCTCTCTCTCTCTCTCTCTATCTCCTTGGCATAGTTAGATAAGGATTAGATTAGCTTGCCTGTACTGGAATAGCTTGTGGCAGGTAGTTTAGGAAGAGGAACCAACCTTCTTTGGAGAGCTTTCCCCATTTGCAAAGGTCCCACACTTTGGGAAAGCTCAATGTTGTGCATTCACACCAAATGACATTTCCTTAGAAAATTAGATCTATAGGTCATTTTGGGGGTGCTGTGAATTTTCACTAATAGGCATATGGTAACTTACACCAAGGGTTCTATGTGCCATCCTTCATGGCGAACCGTGCTATACAGAAATGTTGTTATACAATGATAGAAACTGAACTACCTTTCCAACCACCAAAGGAAAGTCTTTAGGGATGTTCAATTCTTCTTCAAAGGCTACGCGAATCCTATCGTACCATTTCTCAACCCTTTGCTTGACCTATTCTGTCATGGATCCCTCACATAAGTACATTTTGAAGTGTTCTGTAGGTGACTTGTGTTCCATGGGATACTCCCATATCTTCTCCTTCGGTCCATTAGGTACTCCAATCTCCATGAACACTAGTGATAATAGAACAACTCCAAATATGATATTTCCTCCTATGCATGCTTCCTCAATGATAGTTTCTAGAATATAACGTGAAATGTTGTAGACTACCCCTTCAGACATATTTTTGGCAATGTGCATGTAGACACCTAAAATTGGTTACTCAATTTAGTGTCCATCACATTCGTTACCTTCTCGGGTAACTCTGGGGCATGTTTACATCACCACTACCCCCTTAGGGTATTAGTCAATTTGTGATTTAAACACCTATCCTAAGTTTAATTCACCCCATTGTGTTTTACCCACGAGTAATTAAATATTAACTATTTAATTACACCTTTTTACATGTATCCCAACCACTTATCTACCCCATATCTATTTTATCCACATATCCCCCCTATTTCTCCTCCTCCCAAACCGAGTAGCGGGATATTTACCATACTTGAGGTGAAAGGATCACTCTCATCTTCCTAGAAATCACTCATTTTTGCCATTTCGGATTCTTTCCCGATCGGTGCCGACCGGTACTCGGTTGATGCCGATTTTTCAGAACGGCGCCAATTTCATCTCGGTCGGCGCCGATTAAAAATAGGGGCTCGAACTCGCTTTGTTGAGACAGTTGTGAGTTAGAAAGAGAGAGCGAGAGAGTTTTGAGCATCTAGTCTGAACATCATCTATCAAGTGAGAGAAAATCCTGTCCAAATCAATCCCTGAGAGGAGCACCATTACTCTGCCCTTACCACATCAATATCGCGAGTCTCCATTGATTTTCTGGTGACTCTGTTCCTGCATCCAGCACAGGTGGAGCCTTTCCAGTATCTCTACGACTTCTGCAGATCCAATGGATGTTGACGATCTTGCCTTCATTTTTCGTTTCCCAAGTTTTCTTGTATTATGTCTTGATTGATGCTGATCTAAACAAGTTGACGCTGATCTATATCAGTTGATGCTGATCTAAACCAGTCGACGCCGATTTTACATAATCGACGCCGATCATCCTGCAGATAGGTAAAAGAACTCAGGTAACACAAATCAAAGCATTTTTTCATTTTTCTATTTTCTACTTTACTTTGTCCATTGTTTAGGTTCTTTATTACTTTGATCAGAAAATCTAGTCCTTTATGTACATCTTTTATCATGTATGCTTCTTTACTTAATTGAAAATGTGGACTGACATCCGCCAAGGGAGCTTATCGCTTCCTAGACCCGCTTCTCAAGCAGTCCACCTAAATATCTTTTAACATGGTCTTTTTCTGTCAAGCATTGGTGTCTCGCAGGGTTTCTTGGATCTACTGGTAGGATCGCTCGTGTGTGCCCATCTTATCTACATCACTTCCTTATCCATCTACATCTTCAGATCTTATCCATCGTGCATCGATTTTATTTGAGTTTTTAAGGTTTTTGTGTTTAGTTTGGTGCATTAACTTGACAGTAATGCGCAAAATTCTTGATCAACATTCTTTATTTGTGTTACACCGAGTTCCTCCCGTGCATGCTTCCTCAATGATAGTTTCTAGAATATAACGTGAAATGTTGTAGACTACCCCTTCGACATCTTTTTGGCAATGTGCATGTAGACACCTAAAATTGGTTACTCAATTTAGTGTCCCTCACATTTGTTTACCTTCATGGGTAACTCCGGGGCACGTTTACATCACCACTACCCCCTTGGGGTATCAATCAATTTGTGATTTAAACACTTATCCTAAGTTTAATTCACCCCATTGTGTTTTACCCATGAGTAATTAAATATTAACTATTTAATTACACCTTTTACATGTATCCAAACCAATTATCTACCCCATATCTATTTTATCCACATATCCCCCTAGTTCTCCTCCTCCCAAACCAAGCAATGGGATATTTCCCGTACTTGAGGTGAAAGGATCACTCTCATCTTCCCAGAAATCACTCCTTTTGGCCATTTCGGGAGTCTCGCTCCCGATCGGCGCCGATTTTTCAGAATGGCACAGATTTCATCTCGGTCAGCGCTGATTACAAATAGGGGCTCAGAACTCTGTTCTAGTTAGACACAAATTGTGATTTAGACAGAGAGAGCGAGAGATTTTCGAGCATCTAGTCTGAACATCATCTATCAAATGAGAGAAAATCCTATCCAAATCAATCCCTGAGAGGAGCACCGTTACTCTGCCCTTACCACATCGATATCGAGAGTCTCCATTGATTTTTTGGTGACTCTTTGTTCTCCGCATCCAAACACAGTGGATCCTTTCCAAAGATATCTCTACGACTTCTATAGATCCAGCAGACATTGACGATATTGCCTTCGTTTTCCATTTACCAAGTTTTCTTGTAGTGTGTCTCAGATCGATGCCGATCTAAACAAGTCAACGCCGATCCAAACAAGTTGATGCGGATAGGAGAAGCGATAAGCTCCCTCGGCGGATGTCAATCCACATTTTCAATTAAGTAAGGAAATTACATGATAAAAGATGTACGTAAAGGACTAGATTTTCTGATCAAAGTAATAAACATAACCTAAACAGCGGACATAAAGTAACAGAAAATAGGAAACTGTGAAAACAATGCTCGATTTGTGTTACTTGAGTTCTTTTACCTGTCTGTAGGATGATCGGCGTCGATTATGTAAAATTAGTGTCAACCGTTCAAGTTGACGCCGATCTATATTAGTCGATGCCGATTTTACATAATCGACGCCGATCATCCTGTAGATAGGTAAAAGAACTCAGGTAACACAAATCCAGCATTGTTTTCACGCTTTCTATTTTCTCATTACTTTCCCCACTGTTTAGGTTCATTATTACTTTGATCAGAAAATCTAGTCCTTTACGTACATATTTTATCATGTATGCTTCTTTACTTAATTGAAAACATGGACTGACATCCACCGAGGGAGCTTATCGCTTCCTGACCTGGGACTTCTCTCGCAATCTACCTAAATATATTTTAACGTGGTATTTTTCTCACAAGCATCGGTGTCTCGCAGTTTCTTGGATCTACTTGTGCAGGATCACTCATGTGCACCCGTCTTATCTACACCAGCTTCCTTATCCGTCTACATCTTCGGATCTTATCTATCGTGCATCAATTTTATTTGAGTTTTTAAAGGTTTTTTTATTTAGTTTGGTGCATTAACTTAGACAGTAACAAGCGCAAAATTCTTGATCAACATTCGGCATGCACGTGGGACACAACCAAAGTCCCTTATTGGTAAGTTCATCTCTTTTCTAGTTTTTAGCTTTGTTAGTTTTCTTCACTGATTTTTATCAGTTCTACTTAAGCATTTCATTTCATCGTTTCAGTCTTGCTTCTTTCATTTCTGAATTTGCAAAGTTAGGTCTTTTCCTTTTATGCAAATCTCAATTCCAATTTCTATTTATAAAATTAGTAAATATTTCATTTGGATATATTTCTAGTCCCTTGAATAGAAATTTTTCATTTTGCTATTATCCAGATATATCTTGCTGGGTTGGTTTGTGTGTTTTCTTAACCTTTTCTTGCGGAGCACTTTGCTTTTTTGTGGGATTGTTCAAGGGGAAGAGCTCAACAACATGCTTTTTTAAGTCCACACACCTTGGAGAGCTAAATCTACAGGTATTTCTCTTTTACGGTGTTTTCCTTTTTTGTTAGGAACTAAAAAAAAAAGACTTTATTTGTTTGTTTTCTATCACATTCAAACATTTCAATTTTGGTGCTTAAAAAGAATTTAATCGCATTTGGGAAAGAATCTGTTTGACTTGTCTTCATTGAAATCAAACACTTCATTTTTAAGTGCTTAAAAAGAACTCTTTCTTTGTCATTTCTGCTGTATGTTTTTCATCTAGTTTTAATTAGGTTGGAAAATTGATCAAAATCGGTAGTGACACTATTTGATTTTTATTTTTCACCCTTGCACACAAAGCCAAAATCACTAGGTATAAAGAATTTAAACAAAAATTCCTCCCCTGGCCTCACCTACTTGGAAGTGACATCCAAGAGGAAGAGCCTACACAAGTACTCAGCCGTCTATAAATTCATGGAAGTTTTGGTATATATTGGCAAAGCACCCGACTCCCTTATCGCAGTGGTGTGTGAAGTGCGGGGGTAGGTCCCTATATCAAGTCACGTACCATTATTTTACTGAAGTGCCTTCGAGACTCCTCACCAAACATTCCCCAAACCATCCTTAGTTTGGCTATTTGAGTAGTTCCTGTTCTAAAAAGCCTTCCCTAACATTTTCTTTCTTAAAAGCATAAAAATTTAAAAGAGATAATCACCTACGCTGCTTGAATTGTCTGTGCATTAGTTAGGTCAATCTTATTTTTCTATATTTCTGTTTGTTTATGACGGTCATCACTCGATTGCAATCTAGAAGAATGGCTCAACTGGCCCCTTCTTCCTCCGAGATCACCACTAGTGTAGATGTTTCGGCACCCCCCGGGTCTTCCTCGGGACCACTGTTAGTTGGTTCCCCATCCTAGTCATATAATCCTTTTTATCAGGCCAAAGCAACCCCATCACGTCCAGCTACCCCTAGTCCTTCAGAAATATCATCCGCTTCTGATATGGAGTATGTTCCTCATGGGGATCCTAAATTTTAGGTGCTCCTTGATCGCAATCCGGTAGCCCTTATGGACTACCTAGTACACAAGTCTATTTGAATATCTAATCAGGGATCCACCAATGCTATTGTATTAAAAACATCACGAGTCGATAACACTTCTAATCAAACACCACGGAGAGACTCCTCATCTTCTCGAAAAGGATCCTCGTCATCTCGATCTTTCACTTCATTGGGGGAATCATATGCTTCTATCTTGGAAAAAATGTTGGAAGTTCACATGATTGAACTTCCTCCCATTAGGAATGTTGATGAAAGCCAAGAACGTCCATTCTGGTATAGGGAAAATGACTTCTGTCATTATCATAGAACCAAAGGTCATGACATTGAAAGATGTCAGACCTTCAAAAATCTTGTCCAGAAATTCATTGATAAAGGCGAGCTCATTCTGGATAACCCAAATGCTCCCCCAAATCAAGCACTTGATGTTTTTAAACAACCTTTTCCCAATCATTCTCCAAACCATGATGCTTCAGAGTCTCAAAAACCAAACACTCATACTATCAGCTTCATCTCTACTGAAGAATCTTCTTCTAAACCTAAGCCATCTGCAAACACATCGACCGAATCGGGACCTTCTTCCACTTCGCTAATCGCTGGGATTCCACCGTCTTCAGATAGCTCATCTTTGAATATTCCAACATTGTTAGATATAGATTCACCTCTCTCTGCTTCTTTGTCTGATCTTCCATCCATACCCGAGATAGTATCATCCTCATCTGTATCATCGTCAGATATTCTTTCAATGCTCAAGGCAATTACATCCCTTTGAGTTTCCACCGCAGATACATCTACTTCTGTTTCTCCCATTTTTGTTGTGACTATGCCATTGGTAAACATACCTATAGTTGTACCAACTTTGATGGAAGTGTCTTTGATTTTGACTCTTCCCGTTTCCTTTCTTCTGATAGCCTCACCCACAATTCTTGTGCAGTAGTTCCTTGCAAGGAATTTCCTCTTCATCACTCACTTCTTCCATCACCGATGCTACTTTACCTATTAAGGGAAAATCTAAAGAAGTAGCGCCGACACCTATATGCTTGGTTCTCACGAACTTAGACCGAGACAACTGAAATCTAATGTTGTGTCATCGCACCTCCCATTTTCTTCCCTTGAAAAGGTTACAATCACCTTATGCGGTTGAGGTTGTCACCATCCACGAAAAGGAAAGCCCACATTTCGAACAATCAAAACTCTTGGTGCTTTCTGCAAAAATCTCTCTCTACGCCTCATAAAAGATTATATTTGTCTGTTGAGAAGGTGTCTTCTTTTTGCAAACTTATCAAAACCATCATCTTCTTCTATAACACATTCTTCACCAGCACCTCAAAAAGTGGACTTACCTACTAGAAAGATGTCACCTCTTTTATCAGAATCATCATCTTCGTTACCAAAAACTAGGGCACCCTCTGTTCCTCCAACCAAACCTACTTTGGGAGCTCCTCCCTCATCTAAATCGACATTATCTAAATCATCATTAGTTTCAACCAAGTAGCCTCCCTTATCTCTAAAGACCACAACACTTGTCACATCTCCATCATCCTCAAAATCTATTTTAGGGGCTCCTCCTCCATCGAAATCAATCATGTCTCACTTACTTCCATCTCAAGTGCCCAAATTTGCTCCTCCAGATGTCCAAAAAAGTAAGACGATCCCCAAAAGACTGTTAAACTAGACATGTAGGTTCTTTTACCTCGACAGTCTGTTAAGGTGAAAGAGGTGCCTTCATCATCTCTGTCCTCATCTTTGTCTACTAGATTCTATACTAAAATCCTCCGCCAACTTATCCAATCTTCATCCATATCTCTTCCTCTCGATTAAACCCTATAACCCTAAAGGAGTAAAACCTTCCTGGTTTAACTCTGATTTGATTTGTGCTTACCACCGTACTCCGGGTCATGACACCGAGGGATGTAAAGCTCTCCAATCTATCATTAACAACCTCTTGGAAGAAAGTGATCTTTTTCTGGAAGAGGAGGAGGAACAGGTATCTCCTATCATCTTAGCTCCATCTGAGCTCCAACAGTCTATTCAGACCCTACTTCTAGTGATTCCACTCCAGATGATCTTCCGCCTTCTCAAATCGACACAATTCATATCGCCACTAGAACCCAATAGTATGATAATCCATCATCATCCACAACATCTCGACCATGGGTTGTCATTTCTGCAGCCCCCGAAGGAGCTCTTCCTTCTTCATCAGCCTCGAGACCTTGGGTCTCTATTCATGCTACACCTTGGGCTCAAATTCTGTGTCAGTTGAAGGGAGTGTTATGAAACAACTCACCCAGGCTCCGGTCAAAATATCTCTTTTTGACCTCATCCAATCCTCTCCACAACATTGCCAGGATCTAATTGATAATTTACGTCGCATCGCTGTGAATTCAGATGAACCCCAGCCTTTCGAGATGGTTGTTGGATTGAATAGACCATCAACCACCATTTCTTTTGAAGATTCAGAAATTCCTTCCCTTTCTTCCAAGGATTTGGAGGCTCCCCTCTTTATCACGGTCCAAATCAACAACACTACGCTAAAATGCACTATGATTGACAGTGGTGCTGCACTCAACATCATCTCCTTGCACACATTCAAGCAACTTAAGTTACCGAAGAATGTAGTGTCACCCCCACCTTTCGCTCTTCGATCATTTAATGATCAGCTAGCAGTTACTTTAGGAACTATGGTCCTGCCCATTCAAGTAGGTAAGAAGCTGCTTCACAAACTCTTTTACATTATTGAAGGGAAATTCCACTACAATATGATCCTCGGATGCTCCTGGATTCATGCAATGCATTGTGTCCCATCCACCCTCCATTGATTCTTAAAATATCAATATGAGGGAAAAATATATACTCATCTAGGAGATCCTTTTCCTTCCGCACAATGCGACATGACCACAGGGTCTGCCCCTCTAAAGGAGAATGCTTGTTCTCCTGACAAGGCCTCATCCTCTTCCATACCTGCAACTAAACTACCGGACTTACAAAATCTAGAAGAGACATTGCAACATTTCTCACTAGGAGAGCTTCCTCTCCTTTCTTTTGATGCCCATCTCAAACCTAACGAGTATGGTAGACCAGACAAACAACCTGAATATCAGCCAGGTCTTGGTAGCATCATCACCATTGGTCTACCCAATCAATAGACTAATTTCATTTATGGTGGTCTTGATACACCTCACTATCACCTGGATTCTCCTCCTAGGGCCAAGCCCTATTCAGCAGGATTCGATTGTCTACAGAATCCCACGTTTGCAAAAACTTATTTATATCGATGCGTGTGGAAGGGCTTTGGCTTGGGAAAATATGAACAAGGTGTGCATGACCTCACATCCATTCCAACTCTCAAGCCACATCAAAAATTTGGTTTAGGATTTAAACCTCTTTCAAAAGCCACCATCACTATTCTTGATGAGCCTCTTCCTATTGAGGAACCATCTTCTCCCGCTAGGTCAGAAGCATCACTTGATGTGGATGACACCATTTCCATCCCATCTAACTTTTTTTTTTATTCAATACCATTTCCTTAGGGCCACTAACCTATAAGACTAATGACAAGCCCGCTTCCATATCGTTAACTTTTCTTGAAATAGTTGGAGACGACTCTCCTACTATCAACACTGTCCACTGTGCGGATGATGATTCTGTCCTCACCTATCTGGGGCAGAGGATTCCTATCTTCCTAAAACCATTCCTTCTGACACGTCTATGCTTCTCAACGAAGCCACTGTTGACCTTAATATAGGGACTTCTAAAGACCCTCACATCATTAAGGTCAGCCAATCTCTTAATCCACAGGAGTTGGGAGACTTCACCACTTTTCTTTCCAACCATCGTCAAGCCTTTGCTTGGTCATATGAGGATATGCCAGGACTCAATCCCGATATCATGGTCCACAATATCGTTACTCTTCTCAACATCAAACCAGTTAATTTTTTTACGTAAAATGCACCCTAGAGTAGCCCTTCTTGTTAAAGAAGAGTTGCAGCGCTTGCTCTTGGCTAACTTCATCCAACCCATCTATTATACACAATGGTTTTCCAATGTAGTACCAGTAACTAAAGCTACTGGGAAAATTTGAATTTGTACCGACTTTCGGGATCTTAATCTTTCTTGTCCAAAAGATGATTTTCCTCTACCTAATATCGACCAACTCATGGATTTAACTGCGGGTCATGAGATGCTTTCTCTTATGGATGGTTTCTCTGGGTATAATCAAATTCTCATCACACCAGAGGACCAACATAAGACTTCCTTCATAACTCCTTGGGGACCTTTTGTTATTGTGTCATTCCTTTCGGTCTTAAGAACGCAGGAGCAACCTATCAGCGAGCAATGACCTACATCTTCCATGATCTCTTACACAAAACTATGGAAGATTACGTCGACGATCTCCTCGGTAAATCCAAACGCCGTCAGGATCATCTTTTCATTCTTGCACCTCTCTTTGAGAGGCTTATTCACTTTTGTCTTCATCTAAATCCATCTAAGTGCGTGTTTGGCATTCTCACTAGTAAACTCTTAGGCTTTATCATTTCTATTAGGGGTATTGAAGTAGACCCCGCAAAAATAAAAGCTATCCTTGAGATGCCTCCCCCTTCTAACTTAAAGCAACTCCGCAGTCTTCAAGGACATCTTCAATCAGTGCGTCATTTTATCTCGCAACTGTCGGACCATTGTCAGCCTTTTCATCATCTCCTTCGTAAGAATGTTCATTTTGAATGGGATGAGCATTGCCAAAAGGCCTTTGATGAGCTCAAAGCTTATCTTCTTTCTCCACCTGTGCTTACACCTCCACGCGAGGGGGAGCCTTTCTATCTTTATATCTCTGTGACTGACCATGCTCTAGGAGCCATGATCTCACATCGAGACACTTGTGGTAAAGAACAAGCTGTCTATTACATTATTCGTACTCTCCATGAGTATGAAACCCACTATTCCGAAGCTGAAAAGTTGTGTTGTGCTCTCTTCTTTGCAACTTCTAAGCTTCGTCACTACCTCCTCAATCATAAAACTTACATTGTCACAAGTGTCAATCCACTCAAGACAATGCATGCGAAGCCTTATCACAATGATCGTATCACTCATTGGCTCATGCTTATGATAGAATTTGATCTCGAATTTATCTCACAAAAATCTATCAAGGGTCAGGTCATTGCAGATCAATTAGCTGATGCTCCTCTTCCGAGACACTCAAGTCCCCTTGCTCAATTCCCCAATGAATATATCCAACAAATTGATTTTGGTCTGTCTCCCTTTAAAGTAAAACTCTTCTTTGATGGATCCAAATGCCAGCAAGGGGGAGGTGTGGGTTTCGTTATGATTCCTCCCTGGGGTGCACCTATCCCAGTTGCACACAAACTCAACTTTGAATGTACCAATAATATGGCTGAATATGAAGCTCTTGTTTTAGGTCTTCAAAATGCCATTAATCTTGGTGCGCACCATATTGACATCTTTGGTGACTCTGAACTCATCATTAATCAAGTCACGGGTGTTTATCAATGCAAGAATGACATCCTTCAAAAATATCGTGATATCGTTCTCTGTCAACTCCAATCTTTCGATAAATTCACTATCCAAGCTATTCCTCACACTGCAAATCGATTTCATAGATATCAATGGCTAACCGTTAGCCTTGCTTATTCCACCTTTCCGAGGACTCATGACTTTATGTGGCTGTGCAATGATTAGATCAACCATCTCATCTTAGGCAATGAATTCAATCAATCTTTGTCACAACCAATACTCGGGATGAGTGGTATCAATAGATCTTTTATTATCTATCTCATTCAAGGTGCTTCCTCCGATATGAATTCCAATGGTAGAAGATCTTTTACCCTACGCGCTAATAACTATACTATTCTAGGTGGGATCCTCTACAAACGCGGCTTTGATGGTATTTTGCTTCGATGCCTCAAAACCCCTGAATCATCTAAAGCTATCCAAGAGGTCCATGATGGTATATGTGGTGAACATTTTAGTGGTTTGGCCATAGCTAAATGCATCTTACGCTTAGGCTATTATTGTCCTTATCTTAATCAAGATTGTTGTGAATACACTAAGAAATGTGTCAAATGCCAACAACATTCCAATCTTACACATATCCCTAGTCAGGATTTGTAACCTGCAGCAGATTTGTGGCCTTTTTCGCAATGGGGTCTTGATCTCATTGGTCTTATCAATCCCCATTCTTCACAGTGTCATCATTCTATCATTACGCCACTTTGAATACTTTACCAAGTGCGTGGAAGCTATTCCTCTTTCTTCCATAAAATCTAAACCGATTGTTGACTTTGTTTATCAACACATCATTTTCACTTTGGTGTTCCACACAAAATCATCATAGACAATGGTAAGTATTTCAAGAACGTTGATTTACAAAACCTATGTGACACTTTCAATATCAAACTCAGCTTTTCTTCTCCATACTATCCCCAAGCTAATGGCCAGGCCGAGGCTTCTAATAAAACTTTGCGTAATATCGTCACAAAGGTAACTAGTCGAGCCGGTAGGAATTTCCATTTACATATCCCTTTTTCTCTTTGGGCTTATCGGACTAGCATTCATACTCCTACTGGTGCTACTCCCTTCTCTCTCATCTATGGGTCTGAGGTTGTTCTTCCTTTGGAAGTCCAAATCCCATCTCTCCATGTTTCTCTCAAAGAATTTGTCTCTGATGAGGACTATCATCAAAATCGTCTAGCACAACTTGAATTATTAGATGAACGGCGTCTCAACGCTCTTGAGCATCATCAAGTCTATCTTGAGCATGTCAAATGTGCTTATAACAAGCACTTGTAGCACCGTGACTTCAAAGTTGGTGATCTTGTTCTTAAAGAAAACCAAAATGTCACTACACTAGAAAGGAGTCAGCGTGGTAAGTTTGCTCCCAACTGGATGGGACCATACGTCGTCACTCATAAATATGGGTCTGGGGCTTATCATCTATCTTCCATGGATGGTGTACCTGAAATGGAACCTCTTAATGCCTTGCATCTAAGGCCCTTCTACTGTTAAAATCTATCTTACACAAATTTAGTCACAAGACAAGATCTTTCATCCATCTAACAACTAGTCATATACTTTCGTGGTGATTCGAAACTATGTGGTTCTCTGCGTATTGTCCTTTTTTACCTTAAATATGAGTATCACGGCTCTACTCATAGAATTTTTCTTATGGATATGTTCCTCCTCATGGTAGGAATACCTTAATCACTGCTTCATCTTTCCCAAGTGTTTATCTTAATCGGATCTACTTGGGGCATGATTACGTGATCTTTATACATTTTCTTCCCCTCTATTTGATCTATCTAGGTCTAATATCATCTTATTTCAAAAAAAAAAAAAGAGAAAAGAAGGACAGCTATCCATAAATCAAAAGATATAGACCATGCCCTCGAAGGATGGCTATCATTAAAATTCATAATACAAACCACTCCCTTGAAGGACGGCTGTTTCTCAAAGGAATTCCCAAGGCTTCTTGCATTGATTAGCCTCTCAGTCAGTTTATACACTTTTTAGCATCACTGAAAGACTTCCCATATTGATCAGTCTTTCCATATCTAGCAAACTTCCCGCATTAATCAGTTTTCTTTTCCGCCAAAAATAATGAAGCTAAGATATAAGACCTTTTGTCGATCATATGGAGAATCCTATTTTCCCAGTATGAGCATGTATTCTGTCCCTTGTAAATTTTGACAAAATACATACTTGCTTCCCCTTCCATTTACCTTCTAGATCTGGTTTGCGACTAGCTAGTGTCAGGTTTATTTTAACCTCATATATGGCCTTGTATGCATGGTCTTTTAGTTTCCTATCAAAAGTCTCTATTTACGGTCGGTTAGGGGCTTTGCTTATCATTCTTTTTCTTTTCTAGGGGTGTTTTCTTTATTTCCATTTATCATTTCTTATTCATCCAGTTAAATTGACATTTAACATGTGAATTTAGTCAAAATATAACATCTGTCTAATTTCATCTTATCTACTTTTCTTTTTCCCAAAAGAAAATATATCATAGCATGTATTATCAACACATGTGAGTCTATCTATCTATTTTTCATCAAAATTCAATTAAAACATCTTAAATATATCAAAATCTATCAATCACATCTATCCATCTATCATCTAAAATCATGTTCATCCAAGTTACATTACATCTATCTATATCTATTTCTCATCCAAGTTTAATCCACATATCAATCACATCACATCACATCTATTTATATCCTCTACATCTATGTCTATCCAATCACATCTATTCATCATCTATCAGTCTATGTCTATATCCATCATAATGATGCTACATCTATCCATGTATATCAAAATTAAAAGCATGAGAACAATCATATGACAAAGGAAATGATGAATCTATATATATACATGAGTATCTGTACAAAGAATGGGTGGCTTTCAATCAAGCCATCTATATCATACATCAAAAATGCCTTCGAATCAAGGCTACATCAATACATCGATACAAAAATATATCTCAATCTCTAAATCATAAAGTCCGACAGGTGGAAGACACTATCTCCTCCACCCTCCTCTGGACCAGGCTGTCTCTCCTGGCCACCGCCTATCGAACTTGAAGTGCCTACTGCTGGGGGCCTGCCTCCACCTCGCCCTCTCCCGGTGCTCCCTCCCTCTGACGCACCACTAGTTGTGGCTGTCATAGATCTCCTCCTCACACCGTAACGAGGCACCTCAGGGGCATGTTGTGCTAGAGCATCCTCATAGTATCTCACCTCAGCGAGGAGAGACTGATATGTACTCAGGCTCACTATACCAGGTGCTCGTAGTGTCACTACTGGTATGCTGCTAGTGGCGGCCCTCCTATGGTCGTACCCTGTGTCCCAGACTCTGATGTGGTACCTGTATCACCATATTTGGCCCTGAGGGCCTCCCTATGTCGATGATAGCAGCCCTCTGCGGAATCGCTGTATCTCACTCCTGACGAGCTGTATCCCTCTCCAATATCAGGGCATCCCTCTCCTCTGTCAGAGCTCTGATCTCCTCTAGGGCAACCTGATGTGTCTACGTCAGTGTATAATGCTCTCCCTCTAGCCTCTCCAGCGCTGTGGCTATATCCTCCTCATCAGCATCTATGGACGCTGGCAAGTGTCATGGAAGCTCTGTCGAATACCATGCCGCATAGCCATCATCCACTCCGACATCATCATCACTGTCTGCAGAAGGTGGGGCCTCCCTCAATGGATCTGCCGGGATCAAAATCGCAAATCTGTCTCTCTGTTGTCTCGTCTATAGGGACTATAGGTGGTCGGCACTGTCTGCACTAGGCCGAACTATCTCAATACCCATATAAATGGGACGTGCTCCCACATATCAGGCCTGCGGCCCCTAACCACCCTACTCCATCTTAGTCCCACCAGATGAGCATCCTAACCAGCCCATGTCGAAATACCCGATACGGTCTCCAGATGACCTGCTCTAGTGTCAGCGTCCTGAAATGCTCGGCATACCGATCTGAGGATCTCCCTATATCTCCCGGGGCCATATCGGCCCGCCATCGCTAGAATCTGTAATCAATAGCCCCCACTACTGCTGACATCCAAGGAAGCCGGATGGCTCGATCATCTGCTATGTGCTCATATTCCCAGTAATGGAGCACAAAAATAACATCAATGCCTGTCCTCCGGCCAGTGGTATACATCCATAACTCATGATGTATCTACGCTATCAAGGCATCAGCAAATGTGAACACCTGTCTGAACTGCAGGATGTCACAAACACAATCTAGCAATAATAATGGGAATCTCCCACCTCCTGAATCTGGTAAAGCAAAGTAGGAGATCGCCATCTGAATCAATACTATACGTCTACTCCTGGCATCATCTTGTCTATACTGTGAGGCTATCCTCACTACCCCAGACACTATCTCTGACTCATCTGCCCTGTCCCCATATAACCTGTCCTAGGGCCCTCTGCTGCTGCTCTCGTGGAGTGATCTCAATCGGGTCCCCAGTGATCGGCAGCCTCAAGATCCTATATATGTCCTCGTGGGTGATGGTCATCTCACCCGTCCTGAACCAAAACGTGCACGTCCGGCTGTCCCATCACCGTACTAGTGCTTGCATCAGCTCTACGTCTCACGGTACTCATCGGTAATACCGAAAGCCCCCAAGCCCAGCTAACTCTAAGTGGCGCCAATCTGCGTCAGTGACATCGGGAGAATGGTCTCCAGTAGCTCGAGAATCACATCCCTCATGTGTAATACCTCTCGTGCCTACATCCACGACATCAAGAGCAATGTTAGCTTCATATTTACCCAAATCTGAACATCCCAAACAAATTTTTTATCATTTTTACCCACATATTCTGTCTAATCGGCGTCGATTAAATACAATCGGTGTCGACCATACATAGTCGACGCCGATTGAATTAAATCGGCGCCGCTTTCATTACATTGGCGTCGATTCTATCAATCGACGCCGATTGGCAGCCGCATGTCAAACACACTCTGGCCTCCCACCAAAAACCAAAAACTATAAAAACAAAATGAGGAATAAATAAGATAATGATGAGTTCAGGATGAACCACTTACCCCAGGTCATGTCCTCCTTCGCTTCTGACCGCTTCCAGAGGCTTCCATGGTGCTCAAATCCAATTTTTGACTCTCTCTGAATCAATCGTCATGGTGTAAATAAATTGTTCACGTTTTCCGTTCGCATATTTATATGTGTTGTGCACGGTCGGTGCCAATTTTTGTGGTTGGTGCCATTTGTTTAGGTCGGTGCCGATTAGTCTAATCGATGCCAATTTTCTTCCACGTCACTCTCTTCCATCTCCTAATCTTCTTGCCATAGTGTTGATGCTTGGCTTATTTATCTGGTCATTATTGTGCGCTGAATGTTGCCTTTTGGCACATATTTTTGATATTATCGTCCATTTCGAGTTTGTTCCCTTTGCGTGGGGCACTCGCTTTTCTTTTTAGTAGCTTAGAGTTCACTGGCAGCAGGCACTAACATCGTCACGCTGCACCATCCGGTGTCCCCTACCAATGTGTCTCTCTTTAGGTGCTAACTATTTTGCAGCCCTCCTTACACTCATGGGTCTATAGGTACTAATGTCGTCTCATGAGGAGACCGTCTAGACTGCCCTACCAATGTGAGTTCCTTAGGTTGCTGCCTCTTTATTTATTTTTATGCGTCATTAATGATCAGATCTACTCCAAACATCCAGCTGGGGCATCCTGCGTTTTCATCTACCTTTTTCAAACTTGGGATCGTTTGTTCTATCACCCATCCCATCCCTAGTTTGAGGGGGATCGCATCATCACTTTTTCTTCTTTTCTTCCACCTCCTTGTTTTTGTCTTGCAACTTTGCTTATCGCGAGTTACTCAACAAAAAGGGGTAAAATGTAGACACCTAAAAGTGGTTACTCAATTTAGTGCCCTCACATTCGTTTACCTTCTCGGGTAACCTGGGGCACGTTTACATCACCACTACCCCCTTGGGGTATTAGTCAATTTGTGATTTAAACACCTATCCTAAGTTTAATTCACCCCATTGTGTTTTACCCATGAGTAATTAAATATTAACTATTTAATTATACCTTTATACATGTATCCCAACCACTTATCTACCCCATATCTATTTTATCCACATATCCCCCCTATTTCTCCTCCTCCCAAACCAAGCAGTGGGATATTTCCCGTACTTGAGGTGAAAGGATCACTCTCATCTTCCCAGAAATCACTCCTTTTGGCCATTTTGGGAGTCTGTTCCCTGATCGGCGCCGACTGGTACTCGGTCAATGCCGATTTTTAGAATGGTGCCGATTTCATCTCTGGTCGGCACCGATTAAAAATAGGGGCTTAGAACTCAGTTTTGGTTAAACACAGATTGTGAGTTAGACAGAGAGAGCGAGAGAGTTTTGAGCATCTAGTTTGAACATCATCTATCAAGTGAGAGAAAATCCTGTCCAAATCAATCCCTGAGAGGAGCACCGTTACTCTGCCCTTACCACATCGATATCACGAGTCTCCATTGATTTTCTGGTGACTCTGTTCCTACATCCAGCATAGGTGGAGCCTTTCCAGTATCTCTACGACTTTTGCAGATCCAGTGGACGTTGATGATCTTGCCTTCATTTTCCATTTCCCAAGTTTTCTTGCAGTGTGTCTCGGATCGACGCCGATCTAAACAAGTTGACGCTGATCTATATCAGTTGATGCCGATCTGAACCAGTCGACACCGATTTTACATAATCGACACCGATCATCCTATGCAGACAGGTAAAAGAACTCAGGTAACATAAATCCAACATTGTTTTCACAGTTTCCTGTTTTCTATTACTTTCTATCTCTTTGTTTAGGTTCTGTTTATTACTTTGATAAGAAAATCTAGTCCTTTACGTACATCTTTTATCATGTATGCTTCTTTACTTAATTGAAAATGTGGACTGACATCCGCCGAGGGAGCTTATCGCTTCCCGGACCCACTTCTCGGGCAGTCCACCTAAATATCTTTTAACGTGGTCTTTTTCTGTCAAGCATCGGTGTCTCGTAGGTTTCTTGGATCTACTGTGCAGGATCGCTCGTGTGCGCCCGTCTTATCTACACCGGCTTCCTTATCCATCTACATCTTCAGATCTTATCCATCAGGTATCAATTTTATTTGAGTTTTTCAAGGTTTTTGTGTTTAGTTTGGTGCATTAACTTGGATAGGTAACAAGCACAAAATTCTTGATCAGCGGTGTAGGCACACGATGTTCACTTGTGAGCACCTTTCCCGTCATTTAACTTTGTAACAAGATGTGTGGATTCTTGCACCACTAGATACTTCTTCAATTTATCGATGTCCATGCCGCATGCCCTTTGTGTACCCCAACTCCTTTCTAGTCTCCAATATTACAGCCTTTTCTATTAGATCATCTCACAAATATTCTCCCGTGCCTTTCAACCCCGTTACCATGGAGATGAGTGTGGCAAAAATTGTCTCGCATCCCGCAAAGTAGAAAAAATATTCGTGTACTCGCTCATGAGCCATTGGTAAAAGGGATCATATTTCTGAAGTAAGGGAGTTCATATATCTAGTAAAATCCTATCTTATACAAGAGCTTCTTGTCAAGATCGTCATACATTGGTATGTCTTCCGCCATGTGTTAATTTTTCTTTGTGTTCAACAAGGCATCAATCTCTTTCTTATTCTCTACGGTATGGTGATTGTACTCACCTTGCTTCTTCTTATGTGATAATCCCACTCCTGGCCTAGGATTACCCCCTCTAGATATTACATCTATGAAAAATTTCTTTTGGGAGCCATCTCATCTTCCTCTTTGACCACCTTCTTTCCCTTCACTCTTGCTGCAACCGATTTCTTAGGTGCCATTTCTACCTTGAAATCCTTTATAGATCCTCACTTCTTGAATTATGCAATGTGTGAATCGGACTCTAGCTTGATTCAAGACACCCTAGGTGAAATTACGTGTCATTACTCCTCTTTGTCACCTTTCTTTACTCAAACCCTTTACCTCCGGGACACAAGTTCTTTCTGCACACAAATCTCTTCGTCACAAGTCGGTTACGAACCTCTCGCACCGTAATTCGATCACCAACTCTTTACATATAACTCTTTTTCAAATACTCTTAATCACAATGGTAAACATGAATTCACATACCATTCTTATATATATTTTTAAATTTTTGATGCATTCATTGCTCCTTCACCTACCAAATATCCTATCATTAATAGACCAATTCCATCCTTTCCAAATGTTACATCTTCGCGACTCAGCTATAACCTTCTAGTGTACCTTCCTACCCTATGGTCACAAACTTATCCTCAATGCTCTTTCTTGCACCCGAGTATCTCGTTATGGTACCCTATATTGGTAGTTGTTATGGCCTCTGCTTACCTCGCGTTATATTGTCCCTTCATTCATCTCTATCTTTGGTCACTTTCTAGATGCAATCCTTTCAATTGAAGAGCACTCGTAGCAACTTATTCCTTTCACTTTTCAATTCCCACAATCTTGTACCTAGATATTAATAATCACCACACACTAAAGGTATGTGCAATCTTCTACACATAAACATGCTTCATGTAGTAATTAGCTTCATGCATGCAAGTGCACTTATTTCACAACACACCAACTAAATTGAAAAAGCATAGTGACAAAGAAGGAAACACATTAAGGAAATATAGAATTGAAAACCTAATCTAAATGGCAATACTACCTTATTACAAACACCAAGAAGACTTATTTATAGTAGGGCTTTAACCTACTCCCATTGAAGTAATCGGGTAGTTGTGTTCCATCAAGTGCTTCTAACTAGAAAGTGCCTATTTTAAGGATGTAAGTGATAACATACGGCCCTAACCAATGTACCTTAAGTTTTCTGGATGGCACAAGAACTTAGAGTCATAGAGAAGTACCATTTTTCCAATCTCAAACTTCTTATCCCTTATGTGATCGTCATGCCATGCTTTATGCATGGAATTTTCTTGCTTCTAACTCTAATGTGCTATGGCTCATGGATCATCCATCCGAATTATATTTTTAATCCATTCTTCTAAATATTTCTCATCAGCTAGACCTCCAACACATGCAATATGTAAATAAGGTAACATAAATTCCATAGGAAGAATGGCTTCTACTCCAAACATTGATTGTAATGGTATGGCATTGTTCAACCTTTTATAATTTGTTCGATATGCCCAAAGTACTATAAATAATTTATCATCCCAATCCTTTCTTCCAACATCACATATTTTTGTCAATGTGTGGCTCAAAATTTTGTTGAAAGCCTTAGTAGTTCCATTTTCTTGAGGATGATAGGGTGTAGTCTTATGGTGTGTAATCATGAACTCATCCAATAAAATTCTAATTGTCTCATTAAGAAAATGTGTGCCCCTATCACTAGTCAAACTCAAAGGACATCCATACCTTGTAATAATATGTTCCCATAGAAACCAAGCTGTTGTAGCCATTGTACAGTCCTTTGTAGGTGCTACTTCTGCCCACCTTGTCAGATAGTCTGTGTAAGTTATAATGTAGTGTGATCTAGTTCTATGCACACAGCTGGTGAAATAGGACCCACAAAATATATATCCCATTTCTCAAATGGTTCTGCACTAGCAATAGGTCTCATAGGCATTTCATCTCGCTAATCTAGTCTTCCAAGACATTGAAAATGATCACATGCCTTACAAAATTCCTTATAATCTTTATAGAGGGTCTCCCACCATAATCCAACAAGTAGAATCTTCCACACTGTGGCATCTCCTACATAGTGGCCTCCTACAATTCGACCATGAGATTCTTCCATAATGCTTGTGCACTCATGTTCCAATACACAATAACACAATATTTCTTCTTGACCCATTTTGTACAAGTCACCGTAATTAATATATAAGGTGCAATGCGTATAGCAAGCTATTTCCTCTCCAAGGATTTCATTCTTTCTAGTGTCATCCCTATGCGTAAAAATACAAAAATTTCCTCTAGTTTTGATATTGTGAGTTGTAATCTATAGAACTATGCATCCGGCATGGTATCCTCAATTTCTGTGCTTCTTCTCCTGGCCGTATTCTTGATAAATGGTCCGGTCTAGCATTACGTTTTCCTAGTTTTACCACAATTGTGAAATCAAACTCTTGAAATGGGAGCAGCCATTGACATATGTGGCCTTGTAAAATAGGCTTATTTAACAAATAATTTAGTGCCATGTGATCTTTATAAAAATGAATCATGTAGCTAGTAGGTACTCAAGCGAAATTTATGTAACGCATAGATCATTGAAAAGCTTTACGCTCTGTAGTTGTGTAATATTGTTCTGCAGGGAGTAATCTTTCTATTAGAAAAATAGATAGGATGATCTATAATACCTTCTCGAGGTTGATCCAACACTACACCAATGGCCATGCAAGAGGCATCAACATGTATATGAAACAGTTTGTCCCACGAAGGAAAATGTAGAATAGGCGTAATGTGTAAGTTTTTCCATTAATGTCTCAAATGCACGATGCTACTCTGTTCTCCGTAGTATAACATAACTTTCCCTTTTAGTAACTCTTCTAAGGGTGTGGAAAATTTTGCATAGCCTTTGATAATTTTTTTGTAATATCCTGTATGTCCCAAAAATCCATGCACCTCACTTTGACTGATAGGCTCCCTAGGCCTATAATGATTGCAACTTTTGTTAGATCAACCAACAAAACCTCCTTGCATATTATATGTCCTAAAAGTATCCCAAATGGTGTAGAAAATATACAATTCTTGATGTTCAAAGAGATACTCATCTTCCTAAACCATTCAAACATTAAGCTCATGTTTTTATAGTGATCCTTAACTAATCCATAAACCATTCAATCATCTAAATATACCTGTAAGAAGTTGTGAATAAATTCCTTGAACGCTTGAATAACTATGTGCGAAAATACAACAAGTACATTTTTAAGACCTAAGGGCATTATATGATAGGCAAAGCTACACCATTTAGTAGTAAATGTAGTCTTCTCCTGATCCTCTTGGGTAATCCTAACCTGATGATACCCAGATAACCCATCTGTAAATGAATAGATTTTGCGCCCTACAACTCCTAATATTTCCTCAGTAAATGGCATAGGGAATGGATCTTACACATGCAACATTCATATCCATGTAGTCCATGCATATTCTAATCCGTCCATCCTTCTTGATATTGATCACCATTAGACTAACCCATTCTGACTCATCAAGGGGCTTGATAATTCCATACTTCAACATGTTATCAATATCTTCTTTGACCTTTTCACACAAATTGGGGTTCATTCTATAAGGCCTTTTTCTAACTAGGCACGCACCCTCTTTCAGCTTTGTCTTCATCTCCCTAACAATTCATGCATTCCTTTAAGTTCATGGTATCCCTAGGAAATAGATCCTGGTAGTCCCTTAGTAACCCTATGATTCTTGCCACTTAAGAGTCTTACCAATAATCTCCAATTATGGCTTCCTTAGGCTCTCTATCTGTTCCAATATTCACCCACTTTGTCTTCATAGGTTCATGATAGGCGCGCCTGGTCTTATCCACATTGTCCAATACCTCATACCTTCTTGTTGAATGGTTTACATCCAAATTATCTACTTCTTCGTCATCCACTAGGTAGACCATTTTTCCTTTCTCTTTCTCAAGGAAAACACATTGAAGTAATATTGCATCAGCCCTTGGTTTTGTATCAAGATGCACTCCTGAGTCATCTTTCTCTAATAATTCATGGAGGAGTTCATTAGCCTTGCACCCTCTCCCATAGTTAAGTTATTGATAACTTTCAATGTTTCTTCTATAAGAAGTTTTGTAGATAAGAAGTCAAACATCTGGGCCATTCCTGCAATTAAATTCTTCCAATTTCTAGTTTCTCTATGGATTTCTGTATATACATACCAAGCACACGGATAACCTTGTAAAGTGGACTAAAACCGGTGCACCCATAGTGAAGATGGTAAATATTCTTGTCCTTATGTCCAAAGTCTCTCACTCTTATGAACTTGGTGCTAAATAGGTTGATCATCATGATAATTGGAGATTTATGTAGGTACATTGCTCCTAAAGAACCTAGTAGTAAGAGAAACCCCAATTTCATCCCATTCGACTAGATTATCCCTGTGGACCACCCACCAGCATGCTTTTCTCCCACATAGTGTATATGCTAGCATATTTCTTCTCTCTAGTGGGTCTATCCATTTTTCTTCCATGGCGCACATGAATACCATGGGATCCCCTTCTCTTGTGTAACAAGGTACCGAGTTGTTACCTATCCTCCTAACATAACATGGTTTTTTTCCTCGAGGGAATATGCTCTTTATTTTGTGCCCTACTAACTCATAAGTGTTGTGAGCCCAATTATCACAAGAAACACTTGTAGTATCGCTAATATACTATGCATCCTCCCACCGAACTAGTCATTCTTTGGTTGGTTCAATCTTCTCTGGATCTCGGATGATGCGTACATAAATCCTCTTTAGATCTTCTTCACTTAAGGGCTTAACATAGGGCACGAAATTTCCATCTGTCAAATGCATATTGAACATTTTCTTTATTTAAAAAAATTATTTAGCCTTTATTGAACTGAAGATTAGCATTGTTTACATAGCACCAAGGATGCCCTAATAGAGTGGGAAGCTATTTGATTCTTCCAGTGCTAAGACTTCAAACTCTCTAGTGAACTTGGCTCCTTGTATGGTAATGGATTCATCTTTTAAAAATCGTATAGGAGTGGCCTTAGTCCAAATAGCCATGAATAATACATTAGAGGATGGTTTCAATGGGGGTCTCCCCATTTGTACCCATGCATCTAAGGTAAGAACATTGAATTTCACACTTTGTATCAATCAAGATATTACTACATAGCCACCCATCCACAACAACATTTAAAGTGATTTACTTGTCATAATCTAGGCTATTAGGAGGGAGATTTACATGCAAGATCTGTCATTCTGTCTCGATACTTGCACGTGGAGTGTTCTCTTTTAACCAACTCCCCAATAGTGGAATAATTGTCTCATGGTGCAACATTTTGCATACTTCTCTCAAGTCATCTATATCAGTTTGGATCATCTTTGATTATTTCTTCTACTCCTTTAAGTATTGTATCTCACCCTAAAGATTCCTTAGAACTTCCATGGTATCTTGATAAGCCTCCTTCTGATAGGAAGGATTTGGGTACTTGTGTATGAAGAACCTCATCTTTAGTGATGGTAGGTTTCGTTGTAATTCATCCTTGGCACATGCTTCCTCAAGTGTGGGTCGTGATCCTCACTTGTCGACTCTACTTCTAGTTTGATCACTTTTTAGAGGCAATCCTTTCAATTGAAGAGCACTTGTAGCAGCTTATTCCTTTCACCTTTCAATTCCAACAATCTTGTACCTAGATATCAATAACCACCCCACACTAAAAGTATGTGCAATCTTCTGCACATAAACATGGTTCATGTAGTAATTAGCTTCATGCGCGCAAGTGCACTTATTTCACAACACACCAACTAAATTGTAAAAGCATAGTGACAAAGAAGGAAACACATTAAGGAAATATAGAATTGAAAATATAATCTAAATAGCAATACTACCCTATTACAAACACGAAGAAGACTTATTTGTAGTGGGCTTTAACCTACTCCCATTGAAGTAACTCGGTATTGTGTTCCATCAAGTGCTTCTAACTAGAAATTTTCTATTTTAAGGATGTAAGTGATAACATACGCCCCAACCAATGTACCTTAAGTTTTCTGGATAGCACAAGAACTTAGAGTCAAAGAGAAGTACCATTTTTCCAATCTCAAACTTCTTATCCCTTATGTGACTATCATGCCATGCTTTATGCATGGAATTTTCTTGCTTCTAACTCTAACGTGATATGGCTCATGGCCCATCCATCCGAATTATCTTTTAATCAATTATTCTAAATATTTCTCATCAGCCTAAACCTCCAAAGACATGCAATATGCAAATAAGGTAACATAAATTCCATAGGAAGAATGGCTTCTACTCCAAACACCGATCGGAATGGTATGAATTTGTTAAACCTTTTATATTTTGTTTGATTTGTCCAAAGTATTGTAGACACTTTATCATCCCAATCCTTTCTTCCAATATCAAATATTTTTCTCAATATGTGGCTTAAAATTTTGTTGAAAGCGCCGTAGTTCCATTTTCTCTAAGATGATGGGGTGTAGTCTTATGGTGTGCAATCATGAAATCATCCAATAAAATTCTGATTATCTCATTAAGAAAATGTGTGCCCCTATCACTGGTCAAACTCAAAGGACATCCATACCTTGTAATAATATGTTCCCATAGAAACCGAGCTGATGTAGCCATTGTACAGTCCTTTGTAGGTGATACTTCTGCCCACCTTATCAGATAGTATGTGTAAGTTATAATGTAGTGTGATCCAGTTCTACACATAGTTGGTGAAGTAGGACCCATAAAATATATATCCCATTTCTCAAATGGTTCTGCACTAGCAATAGGTCTCATAGGCATTTCATCTCGCTAACCTAGTCTTCCAAGACATTGACAATGATCACATGCCTTACAAAATTCCTTATAATCTTTATAGATGGTCTCCCACCATAATTCAACAAGTAGAATCTTCCACACTATGGCATCACCTGCATAGTGGCCTCCTACAACTCCACCATGATATTCTTCCATAATGCTCGTGCACTCATGTTCCAATACACAATGACACAATATTTCTTCTGGCCCATTTTGTACAAGTCACTAGTAATTAATATATAAGGTGCAACACGTATAGCAAGCTATTTCCTCTCCAAGGATTTCATTCTTTCTAGTGTCATCCCTATGCATAAAAATACAAAAATTTCCTCTAGTTTTGATGGTGTGCATTGTAACCTATATAACTATGCATCTGACATGGTATCTTCAATTTCTTGTGCTTCTTCTCTGGCTGTATTCTTGATAAATGGTTTGGTCTAGAATTACTTTTTCCTTGTTTTACCACAATTGTGAAATCAAACTCTTGAAATGGGAGCAGCCATTGACATATGTGGCCTTGTAAAATAGGCTTATTTACCAAATAATTTAGTGCCATGTGATCTTTATAAAAATGAATCGTGTAGTAGCTAGTAGGCACTTTGAAATTTATGTAATGCATAAATCATTGAAAAAGCTTTGCGCTCTATTGTTTTGTAATCCTGTTGTGCAGGAGTCATATTTCTATCAGAAAAATATATAGGATGATCTACAATACCTTCTCGGGGTTGATCCAACACTACGCCAATGGCCATGCTAGAGGCATCAACATGTATATGAAATGGTGTGTCCCACGAAGGAAAACATAGAATAGGCACATTAGTAAGTTTTTCCTTTAATGTCTTGAATGGACGATGTTGTTGTTCTCCCTAGTAGAACGTAACTTTCCCTTTTAGTAACTCTTCTAAGGGTACGGAAACTTTGGCATAGCCTTTGATAAATTTTCTGTAATATCCTGTATGACAAAAAAATCCAAGCACCTTACTTTGACTAATAGGATCCCCTAGGTCTATAATGATCTGCAACTTTTTTTGGATCAACCAAAAAACCTCCTTGCATATTATGTGTCCTAAAAGTATCCCAAATGGTGTAAAAATATACAATTCTTGATGTTAAAAGAGATACTCAACTTCCTAAACTGTTTAAACATTAAGCGAATGTTTTTTATAGTGATCCTTAACTAATCCATACACCATTCAATCGTCTAAATATACCTATAAGAAGTTGTGAATAAATTCCTTGAACGCTTGAACAACTATGTGTGAAAATATAACAAGTACATTTTTAAGACCTAAGGGAATTACAATATAGGTGAAGCTACCCCATTTAGTAGTAAATGTAGTCTTCTCTTGATCCTCTTGGGTAATCCTAACCCGATGATGCCGAGATAACCCATCTCAGTAAACGAATAGATTTTTCACACTACAACTCCTTCTAGTATTTCCTCGGTAAATGGTGTCGTGGGAATGGATCTCATTACACATGCAAAATTCAGATCTGTAGTCCACTCATATTCTAATCCATCCATCCTTCTTGATATTGATCACCATTAGACTAACCCATTCCAACTCATCAAGGGGCTTAATAATTCCATACTTCAACATGTTATCAATCTCTTCTTTGACTTTTTCTCACAAATTGGGGTTCATTCTGTAAGTCCTCTTTCTAACTAGGTGCACACCCTCTTTTAGCTTTGTCTTCATCTCCCCTAACAATTCATGCATTCCTTTAAGTTTATGGTACCCCCTAGAAATAGGTCCTGGTAGTCCCTTAGTAGCCCTATGATTCTTGCCACTTAAGAGTCTCACCAATAATCTCCAATTATGGCTTCCTTAGGCTCAATATATGTTCCAATATTCACCCACTTTGTCTTCATAGGTTCATGATAGGCACACGTGGTCTTATCCGCATTGTCCAATACCTCACACCTTTTTTTAAAATGGTTTACTTCCAAATTATCTACTTCTTTGTCATCCACTAGGTAGACCATTTTTCCTTTCTCTTTCTCAAGGAAAGCACATTGAAGTAATGTTGCATTGGCCCTGGTTCTTTATCAAGATGCACTCCTGAGTCCTCTTTATCTAATAATTCATGGAGGAGTTCTTCAACCTTGGCACTATCCCCCATAGTTAAGTGCTTGATAACTTTCAATGCTTCTTCTACCAGAGGTTTTGTAGAGAAGAATTCAAATGTTTGGGCCATTCCTGTAATTAAATTCTTCCAATTTCTAGTTTCTCTATGGATTTCTACATATACATACCAAGCACGCGCATAACCTTGTAAAGTGGAATAAAACCAGTGCACCCATAGTGAAGGTGGTAAATCTTCTTGCCCTTATGTCCAAATTCTCCCACTCTTATGAACATGGTGCTAAATAGGTTGATAATAGTGATAATTAGAGATTTATGTAGGTAAATTGATCCTAAAGAACCTAGTAGTAAGAGTAACTGCAATTTCATCCCATTTGACTAGATTATCCCTATGGACCACCCATCAGCATGCTTCTGTCCCATGTAGTGTATATGCTATCATATTTCTCCTCTCCATTGGGTCTATCCATTTTTATTCCATAACACACATGAATATGGTGGGATCCCCTTCTCTGTGTAACAAGGTACCGAGTTATTACCTATCCTCTTGACATAACGTGGTTTTATACCTTGAGGGAATATGCTCTTTACTTCATGCCCTACTAACTCATAAGTGATGTGAGCCCAATTATCACAAGCAACACTTGTAGTATCGCTAATAGACTGTGCATCCTCCCACTGAATTAGTCATTCTTTAGTTGGTTTAATCTTCTCTGGATCTCGGATGGTGCGTACATAAATCCTATTCAGATCTTCTTCACTTAAGGGCTCAACATAGGGCACAAAATTTTCATCTGTCAAAGGGATAATGAACCTTTCCTCTTTATTTAAAAAAATGATTTAGCCTTTATTGAACCAAATATTAACATTATTTACATAGCACCAAGGATGCCCTGATAGAGTGGGAAGCTATTTAATTCTTCCAGTGCTAACACTTCAAACTCTCTAGTGAACTTGGCTCCTTGTATAGTAATGGATGCATCTTTTAAAACTCCTACGGGAGTGGCCTTAGTCCTAATAGCCATGAATAATACATTAGAGGATGGCTTCAATGGGGGTCTCCCCATTTTTACCCATGCATCTAAGGTAAGAACATTGAATTTCACACTGTATCAATCAAGTATATTACTACACAACCACCCATCCACAACAACATTCAAAGTGATTTACTTTTTATAATCCAGGCTATTAGGAGGGAGATTTACATGTAGGATCTGTCATTCTGTCTCGGTAATTACACGTGGAGTGTTCCCTTTTAACCAACTCCCCAATAGTGGAATAATGTTCTCCTGGCACAACATTTTGCATACTTCTCTCAAGTCATCTATATCAGTTTGGATCATCTTTGATGCTTTCTTCTACTCCTTTAAGTATTGTATCTCACCCTGAATATTCCTTAGAACTTCCATGGTATCTTGATAAACCTCCTTCTTATAGGCAAGATTTGGGTACTGTGTATGAAGAACCTCATCTTTAGTGATGGTAGGTTTTTGTTGTAATGCCTCCTTAGCACATGCTTCCTCAGTGCTGGGTCGTGATCCTCACTTGTAGTGCCTTGGAATCTTCTATGTTGGGCATCCATTAATTGTCCACAACACGCCGTATCATAACCATCCTAAGCACCTTTGTTTTCTTATTTATGGTGCTTACTCGGATGCTCATATAAGTCCAAGAACTCTTCATCGCTATGGTTCTTTCCACGAAAGAACATGCAATATTATGAGGAAAATCATGCTTATAGTGGTAAGAAGATCCACATGTATAACATATTCCATGAGGGAACTCACTTTTTCCACCACCAAGGCCTTATCCTTTGAATCCATTGTGGTATTCTCGACCTCTGCCATGACTACCTTCAAAACACCGGTCATTCTAATCATAGTGCTCCTAATTTTGCTCTCGTCCGATGCTCGTTCTTTCCCTTAGAGTTATCTCAAAATCTTGTCTCATCGTACACCAATATCTATAACATCATGGATCTTTCTAATCAGCCGAGAGTCCTTTGTGTCATAAGTTGTGGATCTACATATTTTACAGTAGCTTGAAATGTTCTTCATTATCACACGTTGTAATAATGGGAAGTGGATAACATCATGGTTTAAGTGGCATATCTCACAATCCATCAATAATGAGTGTATTGTTCTGTGAGGAAAACTATCCTTTGTGTGACCCTCTACTTCACAATCTGTACACCAAATTCCTGAGCGTGTTTCATGGGATGAATTCACCGATAATTTCTCTAGTTGTTTTTCCATAGCGTAATAATCTGTGCCTTTAAGAATGGGCTAACACCAAAGGTGTCAATACTCCCCACTACCTCAATATGTAGGGCTGATTCTAATGCCTCACATGGATCAATATATGTTTTATGTGAAAATGCCCTCCTAAATGGTGTAATCAATCCCCCAAAAACCATTGTGCATGCTTTGAATTGTGTGAATATCATAGGAAAGTTTAGATAGAAGCATTTTACAAAAGGCATCATACTCACGCACACTCTTAGTAGTGCCTTTCTTAATATCCTTGAGTGCACTTATACTCTTCTAATCAAATTTAGGGATATAAAACTCTTTTAAGATTGCATCCTTCAATGTTTCATAATCCATGCAATTCTGATCAGGGTCAAACTTTCTATACCAGCTGTGTGTGCACCCTTATAACGTAGTAGTAAATTGGATTGACTTACACTTAGAAGCTATGATCCCTTTTACACGCCATAATATTTCACACATATGCACATGTTCAGTAGCATCTTCTATGCCCCTATACTCTAGAAGATGAAGAGACATTTCCATGTAAATATTATGGGGTTGGTGTGCACCTTGCCCACCTGATCCAAAATCTTCATGTTTCCCCTTCCTTCGTAACTTCCATCCACCTGAACCAAAACTTCCCATGCCTCATAATCCTATACTAATAACTTGAATAGGTCATGTAGATGTACTCTCATGTGCTTTGATAATAGTACTATACTGAACCCCTATGGTCTGTGAAGTAGTTCCACTTCTAGAAGTGAATCCAACATTTGATGCATTCATATTCGTGTGGAGGATGCACGTAAAAACAAACCTATAAATAAATATGAAGTCATCTTCCCTGCCATTGATGTGCTTGCTCTCTTACTTCCCACACTTGCTTGCTGATTACTTATCATACTAGATATTGGAAAACCAAGCACACAAAGGCTAGGTTACCGTGTGGATTGAGGTGCATGCCCATGGCCTAGGTAGTCTTTGTTGGTGCACTTCATTGTGAGGCCAAGGGGGATCCCTGTCATGCTTTCCAAGATGGGGGAGTTCTGATGCTCTGGCTCTACGTATTCTACGTGAGCCTAAAATCCTTCATGAGCCATCTCTCTCCTCAAATCCATACATTCTCGTAATGGTACACTACTTCTCTATCTCCCTCTCGCATGCCTCATTATACTTAAGTTGCATTTCCTCTCTTTTCCTTTTTGTTGTTAGGTCTACCATCTTTCACCAATCCCTCTCTTTCCCTATGCATGATGGGGTTTAGTTAGCCATTGGTTTACTCTCCAAATTCAAGGCTACCATCAAGATCTTGATTTCAAGAGGAATGCCTTGTAGGTAAGCTCTCCTTGGATGTCGTAAAAACTGGAATTCAGCTACTTCTAGACATGAATAAGTGGAAATTGAGTATTCAAAGATATAACTGCTCAAGTCACCATGAAACCATGTATTAATATCTTGAGTCCAAATTATATCAGCATCATGAAGGGCCTAAAATTCTTCATGTGTTCGGATAAGTGTGTGATACTTCCAATTCCTCTTAGATGCATAAGCAATAAACTACTTGTACAATTCTACTAGAAAGATAGTGAAAAATATCTCATATAAACTGTCATATTGATTACGTTCCACCCAAGTGTGTGTGTTAAACTTAGATCCAGTGTTGAACCGCAGTGTGTATTCTTCCTTTAGATCATGTATCCACTCTTCAATACTTGCTAGAGTTAACTGGTACGTCTTTATCGCGAACCATCTTGAAAATAACTGAAAAAGAGGTCCCGACAATAGAAAAAATGATGCAACCTAGAATTCAATGATATAAACCCAATAAAACCTTAGACGTGTTGGAACATCACTCATCCTAAACTAAGCGTTCACTCAAACTGTGCAAAGGTACTAGGTCCCTCTTTAGGGTTGTTACAACAGGATGTTAGCATGATGGAGACTTAACATATATAGTTCTATTACTATCTCATCATTTTACAGAGCATACAAGATCTATATCTAAGGAAAAGTATAATTAAGTACTAACCATGATGAGATTAAAAATATACTATATTCGATACACATAAAACTAACACTTAGATTTAGCCAATGTCCTTCATTATATTCAATGCAATAAGTTTACGAAGCTTCGTTACAATATCATCGTAGTATGCACGTAGTAGATTTAACACCATATCTCTCAGTATATATTGATCCCCCTTTATTACACGCTTTACTACATATATAAGGGTGGGGACTTGTCCTTCACTTGCTTATCCATTCCAAAAATAGGTCACATGTTATTACTAGCCACGTGCCATTATAAAAATAGCCACACATGTAAGTGTGCTAACAATAGACTACTACTAGCTAACTGATAGTAGCGGATCTATTTCTTGCCCGTGTCCATGTAAAGTGTTTCGTATCCAATCCTCAAAAAATAGCCAATGTGGGCATGTATGTCTCTACCTCATTTTTGTGCTCTACATGCCATCTCTAAAAATAAACCTTTATTAGCGAAAACGGCTAAGTCCCAAAAGCTGAAATTTTGTTCCGCAAGTGTGTTCTCCTATTCATTTTGTTCCGCACGTCTAAAGGATCCCCTATGGTTAGGGAGATAACAATTGAGATGAGGTAGTTTCCTTTTTAGATGGAGAGGAAAGTGAAGATGGCTCTCCCACTTTGGTAGGAGAGTTAATATTGTAGGTTGTTCATTACATTGTGAGGTAAGTGATTAAACAACATTGGTGGAAGTTTTAGAATCCTCAATGGGTGAAGGGGGATGAAGGGGACTCCTCTGTGGGTGAAGGAGTAGAGGGAAGTAGGCTCCTCCGTGGGTAGAGGAGATCGTGCTAGAATATCCTTGATAGAGGGGATAGGATGAAATTACGGAAGGGATGATACAGTCAAACAAAACATGGACCTCATGGACATTACTATCATTAATTGAAGGTTTTCTAGTTTGGTTTGATGAAGGGGTATAGTTAGGGAAAGATTTCTTGAAGATATGAAAATTTTGATTGGTGGGTACATTCAGTTGTTTAGGATGAGATCTCCATTATCTAACATTTCTTGGACAATGTTCACGTGATGATAGTTACAATAGTCATGTTCCTTGTACCATCCAAGTGTAGGAAGAGTGTGGTCAAAGTTAATATGTGGTTTTATGCGTGGAAGAGTAATGGCTCCCGCCTTAAGAAGTTTTTCTAATAATGAAGAATAAGGCTCCCGATTGAAGTGTATTTTCGCTTTCTCACATCTAAACCGAAAAGTTTAAATGGGAGAAAGGTTGAGGTAGGTTTTAATTGATTAGAGGGGGTGAAATGGGCCATCCATTAAAAATACCATGTTGGTAAATCCTTTGGCTTTTGAATATTTTTTTAGGGTTTTGAAGAGGAAGAAGCATCATTTGGTTTAAATGTGGTGTCTTTGTTACACAATTGAATTTCTTCTCTTAATTGGCACGCAATTTCCAATTTTCATGTCATGCTAAATGCTTCATTAAAGGCACGAATGTTTGTACTTGTAGATTTGATGAGATGTACCGCACAAGCTTTAGTGAACAACTCTATAATCACAAACTTGAGGCAACTAGAATGTTAGGCTGGTTGATGAGGCTCGCCACGAGTGAAAAAAGCAATGATAGAATTGTCATCATATTTTCGAGTTGAGTACAAGTCGGTCATAGTGACCTTCTTTACGATATTGATTGAAAAATGGTCCATGAAGGCTTGATCCACTTGATTAAATGAGTAAATGGAATGTAGAGGTAAACCGCTATACCAATCTAATGCGAGTACCGTTAAAGACATGAGGAATGTTCATAGGAGTAAAGCATTGTCGTGGTGATTAGATATTACCCATGTTTATAAGAACACAAGTGTTTATGCAGGTCTTCTTTCTTGTTGAACCGCTTAAATTTGGGTATTTCCCAATGCGTAGGGTACAAAATAATGAGAATAGAGTGATGGATGGGCTCATTACATATTTCATCATAGGTTAAGGAGTTATGAGAGCCATAAGCTGATGTTTCTAATGTTTGCATCTTTTCCATCATCATTTTAATAAGTTCCTTAGTGGGTTGTGATGATTGAGCACCCCCTATAGTATAAGGAGGTTGATGATGAATATATGATTTGGAAGATATTCCGTATATGTTGGTACAAAGTATGAGAACCTGCATGGGGGATAGACGAAGATGAAAAATATCTCAAATAGGTGATAAATTAGACTAGGAATTGTTAGTGATATGTGCAAGGAGGAGGGGTAGATGTAGCAATCCTTGTAGTGATTGGAGGTAAATCTTTGTGGGATAGAGTGGATGATGTTTTGGAATGGGGTATGGGCTTCGACACCATGGGTGGTGTTGGTGCCATTTTTGAGCCTGTAAGCTTTTTTCCTAATTTTCCTTCATTTTGCATGCTCTAAAGCATTTTTCTTGAAACTAGTGGCCTACAACTTTTCCCTCTAGATTGAATGCCTTGAAAATCTCATAAACTTGTTGTTTTGTCCTAATTTGAATGAAATTAGCATGTGTGCCCTGTTTTGTGCCCTATTTTTTAAAAAATCCATGGGCCTCTGCTATTTTTCCATTTTTCCCGATCGTGGATGCTTGAAAATGATTGATTTATGCATGTTTTCCTTTGAAAATCTATCCCCATGGTCGTAAATTACTTTGAATCACTTTCCATTTGTCTTTTTATCAAAAAATCCTTCACCCACAAAGAAAAAATCAATTTTGGGCATCTCTGGCATTTTCTCGTGTTTTTGTTGGTCATACGAGATGTCATTTTCTGTCAAATTCATCTTCAAAGATTCTAGGCGTCGGTGGAAACTTTTACATCTTTTGATGGTCATACAGGCATTATTTTCCCATCAAATTTTAGCTCAAAAAAACTTCTCCTACGTGGCCGTTTACGATTAGACAAGGTTAGGTGGGTCTACTAAAAAAAATTAACATTTTTTACGTTTTGGAAAAATTTACAAGTTGCCCCCGCAGCTCCATAGGCCCCAGAGGAGGTACACATGTCACAAGCAGAGTGAAGGAAAATAGGTGGGTCTGTTTATGCCTTAAAGCATTTTAGAAAAAGAGTTAAAGTACAAAGAAAATGCGTAGGGCTCGTAATGAATCGAATGGAACACATGGTAGCTTTAGAGCATAGGTCCATAATGAAATAGAATGGAACACGTGGCAGCTTCAGAGCGTAGGCCCTCAGTGAATCAGAGGTGGACATGTGTCATGTTTTCATCAAAAGTGGGATGGAAGGTTGGCAGAGGACTTATTTTTTTCTTTTTTGCGATGGGGGAAAAGTTATGAAAAAGGTCATGGGTCTATTAGGCCACTCAGGAGAGGACATGTGGTAGGAGCAGGGTCAGAGGTGGAACTTTGGGCCTTGGGGGAAACTTGAGAATTTTTCCCATTTTGGCAAAGTGAGTTAGAGTGGTAATTTGAAGTGTGGCTCCGCAACGAGTCAAAGGGAGACACATGGCAGGGATAGAATCGGAGGTGCGGGAGTGTAGAGGAAATGTTGAAAAATTTCCTTTGGTGAAAAGGAATTAAAGTATGAAATCAGAGTGCTTCCCCTTAGCCAATCATATGAGGACACGTGTCTTGTAGGAGGCAGAGCGGCGGAGGAAAATTGAAATTTTTTCCTTTTTTTGAAAAGAAGAAAAATGTGTAAAACTGAACCATGACCCCAGATCCAATCATATTGTGCCACGTGTCGGTTTCAAATCTCAAGGAGGAACAGTGAAGGAAATTGTGAAAATTTTCTTTTTTTTCCAAAAAGGTGGAAATGTGAAGAATCGAGCCGTGATTCCAATGGGGCCCACCTTGGGACACGTGTCAAGCTCGGAGGGGCAGAGAAAAATGTCAATTTTTACATTTTTCCAAAAATGTTAAAATATCAAAAAGTGATCCCAAGCCCATTTCTAATCACATTATGACACGTGGAGGGCTCAGATTGAAGGGAGAAAGGCAAATCAATGGTAATCTGCTCATTTTTCAATTTGGCCGGCAGCTTTGCTCCGTGAAGTGTGGAAATGCTTTTTTACATCAATTTTAATTGAATTTTTGGTGAATTCATGTTTTTTTCCCTTCAAGGATCAATGGAATCAATTTGAAAATTCAATTTGTAGATCTCAGGTACTTTTGAAATGAAATTTTGTTCAGGATCAAGCAAAACGTGAAATATCAGATCCAAAAGTTGTAGAGTCAAATTTTGGAGGGATAAGGGTGAAATAATGAAAGGAAGGGGGTCTACATGCTTTGAAGATGAAAAACATGCCTCCGTAATGGATAATGATGTGAATTTTTCAATGTTTCACCTTTTTTGAGGCACCTGGTAACTTTTTAAACATTTTTCTGTTAGATGTCCCTTTCTGTAAGTCATGAGTTAATTTGTAACAAACTAAGATGCCATAGGATATTATTTTCTTGGGAAAGAAGGATCAAATGGAAAGAAGGATCAAATGTAATGTAAGAAGGATTCATTTTTTTGACAGAGATTTCTTGTAAGCCTTTGGGGTACCTTAGGCATGATTTGATCAAATATTTTGATGTTTAATTGAGTCCTTTAACTCAAGCTTTTGTGTTGAGGTCTCAAAGATTATGTGAAGAGTGCAAACTTGGGCCTCCATTTGTGCATCTCTTCTGGTTGAAAGAACATCCTAACTATTTTGAAGCATTTTATCTGATAGTTATTCAAATTTTGTAGAGGTTGTCAAAGATCTGCATAATCAAGTTTTTCTTGTCAATATCCCACCAAAAATCATTATAAATAACTAATCCTACCCCACACTAGCCCTATTTTGACCTGTATACCCACAAAAGATCAAAATCCATTTGCTAAACTATTCGAGAATAGACCAGATTCAAAATGTCTTCGAGAATCCTTTCCTTACATTGAAAGTATCTCCATAATCTAGAAGTGACAACTTGTGAAAGTCAGATTTGGAGTGTTGATCATACTTTCCCAAGACCCCTTCATACTATTTACACAAATTGAGGGATATCTTCATCTTCTTCACCTTTTGAGGGTTACAAAATAGGTCCTCTTACCTTGGTTGAAAGGCACAATCTAAAACAGCTTAGGACAATATCAAGTCCTATTTGAGTGCTATCCATATCTCCATAAATCTTAGTGCTAGTTAGATCACATCTCTAGCTACAAAACACGATACATCATGATCTATCCGTCTTCAAGCTTCATGACATATCTCTCGATGCTTCTCGGAATGAAAAGGAGAACAAATTTGGGTACCAACATCGGTGGTGCCATTGCCGAGGAGTTGTTCATACATATTTGAAATATTTGAATGCATATCAAAACCTGGTAACATCTCTTATAAATGTTATATGCAAGTACATTGTTGAAGCATCATTTTATAATCATATTTATAAGGATTAAGTGAAGATATAATTTCTTCCTACAATTTTATCGAGTTTCTAACAAAGAGTTGCACTTCATTTGCATTTGTGGTTGATAGATTCAAGAAAAGGAAGGTCTGATCTATAAAATTTTGCAATATTTTCAAGTCTTGATAGTTATTTGACAAAGTATTTTAGTGCATTTGCATAACTAGGGTGAAAGTCCTTAGTGGCAACTCCATGCTGATTTGATCTTGATAAATACTAGTGTTTAAGATTTATGTCATTTATTTTTGTGTTGCTAATATTTGCAAACCTGGAAGGAAGAATATCTCTCTTCAAGAGGGACCTAAGTAGAAAGTTATTTCAAGAATTGGGAAAAATAGTCTTAGAGGAAAGAAAAGTTTGGAAGATTGTTGAAGGTCAGACATCAAGAAAATGTATATCCATTGGTGAGAGAGATAAACCTTTAGTAGAGGATTATCACTCTTCTTCTAGTGATTGTGATTCAAACAATCCTCTAATAAACTTGTTTACTTCAACTAGGGAAGGTCCTTCTACTATATCTCGTGAATTTATTTTTAAACTACACCTGTGTGTTTCAATTCTAGTAAAACTTTCCAAGAAAATCAGCACCTAGAGAATACCAATCTTTGAACCACATTCTTGAGCCCCAAAGACCTCACACTCCTCATCATCTTGTGTCACCCCCAAGATCACCACCTCAAAATCATATGGCTCAGCCTCCCCCTAGACCTCCATTTGTTGTTAACACCTTTGGTCCTATAAAATTTAGAGGAATGGATGGTTACCCAAATGTTGTCCCACAAGATGTGAGGAATAGGTTTCCAAAGTTCCAAGGTAACAATGTAATAACTGGTGATCAACACCTAAAACTTTTTGTTAACATGATGGAGGAATTTGAGATTGAGCATGAAGATGTGTATATTAAATTGTTCATTCATACAATAGAAGAGGATGCAAGGGATTGGTACAAGGCTCTGCCTGATAATTTAATTGATTCATGGACTGAAATATAGAATGCATTCATATTGCAATATGGTGACAAGATTGATCCTAGATTTCTCTTGTCTGAATTTGAGAATATCAAGAAGAACCCCAATGAATCAGTTCATGACTTCAACACAAGGTTTAACAAAACTTTGAGAAGGCTTCCTATTAATCTAAGGTCTTGTAATCAATCATGCTTGATCAAATATGTAGATGCATTTGATAAGAAGGTAGCCTATTACCTAAGAGACAAGAACCCTACCAATTTGAGGCAGGCCTTCACCATTGCAGACCGCAGATGGAAACAATATTAAGGTCATTGGGAAACCTCTCAATAGAGATGGTGTAAATTTGATAAACCCTGAAAATCCTCACGCAAGCAAGAGTGTAGACTTAGAGGAAGTGGTGAAAAATTTGGTATGGGCTGTTAAAGAAATCTCATAAAAGTTGGCAAGAGTTGAGAAAGGAATTGGGAAAACTTCACAACTTTAAGAAAAAGCAAAAACCATGAAAGATGCAAAAATCATCCTAGAGGTGATCAAAGGGTAGATGATAGAGGGAAAGGACCCATGGGGTCTGCAAATAGACATCCTCAAGCACATGAAGGAAGAGTGTTACTTGGTCCCCTAACTGTTAGGGTTGTTATTGTTGAGGAAGTTACTGATATTGATTGGTGTGATAGGTGTTTTCTGCCCCATCCTCCATGTGAAGTGGACCAACAAGATGGTGAAGATAATAATGATGATGGTACTGATGATGATATTTTCATGGTGGGATGTTCTTCAAGCTCACAAGAAGGAGCAACATCAACTAAGGTAATAAGTGCAAGGACATCTGCAACCTTTTGGGATTGCATAAAATAGGTACAAGTCTTTCTTCTCCCTCATACTCTTGAAGTTGATGTAGTGCATACTTTTGAGATTCCTAACAATGAATTTGAATACTTAAGAGCTTTGATGATTAAGAAATATGATGGTGGTATCCCTTTGGAGGAAGATAGAAAATTATTAATGAATGTTGTTGTGGCTCAAGAGAAAGAGTATAACACTAGAAGAAAGGTTATTAATGGAGTTGGGCCTCAAGACAAACCTAAAACACCCTTACTTACATGTATTCCCAAAGAAGATCCTAGAAGAGAAACACCTACTAAAGGCTCTGTTGTCCCAAGAAAAAATTACAGTCCTCCTCATGCCCAATCTGCCAAGGATCCCATGCCATCTAATGAATCTGTGTGTCTCCATTCCAATGCTTCCTTGCTAAAGAGTGTTCCATATGACATTTCCCAGTTATTGAGCCAAATCAAATTGAGTGTTCCAATAATTGAATTGCTTAGGATTCCTAAGCACAAGAAGATGGCGTTTGAGTACTTGAGATTGAAAGAGAAGAAGGGTACCCCAAGTAGAAATGTAAACATTGTTGAAACTCCTCCTCAAATAATTACTGGACTCAAACACCACCAAAGTAGTAGAGGATATTTGAGAAACACCCGTGGTATACTTGGGGACATCCTTGGTTGATTCCCAATTGAATGTTGATCCATTCTTTACAACTTTGATCATAAAGGATAGACTACTTCACAATTGTATGTTTGATTTCGGTGCATCATGTAATGTCATGCCTCTAGAAGTCATGAATGAGTTGGATATCAAAGTGAAAACATCCTATGTAAAGTTTACTACCATGGACTCAAGATAAGTGCCGGTAGTTGGTTGTGTGAAGGGTCCAGTGGTGCAGCTTGCATCTTATCTTGGGAGGAATTTAAAATTAGATGTTGTGATAGTTGATTGCCTGCTAAATGGGGTATGCTTTTGTCAAGAAAGTGGCCTGCAAGTTTTGGAGGGAGTGTCTAGATGGACATGTCTTTTGCCACTATTACCATTGAGGGAAGCCTTTTCAAGCTCTATGGAGAAAAGAAGATGTTACATCTAATTGAGGATCCAAACAATGATTCCTATGAGGTGTTGTTTGCTGATGTTGATGTGGATAATTTTATTGGTTTTTCTGATTGTAAGGAGCACAAGATGGATCAATCAAAGTGCCTTAAATAGGTACATTCTCCTTGGACCTTGCTATTTGATGGATCTTTCTCCAAATTTGGAAATGGTACTAGTATAATTTTGATTTCTCCTAGCTTGGAAGGGTTTGTTTTTTCCTTCAAGCTTAATTTTGAATGTACTAATAACATTGTTGAGTATGAAGCCTTGTTGTTGGGTTTGAGAATTGCATGGAAGTATGGTGTCAGGGACATCATTGCAAAAGGAGATTCAGAGCTAGTTGTCAAACAAATAAGAAAACGATATGCTACAAAAAATCAGCAGATGAAACAATACAAACATGTAGTTTGGGATCTAATTGAGATGTTTGATTCCTTAAATATTGTGCATCATGATAGAAGTTTTAATGCTGCTCCTGACAAGTTGGAAGAGTTGGGGTCAAGATTTGGAAATTGCACCGTTTCACCTTATCAGAGTCCAATATTGAAGTGTTAACTACACTAGTTGTCCCTAACAACATCAAGCATTGGCAAGTGTTTAATGATGATGCTTAAGTGCAAAGGTTATTACAAAATCAAGGTGAGTTTGTAGATCAAAATATTGATTGGGAAAAAATGGTGTGTGTGATTGAAGGAAGAGAGAATTTGTTTGGAAAATATATCATCCAATTGAAAACTAACAACATTCCTAGAGGTCTTGTTGCACTCGAGTCAAATTTTAACAATGTTGATTACATCATCAATAGAAACATGTCTGCCTCAAGGGATGTGGAAGAGCATAACTTGGGCACTAATGATAAACCAAGAAAATTTTGGTTGGGCAACAATCTAAACAAAGAAGAAAAATAGTCCTATGTTTAACTATTGAAGAAATATCAGGACTGTCTTGCTTGGTCTTATTCAGAGCTGAAAGCATACAGAGAAGACTTGTTTCAACATGAGATTCCTATTAAAACAAATGCCAAACCATTCGTAGAAAAATTAGAGGCCAATAAATCCAATCCTCTCAATGAAAATGCAAGATGAATTGAAGAAATTGAAGGGAGGGATCATTTAGCCCATAAGTTATTCATCTTGGGTTGTAGAACCTTGTGTTAGTCGAAAGAAAAATGGAGATATCGGACTTTGTGTAGAATTCATAAATCTTAATAGACCTTCATTGAAGGATAATTATCCTTTGCCAAACATGGAAAACATGATACAGTTAGTGACTAGATCTGAATTGTTATCCACCTTGGATGCTTTCTCTAGCTACAACCAAGTTGTTTTCAAGGAGTCAAAAAGATTTAAAACTGCCTTTACCACTCCTTGGGGAACATATGTTTATGTAAGAATTCATTTTGGTCTCATGAATGCTAGAGCTAGCTTCCAAAGAGCAATGGATGTTGCTTTTGCTAGTTACATAAATGAATTCATTGCAGTTTATCAGGATGATGTGACTGTGTTTTCAAGGAGCAGAAAAGATCACTTGCAGCACTTGGAAAGAATGTTGATCAGATGTAGAGAATTTGGAATCTCTTTGAATCCAAAGAAGTGCCATTTTGGGGTACAAAAGGCCAAGCTTCTTGGTCATATTGTTTCAAAGGTTGGTGTCATGATTGACCCTGAGAGGGTAGAAGCAATCAGCAAGGTTCCAATTCCAAGAACAAAGAAGGGCATCCAATCCTTCTTTGGGAAGATCAATTTCATTAGAAGGTTTGTGTCTAATTTTTCTGAATTGACTCTTCCTATTACATACATGTTAAAGAAAGACCAAGTCATCAAATGGGAGGATGTTGCTATTCAGTCTTTTGAATGAATCAAAGAAGCATTTAAACATGCACTTATCTTGACAACTCTAAATTACAAGAAACCTTTCAAAATATTCTCTTTTGCTTCTGAAAATACAATTGCATCTATTTTTCTGAAAAAGGATGAAGATGGGGCTGAGAGGCCTATTGCCTTCTTTAGAAAGGCTTTACAAGTTGTTGAGTTAAAGTACACAATCATGGAAAAACAAGCAATTTCCTTGGTTAAAGCAACAAATGATTTCAGGCCTTATATCTTAAGTTCAAAATTTGTTGCTTATGTTCCCCACATCATGGTAAAAGACATATTATCGTAGATGGAGATCTCAAGTAAAAGATGTAGATGGGTCAAAAAACTGGAGGAGTATGAAATGGACATCCAAACCACAAGGTTGATAAGAGGTTTGGGTCTTGCTAAGCCATGGCTAAGACCAACCTGTAGACTATGGAAGTGAATGAAGTAGAGGAAGAAAGGGTAGATTTTTTTGAGAAGTTGGTAAGTTCTGAGTGGTACAAGGATGTAATATTTTATCTTAGACACTTATGCTACCCTGATCATTTAAATAAAAATCAGAAAAAGAGCCCTCAAGTTGGCTTCTCAAAATTACATCATCACTGACTTTGGGCTGGCTTGGAAGAACCCTGAAGGTGTCCTCTTGAAATGTGTAACTAAAGGTGAAGCTCCCATAATAGTTACTAATTTCCATGGGGGAGTTTGTGGAGGACACTTTGCTGGAAGGGTTACAACACAAAAAGTTTTGAGAGCTAGTTATTGGTGGCCTACTCTTTTCAAACATGCAACCTTGTAGGTTAGAAAGTGTGAAAGCTACCAACGTTTCTTTAGAAGAATGAAAGATTTAGGCTCCCTTCCTTTGCAGCCTTTATCAATTGAATATCCTTTCAAACAATGGGGAATGGACTTCATTGGTGATATTTTAGACCCTTCTAGTGCTAGACATAAGTGGATTCTTGTAGCCACAGATTACTTCACCAAGTGGGTAGAGGCAATCCCCACCAAGAAAGAAACACACGAAGTTGTTATGGACTTCTTGTTGAATCATATCATATTTAGATTTGGTGTGCCAATAAAAATTGTTGTTGGTAATGCCATGTGCTTCGATCTAAACCCTTGATGGTAATGTGCAAGGAGTATGGAACCAGTCTGACTTATGCTTCAAACTATAACCCTCAAGGAAATGGACAAGATGAGTCTAGAAATAATAACTTATTGAAGATCATTAGAAGAACCTTGGAGTTGACCAAGAGAAAATGGGGTGAACAACTGAAATTTGGAGTTTTGGGCTGATAGAATTATTACCAAAAGAGATACTTGGTAAGAGCCCATTTTAGTTGGTGTATGGAACTCAAGCTCTACTATCCTTACATCTACAATTATCTTCATTTCATTTTGTTCAAAAACTTGAAGATCAAGAGGTTAGTCCATATTAAACAAGGATTAATCAGATTGTTGAGCTGAATGAAGAAAGAAGAGCCTCCCACTAAAGGCATGTCGATTTAGGGAGAAGTTGTAGAGGTTTTTTAATAAGAAGGTCACTCCTAGGGCCTTCAATGTTGGAGATATATTTTTGTTATGGGGTAGAAGAAATGAAGATAAGGGAAAACATGGTAAATTTGATGCATTGTGGATAGGCCCTTACTCCATTAATATCGAATTGGTGAAAATACCTTTTTTCTCAAAGACTTAGATGGGGAATTTCTTGAACTGCCTGTTAATGGTAGGCATCTGAAACATTTCTTGGATTAATCCCCAAATTTGAGGTATGCACCACTTGTATAGTGTATAGTCATCATTTTTTTGCTTTGTTTTTGTTGTTTTTGTCGGTTTGTGGTTTGCCCTATTCTTCGCAGCCATTTTTTGTCAATTGGGTCTAGTTTTTATACCCTACTTTCATGAATCTATTTTCCCAATGGATTTTTTTGGCACTTGGTCTACTTTTGTTCTTGTGGCATGCACTGGGAGTGCCCATCCCTGATTTAGAACTGATGTTGGTGCCATTTTTGAGCCTGTAAGATTTTGCCCTAATTTTCCTTCATTATGTGTGCTCTAAAGCATTTTTCTCTCAAAACTGGTGGCTTGCAACTTTTCCCTCCAGATTGAATGCCTTGAAAAGCTCATAAACTTGTTGTTTTGTCCCAATTTGAATGAAATCAGCATGTGTGCCCTGTTTTGTGCCCTATTTTTTCAAAAATCCATGGGCCTCTATTGTTTTTCCATTTTTCCCAATCGTGGATGCTTGAAAATGATCGATTTATGCTTTTTTTCCTTTGAAAATATATCCCCATACCTATAAATATCTTGTAATCACTTTTCATTTGTTTCTTGATCAAAAATCCTTCACCCATGAAGAAAAAATCAATTTTGGGCATCCCTGGCATTTTCTATGTTTTTGACGGTCAGACGGGCATCATTTGCCCGTCAAATTCATCTTCAACATTCTAGGGCATTGCTGGAAACTTTTGCATCTTTTGACGGTCATACGGGTGTCCTTTTCTTGTCAAATTTTAGCTCAAAATCTTCTCCTACGTGGCCATTTGTGATTAGACAAGGTTCGGTGGGTCTGCTCGAAAAACTTAATGTTTTTGTGTTTTGGAAAAATTTACAAGTTGCCCCTACAGCTCCGTAGGCCCTAGAGGAGGTACACGTGTCACAAGCAGAGTGAAGGTGGATAGGTGGGTCTTTTTGTGCCTTAAAGCATTTTGGAAAAAGAGTTAAAGTACAAAGAAAATGCGTAGTGCCCACGACGAATCAGAATGGAACACATGGTGGATTAAGAGTGCAGGCCCACAACGAAATAGAATGGAACACGTGGCAGCTTCAGAGCATAGGCCCTTAGTGAATCAGAGGTGGACATGTGTCATGTTTTCATCAAAAGTGGGTGGAAGGCTGGTATAGGAGTTAGAAATATTTTACTTTTTTGCAAAGGGGCAAAAGTTATGAAAAAGGTTGTGGGTCCGTCAGGCCACTTAGGAGAGGAAACATGGTAGGATTAGGGTCGAGGTAGAACTTTGGGACTCGGGGGAAACTTGATAATTTTTCCCATTTTCACAAAGTGAGTTATAATAGTAATTTGAAGTGTGGCTCAACAACGAGTCAAAGGGAGACACATCAGGGACAGATTGGAGGTGCAGGAGTGTAGAGGAAATGTTGAAAAATTTCCTTTGGTGAAAAGGAATTAAAGTATGAAGTCAGAGCGCTTCCCCTCAGCCAATCATATGAGGACATGTGTCTTGCGGGAGGGTGGAGCAGTGGAGGAAAATTGGAAAATTTTCCTTTTTTCGAAAAGAAGCAAAATGTGTAAAATTGAACCATGACCCTGGATCTAATCATATTGTGCCACGTGTTAGTGTCAAATCTCAAGGTTAGAGTAGTGGAGGAAATTGTGAAAAAAATCCTTTTTTCCAAAAAATTTGGAAATGTGAAGAATCGAGCCACATTTCCAATGGGGCCCACCTTGGGACACGTGTCAAGCTCGGAGGGGTGGAGAAAAATGTCAAATTTTTACATTTTTCTAAAAATGTTAAAATATCAAAAAGTGATCCCAAGCCCATTTCTAATCACATTATGACACGTGGAGGGCTCAGATTGAAGGGAGAAAGGAAAATCAATGGTAATCTGTGCATTTTTCAATTTGGCCGACAGTTTTGGTCTAGGAAGTGTGGAAATGCATTTTTTGCATCGATTTTGATTGAATTTTGGTGAATTCATGTCATTTTTGCCTTGAAGGATCAATGGAATCAATTTGAAAATTCAATTTGTAGATCTGAGGTACTTTTGAAATGAAATTTTGTTCGGGCTCGAGTAAAAACGTGAAATATCATATCCAAAAGTTGCAGAGTCAAATTTTGGAGGGATAAGGATGAAATAATGAAAGGAAGGGGGTCTACATGCTTTGAAGATGAAAAACATGCCTCCACAATGGATAATGATGTGAATTTTGCAATGATTCACCTTTTTTGAGGCACCTGGCAACTTTTTGAATGTTTTTCTGTTAGATGTCCCTTTCTGTAAGTCATGAGTGAATTTGTAACAAACTAAGATGCCATAGGATATTCTTTTCTTGGGAAAGAAGGATCAAATGTAATAGAGAGATATATAATGCATGTTTTGAGACATGCAAAAGGATAGGAAAATTGAAAATCATGAGAAAATTTTGAGAGAATCTCATCTTCTGAGAAACCCTCCAAAAAACCTGAGTTAATGTCTTCTATGTTAGATCTTCATTCATATTGAGTTGGTTACAAGTGTATAGCCATCACATAGCTTTGATATTGTTCTTGAAACTCTTCCTCATTGATGAATCTAACAAGATTTTGAATTAATCTATGTTAGTTTTTAGAATTATGATGTTTGTTATCATTTTTAAATGTCTGCAAATTGTTTTCTTTGTTCTTGTTGAAATCTTGCATTGAAATCTTTAGGAATCACACAGATCTCATCCTTATTGATAGTTTAGTGGAATTTGCAATTTTATTTGTCTGAAGAGCTTTCATCTGTCATTGAAAATAATCAGTTTAAAATCACTTCACCTTCATTTGTTGATATATATTTCTTGTAAGCCTTTGGGGGTACCTTAGGCATGATTTGATCAGATATTTTGATGTTTAATTGAGTCCTTTAACTCAAGATTTTGTGTTGAGGTCTCAAAGATTGTGTGAAGAGTGAAAACCTAGGCCTCCATTTGTGCATTTCTTCTGGTTGAAAGAACATCCTAACTATTTTGAAGCATTTTATCTGATAGTTATTCAAATGTTGTAGAGGTTGTCAAAGATCTGGCATAATCAAGTTTGTCTTGTCAATATCCCACAAAAAATCATTATAACTAACTAATCCTACCCCACACTAGCCCTGTTTTGACCTATATACCCACAAAAGTTCAAAATCCATTTGCTAAAGTATTCAGAATAGACCAGGATTCAAAATGTTTTCAGTAATCCTTGCCTTGCATTGAAAGTATCACTATAATCTGGAAGTGACAACTTTTGAAAGTCAGATTTGGAGTGTTGATCATATTTTCCCAAGGCCCATTCATACTATTTACACAAATTGAGGGATATCTTCATCTTCTTCACCTTTTGAGGGTTACAAAATAGGTCCTCTTACCTTGGTTGAAAGGCACAACCTAAAATAGTTAGGATAAGATCAAGTCCTATTTCGGTGCTATCCATATCTCCACAAATCTAAGTGTCGGTTAGATCACATCTCTCAAGCTACAAAACAACATACATCATGATCTATCTATCTTCAAGATTTATGCCATATCTATGATGCTTCTCAAACTGAAAAGGAGAACAAATTTGGGTACCAACAGTGGATGCAATGTAATAGGTATATATGAGGTGGTAGGTGTAGACAAGGCTATGATCAAGATGTCTCATTGAAGGGATGGTTAACACCTAGGGCGCAACCGACATTAAAAGTGAGACTAATGTTATAGATGCCACATGTATTGATGGTATGGGGTTAAGTTGGGATACTACAGGGTGGTAAGGTGGAAGAAGGGAATGCTTTGAGCTAGTGGTAGTTGATGCATAAGTGGGGATGATGGTAGGAGGAATGGAAACATGCATGCCATATACCAACTATCCTGATGAATCGTGAGTAGAGGAATGGATGAGATAATGTTGTAAGGAAATGGGGTTATGGTCAAGGAGTCTCTCAAAATCCTCATCACCGGTACTGATGATAATGGGTGGAGTAGGATCCATAGGTGAAAGGATGGAAGGTGGCGATGGGCTAGGCAGGAGCGGCTGAAGGCTTACATGGAATATAAGGAAATTGGATTGAATAGAGTCAAAACCATGTGAGGTGGCGTAGGCTTGATAATCTATTCTCTGTAAATGACACAAAAAAATAGAATAAATGAAGAAAAATAGGTTCCGGGAGGTGAAACTGGTTAATGTTTTAATTATGAATTAAAACATTGGAACCAAAAAAGGTTATGTTAACCAATGACGGTGAGATGGTAGCCAATAACGGTCAACGTGACCGATCTTCGTTACTATGGAAAAATAATTTTTTTTCAAATGAGGTAATAACTAATAAAAATGGAATAAAAATTGGATTTTATAGTGATTTTAAAGTTATAGAGGTATGATGATGTGTTTGAAAACTTTAGAAAGAACATAAAATGTGGTGAACGTTGTTTTTAGTGAAATGACCAAAAAAAAAGCTAGAAACTGAAAATGGTTAGATAAATTGATGATGGTTAGATGAAAACGATGATGGTCGTTGACCGATGCTAGTCACTTTAAAATTTGAAAAGGTGGAAGAATTTGATTTTTGTGACTTAGATCGACAAACTATCAACCCGAAACACGAGTATGATAGTAATGGACCCTAATGCAGACCCGGAAAAATTTGGAATACACCAACTATAATTGTGGGGTGTGAAAGGAAGAAAAGAAATGAAGAACATGACCTCACAACTCAAAACACAGCTCAAGAAAAATCTAAGAAAAACATGAAATCCTATGAGTGAATTTTATGTTTTAGCTTATGCTATTTTAGACTGACTTGTGAATAGAACAATGTTTTTGGTTAGAAAGAGGGTATCCCATGAAGAGGAAAGATGTAAGGATGGTTTTGGGTTATGTTTTGGCATGGGCGGTGCTTTCTACGAGTTAATGATTAGATAGAGAAATTAGCTAGGCACCCACTGTTAATCCTCTGATCGTGTGATCGTTGACAACTTCTTCTAGGTAAGGTGTTGTTTAAGAATATGTGTGAGTTAATTTTTTTGTAGTTTGGAAAAGAGAGAAGAGAATGTGCTCTATGATTTAATTATGTCAACCATTAGTTGGGCATGAATTCCAGCGTATAGGTTGCCCTCAGTTTTGATGTGAGATAAAAATGCAAACATAGAAGTATGAAATGCAATTATTTTAAAACCCAAATCGAAATGTGATATTCGATGTAAACAAAGAGTAAATAGGAAAGGATGTGAATTTCACTAATGCAAATGAAAGAAAAGGAAAAGAAGGATTCGTTTTAGTTCTAGAAATACAAATGTCACCGAGACAAATAGAAGAAAGAGAATATTTCAAGCGAGAGAATTTAATGTTAACTTCCTTTTGAAAAAGAAACAAACATACAATGGTTCCCTAAGAATGAATAAATGCAAGAACCCCGAATGGGTCCCACTAGGAGTGCCAAAATGTTTCATCGAATTCTTTGCAAATTAATGAAACAAAAGAGAAAAAGGCCAAAGAGGAATACTTGTTTGTAATGTTGGTTGAAGATCGTGTGTGCGTTCGATTTCCTAATACAAGTTGATTGTGAGAGCTCCCTTTTGGCTAGGACCTTGTAATTGATAAATCCCCATCACATCCCATTTCACCCTCATTACCACCTCATTTTTATTAATTACCTTGCCACCTCATCCTCATTTTGACCTCATCATGACCTAGCCCTAATCCTAAACTAACCTAATTAAAACCTAAAACTTGGTCTACACCTACACCCATGACTAAGGACCCCTTTCTCGCACCTAAAACCGACCTTCTAGTCACTTGACCAAGCCCGCAACTAATCTCTCGGGAGAAAAGCAGGGAAGGTGGGCTGTTTTACTAAAAATAGCCTACTTTTTCCTTACCGATGCCGGTTCCTACTCGACCGCCGTCGGTTACGTAACCGCCATCGGTTCCCTGTAAATGGCCTCCCCAAACCAAAAACAAAGGATCGGAATTTCATTTTTGATCAAGGTCGAAGGATTTTTGAATCAACAGAGATCATCGGGAGCGATCGAGAGTCCGATCTTTACTTGGTGACGAGAGAGACAAGTGAAGAGACAAGGAGAGTTAGCAGCAAGGGAGAGCAAGCCCAGGACTGCAACTGGATACCAGAGCCCTGTGATACTCAGCTGATTTGATCTGCTGTGTGCCAGACCATCCTACCTCAGTTACCTTTGCCATCAGAACTCTTGGACTTGCATCTCCGCGAATAATCAGTAAGCTACTTCTTGCATGTACTCTTTAATAACATTTCTTCGACTTTTTGAATCATAAGTCCTCACAAATCCATTCTTGGATCCACTACCCAACGTGTCATTGCATCTAACTGTCATTCATCTAGATCTCATCACCCTATTTCCTAATATTACCTATATACAGCCCTACAAATAACACAACTACCAAATAACACCACCACCCCACAAAACAACTAACCTTCAGATCCTAGACTCTACCGATATCGGTCATCAGTAACCGCCATCGGTTATCAGTAACCGCCATCGGTTATACTGACTATAACCAATAACCAGCCTTTCCCCTACCCAGTTCAACAAAGCAATTTAATTGATATTTTATAGTCTTTTGTGTTAATTCATATTAGCAAGGGAACTGACCACCTTCGAAAGGAAGTTTTATATTTCCTGGGCCCAAGGCAGTTTCCTCATTTATTGTCTAATTAAAATCTTGTGGTCTTGTGTTCTTATTTGCAGGTAGTCCTTCCAAGACAAAAAGGAGTTCTTCGCAGTCAGCCTGATCTTTCTCTACGGTACGCGCACATCATCTCGACATTCTACAGGTATTCCTCCTAGCCCCAACCCTTATCTGTTTCTAAAAGGAACGAAACATTCCGAGTGAAACATTTTGGCACGCCCGGTGGGACCCATTTTGGGTTTCTGTTTCTCTTGCTTATTTTCATTTTAGGAAGCATACTTGCTATTGCTTCTTTTGTTATATATTTCGTAAAGAATTTGTCTTGCTTTCCTAGTTTCGCATTAGTGAAAGTCATCTCTCTTGCTTCATCGAACATAATTTTCGATTTGGGTTTAAAACACGTGCATTGCATTCCTGCTTGTTGTTTTTCAATTCTAGTGAACGTAGATTAAGTAACAGGTCGTACACGTGGGGGTGATATCCACGGTATTGACAGGAAATTAATCTTACATTCACTGCACAACACATACCGAATCACTTCACAATTAACACAACAGCTCAAACATCCCCCTTTTTTCCGCGGTATTCCTCCGCCCGATTGAGGTAACCTTATAAGCCAAAACAACTTGACATTTCCCCTAAGTCTCTTGTTTAGGATTCTGACATCATTCTACGTCTAAAGGCATAAGCCCACGATAATTAAAATTAACCCTAGGGTTAATCTCTGGATTTGTGTGTGCATCTTGCTTGTTTTTAGTTCTGTTTTCTTTCTCATACTCTGTCTTCTGTGATCAATAATTGGACACGTATACTAAACGTTGTTAAAAATCAAATTAGCAGCCTTTTTATATCTTGTTAGCCCAGACTTCTTACACCGACATCGGTTACCTGACCGACGTCGGCTATAGTATAACCGACATCGGTTACTAGACCGATATCGGTTACTGTCTTTTCCAATTCCTGACAAACCAGCAACCTACCAATTTTACCAGTCTGAGTTTGTTTCTATTCCTGACAGATTGAAACCCTACTGTGAACTCCTGTCCATGGTTGTTATCACTCGAAAGCAAGCCGCCGCCATGGTTTCACATGCTTGCTCTGTTTTTTGCTTTGAATCACCCCCTTCACATTCTGTGGGGAATCCTACGGATACCAGCGAGGTTCCTAAAATTCCTGTGGGAGATAAGGACTTTGCCAAGTTTCTGGATGCTAATTCTAGTGCTGTACAATACTATTTGTCTCATACCCCTGACCGTACGCCTGATGGTCAGCTCCTTGTTGGTATGCCTATTAGTATAGCTGCTCATTTAGCTCCCACTCCGCCTGATAATACCGCCTTGCTTCCTGCATCTCTAGCCCCGTCTCCCAATCCGACGGCTTCAGAGGTTCATACGACTCAGATTGGCTTTCCGTTGGTTAACCTCGGACCCCACATATCATTACCACCGACTGCCCCTACCTCATCTCTCTTGCAGACCACTCCGTTCATGACTTGCTCTCTGCCACCTATCCACACGAGCTTTCCTTCTCAAGCTCCGCCTACCTTTTCATTCCCATACACGTATCCAGTGACCTCAACATCCTATATGGGACATCCCTATTCGGTTGCCTCAACATATTCATCCTCCACACCTTATCAACACTTAACCCCACCAGTGTCTAGCGGTGGTCCTTGGCCCAATTTGCCTCCATTTACCACAACCACACCATCATCTCATCCAACTACTGATCTAATTAAACAAATGATGGACAAAATGCAAAACCTGGAGGCTTCTGTTTCAGGAAGTCGTAGCGCCTTGACATACGAGCAAGTTTGTCGGGAGCCCATTCACCCTTCTGTCCCCCTTCATTCATATCCTCCTCAATGGGAGTTACCAAAATTTACTCGTTTTAATAGTAAAGAGGATCCTCAACAACACTTGCGATCATTTAGACATGCTTGTTATTTGATTGCCCATGATGATGCCTTGTTACTCCACACCTTTCCCATGTCCTTATCAGGACCTGCCTTGGAGTGGTACAGTGCTTTAACCCAGCACTCAATCTTCTCTTTTAACCAACTAGCCCAATCTTTCTTGGATCACTTCTCCATTAACATTGCTAAGAAAGTATCCATCACCGACCTTTATGCCATTCGACAATTCGAAGACGAATCTATCGCAGATTTCGTCGGACGATGGCGCGGCCTTATCAACCAACTTACATATGCCTTGCCTCAGACTGAACTTATCGAACTTTTCACGCGGGCATGTGCTAAGCACATTTCTCCTACTCTCCAAATTCAAACTTTCCATACATTCGATGAAGCCTTTACTATGGCTCGAAAACTAGAGATTCGAGCCTTAGAGGAAGAGAAATTGCGGTTGCGTAACAAAAACCCCAATTTCCGAACTCCTGATTCTACCAATAAACCAAATACCACCACTCCTCACGCGTCCACTTCTTCTAAATCAAAAGGAGCTGTCCACGCGGTGATGGTCAAATCTCAAGCACCGTCCAATACTCCACCAAAAACCACCTATAAGTATAAAGCCGAGCCCATCAATTACACTCCCTTGGGAGAAACTTATGGTGTCATCTTGGAAAAATTGCTCAAGGCCGGAGCTATCACCTTGCCTCCTGTTAAACCTCATTCCGGGTTTGATTCCACTCGCGCCATACCTTCCTGGTACAAAGAAAATGACTTCTGTAACTTTCACCGTGTAAAAGGACATAGTCATGAAAACTGCAAGATGTTGAAAAACATAGTGCAGGAAATGGTTGACGCAGGGATATAACCCTCGATAATCCTAATGCCCCTGCCAACCGAAAAATTTGAAAATATTCAACAAACCATTCCCGAATCACTCTCCCACAAAGAACAAACCAGGATATCTTAGCCGAGGAGAGTGTTCATGAGATCCATGCAGTCTTTGATACCCAGCCCAAAGCCTCTATCGAGAAAATTTTGAATCAAGCCTCTTCACTAACACAGGAGCCCGAACCTCCTTTACCACCATCGAACCAAAGCGAAATCATTCCTTTACCCATAAAGGAGTTAACTGCCCAGACTTCTCTTCCCATCGATGAGTCTTCTTATACCACATCCCTACAAGATTGCGAACGGATGTTATCTAACCTATCTATTTCCCAGATTTCCCCTTCTACCCCTCTTGCTGCACAAGAGGAAGGTACGCCACTCCTTTTGACATCCTTAGATGAGGAATCTCTTGCACCGACATCACCAAATTCTTTAACCATGACGGATCCTCTCGAACATGCCCTCTTACCTATTAGTTCTTCATCACCTAAATCTTTTCAACGACCGGTTGACCTCTTGACATCTATTGATACAGTGCCTCGTTTACCCCCTGTATCACACCCACAGTGGACCGGAATCACAACCCACCTTTCTTCCGTACAAAAGTTCATATTCACACGTAAGAATTGTCATTCCACAGAAGATAGACAGGCCCTATGGGAACGTTTGAGTACGCCATATTCTACTCAAATGCAAATGACCGATCCTGAGGCCTCCACCATATACCCGAAGTGTTTACAGAAGCTTAAAATGCCCATGTTCTCACCTTCACCCCCCTCACCTCTGCCGAATGCCCCGTCCACTTCTATTAACTTAACCAAATCTTCTCCTACGCTTGGGACCTCGCCAATACCCAGTCTAACACACCCGCCTAAGCGACTAGATTTGTCCAAGAATAAAGCCGCCCCGCCACTTAGGAGACACACTCAACCCGTGCCTCTATCACAATCAAAACCATCATCGTCATACCTACCTTCCATATTGGGACCTCATCCTTCCACCTTGCACCAATATATCATACCTCCTGCGTTTTCTTCAAAACGACCTACGCCTTCTGCACCCATACAAGGATCAAAGGGTATATCAACATTATCACTCCGCGTATCCTGTCCACCTATCAACCCTAAACAAATTCCATCATCAAAAGATTTGTTTTCGGTCACTCCTATTTCCCCGTGGTTGTTTCCCATACCACACCATCGTAGCTCATCATCTAACCAATTGAATGTAACCTTCTTCTGCGCCAAAGAAACCACATTTAGTGAAAAACACGTGTCAACACCCCTCGGCTAAACCACCACCCATACGAACCAACCATACCCAAACATTACCAAAACCCGCGCAATCAATACCCTCATCCTCTTCTGATTTTGACCCACTCAAAGGATCTTACGCCAAAATCCTTGCTATGTTAGTAGAGAATGCGACCATTTCCCTACCCCCACTTAGACCTTATGACCCGTCTAAACCTCGACCTATAGGTTATGATGAGTCTAAGATCTGCGCTTATCACCGCACACCAGGACATGATGTGGAGGGATGCAAAGCTTTAAAAACCATCCTTCGTCAGTCACCTCTCCCAGATAGAAAGGTTAAGAAAGACAACTTACGAAGGGAGAGACCTTTAGTTTCCATTCCCTCTCCTATACCATCTGTCCCCGCCTCACCAAGATCTGTCATTATTACAACCCCACCTCTTGAAGACCATGATTTATCCCAATCATCTTCCTCATCTCAGGTCTACGAAATTAATATGATTAGTGTTGCTACTCGAGCGCAGAAAAACAATGAGAAAGCGAAAGAAAGCACACCTGCGTCCTCTCCTTCTCCGTCCAACATCCCGATTGCACCACCACCCAAAGTGGTTATTCGTGGACCTGCTTACCCCATCTCTAATGGAGCTGCCCATCGAGCCATGATTAAACAGCTTCACCAATCACCCGTAAAAATGACACTATATGATCTCATTCAGACTTCTGAATCTCATCGACAAGCTCTCGTTGAAATTCTTCAGGGATCGAGGTCTTACCTAATGAAACCCTTCCCGTTGCCTCCATTCTAACACCCAATCATGTTGCCTCTCTCACCAAACAACCCACCGCCCCAACCACTTCTGTCTCTGTACCACAAGCTGCTGCAGTCAGTTTCTCTGAAGATGAAATTGTCGATTTTGGTACAGAAGATCCTGACCCTGCCCTGTTCATCTCAGCTTACGTCCGGGACATTCGTGTACGTCGTGTTATGATTGACGGGGGTGCTAGCCTAAACATCATCTCTTCAAAAGCTTTTCAACAAATGAATATCCCTTCTAGCTACATGTGTGCCAACCCCATCATGTTGCGGTCATTCAATGACGCTATTACCTCTACCTTAGGCACCGTGATCCTCAACATTCGGGTAGGACCACGTACTTTACCCGAACTCTTCTATGTCCTTGAGGGAGAGTTCCAATATAATATATTGCTGGGTCGTCCTTGGATCCGGGCCATGGGATGCGTTCCCTCAACATTACATAGATGCATAAAATTTGAGTACGAGGGGAAGTCCTACACCGTAAAAGCTGATCCTCCCCCCTTTAAAACCTGCAATATGTTATACCGCCCTAACGATGTGCTTATACCAATCAAGACACCCATACATTCAACCCAACCATCCTCTTCAAATGTACCTCAACCATCCACCTCAACCGCGCCTACGCCTTCAACTGATGAAACCACCGTCGCAAAAACCACTTCCCTTCCCGCAGCTAACATCCCAACCTCCGACCCCTTAGTAGATGTTTTTCAACGCCTTACGCTGGGGGAGTACCGCCTATATAACGTTAGTTCTTTCCCTACCCCGCAGGAGTACGGACAATTACATGCACATCCCACCTACGACCGTCGCGTGGGGGAGGTAATCTCTTACGGACCACCCCATTGCCGCACCAACCTAACGTATGGGGGTGTTGACGCATCCTCCATTACCCCTGAACCTCCTCTTGGTGTGGTTCCCTTCCAATCTGATTTTCAATACTTGACAAATCATCGTTTCGCCCTCACCTTCTTGACTCGCTGTGCTTGGAAAGGCTTTGGTTTTGGTCTTTACGAACAAGGCCGACATACACTCATTCCCGTGACTACCCGCAAACACAATGATCGCAGTGGTCTCGGTTTTCCTGAAACACCTACACAGGAGACACCTCGTGTCAGCTGTATTCTGGAAGAAGACGACGTCACCCCTACCAAACCATCATCACCCACTTTGCCATCATCACCCACAGAATCTATAGACCCTGAATCTATCCCTCCTAACTTTTTTTTTTCATAAATGCTATCTTCATAGGTCCTCTCACTTATCAACGCGATAATGAGGACCCATCTTCTCTTCCCCTTCTGTATCCAGACATGATCGAAGAGGATTCGCCTTTGATTAATGTTGTTGAGTGTCAGGATGACGACTCCATCCTCACTTACCTTGGCGCGGATGATTCTTATATTCAACGAGCCTTACCATCTGAAACCCAAACCATGCTGAACGAATCTACTATAGAAATCAACATCCACACGGAGGAGGATCCTCACATTGTGAAGATCGGACAATCCCTTAACACATCAGAACAAGTCACCTTTACTACTTTCCTCCGTGCTCGCAACCAAGCTTTCGCGTGGTCTTACGCTGACATGCCAGGAATTGATCCTACCATTGCCGTCCATAACATCACTCTAAACCCCGATTCCAAACCAGTCAAACAAAAACTGAGAAAAATGCATCCACGCATTGCCCTCTTGGTCAAAGAAGAGCTTCAACGACTTCTTTCTGTTTCCTTCATCTTGCCTATTGACTATCCTCAATGGATTTCTAACATCGTACCTGTCACTAAAGCGACGGGGGGACTTCGGATATGCACGGATTTCTGGGATCTTAACCTCGCTTGCCCTAAGGATGACTTCCCCCTCCCAAGTATTGATCAACTTGTTGATCTCACTGCGGGTCATGAAATGCTTTCTCTCATGGATGGCTTTTCAGGATACAACCAAATTTTGGTTGCCCCTGCCGATCAACACAAAACTGCCTTCATAACTCCTTGGGGAACCTTCTGTTACCGTGTAATGCCATTTGGCCTTAAGAATGCTGGTGCGACCTATCAGCGGGCTATGACCTACATTTTTCATGACATTATGCACACTATCCTTGAAGATTACGTCGACGATCTTCTTGGCAAGTCTAAACATCGCAGTGAACATCTCGATGTTTTAACCATTATTTTTGATCACCTGTTACAATATTCTGTCCGTCTTCAACCAAAGAAATGTGTCTTTGGTGTCCTTTCGGGAAAACTTCTTGGCTTTATCGTCTCTTTGCGTGGCATTGAGGTCGACCCATCTAAAGTCAAAGCTATTCTAGAAATGCCCCCACCTACTAATCTCAAACAATTGCGTAGTTTACAAGGTAAGCTCCAATCTATCCGACGTTTCATCTCCCAACTCTCGGATCGATGTCAACCTTTCCATCACCTCCTTAAAAAGGACATTGAATTTCAATGGAGTGAAGAGTGCCACCAAGCCTTTGAAGCTCTCAAAACTTATCTCTTGCAGCCACCCGTGCTTATCCCACCTCAAGACGACCGCCCTTTCTACCTTTACCTTTCCACCACTGACCACGCTGTAGGGGCCATGCTTGCACATCGTGACTCTGAAAATCGAGAACAAGCCGTTTATTATATAAGTCGTACTTTGGTGGATTATGAGACTAGGTATACACATGTAGAAAAGTTGTGCCTAGCCCTATCATTCGTGGCTACCAAGCTCCGACACTACCTTCTGAATCACAAAACTTTCGTCATCACCAACACGGACCCCATCCATTACATGTATGCCAAACCTCATCTAAACCAACGCATCACCCGATGGCTCATGCTCCTCGCCGACCTCGACCTTGAGTTCGTCCACCAGAAATCAATCAAAGGACAAACCATCGCAGACCAACTTGCGGAAGCCCCTTTACCTGGGGAACAATTTACCAATTTTATATTCCCCGACGAACTCATCGCCACTCTTTCACTCGGGGAAGAGTCGTATCAAATGACCCTCTTCTTCGATGGATCTAAATGCCAGCGCGGTGGAGGAGCCGGCATTGTTCTCATCCCTCTTGACGCTGAACCTATGCCTCTTTCATTCCGGCTTGATTTCCCCTGCACTAATAATACAGCGGAATACGAGGCCCTTGTTCTGGGTCTCCAAGTTGCGATACACTTAGGTATCAAATCTATCAATATTTTTGGCGACTCTCAATTGGTAGTCAATCAAGTTATGGGCATCTACCAATGTAAAAATGAGGAACTTCAAAAGTACAAATACTACGTGGACTCACTTCTAGCCTTATTTACTCACTATTCTATCCAAACCATTCCCCACTCCACTAACAAATTTGCGGATACTATGGCTTGCTTAGCCTCGCAAATTCCAGCTTCATCAACTGACTCTGAATTATTCGTCATGGTCCAACAACTTTTTGCCCCATCCTACTCAACCCCGGTAGTTTGTATGATAAATAATGTGTCTACTAATTCACAGGATACTTGGTATCACCAATTTCATGACTACCTTACAACCTCTGTTCTCCCATCTGACCTTACTAGTACTGGTAAACGCGCTTTTCTTAAACATGTTTCTCGTTATGTAGTTATGGGGGGACTCCTCTATAAACGTGGCTTTGATGGTATCCTCCTTCGCTGTCTAACCGGCGCGGAGGTCACCTATACCATCCAACAAGTCCATGATGGGATTTGTGGTGGACATTTTAGTGGCCTTGCCGTGGCTAAACGAATCCTTCGCCTAGGTTATTATTGGCCTACTCTCAATAACGACTGCTACGAATATGTTAAGCGTTGTGTTATGTGTCAACAACATGCTAACCTTCAACATACTCCTAGCCATCCGCTGCAGGTCGCACGAGATCTTTGGCCTTTCTCACAATGGGGTTTAGACCTTATTGGTGAGATTCACCCATCCTCTTCACAACGTCACCGATGGATAATCACAGCCACCGAATATTACACAAAATGGGTGGAGGCCATTCCACTCGTTTCGATCAAAAAGGAAAAAATTGTCGAATTCATTAACCATCACATTATCTGTCGTTTTGGTATTCCTCATCGCCTAATAACAGATAATGGTAAATCTTTTAAAAACAAGTTGTTACAAGACCTTTGTGACAACTTTGGTATCAAACTTAGTTTCTCATCGCCTTACTATCCGCAGGCCAATGGTCAGGCTGAATCTTCTAATAAAACCCTAACCAAAATCCTCATGAAAGTTGTCAATGAATCCGGAAGAAATTGGCACGATCACATTCCCTTTGCCCTTTGGGCTTATCGTACTAGCATTCGTACCTCTACTAATGCCACACCTTTTTCTTTGGTATACGGTACCGAGGCTGTTTTGCCTCTCGAAATACAAATACCCTCCCTTAGAATATCTCTTCAGGATATTCTCACCAACGATGATTTCCGCCAAGAGCGGTTAGCCCAATTGGAGCTCCTTGACGAACGTCGTCTTACAGCTCTTGATCACCTTCAAATCTATCAAAAACGCATCAAACGTGCTTATGATAAGCGACTTCATGAGCGTACCTTTAAGGTTGGTGATCTTGTCCTCAAAGAGAATCAACATGTCACCAAACTAGAAAAGAGCAAACGTGGAAAATTTGCTCCCAATTGGATTGGGCCTTATATAATCACTCACACCTATGGATCAGGCACTTATCGTTTAGCTTCGCTTAATGGTAAACCTGAGCCTGAACCCCTTAATGCCTTGCATCTTCGACCATTCTACTGTTGAATTTAGTGTTATATCACTTCTTATCTACCTGCCGCTCGTCCCTTGAGCTCACATACCACCACATGCACTTCGTTTCCTACACCTCATAATAAAAATCAAGCTCACATAGTTTGATTCTCACCTCACCTAAACGATGCCTTCCCCTTTTTAGTCTAGTCCATGACTTCAAAGTATTAAAATAAGCCGTATTCTTATGGGATTTTCTTGAGTCAAACTTCCTACCAAACTAGATGCTTCACGCCAAAAGAACATCTAGCTATCTAAATTATATATAGACTGTTCCCTCGAAGGACAGCTATATGCCAAATTATTGCTGCTATTCTATATAGACTGCTCCCCCGAAGGACAACTATGCACTAAAATCATATCTGCTACTATAAATAGACTGCTCCCTCGAAGGACAGCTATACACAGTCAGCCTTTATCAGAAGCTTCTCGCATTGATCAGCTTCGTGAAGACCTCAAGAATAGCACAATCAATATCCCTTGTAGACTTCCCGCATCGATCAGTCTATATTCAGTAAAATAAAAGCCTCATTCAAAAAGAACTTTTTGGGTCATGGACTTGTCTATTTAGGGTAGGTTCTCTTTCGTCAGAACACTCACTTTGTAATAAGTTCTCTGTACCTCAGCTATATCATCCACCTCACCTCACCATTTGTTTCAACTCAAGGGACGTAACGTACACCCGATATATTGTGATCATACAACTCTTTTCACCTATGGACTTCTCGTCTATGCACGGTACCTAGGGCTTCAAGCTCGTTCTACGTTGTGTGGTTTGTTTAGCTCTTTTCACCTACGGAGCACTCTTTCCGCTTTGCCTCGCATCTAGGATTGTGTGTTGATCTTAATCAGGACATGGTTCCCTTCTACTTGGGTAGGCTAACTTTCGCTTCCCTTATACCTTTTACAACATCACCAATTCATTACCGACACCAACAACCTTACCTTACCAATATTAATATCAATATTCTTACCAACCAACCAATTGCCTAAACCGTACCAAATTGCCTGAATTCACCTCTCCCTGATCCTAAGGGAGAACTACATCGGTCTGAGGCCCCTCCTTGCTTTGTGCAAAGGGCTATGTAGGCAGCACTTCGGAGACATGGGGTCTCCCAAGGTTAGCTCGACCATCCCCTACCATAACCTATCATGTGTGGTAAATATAAATATTTTTGTGTATTTCTATTTAATCACATTCCTCTTTATCCTTTTTCAAAACACCGAAAGTCAAAACGAAAACATTCTTATTATTATAACTCAAATCAACATACATATCTCGTTTTATTTAGATGTTAAACAAATACATCTTCTCTATCATCGACACGCAGGTCGGTACTCTTATTTATTCTTATACCTTGCTAACATTTATTTAGACCCTCACGCCTCATCCCGAACTAGGTGATGATCGTGATCGTCGACCCCTCTCGCCAGGCCTCTCTGTCCTCAAAGGTACCACGGCTATTGGTACCACCCACTGATCTGCCAATCTCTCCTGTAACATATGAATACGCCCTCTCGCATGGAGGACTCCAGCCTCTAGTCTCTCCGCCCGTGACTCCGCAACCACTAACAATCCTCTTGTCTCATTCACCTGCGTTTGGAGCTGCTGAACCAAACGCTGCAGACGATCCCTCTCACCGTAATCACCGCTATGTCAGGACGATCACGTACACCTCGCAGTTCTGCTACCCACCATAATCTATAGGCCTCTGTCGTTCCTGCATCCATTACCCTGCGATCGGCTGCTACCTCTTCAGGCCCTTCTGGGGGTGTTGGCTGGGGAGGTGAGAATACTGCCTCTGCATCGATCCTCATATAGGGTCTATAAGCCTGGGGTATATCCTGCACAAATCCAAATTGTCACCGCACGCGATCTATAGGAATCCTCTCATATTCACCTGGCCTGTGCCCCGCGATCCATCTCAATCGCTCTACACCCCTCAATTCCTCAGCTATGTTCTCTGTTACCATATAATTCCCGTAAGGCCTCCAACAGATATCCGCAATCGTCACTCTCTCCCATACCTGCCTATAATACTCAAAGTCATCCGTCACGGCCTGGGATCTTGCCTCTTGTTCTGTCTGGACCCATCGTCTGAATCCCAACCTCTGTACTCCGGTTTCTCCTGACTGGATGGATCGGCCTACTGGTCGCACACAAACAATGTGCTCATAGGCCCAACAGTGTAATAAGTATGAACAATCCAGTGTCGTCCTGTGATTTCACCTACAAGCCCATAAACCCCTGTATAACTCCGCCAAATATGCAGGTGCCCATGCAAAAGTCACGTTCCTTTCTATCATCTCCCAAATAACACACATCAATGCCTTTGGAAATCTTCCCCCATCCGCCCTCGGTAACGCGTAATACCCTACCGCTATCATTAATATCACTGCTAACCTTGTCTCCTCAGGGTGTGCTGCATACATTATCCCATACGTAAATGACAAACCTCGCTGTGTTAAATCTCGTGCGTATGGACCAAATACTGCTGTTATCGCTCCCCGTGCCGCTAGGTAATGCCTGATATACTGGTTTTCCTGTAATTGGGAGTCTCAAAATACGGAACACATCTTCCAATGTTACTGTCATTTCCCCTGTTGGCAGATAGAAGGTATTTGTCTCAGGATTCCATCTCTCAATCAACGCCTGTAACATAGCATGGTTACGTGTGATTCGTGAATAATAGCGGATTCCACTTAACCCCAAATGATTTATCAATGTCCATTCAGCTGGCGTTACATCCGCTCGGATTCGTGACAACAGCGCTGGTACACTATCATTCATCCTCAACCCTGCCTCTGCCTGCATACATCCAAATAACAAAAAACCATTCAATTCCTCCAATCCCCCCGGGTTTTTTCTCAAATTCTGGAAATTCCTACAGCAACCGGTATCGTTTACAGCTAACCGGTACCGGTTGAGTAACCGATACCGGTTATCCCTAACCGATATCGGTCCCTGTTACTTTCATACACCTTGCCTAAAACAACCACCTACGACAATAAATTGCTCGTTTATTCCTCTCTGTATACACAGACATACCCGAAACCCTTGATTACCTACCATGTAACACTCACCCCATTTATAACCCTTGTTATCATCTTTTCTTTCTCATATCTACCCACATACTCTCCCCCATCTTATTCACAAAACATGCAGTAGTCAAATCACAAACAAAACGTTACCTCTTGGGTTGCAGTAGCTTGAGGTGGCCCTTGTCTTCCCTCTTGTCCCTGCCTGCTGGATGTTTCTCCTCGTCCTGCCATTATTACCACCTTTTTCAAACCTGCCTTTCTGTCTTCTGAATCTCAGATCACATTCACTTTCCCTGTCTCTTTTCTCCTTATCACTCAAATTTCTCATGCAATTACCTGTCTCAGTCGTCAAAAAGCGTCGCGTTCACGTATTTAACTTCTTGCATGGCTCTCAAAATTAGAACTTAAGTTGCCACCCTAGCTTTTTTATTTTTAGAAAAGCTCATACCTAAATAACCGGTATCGGTCATGTAACCGATATCGGTCTACTAACTACCGGCGTCGGTTATTTAACCGATATCGGTTACACCCGCCCTTTTGAAACATGGTCTTTTCTTCATTTTTTTACCTAATTTTTGTCGCGCCCGCCTCTTTTCCTGCATCACAACACCATTATCCATATATGTCCATCCACCACACATATCATTACAATTTCATTAACATCATCTATTTTACAAAAACAAACCAGCCATCAGCTAAGGATACCAAACCAAAACAAAACAAAACAAAAAACTATCTATCTATACCTCATTTGAATCCAACTCATCAGATACATATATAACAATGTCACAAAACCAGCCCAAAACATGCAACATTTCATCATATAACACATCATCCATATATCAACATGTCAATTAAACTCATCATATATTCTATACCACAAACCATTGACGAAATACTTAAAAACATTTTCAACACTGCATATGAATCAAAACATCATCTATATATATATATATACAAGTTTTCAAATATACACTGTGCCCTACATCGGGGCCTCTGTGATCTCATAATCCAACAAAGCCGGCACGCAGGCCGCAATAACTATCAATACTCTCGACTCGGCTCGCAGGCCGGTCCCTCATATCAAAAATATACTCGGCTCGCAGGCCGGTACCAACTGTACAACCCGTACTCGGCTCGCAGGCCGGTATACAATAAATGAATGAATGAATAAATGAGTAATATGTAGGCACGCAGGCCTCTATAAACATAACCGGTTCGCAGACCGGTGCCCATATCCAATATACAAATACAAAAACAATGCAGGGATCCCTCAGCTCTCCCCACCACCCTCGGCACCTCTCCCTGCTGGTCCCTGTGGCGCCTCTCGCCTCCTGCCTGTAACAGACACGCCGGCTGTGGCTGCACCTCCCTGCGATCTCTGACTATGCGAGGTCTCCACTCGGTGTGCCGCATATGGCTGATACTCAGCTCCGGTACTATCAAGAACATCCTGATAGTACCGGGCCTCCGCTCTCGCCTCCATGTATCTATCCCATGCCACCGTCGGTATTGGGGCTGGTCCCCGGACTCCTACCCAAGCACCCCCGTGCTCGTGGCTTTGGTGGTGCTGTGGCCGTGCCGCCACCTCTTGGCGGTGGTATCTATACATGTACTGTGCTGGGCCGGGCTGTGGCTGCTTCTGCTACGCTGCCGTACTTTGCACTGCACATGCACTGCACTGTGGCCGTGGCTTTGGTGGTGGTGCTGCTTTGCATTGCTCGTGCCTACTCGAGCTCAAGCAATAGCTGCCTGTAAGACCCCTATCTGTGCCTGCGCAGCAGCAAGCTACCCCTGTAAGAGCTGCACCTGACCCCTGAGCTGATCTCTCTCTCGTCACACACAGTGCTAAGTCTCATGCGTGCGGGCGTATCTACCCTCGCCGCTCTCTGACCAGCCCACCACACCATGTATGCTCCTGTACAACCAGCATCATCTACTGTGTCATCTGCTGGCCTCTCAGCAACCCAATCTGGATCCAAGGGCTGTGGTGCAGGCAGTGGGGCCTCTACATCATCCCTCCTGTACTGAGGGAAGGGAGGTGGCTCGTCCTGTCGCAGCCCCATCTGCCTGCGTACCCTCTCTAGGGGTATCCTCTCGTACTCTCCCGGCCTCCGTCCTGCTATCCAGAAAGTGTACTGGATCCAGCGTAACTGTACTCGGCCTCCTCTGTGTGGGTGATGACCTCTGTAAGGTCTCCATACGATATCTACCGCTGTCAGGCCCTCTAACAAATGCCTGTAGTAGGCAACGTCTCTCCCCGCAAGCACTGCTCGTGGCTGCCCCACGACTCCCAACCACCTCTGAAAGCCGTATCTGTATATAACCTGTGGCCCTGGCTGCTGGGGTAACCCTACTGGTCTGATGCATATGATGTGCTCATATGCCCAACAGTGAAGTAAAAAAGTCGAACAAATACCAAATCGCCGCATCCGGCGATAACCCCAGAGCTCTCTGTATAGCTGCACCAGATACACTGGTGCCCACGCATAGCAAGTATGCTCCTCCACCATCTCAAGCAGCACCCCCATCAATGCCCATGGAAAACGGCCTCCCTCTGAGTCCGGGAGGGCGAAGCAGGTGATCCCAATCATCATCAGCACGGCCAGTCGTGTCTCGTGTCGGTGCGCACGGTACATGTCACCATACCCGATACTCGCGCTGTGATAGGTAAGTAGCGCGGCTGCATCTCCAAAAACCTGCAGGATGCTGTCCATCGCCGTCTCCGAATCTACCTGGAACACTGCCTCTCCCTCGATCGGCAGTCGAAGGATGCGATACACATCCTCCAATGTGATGGTCATCTCTCCGGTCGGGAGATGGAACACATTGGTCGCCGGATCCCATCTCTCGATGAGGGCGACCATCAGGCTGTGATCTCTATCAATAGCTCGGTATCGCTGGACTCCGCCGAGTCCCACCTCGCGCATGATCACCCAATGAGCCGCAGATACGTGTGGCCGCATCCGCACCAACAGCGGGGGCATCCTATCCCGCATCGTCAACTGCTGACGTGCCTGCAAAACCAACCCACAACCTTAGACCAACTCTCTATCACATCATCTACTTTACCCTCTATACTCCCTTTTTTAACCCATACCAACCCAACCCCAAACCCATACAACCCACCCCCAAACCCATACCAACCCAAACCCATACCAACCCAACCCAAACCACTACCCGACCCAAAGCCCAAAATCTACCCAAAACAAACCAAACCCAAAAACAAACCCCACCCACACCCCAAAACACACCAACCCAAAACCCAAAACCCAAAACCCACCCAACCCAAAACCAAACCCACCCAGCCCAAAACCAAACCCACCCCACCCAAAACAAACCAACCCAAAACCCAAAACCCACCCAACCCAAAACCAAACCCACCCCACCCAAAACAAAACAAACCCACACAAACCCCCAATAAACCCCGGACCGGTACCGGTCCCAAACAACCGACCACGGCCCTCTTCCCACCGACGCCGGTCAACCACCGACCGACGCCGGTCACCACACAGAACCCAGCCCCTAAAATTTTGCGACCGATGCCGGTCGCTTACGCTAATGACGACATCGGTCCCTGTCATTTCCCGGAGCCGAACCCCCGCGCGGCCCCCCACCCACATTTTTGCATTTTTCTACTTATCTACCCACCCAAACACCCTAAAAACCTACCCACCCAGCCGCCTTGCCCTATTTTACCCATCTATCCTCTTCGTTTTTCAAATTACGTCCATTTACTCATTATTTCCTAAAACATGTAAATTCCTACCCAAACCCCCAATTTAGCTTAATACCATTCAAATGCACAAAATAAAGAATTTCGAACCTACCCGAACGACGACACGTCGTCGTGGTGGGATGGGTGGTGGTGGTCCAGCTGGTCCAGCCCCTCCTGCTCCTCCTGCCTGTGCCATAGCTCCAATTCTGATCTGCTGGGTCCCCGGCCAATCAACTGCTGCCTCCTCCTCACTCGGGCCCGCAAACAACTCACTCCTCCAGTAAAAAAGCTCCACCTCACTCAATAAAACCTCCAATCTCAACTCCCCACGTCAGACAAATCAATTTGGTTTTCAAATAACACAAGTGACAATGACAAGCCGTATTTTTCTTTTTATAGGTTTTTCGCCCTTAACCGATATCGGTTTCATTTTGCCCTAATGAACCGCTATCGGTCCCTTAACCGATATCGGTCATGTAGAATCGACATCGGTTTTTCTGCCAACTTTCCACCAATTTTTTGCCCTTATTTACCATTTGCCCCTTTTTAACCACATATCGCCTATATCCACTTTTGCTGAACACCATTTGTTTACCTATTCGGCCCGACCCAAGGCCTCGCCCTACCCATTCGGCCCGACCCAAGGCCTCAACCTACCCATTCGGCCCGACCCAAGGCCTCAACCTACCTATTCGGCCCGACCCAAGGCCTCAACCTACCTATTCGGCCCGACCCAAGGCCTCGCCCTACCCATTCGGCCCGACCCAAGGCCTCAACCTACCTATTCGGCCCGACCCAAGGCCTCAACCTACCTATTCGGCCCGACCCAAGGCCTCGCCCTACCCATTCGGCCCGACCCAAGGCCTCAACCTACCTATTTGGCCCGACCCAAGGCCTCAACCTACCCATTTGGCCCAACCCAAGGCCTCGCCCTACCCATTTGGCCCGACCCAAGGCCTCAACCTACCCATTTGGCCCGACCCAAGGCCTCAACCTACCTATTCGGCCCGACCCAAGGCCCCAACCTACCCATTTGGCCCGACCCAAGGCCTCAACCTACCTATTTGGCCCGACCCAAGGCCTCAACCTACCCATTTGGCCCGACCCAAGGCCTCACCCTACCCATCCGACCCGACCCAAAGCCGCCACCCAACAACTTGGCCCGACCCAAGGCCTCACCCTAACCATCCGGCCCGACCCAAGGCTGTAACCTAACAACTTGGCCCGACCCACGGCCGTATCACTTCAACACCATACCCACAATCAATGTTTTATTTTATCCATCCATCCTGTACCTTTTGTTCAATCGAGCTCACCTGTTCGTGTTTTAGCATGATTAGGGTCCTTGACTTGATCTGTCGACCAACTTTGCCTAGACCTAGACCGTGACGTTTATCTCAACCAAACCAACCATTTGGTACTGCCGAACACGCCTAAACGTTCCTGTACCTTACCTGTTATATACCCTGGAGCTACTTCCTATGCCTTGGATACCAGGATTATATCACCCTTGTTTGGATAAACTATCGACCTTTGCCTATACATTGCTGGTTTGCTAGTCAAATCATGTACCCTAGTCGTACGATTGCATTTCAACATGCGTCTGCTTCCTTGGACCTACCCCACCACCTTACCATCCCCTCTACAACATTCACCCTTTATCAACCCTATCCCTGATTTCCCGTTCGCTCAATCTGTGCTAGATTTGAGGGGGATTACCTATATCCTTAACAGGAGAAACCACTTCATATTATTGTCCGCGCAGCTTTACAACACAAGCTACACGACAATAAGGGGCTAATGTAGACACCAAATTCATGTCTTACGACCCCTTGTGACCCGCATCCCATTTCGCAACCTAACCTCATTACCTAAACCTTACACAATTATTTATTAATTACCTTGTAATTGATAAATCCCCATCACCTCACCTACCACCTCATTTTGCCACCTCATCATGACCTAGCCCTAATCCTAAACTAACCTAATTAAAACCTAAAACTTGGTCTACACCTACACCCATGACTAAGGACCCCTTTCTCGCACCTAAAACCGACCTTCTAGTCACTTGACCAAGCCCGCAACTAATCTCTCGGGAGAAAAGCAGGGAAGGTGGGCTGTTTTACTAAAAATAGCCTACTTTTTCCTTACCGATGCCGGTTCCTACTCGACCGCCGTCGGTTACGTAACCACCATCGGTTCCCTGTAAATGGCCTCCCCAAACCAAAAACAAAGGATCGGAATTTCATTTTTGGATCAAGGTCGAAGGATTTTTGAATCAACAGAGATCATTTGGGAGTGATCAAGAAAGTCCTGATCTTTACTTGACTGAGCAGAGACAAGTGAAGAGACAAGGAGAGTTAGCAGCAAGGGAGAGCAAGCCCAGGACTGCAACTGGATACCAGAGCCCTGTGATACTCAGCTGATTTGATCTGCTGTGTGCCAGACCATCCTACCTCAGTTCTGCCTTTGCCATCAGAACTCTTGGACTTGCATCTCCGCGAATAATCAGTAAGCTACTTCTTGCATGTACTCTTTAATAACATTTCTTCAACTTTTTGAATCATAAGTCCTCACAAATCCATTCTTGGATCCACTACCCAACGTGTCATTGCATCTAACTGTCATTCATCTAGATCTCATCACCCTATTTCCTAATATTACCTATATACAGCCCTACAAATAACACAACTACCAAATAACACCACCACCCCACAAAACAACTAACCTTCAGATCCTAGACTCTACCGATATCGGTCATCATAGAATCGCCATCGGTTATCGAATCGCCATCGCCATTATCGTTAACCGCCATCGGTTATACTGACTATAACCAATAACCAGCCTTTCCCCTACCCAGTTCAACAAAGCAATTTAATTGATATTTTATAGTCTTTTGTGTTAATTCATATTAGCAAGGGAACCGACCACCTTCGAAAGGAAGTTTTATATTTCCTGGGCCCAAGGCAGTTTCCTCATTTATTGTCTAATTAAAATCTTGTGGTCTTGTGTTCTTATTTGCAGGTAGTCCTTCCAAGACAAAAAGGAGTTCTTCGCAGATCACTGATCTTTCTCTACGACGCGCACATCATCTCGACATTCTACAGGTATTCCTCCTTATCTATTTCTAAAAGGAATGAAACATTCCACATATAAGGAAAAAAATTCAAGGAGTCAACCCAATTTCACCGAAAATGCCGATAGGAAGGAGGCTTGCATGGGTGGAGTGGATATTTTTTCCCGAGACAACCATGACACAAGGACCCGAAATACCCGATATAGCCGCATGCAAGGGAAAATAGTGCAAATTAGACCCCGAACTTCAAATGGCCATAACGTTTGACCCCGAGCTTCAATTTTTACAACATTTGACTTTATGGAACAAGCACAACGTCATCTATGCCAAAGAAACTGGATTTATTATTTTAAATGAGGGTATGTATTTGAAAAAAAAGGAAACATCTTCACCTCTAGTAAAGTAAATGCTCAGTCCCGTTAAATGATAGAAATGCCTGAAGACCCAAAATAGCTATCCACACTCAGAAGGCCATAAATTTTGTATTTCTCAACAAAAAAGCACAAAATTGGTACCGTTAGAATTGTGGTTCTAATCCCAATGCAAAAATTGATAAATCAGGAATTTTATGAGAAATAGATGGTGATTTTGTAGAAAACATGGCCAGGTTTATATGAGTGTTTTATTTGGTAGCCGAGATGCATTAATGAAGCATAGGCTAACATTTCTCACTCATTACAAGTCATGGGACAGTATGGGGAGCCTTTTTCAAGAAAAAAACATCATTTCACTTCATTTACTACATCATGCAAGTGGTTAAAGGAAGAATTTCAGGATTTTTATTTTCCTCTCTCTCTCTCCTTTTAGAAATCTATAAAGTGGAGTGTCGGGCTCATTGTAAAGGGAGATAGTTTTTTGGGTAGAAAAACTCACAAAATTACTTTTGAATCCAATGTGCTTTAGGCCCTTGTAGTGGACTCCTTGCATGCTGGTCTAGGCCCTTATTCTATAATAGATTGGATTGTGCATACTTACGAAGAAATAGATGCAAGTTTGTGGATTTCTCTTCCCTTTCTGTCTTTGTTTTCATTCCTATTTCCCCTTTAACCTCATTACATATATATTGTGTCTATCTTACATTCTTGCAAGGATTAATTATCATTGCATGTGTGTGAAATATTGTTTTGAATACATTGCTAGATTGTGGAGAATCTGGTATCACCCATTCTAATATGCATTTTGCTTCTACTTTTCACACATTGGAAGACTATTCTCACACTCTCCTTTTTGGTGTATCACCGATAGAGTGTAGGCTTTGTTTTCATGCACTTTTTCTCCCTAGTCCCTTGAAAATTTAGATTAGTATTAGACAATTTTACCTACATTAGAGTAGATTGTAACATGTAGTTTAGGAGTAAGAACTAGCTTTCTCTGGAGGTCTATCTCAAGTAGAAAGTACCACAACTTGGAGATAATGATGTAGCCTAGAATTCTTAGTTAACACCTAGTCACGCTGGCACATCACTCAGCCTAGGCTGAGCACTCACCCGAAGCGCGCAAAGGTATCGGGTCCCTCTTAAGAGTTGTTGTAGCAGAATGGTAGCATGATAAAGTAGTAAACATATATTTTTAGTAACTAATCCATCTATTCATCATTATACTGAACTAGATCTATAAGTGCTTAAATGTAAATCATCATGATAACAACAATATACATTGACAAAACATATCAGACACTATTATTTGGCCAATATTCTTTATATATTCATCGTACCAATAGTACAAAAGCTTCATACAATACTAGACATGCATGCATGGATCTGTTACAATTATCCAGTCTCATGTACTCATATATCTCTCTATTTACTAAGTAATTCATTACATATATATAGGGTGGGGGAACTAGCCCTTCACCACTTAACTCTACCAGAAATAGGTTACATGCTAATAACAGCCAGTGTGCCTTTTACAACTATAGCCATACATGCAAGTATGCTATCTATAGATCACTGACAGTTAACTAAAGTGGTGGATCTATTCTTAGCTCATGCCCATGTAAGAGTGAGTTGACATGTTCTTCAAAAATCTCCATGAAGAGTGGTGCGCAAGTCTTAGCATTACTTTGTGTGCTCCGCATGCCAATATCTAAGAATAGACATGATCTCCAAAATCAGCTAAGTTTTGAAAGTTTGACTTTACACCTCTCGCATGTGACACCTTCCTATACCTTCGCACCTTTGCTCCTATGTTGTTCTTCCATGCGGACTCTGTGTGCAAGTTCAGCTAAGTGTTTTCTCTTATCAACATTACCCCACACTAATATCATTATCGCCCCGACAATGGTGATGTCCAAATCTTACACAAAGAATGGATAAATTTTGAATAAGGTATACACAACTAACAAAATTGTTCAAGCCTCAGGCCCCTCCATTTCATCCTGAAGTAGCAACTCTAGATATTCTTCTTTGATATTAGCTTCTAGGTTCTCCCACACCGTTAATGCCACTCCTACCACCTCAGGCACATCTACAATGATAGAATGTAGCTCTTCCATAGTGAGTTTCCCTTGCTCATTTTGTATCACAAGCATTACGCTTGACATAGAGGTTTACACCCCTTCCAATACATCCATCTTTTGAGCAATGAGCTTTCCAAGCTCCTCTAACCTCTCCTTATGTAGTGCCTGTGCCACAGCTAGTGCCTCATGCTTTTGCTTCACCAGAACTAACCATTCAACGTGGCCAAGGGTAGCATCCTTCATAGCCTTGTGGACCTCATTTTCCTCCTCCAATGTTTTCACCATGATCAACGCATCTGGGGCTATGCATATTGTTAGCACATGATCGAATTTCTTTAGTTCATCATGGGTGGCTTACAGTAGGCCTTCATACGTAGCAATCTTCCTTGCTACTGTAGCCTGCACTTTCTCTAAATTTTCCCCGGGGTCCTTGGACTGTGTTGATACATGCACCTTTTCATCCTCCAACACTAATGTTATCATTGTTTTCACATAGTGCATCACAGAAGGAAATTATTTTGGTACCTAGGATTCTAGATGTGGGTGTACCTTTAGAACATCATCTCCAATTTCCTCTAGCCATATTAACAAAAGTGTCATATTTTCTTTTGATTAAGTCCTTTTCCTGTACTAGGCATGCTATCTCCACATCCTTGGCTTTCATTTTCTCTATCAGCGCCTTAATGGTAGTAGATTTATCAATATTTCTTCTTGCTACTTCAGAAGATACCTTTATTAGAGCATTGCTCACCTGCTCGTCTGACATCATCGTTGGCTTAATTGTCATGTGGCATGTTTCAGGTGCCTTCTTCAACCATCTTGACGTGCATGATTCTTCACCGACATCAAAGTTGGGCTCGTCCATATGCATGTGCATAGACCATGAAAGTTACTTCCTTGTGTGTAGAGTCACCTTGTCCTCATCCATGAGTGCCCATCCGAATAAATCCTTTTACTTGATGGTGCTCTGAAACTGAGTACAAATAATTAGCTTTGGGTCTTCTACATACCCCATGGTATGTGCCTTGGCATCCTCCCCTATTCGACAGGATCGGGGTCCTCTGGGAATGGCTGCATCAAGGTTAGGAATACTAGATGTATCCCCACCCTTGTCTTGTGTAGCCTCTAATTGATCCCCTTCTTCTCCTTCCATTTTCTCCTCCTTGTGTTGAGGCTCTTCTTCCACTAGAGATGAAGGTGCCTTCTCCTCAGATTCCTCTATTTCCTCACTTAGCCTGAGCTTTCTTCATTTCTTCTCCTCTGGCTCCTTCACCTATGGGGTTTCTCCTTACACCCTTGTGTGCTTAAATACCTTTTTAAATCTTTGGTCACCCTGCTCCTCCCCTGTAACTCCTTCAAAGTTGTTGCGTGCTCCTCTTGGCCAGATGGTTACTTCCTCCTTTGCACCAAGCCGCCACTATCCTCGTGTTCTTCATCCTCTTCCTCATCATCTTGCTTGGGTTCAGAGGGCCTAGGTGCCAGAATGTTCTCCATGGTATGCTTCCCCTTTGGTGGCCCTAGAGCGCGAACTCATTCTCGTGATGTGAAGGGAACAAAAATCCTCCATAGTAGAAAAGGGATCCATAGATGAGGGTGGATCAATGAAGGTCTCTCGGAAATGTGGAAGTGACATGATTCCCGGAAGGGGCACTCCCAACAATAGAGATGATGAACTCCTCTAAAATACCTGTAGATGGATGAGGGACCTATAGTGCATCACAAGTGGACTCTGTGAAAAGATGACAAAGGTCAGGTAGATACTCGTCCCAATGAGGGGGCTCAACAAATAGAAGAGTGATGTCAGATAGGTATAAGTCATGCAATGAAGGTAGAGGAGTGGAAGGGGCCTCGCACACTAAAGGTGGAAAAGAGGTGGGTGTGATGACTATATAAGACTGAATAGGATACTGCTCGATATATGATGAGATGTGGGAAGTGTCAACACTCTCTAGGAATAGTGAGAGAAAGAGGAGAAGATTCCTTTGTAGTACTCTTGACATCAGAACAGGGTGCACAATCCTTGTCATCAGAAGTAGAATCAAGTGATTCTATGTTAATGGAACTGTCATCACATGAAGAACAAGAGGAGACAACTGGATTAACAACAAAAACAATGGTGGCAGTATGTGAAGGGTCTCCATAGAGGGACTAAAGAATGCTCTAGACATGGTGGGGTGGATCTGAGTCTACCATGTGAAACCAAAGAGATTTGGAGACATGCATCATCAAGTGACCAAAAACATGGTCGTAAGTGTCAAGGAAGTCCTCCAGATGACGATGATCAGTGGGTGTAGGAACGGGCCCAAGTAAGAAGGGTGAAAGACCCTTGTGAGCAAAGTAACGTTCCATGGAAGCACGCCAAGCTGAATAGTTCCCTCTCCCGGTGAGAAGTGGCGGAGGTTGTAAAGTGATCCTATGATGCTCAAGTCTGGAAAGAGCACTCTCCATGATGTGGAATCAAAAGTGTAAGGTGCACAAAAGTAAGACGTCGACTCACCGATAATGCATCTGCGTGTGAAAACCCAAGAGTACTAGTCAACCCCCAAAATGTGGCACTTTATAAAGTAGTGAATTTACAAAAATGATAATTCCATCATGTAAAGTGTGAGAAATCATGCAACTTTGACCAAGGAAGCACTAAAAAATGAGCTGCGAGTCAAAAGTTATGGCATTATTACGATTCCCGCAACTGATGGAAAAAGCCAATAAGCCTTGCAAATGGATTAAAAAGTGCCCGAAATGGGTGAAAAGGGTGTTGTGTGGGTACTTGTTAGAAATGGCATCAAATTTTAGGTAGAGTTTTTTTACTTATGAGGGAGGATTAGCCTCTTGCCAACCCCTGGACCTCACCTCTCTATCTTCGACACATGAATGAAGGAAATAATATAAGCAAAATACAACCTTAAAATTTGTTACAATGCCATAATGATAAATTTTTTAATCCTTAAAACATTAAAAACTGGTTGTTTTTACCTCCAAACAATTTCTAAAAGGGAATGGATGGGCCCATGATGATCTGGTTCACAGTTGACCGAGATGGTGGACTAGCCGAGTGACTTGAGAATGGAGGCCCACGTGGAGAGTGGGCAAGTCTCAGAGAGCTAGCATAGCCATGTGCAAAGGGTGAAGGCAGTAGCAGGAGCTTAAGATGTCTATCGAGTGTGCCGTGTAGAAGCAGGTCCGAAGGTTAAAACTACCAAAATAAAGCCACCACCACATGTGAGGAACAACCTAAAGCGGTGAATCAACATAGGTGGAGAGGAAACAGTTTGAGCAGACCATAAACACTACCTACTGTGGCTTTGGTGAACTAGAATCAGTGTAAATACCAACGAGTAGAGCATAGAGCATGCAACACAAGAAGAGACAAGCCCACAAATGCACGAGCCCAAAAAGATGAAACGTCAAACTAAGTTTGAGCAGCGAGTTCACCAAGGTAGGAGGCTCGGCAGGGAATGATCACATGGGCAATCTCCAACCCAAACACACAAAGGGGCAACACAACCAAAGTGGTCCGAAAAAAGGAGCTCACCAAAGTAATAAAATGAAAACTAAAGCAACCACTAATTAGTAAGTCAAACACTGAGCAGGTAATCCTGAATTGTAAGAAGTGGAGGTGGAAACATGAGTCTAGTAGATCAAGGCATGAGCTAATATGCATAAAATGTGCATGCAAAGGTAACCAGTAACCACAACAAGGAGAAAAAGGCTCAGATTAGTCCAACATGAAGGAGGGCAGCACAAATGGAGTGCCCAATGTTGAATCCAAACATGAACATGCAAGAAATGCCGCTGGAGAGCAACGAAGCCAATGCAATGCAAAACCTAACCACAAGTCAGTTGCAAAATGGTGGAGCCAAACACTCCAAACCAGCCTAAGTTTTGAAGAGAAAATGCACAAAGTTATACGCAAACCACCACACCCAACACACAGAACCAAGTACATGTACCCTCAAAAATGCAAGTAGAGCATGCAAATATGAGCATATGTAAGCAAGGAATTGACGAGCCCGAGAAGACACCAAACTCCGAAAACACCAGAAACTCAAACACGACCAAAAAAACCATGATCAAACCCATGTAGGAGGTATGACACCCAAATCAATGTAAGAAGAGCATGATCGAATATCCATTACGACACACACAATGAGAATTGGATATCATGCGGGCCGAAAACACACAAGCAAAGGCCGAAGAGTACACGGATCCATAAGATCCACTCTGATACCATGTAAGAGGGTTTGAAAACCTACAAGTGAGGATCACGAGGGATGACGTGCACATCAATGGACGTGTGAACGAAAGCATGAAGAGATCTTAGGAGGAGCGATCATCAACCAAAAGTGCATGTAAAGATTTGGTACATGGGTAGAACCTTATTACAATCCAAAAAACTCTCCTCTATCTCGTAGATCAAATGGGGTGGACATATAGGAGGTGTTGAGTAACCCCCAGTGCTGCAATCATGACAAATTGAGTAGAGAGGGGGAGTTACATTCCCATAATAGAAGTGTAACTCCCAATGACGCATATGATGCACTGACACACTAACGTGCTTTGACGCACTGATGTGTAAGAGAATCTCATAATGACCCCTAAATGACACATGGACCTACAATCTCACCTAAGTGAGCTGACTCACCTAATGATGTGGAAAATAATACACACCAACATGAATGGGGCATGAAAGGAAGCATCATAAAGTGTAGAAAAATAAAAATTGTCATTAAAAATTGGTATGGTGGTAGGTGAGGATCATTTAATGTGGGAAATTTGGAAAAATCTATAAAAGGGGTACAAGTGACTTCATTCTTACCTTTCATGTTTTTGGTATTCGAGCCTTGGAGAGTGAATTAAATTATGAATGAGTGCAAAGTGTGATTATATTCGAGAGGTACATCAAATGAGTGAATTTTTTACGACTATGGTGGAGCTCCTTCATGAGAAGTGTGAGAGTGAGTGAAAGGCATGCGAGGAGTAGGGCTCGAGGAGATATGGTTTGGAAAGAAAAAAATACAAGATAGGGTACACAAGTTTAAGGTTATGTAGGTAGAAGAAGGTAGATAAAGGCACGTATATGTTGTACAAGTGAGTAATAGAACCAAAAGAGCACTGCCGTAATAGCCATAAGGAGAAAGAAGTAGAAGGAGTACCCAAGAAAAGGTTTTTAGAAATTTAGTATATCAAGGGCGTAATCATATGGCATGATTTTGAATCCCGCATTCACATAATAAAATTAAGTGATTAGAAATCATCGCATAATTGTAAACAAGGACCAGATAGAGAAGGAATTGACAAAAAGTATGAACTTGTAAATTGAGGAGGATAAACCAATCTCTGACAATGAAAGATAAAAAAACCTTGGAGAAAGTTGAGTCTTGTGGATTTATGAGTTTCCATACTTTAGTAAACTAGAAAGAATCTATCAATGGTTGATGTTAAGAGTCAATGAGGATTTCTTATACTTCACAAGAAGGTGAGTTCTCATCACCGTGCATTTGATAAGAAAAATTACAAGGCTGTGGAGCTCAGGCACAAAGATTACTTATGATATTGATGATGAAGTAGGAGTAAATGCCACTATTGTTGAGTTGGCATATTAAAAGGAGGGTACATGATGGATGTATCTAAGGTAATTGACCCTATGGTTAATATTTTTGTGCACTTCTTGAAAAATTTAATAGCTATGAGCATTGGGGCCAAGTAAACAAAAAGCGTCCCTACATTGCAAATAATATGTCAAAAGGGGCTATCTAAAACCTTGATGCATTCATAGTAGAAGGAATTATTGAAGAAGCACATAAGGGTGACAAAATTAGTGGGGAGAAATATTTGGTCAATTGTGTTTTCAAAGATTGGGGTACTAGATGGCCCCAAGGACAAGATGTGGTAGTACCCACCAGAGAATAATTCACTGGCCGAGAGATTTGAAAAATATACTTGTGATGGAGCCACAGAGAGGCACCTATAAAATTAGGTTAGAAGTGTGGTATAGAATATCCGTATGCGAGGACTTTGAATATGAATGGTGCATACTGAGAAACTTTCCTACAATGGTGGATGGGAAGGTATAGTTTTCGGTCTACCAGCACTACTACGTTGGGAGGTTTTACATGAATATTGGTAAATGGAGCCCATGGTGCAAGTTTCCTTATGTATTTATAGTGTGCTACTTCTAGTCTTAAGTGAACATATTTTTCGGATGCGTAAAGGAAAGGTTTGTCACGCATAGGATGACCGTGACTACCACATGCTCTAGAAACAATATGTGTATCCGTGTAAGTCTCTTACATTGAGACCATGATATCATATGATATCATTATAAATTCTATGACTTTGGTAGTAGATAAGATTGGTATGGATAAGGTATACATCTACCTTAAGCCTAGATTGGTGAATGGGAAGTATATTAAAGATGAGTTGAAACTCCCAGAGCCACCAAAGGGGAAGCATACAGTTGGTACAAGAAATGATCGCAAGCCCAATCCTCCTATGGATGAAGAGGAATAAGAGACTAAGGATGAAGAGGAGAAGATTGAAGATAACAAGGCACTAGATCATGGTTTTAGAAGAAAACCAACTGCAGGTATTAAGAGGCCACGTGAATATAGTTCACTAAGGAAAGAAGAAGAAGATGTGAGAATTAATACTAAGGCCAAGGAAATGGAAAAGTAAGATGGCGACACCATGGATCGGGCATATAGGAGAAGGCCGAGGAGAAATCGAAAGATAGGGAGTATTGGCACGGACCATCCAAACTAGTAAGGAGGTCACCGAGAACATCACCGATCAAGACAAGCCCAAAGAAGAAGACAAAAATAAGGTGCAATTTCATGCCACAACATGACAACAAGGAGGAGGAACTTTCGAAAAGGTTGTGTGCAAGGAGCCATCACCTATTATTAATGTGGAAGCTTAAGAGGAGCAAAAAGATGAATATGCATAGTGTGATACAAAATTTCTCGGTGAGTGTGAGGAAGAAGGCCCCATAGGAGAGGGAAAAGAAAATTATAAGAGTCTAGGGAAACCACCGGTTGAACATGGGGGCACATTATGTGAAAAGGGTTAAGGTCTAGGTATAAGCACAAAGATCCATATCCCTAAGGGTAAGTGATATGAGAGGAAAAAGAGAGAATAAATTATAAAGATGTCGACCCAAGGTATGTACATTACCCTCTAAGAACATCTCGTGCAAGGTTCCAAAGAACCCTCTCTAATGACCAGTTATATGGGTGGGAGATAATAGACCCAAAAGGTGAAAATGTGAAGATAAGGAAGATGTTGAGCTGGATGATGTAAACACATATGGATGAACCATATTTTGATGTCATCGAGGAGGCATGCATATAACAGAGAATGAAGAAGGCATCCCAAGCCACCCATATCATGGTGAAGCCTATAGAACTTACAGACGAACATGGAAGTAATGCCTTGACCAAGATGGAAGTAGAGGTTGCTAGGAGGAATATAGATAAGGAATTTATGCTTGAGGAGATTATTGGAAGATAACAAGAATAAGGAAAATAGATCCAATAATTGATTGAAGTGCACGATAAGGAAGAGAGTTGGAAGAAGGCCATTCCAGAGTTTTCTACAAATATTTGGATTGAAGTTCTCGAGGTGCATCCTGAATTTGATGAATAAACATATAAGACATACCCATCAAACTTGAATTTATTTCAATATTTGGTAAACTTGCTACTTAAGGATAGGCCATCTCGTAAGGGGGAACTCATGTAGACACTTTGCAACAAAGAGGGAGAAGTATAAGAAAATTATAATGTGTAGGATTAAGAAATATGATGCCATGCTACAAACATTGAAAGATGAACTAAAGAAGGAAGGTTGGGCGCTCATGCAACTAAAAATATCTAGAACACATCCTTAATGTGTGCATAATCTAAAAGGAAAATGAGGTGTTCATGGCAAATAATGATGATTCTCTCAAGATAAGTTGGTTGTGGTTGCGCAAAGAAGTATGACATGCTTAAAACCACAAGGGAACTTCAAGAAGATAAAATAAAGGAGTTCAATTCACTGATAGCACAAAGGATGGACTTCATGGAGAGCATGATCTCAAAAATGGCTAGAGTGACAAGGAGCTCAAACATAAAGGAGAAAATATAACTCCGAGAAGAGATGGAAGAGACAATTGGGACAGTCCTAAAACAATCAAGAAGGGGCTAATAGAGTGGAATGAGCTAGATAGTGTGATCAATAAATAATATCCCGAGATCTTGTTGCTAGTTGAGGAGTAGAGAAAATGTGTGCACTGGGCCTTCTTCCTTTATTTCATTCTTTGTCTAATTATTTCCTTATTCTCTTCCATTATTTATTCATTGTACTGGAGAGATAATTCGAGAAACCCCATTTATGAGGATGAAAATGTAGTTAGTGTGGGGTAATGTTGGACTGTAAGAAAATGGCTAAGTATGGAGTGGGCACGAGAGGAATGGGGTGCACAAAGGTATTGTTATCACAAAATTACAACACCCCTAATTGCTAGTGATTTGTGTGTGAGGTAATCAATGTAACCTGCATAACATGGGATTATCCTATAGTGTGGGACGTTACAAGTAGGATAATCCTCCAAAGAAATCCAAATTCTTCTCCTAACCTAGTGCCAACTTCTCCAAAGTGCAGAGAATGGAAAACTAAACTAATCCTACCCTAATGCTTTCTAAGGAGACATGGATAAAAGAATGCATAAAAATAAATCTACTCTAAGCGAAGGTGATGCACCAAGAAAGGGTGAGACAATCTAAGTGAGTGAAAAATAGGAGAAAACAAGGTAAGAGAGGGTAGGTGGAGGCACCACAGTCTAAGACAATATTTAATTCCCTATATTCATAAAGCACAACAAATTAAAGGTCCTGTAAAGAGATATAAACATGCACAATATACCTGCAAACATAATGGAAGGAAAAAGATGCAATATAACCCAAATTAGGGAAAGAAAAGCCACAAAATAGCAATTTTATTGATACCAAACTCGCATAATCCATTACAATATAAGTGCAAGCAAAAATCCTTTACAATAAGCCCAAATTCAAGGCCTTTAGCTCACAATAGCTCTAGGATATTTTTTACAGAGTTTCTTTGCATTACAAAAAGTATCCTCTCAAAATGAGGTGAATTTTACAATATATAGAGAAAATAACCTCAAATTTACTTCACCATCCAACCTACTTCATTAAACAAGCATGGGAAGCCATGCAAATCTGCTTCCCGAGGGTAATTTTTTGGTAGAAGAAGACATGGGCATCATACTTCATTAAAACTAGTTGTTGAGTTATCTTTTGTTGGTTGGATATTTTGTCAGGCCAAAATATGAGGTTCAACCATAGTGCATGGGATTAAATCCCTCCTCAAAGATAGGTGAGGTTTCCTATTTATTACTAATCTAAAACACAACAGAAATAATATATACAATATCCACACTATTCTAACCATTGGGGTTGGGATACAATCCCGAAATCCATATCAACATGAAATGGAGATATTACAACTTTAGAAATGCAATGGATTAGAAAGGAAACTTATTATAGATGAAACAGAATGGAAAGGGAATGAGAGGAATGTATTTTCTTTCAAGCAAACACAGATCAAGAAATACTTATATGAGTTTTAGATAATGAGTGTAATATTCGAAATGATTAAAATAATCAAGAACACTAAACAAAGAATAGCTTAAGATCTTGAACGTAAGAACAATCTCTCAAGATAAATGAATCTCACAACAAAAAGTTTACAAAATAACACCTGTTCCTATTCTTCAATGATTAAAAATAAAATACAAAGTTTTTTTTTCTTCTTCACAATAGCTCTTAATATTCTAAAAATATCTCTTTTGTAATGCACAAACATCCCTTATTTATAATAGAGAGAGCAGAGAGAAAATAGGATAAATCCTAGAAAATAGTCTTTTAACAAGAGTCCTATTTTGCTTGACTCTCACACAGGAGAACAAGTCAAAATTTGATTCCTATGTGACGAAAAAAAAATGAAAAAGACATGACAATTTCTTGATAGAAATGACATGAAACATTATGCTTATTTTTCTTCATCGTTATTGTATTCTTACAACCAAGCTTTTTGTCTTGAAATTCTTGGAACTTTCAGATTATGCCCTACATCTCATCTTCATCTGGCACACTAGAATAATCACTTAGAACCTCGTAAGTTTCCTGAGTGTCACTTGCATTGCCAAAAAGTTTCTTTAACCTCTTGTTGAGTTTCCTTAGTGATTCCAAAACATTCTTGAACCTTATGAATTTATCAATGGATGGCAGATCGAAGACGGAAGTTGGTTCGTATTGAATTGATTCCTAAATTTTTTTATAGAGATCATTAGCAGGTAGAATCTTCAAGCTTTCACCCAACACCTTGGTGAAGATCCTGGACATCTCCTCTTCTATGTCATTGGTGGCATCAACCAGCTGATCTCTAGATTCCCTCAACTTGCTGCAAGCTTCACTGAGAATCTTTATCCTAAATCTGATGGCTTTGGCTAGTTGGAAATGCTTATCCCCATGTGGAATGATTCCTTCTTCCATTAAGACCCAAGATGGAACCTGTTTTAGTGCATTGAGGGCTTCCAAAGTTAATTCAAGGTTCCCAACTTCTGTGAAAATTCATCATCCATTTTTTCACCATCCTTCTTTATTTCCTCCAAGGATTTATAAACCTCCACTGTGTCATCAATGACCTCTCTTCCTTATAGGAGTATCCTCTTTATCCATTCTTCAACCGTTCTCCCCTTCTCGTTGATATTTTCAATCATAGGTACCAATGAGAAATCGAACCTGATAGGAGTAGGGGTAGAAGATGATGGTGTTGACTGAGAAGGCTTTGAAAGCTTGAGTAATACCTCTATCAACTGTTCAACTTTCCCCGCTTACCTTTGTTTCCTTCAGCTTTTGGCAAAGCATGTTCATGGCATCCTGCACATCCTGTTATGCTCCTTCTATTGTTACTTTTCCTAGATCAACCCTTGTAATCTGATAATCAGTCACCGCTATATCCTCCTTAGTTTTGTTAGTTGCAGGAGTAGCAATATCTGTAAACTTATGCCCTAAGGCATCCACTAAAACCCTTGAAACCATTTTGGGTTTCTTGGCATATTTGGCAGGAGAAGCCTTGAGTGAACTGAAATTGAAGGCTAGTAGGGGAACCACCACCTTCCTCTTCCTTAGGGTCTGATCAATTAACCATTGAGGTACAGTGGAATAAGTTTCCCCAATTGGAGGTGTTATGGTTGTATCTGCAGGTGGAGGAAGATTTACTTGTGGAGTGGTAATGAGTGCAAGTGTAGTGACTGTGGGAATAGATTTAAGGAATGAAGGTGTGGAAGGAGGAGGCATATCTATGGCCATCATAGGTCTAGCAGAGAGAGGTGAGAGGTCAAAGAAAATGCTGGCCATGACTGATGAGAGTGGCATAGAAATATGAGATGAGGAAGATTGGGAGAGAGGAGGTAAAGACTCTAAAGCCAAAGCTTGAGAAGCAAGAGAAAGACTTACTTCTGATGAGCAATCAACAAAAGGAGAAACAAGAGGTTGACCAACCTCAATTTTTGAAAGAATTTCTCCTTGTTTTGGTGGAGGTGAATCCAATATTTCAAATATTTTTGTAGGAGTAGTAGATGATTCGACCCCTTTCTTTTCTCCTTTTCTGACAAACTTAAAATTTATTTGCCTCTTAGTAGGGATTTTATCCTTTTCCTTCTCTCCCTTGGAGGGCCTCACTTCTAAGGTAGCTATTTTTGAAAATATCTTTTCCTTATAACTCATTCCCTAAGAAATGAACCATGCCTTAGTGCAGACAAGAGTCTGAGTAGCTCTTTTAGCGATAGAAGCCTTTTCAGCAATAGACCAATCAATGGCTGGGAATCTGAGTTGGTCTCCATCTGACTATTCATACCTATTGTCCAGAACACTTTCATTGTCCACGGTGCCTTTAGGGATGTCAGCTATATCTAACATCTTAATTTTTTTAAATGCCGCTTACTATTGTCTTTTCTTTAGATGGAAACTTCATCACGAAGATCAACCCAGATATCTTCCACAGTGGGCACATGTAGGTACAAGGTTCCATATGACTTGAGGACTCCTCGGATGTCAAATCCCTCCCTCATCTTCATATGTTTCTTCAATTTTTCCTAAATCTCATGCACCACGTTCTTGGCCTTAACCATGGTGAGAACATGTATACCTTCCAATGGAAATGGGGAAGGAGATGATGGCTTTGTGCCTGCTTTGTTGGAATTTGTGAAAATCCAATAATTGTTTGACCAACTCCATAAGGATCAATTTTTCACCTAGGAACCTGGGAAAATGGAAAGGATTACTATGGAACCTTACCACCGAAGATAAGTAAACTTCTTGAATTGCAAGAAGATGCAACCCCATTTTGACATTGCGCCCATGCTTCATAAGAAACCCTTCTCTTCCTCAGATTAGGATCCAATCTACAAATGTTTTCATAGAAGAAGGCATCATTCACTCTTCTAAATTGGTCTTCAGACCCTTTTATTGTCAGCTATGGGAAGTACTTGATATATGTGTTCCATTTCTTGGTTTCCCTTTGCATCTAGCCCTGGATAGTTTCTCATGCCTGTTGCCGCATAGGTGATGTATGACATCATATAGAACTTGCCGGTAGACAAGACCGTTTTCATTTGAGAGTCTATCTCATTACTTATTAGGCTACCCCAATCAATCCCTTGGTCATTTTTCTTTATGATGACCATGAACTGGTACATCCACCCTTGGAATTATTTTGAATCTAGGAGTCCAAATAACTAGCTCAACAGGGTGATGATATCACTGACTTCAAGAATAAAATCACTTCTAGGGACCAACTTAGGAAACCTAGAAACAATCTGGCTTAGCCTTGATCAAGAACTTCTGTTTACGTGCTTGATGCAATCTTCCTAATCTTTGTCCCAAGACTTTTGTGCTGATTTAAGGTCTAAATCAACATATTTTGTAAAGTTGGGAAACTTTAGGAGTTGATCAAAGTAATCTCCGTCCAATTTCACTATAGACTCCCCTGTTTGATTTCTTACTGAGTGGGAGGCTGAGTCATAGTGGGAAGTGCAAGCCAGGATGAATTCAGGGCATTGAGCTGATGTCGAAATCCTACTTTGTAAGAGGAAGACTACTTCGGCTATTGACTTCATCCATGAATTCTAAGAAGAATCCTCAATTATTTTCCAGAAGTCTTCCATATCTATATTTCTGAGCTCCGTGTCTCGGATGTCATAATTGTAGCTTACATAAGAAGAAGATTCCATCTTTTGGTACTTATACTTCATTTTTCCTAACTTATCTGACTTATCCTTAGATGGGCTAGGGTCCGACATGAGGAGTCTTGAAAATGCCTTGATGACTTCTGGAAGAGCAGTCGGGTGTGAAAGCTTGTTGGACAAGTGCACAGACCCGACCACACCGTTTGGGTTTTGAAACTTGTAAAACACCTTTGAAAACCCGACATACTAGATTGTATGTCAAAAATTAGGCCATGTCAAACACCAACGGAAACCTAAAACACTGGTGGAGTTTGGAGGATGTTGAGCACCTTGAGAAACCTGAAACACTGGTGGGATGTATGTCGGAAGTTAGGGCATGTTGTGCATCGATGAAAACCCAACACACTACGGAGGTAGGAGGATGTTGAGTAGGTGGAAGATCTTGACACACTATAGAACTTGATAGGTGTCAAGCACCCTACAAAACCTGACACAAGGTGGAAGACACGATATGTACAACACCTTGTAAAACCTAAAATCAATATATCGGGTTTCTGATCATGCCAGAACATGAGAATTTCCTTCCTTTTTCACTTATTTATTTTTAGATTCTTTTGAAATCTACAACTTATGTAAAAAAATGTAAATAACCAAGGAGTGAATTTCAAACAAGAACCCTAATGGGAAGAAGACAAGAACCAAGGAAAAACAACCCCAAAACCCTAAAATAGAAATGAGGGAAAAATAATGGAGTGGAAACCCCAAGAAAAACACCTCACAAATAACCCAAAAAGCTTCTAAGAAGAAAGAAGAGAAGAATACCTTCAACTAGATCAAAAAAATGATCAAAGACAGATGGCGAAATCGACTGGGAAGCTCAATCGGGTCTAGAGGTGGAAGAAGCATACACAAAAATCCAACATAGCAAAAATGTACCAGGTAACAAATGACGTGGAAAACCAACTATTTATAATACCCTAACATTAATTACACCTCACTTGACGCATGTGCCAACTACTAGAAAACTGGACATTAATGACATGTCATCATGCTTGAGCCTCAAAACCCAATACAAAGGGTTTGGTTTAATTCAGTTTTGGGTTTTGGAAAACATGAAGCATGACGCATGAGATGTTAAGATGCTTCTAAGTCCCGAAATCCCAACACAAAGGCTTCATTCAGGTTTTAGGTTTGAGAATCACACGACATGAAACATGCATTAGATAAAGCATGTTCCGATGCTTGGGAGTTCTGAAAACCCAACACACTGCTAAGACAATCGGGTTTCGGGTTTCGGGGAACATTAGACATGTAACATGCAAGAAACATGCTTTCATGTAGTGAAAACCCGAAAACCCAAAATTATCCTTTAAAGGGGAATTTTAAAGGGATTTTCCTAAAATTTTCATATGGTTATCTCATTTTTAGTTAGGAATCACTAAAACAAGATAACATATTTTCACCCACATATCTCACCTAATCTAAGGTCCTTCTTTGAGATTCCCGTAGTTCACCCGTAAAAAAATTATGTTGTCATTTGGTAACATTATTCATTATTTTCATTCAGGAATAAGTTGGCCTAGAAGTGTTGGTGGCTAACAACGTGCTCCATGTTATCGGTGAACCGCTTCTCTTTTTGGCTAGTGACACCATACTTGTTATCAACCAACAACATCCATACACATGGCAAAAATGTTAGGTGGAAATTATCCTTGTATTATTGAGTAGTAACACCATTTATTTTATCGATTGGTAACAATTGTACCCATTTTCGGATGGGAACGGTTGTTCCTATCGTGGTGAGATTTCCTCATGTTATCGGTTGGTAACACTTGCTTCGTGTTATATCCAAAGTTCTTGGACCTTCGCCGCGAGGAGTTACAAATAATTTATTCCATCAACTGCCAATACTTTGTCCATTTGGTTGTCCATTTTGTAGGGGTACAAACTATGGATAAAAATTGGTGACTTGCGGGTGATCTACATACTAGATATGAAAGACAAGTGACCTTGTGGTGTCCATTGGCATGGAGTCACTTTGACGGCTAAAACTAGTCCAACACCCGTGAATTCACCCTTGAAATTTATCACAATGTTGGGGCATGTCATTGCTTTAAACCATGGGCTTGAGATTGATTGTCCCATCACCGAACTTCTCCAAACGAAACCGGAAAGTGTAGGAGCAACTATATGACACCTATAATTTAGCTCAAACAATTTAAATACTTAAATTACACTAATTATACCCTTTCCCACAAATTTATGACATATCGTCAATATCACACATTTTCTCTAGCTATCATCATTAATTAATTACATTATGTTAGTTAATTAACTCTTATATCCAACAACGACACCAATTAACGAGATCGTTAATCAAATCCCCTTTCTATCTTGATTAATTAATTATTTCTAATTAATTAAGCTCCCCTTTCTATCTAGATTAATTAATTATTTCTAATTAATTAAGCTCCTTTCTATCTACATTAATTAATTATTTCTAATTAATTAATACCCTTTCTATCTAGATTAATTAATTATTCTTAATTAATTAATTCTCTCTTCTATTTAATCAATAAATCATCATTTATTTGATTAAAATCCTCTCATAACATAAATCATACTAATTATTCCTCTAAAAAGCTTATATAAGCTTGCACAACTATTTATAAATCACTTTGGTTAATTAATAAATCCCCTCAAACCCCATGAATCACTAAAGGACAAAATTAACTCTCCTAAGGTTGGCTCAGCCCTTTCTAAACCTCCCTTATTCACAACTAACCCAACCTCTCTATTATCCCACATGTAAAGGGATGTAGAGATTCTTTTATCCATTGGGCTATATAAAGAGCCCTCCTCCTACCTTTCTTCTTACACGTAAATGAGCATAGAGCCTAAGCTATAGCCATTTTATCATCTTAGATAATTCTTCATTGGAGGAGCTAGCTATTTTCATTTTTTGCATTCATTATTCCAAGTTTTAAGTCATATGGAGATATGTCAAATGGTCTTGTAGCCATAGATTGACAAGACTCCATTCTTGAAAGCCTTGGGATTCAAACATACAATAAACCCTTTGATTTCTAAGGATATAAATAGGTTCACTTCATTTGATTAGCACTCAATAGAGATAGAGATTAATGGATTAACATGTTAGTTTGAATGTTTATTCATATTATAATGCGAGGATGTTGGTAGATTAGTCTTGTTTAAGCTCTCAACATGATGTTGCATAGATTTTGATTTAGCTTTGTTTTAGGAATATTAGGTGTTAGTTCTAATTCTCTTTGCATATCTAATAAATTCTTGCATAAATTTGGCATGCCTGGTGGGACCTACTCCATTGTCCTTTGCACTTAATTTCAAGTTTTTGTAGTTAAATTTCATTTTTGGTTATTAACTCTCTTTTTGCATATATTGACATAACTTGTTTTTCTTAACTTTTTTTTATGAGTTTGCATGTGTTGAGTCTTCCTTGTAGTTATAAAGGAGGTGAAGTACTATCAAAATTGGAATTGATGGGAAAATTTCAAGATGTCTCCATCTTTTCATTTTTAGAGCTTACTTTTTAAACATTCTACAAGATAGTTTTGTCAATTTCTTGAAAATCTTAAATTCTTGAGCATGTAGGTTAGTGTTTGATAGTGTTGAGTCTTTTATTTACATATTAATATTGTGGGTTGCTATAATTGAATCTTGGTGAGAAAATTCAATATTTCATCATGTTTTCATTTTTAGAGCTTACGTTTTCAACATTCTACATGTTAGTTTTGTCAATTTCTTGAAAATGTTAAGTTTTCAGTCATGCATGTTAATGTTTGATAGCATTGAGTCTTCTATTCATATATTAATTTGATGAGTGGTTGTCCAAATTGAATCTTGGTTGGAACAATTTTACCATTTTGTAGATTAAGGGACATTTTTTTACATTTTTGAGTGCATGTCAAGTGCATACACTGTGAGCATAAGAGCATATGCGTAACCCATCCTCCGAAGGCCATAACGTTTTCTCCCAAACTTGAAATGACTATGTTTTTTTGTGTGTTGGAAAGATATTGAAGTTAATTATGCAATGAAAACATAAATTTGGGATTTATAATTATAGAATTTGCAAGTTTTCCTTTTATTTTAAAACTGGTCATTTTCTAACATGTCTAATATTTTGATGAATGTTGTATTTATATGCTTTACTTAATTTATAAAAATACATGTGTATGCTCTTCTCTTGCACCTTTTTGTGATCTTGAAAATAAAAAAACTTTGATCTAGATATCTTTTTAACATTTGGAATAAACTTGGAAATTTGATTATTCATTTTTCTTAAGGGAATAAACCTTTTACAAAACATTTTTAATGGTCCTTTGATTTGAATTTTTCCATTTCTATATAGTTGGGATAAATTTTGTGTATGCTCTTCTCTTTCACCTTAGGGTGATCTTGAGAATCAAAATTAACTTTATTCCTGATTTGATAACATTTGGTAGATTGGAAACTTCATCTTTCATTTTTGGTTTAAGGCATTAAACATTTATCAAGCTTTTGTATGGTTCATTGATTGCAAAGATTTTCTTTAATTTTTAGTTTGATTATTTTTTGTGTATGCTCTTCTATTGCATATTTAGATGATCTTGAGAATCAAAATAAAATATTAATCCTCTTTTAAATAATGTGATTTTCTTGGAGAACTACTAATGCTTTAGTGTAGGACCTAAAAATCTTGTTAAAGAAAGGAGTTCGAAATAAAATTTTCTAACTACACGTGTATTGCAGATTACCAAATACCGAACGACTAAACCACATTAAGTATAAAATATAAAAACAACACAACACATTCAAAACATTTTATTTGTAGCTTTGGATAAGGTTACACCTCATCTACTTAAAACTTGGACATAAACCCTTTGGCATAAGCCTTAAGCTATAACAATGGAGGTGGTCCTAGGAACCCCAAAGTATTCCATGCAAGAGGGAACCTTTTGGATGAAACGGGAAGTGATCCTCACAACCTACTTGACTATTTTTACAATTTTTGATATTTAGCATCAATTTTATCCGTATCACGAACCTAGTGAGAGTACATGATGGATACATTTATTGTCCATTGTGCTTGAAAGGGGTAAAGTAAAGTTGAGATACTCCAAGAATTAGTCAGTGTGACTTTTCTTGGAAAATCAAGCTTACTCTTAGATAACTTGTTGCACCTAGTTGAGTGAACCACCTAGGAAGCCATATTTGACCAAGAGCCTACTTAGACAATATCAAAACCAATTTGATTTGAGAGCTATCATTCATAATGAAATGTGTGAAGCGTTACTTTTTCTTAGTTTTTCACTTACCATAACGTGAGGTGAAACTCTTCCAAACTGAGGATAACATTTTTAAACACCAATTGATCTACTTCCTTCACTTTATTTTGACACTTTGTTGATTATAAGAAGATTAACTACCCTCGTGTTGCTAATTTATTGTATTCACCATTTTTGTGTCTCATTTACGCTCATCCATGTTTCATGGTCTTTGTTAAACATCTAAATTATGTGGAGACATTTTTATATCATTGGTAGCCTTTTTGATCTTGATACCCATGTCAAGATCATTATCGTAGTTAGTCTTGGTTCATCACTTTGATTCTCCTTTAAACGGTTATCTTGTTTATATCACATCACTACAATTTTGGTTTTTACGTCTTGTTTCTTATAAACTTGACCTAAATATATATATTGTGATGTTATTCTATTTACAATTTAACAATTCCTAAGTATACTCTAGCTTTTGTTTGATTCCAATTATTACCTTGATTTTGAAAAGTGTTAGTGTTACCACTTGTGCGTGTTATATCAATATCATCTTGATATCAATACCTTAATTTCTCATAAATTTTGGTTAACATATCTTGGTGACATTGTTGTGTCACTCACAATTATGAATCTTTTTGGAATATAGGTCTTGATTGGATTTGGGAATGCTTTTAGTATACTTTTTTTGGAGATCGTGTTAACTCCTTGTTATTACTTAAGCCTTGTTCATTTATTTGAACTTGACATAAGTAGTGACATTTTGTTAATCATCTTAAAACATCAACTACCTTTTCGAAATAGACTTAGGAAGTATATCATTTGATTGATTGGTCTGGAACTAAACATTGTGTGATTGTATCTTGTTTCTTGTTATTGAATTATTCATTTAGAGAAATCACTTTGTCACATTGATACTTTGACATTCATTATAATTCTTGACATTATTTTGTGTTTCAATTAGACTTGATCAATATATTTTGAGCACATTCAAAACACCTTAGTGAAAATATCATACATCATGGCCCCTAAAACAAGATTAGGGCTCAAAAAGTAGGCTTTGGAAACAAGAAAAACACAAACTTGGGAAAATTCAAACAGACAAGGGTCAAATCCCTTTATTGGCCATGATATTGGGCCTTTATTCTCTATAGAAAGAAGTAGAGGAGATGGTAGATCATAGTGGTGATGAGTTAGAGTCACCACACGTGGAATTTGACTTTGACCCCACCTTGTTAGATGAATTCCTTTATAGAAACAAAGACTGGGTGCTAGCACGAGTGGTGGAATTAGGGGCTAGAATGCCTATAGAGCAGGAAACGATACCACCCATGAATGAGGCTAATGAAGAGGAGAAACCTCTCATTAACATGGAGGATATCTTAACACATGGACACACTTCTACCTCTAACATGGGAAATGATAATGTAGTGGGATATAGAATTCCTTTCATCAAAGTACCATGTAAAGTTAGAATAGAACACAAAAATGTTGAACAACCTCCACGTCATGAAGAAGAAGAAGAACCTCTTGAAGAAGAAGTCACTATTCAACAAAAAATCCAAAACCTTAGTCGAAATTAGATTTCTTAACATATGATGTATAAAAATAAACAAACAAGATTATACAAAAGATAAAACCTAAGGTCAAAATTAGTGAACTTCACATGGGAAATAAAGGAGGAGACAATATGGAATATAATCACATATATATCCTTGATTTTCCTACTAAAGAACATTTACTTACATAAGAAATGCAATCTATGAAAGTGATGCTTATAAGCCTTCAAGAGAGTAATGTTGGGAATAACAAAAATATCAATATAAAGAATTATGTCCCCATCCATTTTATAAAACTATGATGCTTCAACCCTTCCCGAAGAAGTTAGACATGCCAAAATTTGAAAAATATAGAGGGAAAGGTGACACGTGAGATCATGTGAAGGATTTTTACATGGCATGACAGGAAGTTTCCTATATCAACAATTACCTCATACTACTCTTTCCAAAGAGTCTAGGGTGTCGAGCCTTAGAATGGTTCACTCATTTACCTAATGGGTCTATTTTCACATGGCCTAAACTAGAAGAAAGGTTTGTATGCCACTTCTCATACAACATAGAAAGTGACATAACCATGGTAGAATTGTGTGGCACTAAGAAAATCCCCAACGAAACATTCATTATCTTCTTGCAATGATGTAGAGGGATAACCAGATCACTTTCCTTATGCGTTTCTTGAAATATAGCTTGTGAGTATCTTTATGCCCAATCTAAACCTAGACATCACTTTTCATCTACAAATGTGTAACATATTTCATAAACTATTATCTTTCCTTTTTTGCATTGCAAGCATTGACATGTGATTTTTCTGGATAAGGAGTGTTCCTTTGATTTTTGGAAATCATGCTTGCCATGGATAAGTCATTTTTGCTCTTGATTTCATTAAGCTGAAATACAATAGCTTGCAAAGAATCCATTCTTGTTTTAGATAGATAAGTTGTAATCTGGTAAGTGAAGTTTGCAAACTTATCTCTTGTTACTAAAAATCCTTGGATCAATTCCATTGATCCAAGGTATGTTTTAAATCTTCTTACTTGGTCTGAATGGTAAACTGACATTCAGAGGTTGGATGACATAATGGAATGAACTCTAGCATGTTTACAAATTCTTTTATCTTCTTGAAATATCGTGCTACATTCTGTTGTAGGTTATGAACTCGGATCTTTTTGAATGATCTCTTTAGGATGCTTAATAGTGTTAAGTGAAATGAGGCCTACTTTAGGACTATTGAGGAACAATCTAAGTCCTAGACCTAAGAGATCTATCCTAACGGGATTCTAAACTAAGGTAGATGTACCTATTTTTCTAGCTATGTCTACTATATTCGGGACAACATCCTATCCTAAGTTGCATGTTCTAAATTGAGGGAACCACCTAAGGTGATGTTAGGTCTATTTCTAATCTAATACCTAATACTATATGGTTGTGAGTTATGACCTAACCTAAGGTGGAAATTACTTATTGAATTTTTTTTAAACCTAAGGTTATTACTTCTAAACTATCCTATGGTCATAACCTAAACTAAGGGAATCGACCCTAAACTAATGAAATAAGGAAAGGGGGCCTAAGGGTCGTATGTCATTCATAATCTGGTGATGTTTCCTAAGAGATTTATGTGATTTGATTTTTGTAATAAATGACAAACAAACTCGCCGAGTTTAGGTGGAAGCATGAAAAATTTGGTGGAATCTACATGGAGTCTTCACTAAAGTTAGCAATGCATGCAGAATTCAAATTAGAATTCACCAATTATGGATGGCAGTGGCATAGAGGGATAAGTGGGAATTTTGGAATCAATGCCATTTAAGAGTCTCATTTTTGGCAAGAAAACTACCTAGGAAACGATGCGGGTGGATTTTTTGGAGGTTGTTTGGTCATTCATACTCTTCGATTTTTGCTCTGCATGGAGCTATCTAGTTCTTCAAACCAGTAGTTCTACTTTCACTTTATGGCTATTTTTGATTTCCTTGGTCTATTTCTGATTCAAGGAAAGTATATGAGACATTAGGGAAAGATATTTTTGGTTGTTGATCTTTCTTGGAAAAGAAGAAGAGTTGGAAGCTTGGTGGAAGTCTTCTTCGAAGTGGTAGAGGCACTATCAGGCATGATAGGCTCTATCCATTAAGATTTCTTGTGTTTCTTTAAATGTTTCATTAAAACAATTCTACTCTAATGAGATAAATGTTTTATTTGTGGTTCTGGTTCCTTTCTTTCTTGTTGAAAGAATCTTTGTGCTTTTGTTTTGGGACCCTTGCATGACAATGTTGTTTTTTTGGTGTTCTTACTAAATGAGTTAAAATGATGAACTGCATTTGCAACTGTCAAGACTTTAGTGTTTTTAGAAATATAAATACTAGACTGTCTGCCAAAAAGAGTTTAAGTAGTTTTGTTTGAAGTTTCGAACTAGAAATCTCTTCGGAAGGTAGAAAAGTAAATGGATACTCTTCTCTATTACATATTTACTCTTCTCTATTGCATCTTTGAGTTTTTAAGTGGTATTACTCCTTCTATGATCAGTATGGGTATACATTTTGTCTTATTGTATGAACACAATCTTGTGTAAGGGTAAGGAACGGATATCTTGTTGCTTCTATTCTGGGTAAACCTGCATTGTTAATTAAATGTCTTTGATTGTTGTGGAAGGTAGAAGAATACTCTCCTATATAGTATCTTTTTCGTAGAAGTTTGAATACTCCTTTTCGAGACTATTTTGTATACTTTGATTCATAGTATGAACTGAACTTGTGATAGAAAAAGAGAGTTAATGGGTGGAAGGAGGTTTTTGAAATCGTCTATATTCTATACTCTAAACTTTCATAATACTATGAAGGAATGATTTTATCTATTTTTGTACTACTTGAACTTTAAAATTGATAGGGAGCTAAGTCAATATGGTATTTTGATTAACGTCTTTAGTTTTGAATGTGTGAGGAAAATATAAGGAAAGGTTGACTTAAACTTGTTGTTTGGTTTTAGTTTCCTCTTTCGAAACTCTTGAACAAACTTCTGGGTTTTATAAAGGTCTTGGAATTAACTGTGGAAATAGTAGAGAAGAAGTCTTCTATGTAGTTATTATGTTTGAGTCTTCTGTGCAGTTAATATGTTTAAAATTTTGGAAGTTGAGCTTTCGGTAGATTGTTGAAGATATGTTGTTTGAACATACTTTGGGTGTGACTTTCTCTAGGTCGATACTTCATTATTACCATTCTTAGCTCTATTCGGCTGTCTTAAGTTTGATCTCTCCGTCCTTAACACTTTTAGGAATTGGATGTGAATGATAACTGTCTTATTTCTCACATTCTTCATGAAAGGAATTAAGTAAATGAATAACGGTTGTCATTTCTTTAATGGTGAAACTCTTGGAAAGTTTATTCGAAGATACAGTTTTGTATGTAATCAGTTTTGTATCTTCGTACCTGATTTCTTTATCTTAAGGATTTGGGGGTATGGGGAACTATCTCTATTGATTCTTTTACAACCTCCTTTCTTTTGAATGAACAATAGAATGCTCTTTTGACATAACTCCTTTCTCTTCCACTCTCAGTGGTAAGCTCTCCATTTTCAGTTTTAGAAAACTGTAGGGTATGATGTTGACCCTTCTTGTCTGAAGATGCATATGGGAATTTGGTTTAACCAAATGATAAGGATGTTGTAAACTGTTCACTCTCCAGTTTTATCTTCCTTTCTTTAGATAAACCTTGTTATAGGTTTAAGGGAATCAAAAGCATTACTTTTATTAAGGTGATTAAGTATTAAATGTTACTACTTTATTGTAGTTGTTTAGTTAAATTGATGTAAACATTGTGGCTGGGATATATTTCCTTTCTAATATAATAAGAGGCCTAATCTAAGAACCTAGGCTATATATATTTTGACTTAGAATTAGGCTGCCACATCTGAATTGTGAATCTCTTAATTATTTTATTTGTGGGATGAATCAACCTATAAACGTTACTATGTTAGAATGAACTTGACCGTACATGTTTTCTTAAACTTTGTAAAGATGAATAAGAGGGTCTTGGTTTCTGAAAGTAACTGTTTGTTTATATAGTGAAGTTGATTTTGTTTTCAAATTCAGAAAGAATTATGAAACAATTATTGATAGGAACTGTTATTTGAGATAAATAAGTAATTGTTGGGTCAATACCTATCTGATATAATGCAGTGGTTTAGCTGATTATATTATGACCTCTTCCTATAATGTGAATCAGATTTATTATTGTGCTTCTCTTATGGTTGTTATTACTTATGATTTATTTGAATGATTACATTAATTATTTCATTAAAGTAGAGTTGTTTTAATGGAACAATTAGTGGAATGCACTTCATTTTAATGCTTAGTGCTTATCATGCTCAGTTCGATGAACTGACCCATGTTAGCAATTTTGCAGATGGACTTCATAAGTGATAAAAGAAGGTAATAAATTTTATGATGTATTGGCTGATTTAAAGTTTGGCTCTTTTAAAGAGATCTCCAATTCATTCTTGAGATGTATTGAAAAGGAAAAATTTGTATTCTTTAATGTTTTTAGTATTGTTTGACATGCAGTTTGCATGAGATGCATAGTCTTGTAAATTGTGTATTTTATCGTGATGAATTGAAAATATTATCAGTTCTCTTACACAACAATACATAATGATAATGGGATGTGAATTGAATATACAATTAAACTATAGAAAGTGTGAAAGATTAAAAGGTATGATAAACACTAACACATAACCAGGTAGAGAGGAAGACTCTTCCTCTCTCATAGAAATGCAAAATGAAATAATGGCATCGTTAATCACTCAGACTTCATTTTCTATGAAGTATGCTCTAGTGGAACTTGAATGGTTGTTGCACCTTATTTGAATAGTTGAGTTCATTAATTTAACCTTTCAATATATTATGTTCTGTTTTTGGATAATTGCTCGACATGTCAGAGTTACCGAACATAAAAGCAATCATGAGTTAATGAAGTTCTTTAATTTTAATTAAATCAAATATGGATGAAGAACTTAAGGGGTGTTGGATTTAGGATTGTGTAAGGTTTCCGTAATACGAATCTTAATCCAATTTTAATTAAGTGTTAATGACCTCTTGGGGGTATGTACATCATGATGAAGTAGTTCTGCCGGATGTTGGCACACGCCAACTGCAGAACTATACCCGCATGAAGACAAAGGTCTTCATGAGGATACATTGTTGTAGTTGACATGTTGTAACATCCTTCCACATTAGTTCATCTAGATCTACACACATCTATATTTGAACTTAGTTTCTCTCTAGGCCAAGCTAACAACATGAATTAGAATAGGAAGTAGCTTACCTATGACTCAGGATATCTTGGCACATTTAATTGACTTAGGTCGGATGAGTATGCCCATATACCCCAAGTCATCATGAGCGTCTCCCTATAAAATATTATGTCGCTAACTTGGGTTAGGGTTAAACCTTGGGCAAGTGGACTAACAGAAGTAAGTAAAGACCATTCTAGATAACAAAAGAGTGAGGTGAAGGAAATATTTTGATTTGATGAGTATGTCGTCTAGGAATAGTGACAAGAACAATATGTTGAGAATATTTGGCCAAAGTATTGCAAAGCTGCTAGTTACGTTGTCGATGTCACCTAGTTTATCGAATGTGTTTTCAGATGAATATTGGTAACAAATATTCAGATAGGTTCTTTAAATAGGTCACTCAGTACCCAGATTAGGGTAAGAAAAACCAATTATATGTAATATATGTAAAAGTATTCAATACTTAGAGACAAGCATGAGATATCAGTTAGGGACCGAGTCATGCAATGAGAGATTGGTAATTCACCGAGTCATTACAGCTACATATGGTTATCTATTATGAGATTGATTGGCATGGAATGTGTGTTCTAAATTATGTTTTATTTAGAATAGAGAACATTGTGTTAAAAAGAAAAAAATCCCTTGTTTCTAAAGTCTTAAAATGGGAATGTTACTCATACAACATAGAAAGCAACATAATTATGGTAGACTTGTGTGGAACTAAAAAAATCCCTAATGAAACATTCATTAGCTTCTTACAATGATGGAGAGAGATAGCCAGTTACTTCCCTTGTGTGTTTCCTAAAAAATAGCTTGTGAGTATCTTTGTGCCCAATCTAAACCTAGACATCACTTTTCATCTACAAATGCATTATGTTCACACCTTTGAAGAGGTCATTGAAAAGGGAATTCAAATAGAGAAATCCCTTATTGCCAAAGGAACCATTAAATCACACTCTAAGGATAACCAAAATGCCAAACCCACGGAAAATCTGAAAATATTTAACAAAAACAAGAACGTGGTGGGAGACAGATCAAAGATTCCAAACATGTATAAATGGTTCAAGTTGGTCAACCTTTTAAACTGACCAAAGGACCTATTCAACCACCACCCAAATGTAGAACATTCACTCCCCTCAATGAGCCTTTTTCTGTAATATTGAAACAATTGGATGCAGCTCACATGGTGACTTATCCCACAACACAACCCTTTGATGACAATGCTCCAAAGCCATCATGGTACAAAGAGAATGACTATTGTGATTTACATCAGGTCAAGGGACACAAAATAGAAAAATACCTATGACTTCATCACTACATCCAAGATCTCATTGACAATGGGGAGATAGAAGTTGACACCCTAGAGAAAACTCATACACCAAATGAAAATATGGGAATATTCAAAGAACCATTCCCTAAAAATTGTAGGTCAGATGAGAAAAGTCTGGATCAAGGAGAGTCATCCAAAAGTTATAAGGCTGTGAACTACCTCTATACCAAGAGTGACAATAATCACTATGATTCACTCATTGGATGTATTCACTCTTCCAATGACCATGTGAATACCATTTAGATCAAGGGAAAGGATTGCACTATGGTAACAAGGCACGCCCATCTCACAATCCCAGAACCCTCTCTGTCAACCCTGCAAGATGGTTGGTACAATCTCTTAGAATAACTTGAGAAGACATCTGCCAAGATTTCAATCTTGGATCTTCTTAAAATATCAAACGCGCATAAGGACATCTTATAAAAAACTCTCTCGGGTTCAGGAGTGCCATTAGAAGTAGACCCTTCACATATTCAAGCTGTGGTGGAAAAAATTACACCAATTGAATACATATCCTTTAATCATAGGGAGATCCTTGGTGAGGATCATGCACATAATCTTCCCCTATATATTGAGGTATTTGTTACCCGCCAAAAGATAAAATGGGTGCTTGTGGACAACGGATCAGGGTTGAATATATGCACTTTGAAACTAATTAAACAATTGGGACATACAGAAGAAGATATAGAATCCCATATTATTACCATAACCGCTTATGACAATGTGGAGCAAGAATTAGCTGGGACAATCACATTTCCCATGGAGGTAGGACCAACTTGTCATCATACAAAGTTTTATGTCTTGGAACTTCCATAGAATATGTTGCTTGGCCAAGCATGGATTCATGCCATGCAGGCCATACCATCAAAATTCCATCAGTGCATCAAATTGAAACATGAGGGACACATTGTTACAATACAAGGAGATACAGAGCCCTTCACTCATTACAAAGCTCTCAATAGTTTTTCACGTAAGGGTGCCTCTATCTCTCCCTATGCTAATATAGTTGTTCTTATTCAATCGAAGCTATAAAATCATGGGTAGATTCGAGAATCCCTAAGTTATTGCACCTATGAAGATTCTACATTGACTTCTCCTTTTGATTCATGGGAAATGAAGGTTATGTAATACAGTTGTGAATAATATAATGTGCAATAAGCTCTCCTAGTATTGGACCTATCATTGTCACCTAAAACTAGAGGCCGACCCAACTATCATTTCAAATGACCTAGAGATGAGTGAACTATTGGAACACTATTACTTGGGGGTTACGTGCCAAGGAGAAATTATTTGACCCACCTACAACTTGGGTCTCAGAAGATACTCAACCAACTTTCTACCAAATCCTTGAGTATGAGAAGTCTATCCGAATGATGTATTATATGGGCTATAAGGGTCTACGATGTGGAAAGAATGAGCAAGGACTGAGAGAACCAGTTCCTCTCCCACATTTCAATACATAAATATATTGTATCGATGATCGACCCTATAGATCACACTGCAATGATGAATATGCTAAGCTGTTACGAGAGTGAAGATAGCTCGATTAATTAGAGAGTGACATAGATTCCCCGTAGCCAATATGAGGATCTTGCCTCAACAAACCTATTCATGGATATTGATTTCCTTACCTTAACCCCCACTGAACCTAAAATTGACCTTGTTTACCCTTTCCTTGTCAAATGGGACCAACACCGTCACATAAAGACTGGACCTCTTTGAAAATGATAAAGACATTACGAGAATTCATGGGAATTCGTGATACAAATCCAATTGGAGACCATAAGAAGGGTTTATACATTGACTTAGATACCGTACGTACTTTGGCGAGGAATTTGAGCTTCGTGGTTAGCAAAAATTAAGAAAAAGAGACGGAAAAATTTCCAATGAAAATTCTCAGCAAAATAAAAAGTCCAAGTCACATAATGAAAACCTCTTTGAGGCATTGGATGAAAAGTAGGTAAGAAAATCAATGGACAAGACAACTGACCATGCCAAGGGTGAAACTCTCATAAAGAAACCCTTAAAAGAAGATCTCAACCTTCCTCCTAATCCTACGTAAATGGAGGATTTGTCAAAAATGCTAGTGGAAGAAACCATCGATGTGAATATTGGAATAGAAGATGACCCAAAGATATTCAAACTAGGAACTTCTCTCTCAGCACGAGAGAAAAAGACATTCACCGTGATTCGATGGGAATTTGTAGATATATTTACATGGTCATATAAGGATATACCGGGCTTTGATCCAACTTTGGTAGTGCATAACCTAGTTGTGCATGCAGTTTCCAAGCCCATCAAACATAAACTCAGAAAAATGGATCTGTGGGTGGCTCTGTTGGTCAAAGAAGAGATAGAAAGATTGTTGGTAGAAGGCTTCATTAGACCTATTGATTACTCATAGTGGATATAAAATATAGTCTCCGTATAAAAGAAACCTGTTGGGATCAAAAATTTTACAAATTTTAGAGACATCTATAAGGCATGCCCAAAATATTATTGTTTTTTGGCTAATATTGATGTGATTGTTCACTCAACTACATGATATGAAATTTTATCTCTTATGGATGGATTTTTAGGCAATAATCGATCAAAATAGGCAATGAAGATAAGCATAAAACAACCTTCACAACACCTTGGGGACTTTCTATTATCAGGTAATGCACTTTGGCCTTAAAAACACAGTGTAACCTATCAAAGGGAAATGACTGTGATTTTACATGATATGATTCATGAAATCATGGAGGACTATGTAGATGATATCCTTGGGAAATCCAAAACGAGAGCAGATTACCACGATAGTTTACGGCGTATCTTTGAATACCTACGGAGTACAAATTTAGATTAAATCTAAAGAAGTGTGTGTTTGGCGTGCTATCAGGAAATTTACTTGGCTTCATTGTATCATGAAGGGGGATTGAGGTAGACCTGGATGAATTTACCACCATTATTGAAATGCCTCCTCCCAAAAACATCAAACAACTATGCAGCTTGTAAGGAAAGATACAAGCCATCTACCATTTCATTTCACAACTCATTTGAAAAATGCCATTCATTCACCCATCTTCTTAAAAAATATGTTTCCTTTATTTGGGGACCAGAACAACAATAGGCCTTCACTTTGCTTAAGTAATACTTGGATAATCCATCTCTCTTCATGCCTCCAACTCCTGGCGAGCCACTTTTGTTGTATATTTCTGCTACTCAATTTGGTATTGGTGTGTTGCTCGCCCAATATGACCTAAGTCACAAAGAGAAATCTATGTACTATATAAGTTGTACCTTAATTTCTTATGAGCTCAACTATCCTCAAATTGAAAAAGCTTATCTGGATGTCTTTTTTACCTTCCAAAAACTTTTCCATTACCTATTGAATACTAAAACCAATCTTATATCCAAAGTTAACCCACTCAAATACATGTTGTCAAAACCTACCCTTACAGGAAGAATGGATAATTAGATCATTCTGCTAAGTGAATTTGACATTGAGTATGTATAATAAAATTCGGTTAAAAAAGGACAAGTTCTCGCCGATTGGTTAGCAGAAGAACCATTACTGGGAACATAACCTATGAGTCTAGATCTGCCAAATGCATCATTAATGTATATTGAGGAACTTGACATGTGACAAGTGTAATTTGATGGATCTTTCACTTTTCATGGCTTGGGAGCAGGTGTAGTGTTAATTACTCCTTCAGGACAACCTCATACCTCAAGCTTTCCATCTTGGTTTTCCTTGTACAAATAATATTGCAGAATATGAGGTGCTCATCATTAGGATGAAGCTAGTAATCAAATGGGATATCCACCATGTCAAGGTTGTTGGTGACTCACAATTGATCATTAAACAATTCAACGAAAAATATAAAGTTAAAGACGAAAAGTTAATCCCCTATAAGAAACTGGTGGAAACTTTGAAAGAATATTTTGTGCATATTACATTCGAATAGATTCCAAGGGGATAGAATAAATCTGTAGATGTAATGAAAACCATAGGTTCTATGCTATGAATTCCACCAAAGAGAAATGATATACCATTATTTGTTGAGAATCTACGCCATCCCGCGTATGACATGCCGAATCCTATTTGGTTTGTGAAGTTATTAGTCCCTATTCCCATGGTATGCACATATCTATGCCTATTTTAAACACAATACCTTTCCACTTGATATCTCCCACTCGAAAAAAAAACCTTATCCGCCGATAACCCATTACACCCTCTTAGGAGATCGCTCTATTGTTGTGGCTATGATGGGAATTTTTTCCATTGTCTAGATGTAACAGAGTCAGTCAAAACAATCAAATAAGTACATGAAGGGGTATACGGTGCCCATACAAACGAATGGTTTTAGCAAAGAAATTGTTAAAGGTAGGCTATATTGGCCTACCATGGAAATAGATTTTTACAACTATGTGAGGAAATGTGTACTGTGTGTCAAAAATATGGAAATTTCATCCATACACCATCACAACCATTATAGCCGATCACAACCCCATGGCCATTTTCCAAATGGGTAATTTATTTAATAGAGAAGCTCACCCCTACTTCATCTGATGGCCATACCCACATCATCATAAATACATAATATTTAACTAAGTGGATAGAGGTTGTTTCTTTGACTTATGTTACAGGTGCTCATATTTCAAAGTTTATCATGAATCATCTTCTTTTTCCATATGGCATTCCTATGGCCATAGTTACTGAAAATGGTAAATCATTCAAGAAAAAGAAAGTGAAGGACCTTTGCCATCAATTTCAAATAAAATTAAAGTTTTCTACGCCATATTACCCTCAAGGTAATGGGAAAGCTGAAGCCACTAACAAAACATTGGTTAGGATCATGGAAAAGATCGTGAGTAAGACAGTCACAACTGACATTTGTAAATTCACCAAACCCTCGAGGCTTATATGACCTCCATTCGCACTCCTACCTACAGTGCAAAACCTATTCCCTAGTGTTTGGGATATAATATATCATCCCATTGGACATAGAGCTTCCTTCCCTGAGAATATCTCTTAGGGATTATCTAGACTGGGATGAGGATTATAGAGTGGCCAGGTTGGAAGAATTAGAACTCCTAGATGAAAAGCACATCTACACCCTTAATCATCTCGAGGTGTATCAGAATAGAGTCTATAGAAATTATAAAAAAAGGATCATACCTCGTCAGTTTGAGGTCATAGATTTGGTCATGAAATAAAATCAGTTCAAAAAAAGGGTGGAAAGAGAGAAGAAAGGAAAGTTCAAACCACATTGGTTATGACCTTACATTATTATGGCCAAATATGGTACAGGAGCATACAAAAATTCCCATCCCAATGGTGGTGAGCTTCATGAACCTATGAATGCCATGTACCTTAAGTAGTTTTATGCTTAAACATGGCACAAAAAATAAAAATAAAAAAGTAAAAATGATCAAAATACAAATAAATTAAAATAGGAGAAAAAGAAAAGAGAAAACAGGTCATCCATATGTGAAAACCACCCAATTATGGCACTTTGGATAGGTCCCTTGGTGAAAAATAATTTCTGGCACCTTAGGAGGATTCATTTTTCAAAATCATCTTGCATCTAGAGTGTACTTTTACTTAGCCTAGGGCTAGTTCTGCACCTACATCCGAGATTTCCCGTGAGCCTATCTTGTCAAACCTTGATCCAATTTTTTCTCCTCTTGTAAATCAATGAAGGCATGGTCTTTTTATATTTCCCATCTAACGCTGGGGGCACTTCCGTGAATTCACCTTCTTGTTTATAAACACATGACACCTACCCTTATATATTCTTCATCTAACATTGGGGGCATCCATGTTTCTTAGTTACCTGTGCATAGCTTCGGAAAACCTTAGAAAATCACAAAAACATTCAAATATGTTTGAAAATTGCAAAAACATTCAAATATGTTTGAAAATCGAAAAAACATTCAAATATGTTTGAAAATCACAAAAACATTCAAATATGTTCAAAAATCACAAAAACATTCAAATATGTTCGAAAATCGCAAAAACATTCAAATATGATCAAAATCCAAAATAATAGAAAAACACAAAACACAAAAATAGTAGAAAAGTGTTTCACAAAACAATCTTACAAAAACATAACTTTATTTTACTTACTTTATCTTGTTTCTTTCTTTGTTTGTGTACATTGTTTGCTTGTATAGTTACTACTTGTTTGTACATTTTTATAGTTTGTTGCTTAGATATACTTCGATAAGATTCATCTTTTCTTGCTTAGATTAGATTCTTTATTACTTATACATATGAAGTTTGTCTTTACATGCTTGTAAATAATTGTACATAGTTGTGTTAATTCATGTTGATTAGCACTATATATTTCGTTAGGTTTGCTAACATTTGCTTGTGTCTACTATTCAAATGTACATAGTTTTGTTATCACATCATCATATCTTCATCAATATCATCACATCTAACATCATATATAAATAAAAACTAAGTATACATCAAAGATGAATGCTAAGATAATCATCGCATATCATATCATCAAATAGTGGCAAGAGGGATCATAAATATCAAGATCTACCCCCCCTACACCAATATCATTGTGTCATCCCATCTTCTAATCTAGAGCATTACATGTACAATATAATTGATATCATCTATGGATCTATCATGTCAAAATCAAACACGTGGTACAAACATCTCAAATATCATCATGATACATACAAAAGTGTGAAATCAAACCATCTAACATCACACTCTAACTCTTCTTCTACTCGCTGTGAATAGTTATTTTATTTAAATAATTATTTTCCTTACTTTTTCGCCGTCTGTGAGGCGTGTTTTGCTACCTAGTACTCATTTCTTCTCACTAGGAAAATTTTATTTCTCCTAGGTGATGTCACTTCTTCTACACACTCCATTGAATAATTATTTTTATTAAATAATTATTTTATTAATCTTTCCGTTGTGTTGGGGCATTATTTGTCGCCTTTTGCTTATTTCTTATCCTGGGAGATTCTTGTTGATTATTCTAACTTCTTCTCTATCCAAACTATCAAAAGTCTAAAAAACTTTTAAAAAATCAATTCAAAATCCAAAAAAATTCAAAACTTTTTCAAAAATCCTAAAAATTGTAAAATTTGCAAAACTAGGTAAACCATCTCATAACGGCTAAAACTTGTGTCTTGTGCATGGTATTCATTCCATATCTTGCTGAAATTTTCATGTGTTCATAGATCAAATGACTCACGGATCATCTGATTTACAACCATTTACAAAGCTAGCCTGCTTGCTTCATCGGTACTCTGGGGCACATCTAGTTTCCTGATACTATTTTGTTGTACACAAATGCTTTATCATTGGACCTGAATGTCCTTTATCATCTCCCTTTGCATGTATCCTTGCTAGGGGCATAAATTTTCACCATTATCATCAATCATGAACATTTTGGGATCTTGAACTTGATAACAAACCATTTGTACAACCTGTCTTGACCTTTATTCGCTGGAATATGTGTGCTTTTACTTGTTTTTAATGTTAAATGAGCTTATTTCCATCTCATATTGCATTGATTTTTGTATATTTCATTGATTTTGTGTTTTTAACAATGGAAAATTATTCATAGTATGGATTTTCATGTCATTCTACTTTTTCGTATGCTTATACTTTTAATAAGGACCGATGACGTAGATCTTTGGCAATATGATGACAATAAGGTTATTGCTAATGAAAGGGATGAAAGCTAGTTATTCTCTCCACTTCACCATATTTATTCTACATCACCCTCTTATCAACACTATTCATCCGATTCACCCGGGCATCCTACCCCTACCCATTGTTCTATCCATTTCTCTCACCTTTTTCGATCGTTGATGCAACTTCTATCATCACTCCATCAACACTCGAGGGGGAATCTCTCACTTTTACTAATTTTTATTCTATGTATTCAAAATTTTATCTGTCTACCATCTTTGAAGTGGTGTCACTTATGCTACCTCAAAGAGGGGAAAAATTAGACACCTATAATTTAGCTCGAGCAATTTAAATACTTAAATTGTGCTAATTATACCCTTTCCCACAAATTGACAACATATCGTCAATATCACACATTTTCTTTGTTATCATTGTTAATTAATTACATTACGTTAGTTAATTAACTCTTTTATCCAACAAAAATCCAATTAATGACCTTCCGTTAATCAACTACACTTTCTATCTAGATTAATTAATTATTTCTAATTAATTAAGCTCCCCTTTCTATCTACATTAATTAATTATTCTTAATTAATTAATTCTCTTCTATTTAATCAATAAATCGTCATTTATTTGATTAAAATCCTCTCATAACATAAATCATACTAATTCTTCCTCTAAAAATCTTATATAAGCTTGCACACCTATTAATTAATCACTTTGGTTAATTAATAAATCTCCTCAAACCCTATGAGTCACTAAAGGACAAAATAAACTCTCCTAAGGTTGACTCAACCCTTTCTAAACCTCCCTTATCCACAACTAACCCAACCTCTCTATTATCCCACATGTAAAGGGATGTAGAGATTCTTTTATCCATTGGGCTATATAAAGAGCCCTCCTCCTACCTTTCTTCTTACACCTAAATGAGCATAGAGCCTAAGCTATAGCCATTTTATCATTCTTCATTAGAGGAGCTAGCTATTTTCATTTCTTGCATTCATTCTTCCAAGTTTGAAGTCATATGGAGATATGTCAAATGGTCTTGTAGCCATGGATTGACAAGACTCCATTCTTGAAAACCTTTGGATTCAAACATACAATCAACCCTTTGATTGCTAAGGATATAAATAGGTTCATTTCATTTGATTAGCATTAAATAGAGATAGAGATTAATGGATTAGCATGTTAGTTTGAATGTTTATTCATATTCTAATGCAAAGATGTTGGTATATTAATCTTGTTTAAGCTCTAAGCATGATGATGCATAGATTTTGATTTAGCTTTGTTTTAGGACTACTAGGTGTTAGTTCTAATTCTCTTTGCATAACTAACAAATTCTTGCATACACCAACAAAATCACAACTATATACAAACAACAAAGATCATACATATCCCAAATGGAACATGCATAGAGTATGCAAGAACTTATTACAAAGAGAACCTAAATGAAAACAAGGAAATGTGCTAAAAGAACTTGAAGGTATTTAAAACCTAAACTAATATGTAAAAGGGTGAGAACATCATTTCAATAATAATTCTTGAGATAGATTCTGTTGACTGGAATCTGTAATTCTTCTTCATCCAACTTGGATAGCTAGAAATCATTGTTGTTTTTACATTTTGTGACCATGTAGGGGCCACTCCATATGGCATCAAATTTGGAATGCCTTCCTAGTTTTTCCCTATCTGCATCCCATTTTAGGACCAAGTCTCCCTCTTGGAAGTCTCTAGACTTTTCCTTCTTATCAAATTTCACCTTAATTTGGGCTTGGTCCTTCTCCATTGCTTGCATAGCTCGATCTCTGAGTTCCTTAAGCTCCATAAGCTCTGCATACCTCACCTTCATGGGTTCAAATTCTGATAGTTCCATCTAATTCGTAGTTTGAATGCGAGTAACTCAAGGGATATAGGAAACCTTGCCTCCCTCCCATAAACTAACTTGTAAGGAGAGTTCCCTATTGACCTTTTGGGAGTAATCCTATCAACCCATAAGGCTGATTTCAAATTGGTGTGCCAAGTCCTCTGGTTCTTGTCTAGACTTTTCCTTATGATCTTCAAAATATTTTTATTCATGGACTCTTCATGCCCATTACCCTGAGGGTAATAGTTGGAGGAGGTTCTTAGATATACTCCATTCCTAATAGTCCATTATGTGATCTTAGAACCAAGGAGAGCCAAAGCATTGTCCAATACTCTTAATCTTGTTGTTATCCCTTCATAAAAATCCATTATACTAGCCTTATTTGCTTCCTTGAGTGTAATGCATCCATCCACTCGTGAAATATTCTGTGGCTATGAGGATCCACTTGTGGTCCAAGCTAGAATTTAGATTAATCACCCAAATGAAATCTAGACCCCATTACATGAATTTTTCATTTGCAAAAATGGGGTGGAGTGGAAGTGTTGTTAACCTCTCTTTGGTTGTGAAGAAGGAACACTTTTTACACTTCCTAATCCATGCATAACAATCATTAAAAAGGTTAGGCTAATAATACCCTGCCTTCATAATTCTAAGAGATGTCACCCTTGGGGAAAAATGGCCACCTATTTCACCATCATGAAATTCACATAGAACCCTTTCTATCTCGATATATATTAATGCACGTTAGGAGGACATAATTTACATATTTCTCGAACAAGATACCGACAACTAATGTAAAGGGAATATAATAGAATCTGAAATACCTTATTTTGTCCTTTCTCAACCCTTGAGGACATTAAAGGAAATGGACTATATCCTGAGTCCAACAAGGATCATGTGAGGCATTAGGCTGATTGTTGTTAATCATCTTGTAATACAAAAATAGACTCTTCTTTGTCGATGACTCATCATGTTTTCCATAAGCTATTTGTTCACATAATCCCTTACCTCTGACCAACTTAGTCACCTTAATATCAATGTCATATTCCATGACCTTGGTTACCTAGCCATCTCTTTTTTCATTGAGGTCCTTGTTTAAAATAAATTATTTTATACCAGCATGTGTGACTAGTAGATGAATCCTATTATTTGACACTAAATTCCTAAATTTATTTAAAATTCTAATCACAACAAGGACATGTTTCTCAATGAATGAATATCTTACCTCATATTCCACAAGGCCTTGGCTGAAGAATACAATAGGATGTTCTATTCATTCTTTATTCTACTATACAAAAAATGCGGAGATGGTGTCCAAACCACTAAAGGATAGAGAAAGAATTATTTGGAGAAGTTTGGATTAAAGAGGGTTGGGTCTTGAGATATCACATGTTTGATATCTTTGAAAATCCCTTTTGCTTATGCCATCCATTTGAAATCCAAATTATTCTTCAACATCATTATCAATGGCTTCAAAAGAAGAAAAATCGACATGAAGATTTACATGAAGTTTATCCTCCCCAAGAAGCTTTGGAGAACCTTTTTATGGTTGTGTAGTGGTAGATCACGAATGGCTTAAACTCTTTTCAGATCAATCATCAATCCTTATTTTGACATGATGTGTCCTAGGAGATTGCCTTCATGTGCCAAGAATATGCACTTTTAGGATTGAAGGACACTCCAAACCTCCTGCACCTTTGGAATACCTACCTAAGGTGAAAGAGGTGGCTTTTTGCATTCTTGGAAAACATAGTGATGTCATCAAGATAGACAAGCACTATTTTGTTCAAAGGACCTTTGAATTCCATATCCATAGTGCTCTAAAATTTTTCTCTAGGATTCAACAACCCGAATGGCATATTCTTATAGGCCTAAGTGCCCCATTTTTAGTGAAATTCATTTTAAATTGATCTTCCTCCTTCACCATGACCTGATTGTAGCCCGAATATCCATCCAAGAGGGAGAATATTTCTGAATGGACACTACCTACAATATTTACTCCATGGAAGGAAGTGGGTAGTGGTCTTTGAGGGAGGCCCTATTTAAATCCTGAAAATCCATGCATAACTTAATTTCCCCATTCTGTTTCATGACCGGCACCAAATTTGCTACCCAACTTGAGTGTTTGATTAGGAAAATGATGCTCACCTCAATGATCTTGTTCAACTCCTTCTTCATGAGAGGCTCAATATGGGGGTTGACCGATACTTTCTTCTTCCTAATGGGTTTATCTCCTAGATCTAGTTCAATCATGTGTTGTGCCAACTTAGGATTAAATCCCTTTAAATCCTCATAGCTCCAAGCGAAGACATCCGAGAACTCTTGGAAAAGTTGTATGAATTTAGATTTTTCTTGATCCGTGCTCACCTTTCCAATTTGGAGAATTTTACCCTCTTCAACTGAAATGGACTCTGAATCTTCCCCTTTTACCTAAATGTTTTCCTTCTCTTTTCGGAATTGATCATTTGGTTTGAATATTAAATTTAGAGTCACTAAACCCTTTGGCAATTTTTTTCTCAGCTGCACCACTTGATCCCCATACTGCAGCTCCAATTTCTCCTATTTTTTAGCTAATAACTTATCCTCCTCTTGTAAAAATTAATGATTTGTTGATAATTCTCAAACACCTCCCATCTTGTGTTATTGTCTAGTACATCTGGCCTCACAATTACATGAATATGTGGCTACCTTTTTATCTTTTGATACTATGCACCACATCAAATGTTTCTCTAATCACCGTAGCTTTTTTTTTAGCCTCATTCTTCTTCCTCAGTATGGATAGAATATTGAATGCTTCAAGGTCCTCAATTTTATCCCATACCAAATTCTTGTAGGCTTTGAGTAGATCATTCTTAGCAAAGATGTTGTCCTCTAACTTGGTTGATAATTAACTCACTATCCCCAAACACTTGCAAGTTTTTGATACCCCTCTTTCTTTCCCAATGCAATCCATGGATTAAAGCTTCATACTCAACTACATTATTTGAACAAGAAAACTAAAAATGGAAGGCTGAGTAGTACTTCATACCTTGTGGTGACAAAAGCATTACACCTCCTCCAACACCCTACTTACTCCTCAAATCGTCAAAGAACAATTACCACACTTCATTAACATCCTCATTTTATGGCTTGGTGAGGCTAGGGGTGGGTAGGTTATCCTCATGTAGATAATAAATTCCTAACTTAGCTTCTTCCATTATCCATTCCTTTTGTGATCCCACTCATCAAGTGTCAGATCAGGAATAGTCCCAACCTTGGTGTCTAGTTCATAGGCATCTAAACAATCCTCCCATTCAAATACTACACAATTAGCATTTATTGGGCTTGGCACATGGGGCTCAATGTGAAAATGTGTGATTGGTTCTGATCTGATAGTAACCTTAGCTCCATACCTTGTCCTAAACAACATGTGTGACCAATCTATTGATAAGTACCCACCGATCTTGGTCATAAAGTCCCTTGAAAGGCATAAAGAAAATAGTGGTGGCAAATCAATCACTGATACATCTTGTAAAACTGTGACATTTGGGAAAGCATGGAGCATAAGGCTTAGTTCCTTGATCACTCCAACTATCCCTATTGTTGTTCCATCTAATTGCACTACTCCCCTCAATACTAGCTCATATTTCAAGCCCAATTTATCTGTAATTTTCTTCAGCATTACTTGAGTTGCTCACCCCTAAATTGATCATGCAATTGTGCACTAATTTATCCCCAATGATCAATGAGACATAAGATGGTGAAGTTTATACATTATTTCTTGATTAACCTTCTACTTTTTATGCAAGTATTAGTAAGAACAATCTCCTCATTTTATGATGTCTTATTAGAAGCGAGACCAATTTTTCATATCTTCTTGTAATAAATATCATCGCCTAGAATTACCAATGATTACCACATAGAAATGTTGACATTGGTCTTCTTCATTTGATCGATGATATTGAACGATGGAGGGTTTTCCTTTTGTTTTCCCTTAATGGGCATGAACTTTTCTCGGCATTTTTACTTTGGTTCACAAGTAGCTACAACTAGAACTGGATTGATTCCAGACATTGGGGGATGCTATAGTAGTTGTCTTAGGTTGGTTTTGTATATTAGGAACAACATTTGGTATGTTGACTCCCTGTTATGTGAGAGTAGGCTAAGAAGTAGTTGGGTTAGATGATTTCCCCCTCCTCTATGTTCCTTTTTTATATCTTGTGTTGGATTCTACCCTTGAAAAAGAGACTAAGTTATACCACAAAAATCCTCTACTTTTTAGGTCACAAGTGTGGTCTCATTTGAAGGTCCCTCTCAAATAGCCGTTTGCTACTAATTTTCTTCTTAGTTCATCTCTTGAGGCACACCAACAATTTGTACCATCAAGGCCTGGTTTAGCATACCATTGAAACATGCTTCTGATTATGAGGTTGACCATAAGGAAAACACCATTCATATTCCTATGTAATGTTTTTGGACTAGAACCAAGGCTTGGGATGTTGAAGGTGTATTAGGATTGTATGGTTGAAATGGCCTGACAGTTTGAGACTACCCTTGACTTGGATTTTTCTTTGTTGCATGAGTAGGAGGCATGTTAGGTTGATATGGAGGCCTATTTTCTTAAGCGTGGGGTTGGTATGGTCTAGAGATTTGAGATTTCTTCCTTTTGGTCATCACCAACTCATTCCCCAAATTCTAATTTTTCTTCATGACTTCTTAGAGTTCCCGGGAAGTAGTAGAAAATGTGGAGTCCTCACTATTACTTTGATTTCTAGGATCTAGAACGGGGACTATTTCAGGTACTTGACTAGTAGAGGGGTTTCCCAACTCTAGATATAGGGGCATAGGTGGCCTAGGTGCTAGTTTACTTGGCTTGGATTAGACAATTCTCAACTCTAATAGCCATGACATAAACATCTGGTAAGGTTATCCCTCCCATAGATTGTATCATAATAGATATATCAGAATTTAAAGCTTTAAGGAAATAGAGAAATGCACCTTCAATAGCCGGCCTTATGAGAATTGGGATCTAGTCCCACATCCACTTTGAAATCAAAAATTAAAGTTTTTCATTTGTTCATTGGGGCCCTCTTGATTGTAGTCAACTACTCCAATAGGGACAAATTATCTCCTCTTTCTCCAAACTAGTTACAGAGGGCTATGCATATTTGATCCCAATTTGTAATGGACCCCACTACTAAGCTCTTGAACCACTACAATTCCTTTCCCTTGAAATAGGAATCTAATAATTTAACTACAACATCTACTTCATTGATCTCATGAATGGTATAGATATTTACAATATCCTAAATATGGTCAATGGGAGTCATGTGGTTCTCCCCATGAAGTAGGGAATATTTTTTAATGCTACAACTAGAATATGGTTCTGGGAATTGAGGGAAAGTGGACTACTACCTGTGAAGTGGACATAGGGATTTGGTGGTCCTTGTGGTGGTGGTGGTTAATGCGCCATCCTGATTGGCTTGAGAACCCTAGTTGATTGAAGGAAGGGTTAACCAAGTGGAGGTGTGGATAATGTTCTATTTGGTGGAGATGGAGACCTTTGTACTCTTCTTCCTCTCCTTCCTCGCTTAGTGACAACTGCAAGTATTCAAAGATACCTTCTTCTCTTGCTCTGACCGAGTTTGGATCCTTCTCATGTACTTGGGCCACTAGTACTACTGAAACCAATGAGACCTGACCTTGGGAGTCACTAGATGTGCTGCTAAAATCCCTCCAAAGGCCAAGAATTCACTAAGAGGAACTTCCAATATTGATAAACTTGAAAAGATTGACCTCTTGTCCCATTGGGCGTGCCAAAAATTTTATACAAAATTATAGCACCCCTGATTGCTAGTGATTTGTGTGCAAGGAAATTTGTGTAACCTACATAACATGGGATTATCCTATAGTGTTGGAAGTTTCATAGGATAATCTTTTCAATAAATCCAACTTCTTCTCCTAACCTAGGGCCAAGTTCTCTAAAGTGTAGAGAGTGAAAAACTAAAATAATCCTACCCTAATGCTTTCTAAGGAGATAGGGATAGAAGAGTGCATAAAAATAAATATACTCTAAGTGAAGGTGATGCACCAAGAAAGGGTGAGAAAATCAACTTGAGTGAAAAATAGGGAGCAAACAAGGTAAGAGAGGGTAGGTGGAGGTGCTACAGTCTAAGAAAATATTTAATTCTCTATATTCATAAAACACAATGACTTAAAGGTTCTACAAAGAGATATAAACGTGCACAAGATACATGAAAACATAATGGAAGGAAAAATATGTAATATAAACTGAATTAGGGAAAGAAAATCCATAAAAAACCAAATTTTTACTCGAAATGTGCACAATCCATTAAAATATAGGCACAAGGAAAAATACTTTACAATAAGCCCAAATTTGAGGCCTTTAGCTCACAATATCTCGGAACAATTTTTTTCATATTTCCTTTGCATTATAGAAATTCTCCCTAAAAATGAGGAAAATTTTACAATATATAGAGCAAAGAACATTTAATTTGCTTCACCAAAAACCTACTTCGTTAAACAAGTATGGGAAGCCATGCAAATCCACTACACGAGGGTACTTTTCTGGTAGAAGAAGACATGTGTGCCATACTTCATTAAAACTAGTTGTTGAGCTATCTTTTCACCCACCTACCTCACCTAATCCAAGGTATTTCTTTGAGATTCCTATAGTCGAAAGTAAAAACATTTGCTTTTCCATCCAGGTAATAGTTTTCATTATTGTCGGTAGGGAATAAGTCGGCCTAGAAGTGTTGGCAAATGAGACGTATTACATGTTATCGTGAACTAGTATCTATTTATGGCTAGTAACCCAATACTTTTTTATTGTCTGCAATGTTTATACACATGGTGACAATGTTAGGTGGAAATTATCCTTGTATTACTAAATAAGTAACACCATTTCGTTAACGGTGGTAACATTCGTACTATTATTAGACGGTAATGTCTCATGTACATTATCGCTTAGTAACGACTATTCCTATCATGGTGAGATTTCCTCTAGTTACTAGCTAGTAACACTTCCTTCATGTTATATCCAAATGGACTAGAATTTTGTTGTAGCTTACCGTGTCGCCTCGAGGATTTACAAAGAATTTATTCCATCAACTTCCAACACTCTGTCCATTTGGTTTTCCATTTTTTAGGGGTACAAAATATGGATAATAGGTATAGTTGAAGTGGAGCATGCACATGAAGATATGACACAGGACTTAGTTGATTTTTAGTTATAGGATAAAAATAAAAAAGTGAGTTGGAGTGCGGATCACACAAACGAGAAAATTAAGGAGACTTGGTGATCAAGGAACATCTATTTTTTTGGATAAAGGGCACACCAAGTGAAGATGAAAGGTCCTACATGGAACACACTATTATTAGGGTTAAAGTAAGTATTAATTTAATAGGATAATCTATTATTATCTCTATTATAAAATCATGCAATTGTTATTTTTAGAGTGCATAGGCGGTGATGGGAAATTCCCACCCTATATATAGTTGGAGTATGTCCTTGGTTTAGGTACCATGTAGAAGAAAACTATGTATGTGAGGGAATATTTGTGATGATTTAGGGTTATGTTGTTCGATGAGCTAGCATGCATAAGCGTGTGGTAATGATTGATATGTATTCAACTTCTATTATGTAATACTTTGTTATGATTGAATATGGAGGATGGATTCTAGTAATTGATGTGTCTAAATATGGTGATTACATGTTTCATATGATATTAGTTGTTATTTGATATGTGTGTTTCCTTATTACATGTGTTTCCAATTGAATGTATGCATTGAGTTCTTATGATTTAGTGAACACTTGGTTATATATAATTATGTATCTGCATGCTAACACCTTGACAAATAACAACAAGGAGGGACTTGGTACCTTTTCTCGGTTTGGGTGAGAGTTCGATCTGTCTCGAATGATGTGTCACTTTGTGCATGCTAGCTTAAGGTGAAATAATAAGATTATAATATCACTTCTGGTTTTGATCGGTCTCTGATATTTCTCATCATGTTCCTATTCATCATACTTTAGTAGATGGCTCTACCACCGGGTTAACAAATAATATTTTTGGCTATGAGGTCATCTCGAAACTTGAATTTTAATCCTAATGTTTTCCCCTTAATTTTTCCTATTGAGGATGATATAATATTCAAACAAACCACTATTCTGAAGCCCTAACAGCATTATGGGGGATAAGGCTAGTTAGGGATTGCAACATTTCCAATATTATAATTAAAGGGGACTCTTTGAACATAATAAACCTCCTAAATCAAGTTCAACCCCCTAGTTGGACTATTAGGGATTTCATTTATGAATCTATTGAGATTTTTAAATCCTTTACAAACTTTCAAATCACACACACCTACTGTGAAGGCAAAAAAGTGGTGGATATTCGGCTAACTATGGTGTTAGTAATAACATGAAAAAATGGTTTAGTGATGACATTATTCCTAGCATGGTACACAATGAAATTATTAAGGATAAATATGATATTCAAAATCATCATTAATGAGCCCCCTCCGCCGATTTGAAAGTGATTATCTCCTTTGCAGTCGGGTAATTAATACCACTCACATTTCACATGATTTTTGGGTATGTGAAGAAGTTTTTGAGAAGCAGATTTGGGGAAGAAGCATTATAGTTCGAAAAAAAAAAGAAAAATAACAGCAAAAATGGGTGGACCTCCATGCAAAACGGAACCCATTTTTGACCCGGTTTGGAAGGATGATGTGATTTTATGGAATTATTTGCAAATGGGTGGGGTCTCTAACCTCATTGAGAAAATGTAGGGTCATGATCAAGATGTCTCTGTTCAATTTGCAGCTGGGTGGAAACAAAGGATGGTTGAATATGGGGAGATCCGCATCAAAATTACTAAAGAACTTATTGTTGAGGTTACGGGTCTGAGCCTAGAAGGGGCTATATTTTTCAGTAAAAGGGTTGAAAAGAATGCTAAAGCCAAGAAATTCCTTGCAGAAGGAGAAAATATTGAATTTTTTATGGCAGGTGTAAAAGTGGCCTCCATTCTTGAACCCTTCAATGAAATTGCAAGGATGATTGTCAAGTATGTAACTTTGGAAGGAAGATATGTGATGGTTCCTCTTAAACATTTGGTTTTCCTAAATCACTTTAGAAGGAATTTACAAGTTAGTTTTCTACATTATCTTTTAAATTCCTTAGAGAATTCTATCCTTGAGTTTCAAAACCACACATGCACCACCCCCTCCATCAAGGTCTCATTCTACTACTTTGCATCATCATTTTCTTTCCTAGCTTCATACAATCCCAACTACCCCTGCCCCCTTTCCCTAACTCCATTACCCCCACCACTGCTCCTGAGCATAGAAAAATCAGAACCAAAAATCCTCTTTACCCCATCACTCAACCCCTCCCCTCCCAAAGGGTCCTTCACAACAGTAAAGAGATTGAATCGACAAAAAATATGCTCCATATTAGCAACCCTACTAAATCTTTTTCTAATGAAAAGGAGGAAGGAATTCTCAATAGAATTTTCAAGTTGGAAAAGGAAGTTAGAGACCTAAAATAAGAGCTCAAACAGATTGGTAAGAGAGAAGGTAAAAGGAAGATGAATGATGACCCGAGATACGGATAATGAGCAGACTTTGTAAATCTATAAAAAAACTTAATTCTATGGACAATAGACTAGGTTTGACAAAAGGTAGGCATGACTTTACTATTTCTGTGCTCAAGGCTATATACAACTTCATGGAGCAACATGTCAAAAGTGTCTGCATACTCAACGACATTCTTGCTACCATCTAGGAGTCGATTCAACAAGGGACCTGGTTCTCTCACAGCTGGATAAAAAGGACCCCTCCCATGTCACTTCCCTAGACTTATTCACCTCTCTTCAGAAGATAAAAACTAATATTGATAAATTAGTCAAGTAATGTGGACTGTTATTACTTTTAGATTCCTATTTTGATGTTGTATAGTTGTTTTTTTCAGGCTGCTTTGTTGCATATTTGACTCTTTTTGTTCCCTCTTTATAGTTTTTGTTTAAGCTATAGTTGGTACTCATGTTTATCTTGGATTCTGATCCATTTTTGATGGTTTTACTACACTTTCTGGATTTTGAGCCTTCTTGTATTAGGGCTTAGTCCCTTCAATACTTTGGTATACTTTTTGATGCACTATCTAGCTTGTGAGATTTTTGTAACAGGGTATAGTCCCTTCAAAACTATTTACCCCTAATAAAAAAAAATTCAATTATGATCAAGAGGATAATCATATTGTGTTTCAAGATAAACCACCTTGTTTTACTACTACACCTATGTAAGTTCCTTCTACTCTATCTCTTTGAACCATTCCAAACTGTAGAGGATATCTTAACACTTGTATTCCCCACACTCACCACCACTTGAATTTTTCTCCTATCCTTGAGGGTAATGTAGATGCTTGAGAAAAAATGATGAATAACCACCTTCCCTTCCACCTGTAGATGCCCCTCCTACTTCCACGATCCTATATCCAAAGGTGATGATGAAACTATTTCCAATTTGTATGAGGATGATATTCCTTCCATTCATGTAGTAATTGATGTTATTCCATATATTTATAATAATTAATTAGTGTCCATTCATGGTGAATGCCTTAGTGATGACACCCATGATGATTCTTCTTTCTTTCCACATAATTTGAATGACCAAAATTGTGTTTCCACTCTTCCTCTTGCATGCAAAAATAGTGACATTTATCGTAACATCTCTATTTCTCTTCTACATGATTCTAGTTATGTTTCTACTATTCCCATTGAATGTGAAATAAATGATATTTGTTACACCATTAATGTTTATTCTAATAATCTTGAATGCAACAATGATACAAATGATTTAAATCCTATTGTACATCATCGATTGATAGAATGTGTGTTTCTACTTCTCCTCTTGAAAGAAAATGTAATGATTCTATTATTACTTATTTTCCACCACTTGTAGATGATAATGTGCATAATGATGACATTGTTTCTATTTTCCTTATCAAACATGAACATGTTGATTCCCCTTAAATTGCATGTGATCGCATAGTATACTTTCTTCTCCTAGTTTTGCTAATTTACTTGTGAATAATAGTAATTCTCCTTTAGAGCCTCAATGTCTTACCAAGCCCATAACACCCTAAGTTCTACCTAATGACACATCACCCCATATTGGTTTTAAAATAAATAGTGTTCTTGTGGCCATTATTAATGGTAAGGTACAACCCTTGAATGATCCTCTAGATTTTTATACCATACCTCATAAAGAAGTCCTCTCTCTTATGCATGTAATAGGATATTTGCAATGTAAAGTACATACATTGACTCTATTTCTCCCAAGTATCTAAGGGATGAAGGAAAAGAGATTACTATGATATAATTGATTCCAATACTATATATGGAAATCCTATTCAACATAAAATATTCCAATCTCAATTCCCTAGGAATTTTGTTATGCCTTCATTCCAATTGTTTGATGGTACCTCATATCCTTATCTACATCTTAATCATTATAGGAAGTTATAGCTTCAACCAAAATGATAGATTACTTCGCAAAGATTTCCCTAAGAGTCTCACCGAGAGATGTTATGCATTAGTTTACCCACCTTCCTAGTGGATCTCTAACTATGTTTTTAAAGATTGAGTATGTTATTGTAGCCCACTTTATTTACTATAGAGGCCCTAGGGATACATATGAGCTATTAACCTCCTTACATCAAAGTAATACTAAGCATGTTCCCGACTATATCTTACATTTTAAAATGAATATGCACTTATTATTATATTTTCCCATTAACATAGAGATGTAATATATCATTTTTCGAGGTCTCTTATAGCCTTTCAAGGAACAATTACGTTTTAAAAAAATTGATTCATTTAGTGATATCTATCTATGTGTTATTGATATGGAGTTATACATTACACTCCCACATTAATATAAATATATGAATGAGAACATTATATTTTCTTCCATTATACATGATTATGATGTGTCAAAATAATCAATACATAATGAAAATAAAGTTAAGGTTTTTCATCATGGTAACACTTTTTATCATCATGAGCCTAAACCAAGATTCATCACAAAGGATCCTCTTAGGCCTAACCAAAAACCAATTTACTGTGAAAAATCTATTGATTGGTTGCATGAAACCCTACTTACACTTATATATAAGGAGTTAATCCATTTTCCATCTAATGACCATAATCACCCTCACCAATTTGAATGAGAAAAAGGAAGGCCTTTTTATAATTTTCATCTTATTAATAGACACTTTGTGATAATGATTATTAATAACTAGATCAAAAAATTAATTTAGTTGAGGACAAATGTGTTACCACTTTGAAGACATTTCAGTACAAAATATTTACTTCACCTCCTCCATGACATCATCCTATAGAAATTTTTACTACCACTAAAATTTACACCAATTAGTCATAAAGTGATGTCTCCTATTATTAAGTTATTCCTCCATATGAGCTACCACTCCTTGTAAAAACATGTCTTTCTAAAGAACATATGTTTGTACCAAAAGTTACATATGTGAATCATACAACTTATTTGGAACCATTGGAAACACATATAGTTAATCTCAATGATCTAGGAATATACCCACATCAAATAAATATAATGGTATAGAAATGTGATAAAAATTCCTGCATATAGAACATCTTGATTATATATGTTTGACACACTTTGAATGGAGTAAAAAAACATCATATGCAAAATATACAACCCGCTAATTTTTTTCTCCAACTAGGAAAATAATGGAGTAGGTTGCACATATATGAAGTTACATGATAAGAGTGTTAGAAGTTGACAAATGAGGTGTCAACAAGTGGAAAATCATGATTGATAAAAATATGTTTTTACCTCTAATCTTCGATGATCAATGTGAGGCCCACACTATGTGTCGATGGGGTCCGATCAGCCAATGGGTTCAACTTTTTATCAAAATGGGGACCTTGCCGAATTTCAATTCACATTGTATTGTAATGGTTTTTTCTTATAAAACTCTTTAAAGACTAATTAACTTTGAATGTGAGATAAATCCACATGGTTTTTCAAATATCAACATTTCCATAGACTCGTTCACATCTACCTCAATAAGTCATTGAAAAATTTCTACAATACTACAAAGCTCGTCACTAAGTTATATGTGATCCATCTCAACAACCAACTCCACCAATTTTTATGCATCTAATGCCAAGTCGGTGGTGAGCTCAACATGCTAACAAGATCAACCAATTCCAATTCATAGTATAACCAACAATATAATCTTCTCAACATTTCCATATATTGAGTTCACATTCACCTCGCAAGTCATTGACCAAGGTCCATAATACTATTAAGCTCGAGACTAATTTATATGTGATCTATCTCAACAACTAACTCCACCAATTTTTATGCATCCAATGCCAAGTCAATGGTGAGCTCAACGTGCCAATAGTACAACCAATTCCAAGTCACAATATGCTATCCGAACTAGATGAAAAGCTAATAGCCGAGTTCAACAAAATAATATGTAAAGTATGTCTAAAGCCACAAATTATCTCTTTTATACCTATATTTGGATGACCTAAAATATGTATTAGTAGATATGAAAATATCCAAATAAACTCTACTAAATAAATGGTCTTATGGTGTCATTGAAAAAGGGCAATAATTGGTTCTTTCAATGAATAAATTGGGTAAACTCTCCCCTTTATGAATCTAAAACATGCATTAAAAACTTACAAAACATTTAGTTATTTTTGGTGGTTAGTGGACATTCCTCATCATATACCTAACCATTTAAGGATATAAAAGATATTTTATTGCATTAAAATTATAAAATAATGCATAAAAATAAACGATATATGTAACTCATCGCAAGTGTGATTCATCAACAATTACATGCCAGTCATAGGTGTGTTTGACACCTATATTGAAATATCATAAAAAAATTAATGTCACGAGTTTCACTAGTTATATTTGATTTACCTTCGCCTCTCAAAACTTGTTATACCAAAATGTGTGAGCAAAGAAGCAAAACATCAAGTATGGGCTCAAGTGCATAAATGATCAAGGTGCTAAAATTATGGGGAGAGTTAAACCAAGTCATGGAATGTGAATGAAATGTGCATGAATTATGTAGTAGTGTACCAATAGTTGGAATGAAATATGAATGTATGGGGAAATTATAGAAGAACATTCATGAGAAAGTGTTGGTTTATTTCAATTTTTTGGATATATATATATATATATATATATATATATATATATATATTGGATTTTGAAATATTGTGTAGTTGTTATTGGATTTTATGTGTGTTTTTGTTTTGTAAATTATTATAGTTCATGGTGTGTGGAGAATTAGGATGTGTTTCAAATTTATCTCGATGAAGAAAAGTGGAATATATGGAGGACACAAAATGGAGTAGTGAAGACAAATGAGAGTCCCCAATCCATGTAGGGACTTTTGAAAGAGAGACATGATGTATAGAAGAATATGATTGATGATGTAGATAATTGGAGTGGATTGTATGATGTGGATTGTGATTGAATAAATGATGCCAAATAGAAATTATAATATGGTAGTGAGTGGGTGATGTGATTCTAGAGATGAGGAAAATAAGATAAGTGTCGAGTGTGGTGAATGAATGATAATGTCATGTGGATGAGGACATGAAAATATATCAATGGTAGGAGATAAAGTGATATGAAACATGGTGCTAGTTATGATTTTAGGTTAACGATGAGTGGAAAAAATATTGACATTTGAAGGAAGCTTGAGAGATAAGGTGTGGTTTTTTTATGAGAGGAATATTACATGGAATAAGAAGGGGTATGTAAGTTTCAATGTCAAACACATGAGAATTTCATAGAGAATCAAAATGATGTGAAAGTATAATTAGATGTGGAGGATGTTTGTGTACATGTGTACTAAAAAAACATTTTTGGTCATGATAGATGATGTGAATGAAGGAAGATCTAGTAATAAAAAGGTGCCTAAATAAGTGGTGATGGAGGTAAGAAGGTGCATGTGGAAGAATTATCCAAAAGAGGTGAAACAATGAGAGAAAGTGTAGGTGACTTGTGAGGAAGAGATGGAAGATCAATTTGATACAAAGTATGGGGTAAAAATATATGGAAAATATGAATGAGCACAATATATGGTATAGGATGCAATGGTGGTGTTAGAAATAAGAAGGGTTCCTGAATGAGAGATGATGAAGGTAAAAATATGCGTATGAAAGAGGGCTCTAAGATAGATGGAGCGATGAGTGGATTGAGATGTGATGAAGGGTAAAATATAGGTTTGGTAATTGGTTTTGGATAATTGGGGTGTATACAATAAAATAAAGTGATGAATTAGAGGACGTGGTGGCTAAGATAGAACCCCATGATAATATATATGGCTAGATAGATGTGGTAATAATGTAGAGGAATCTGGAAAGGATGATGATGAGACCACTGAAAAAGTGGAATAGTATATTGATGTAGATTGAGAAGGAGATGACATAGATGAGGAGACATTAGGTATGTATGGTGATTGAGAGATAGTGGGAAATGATAATTTGGATAATGGAAACATGAAAAATGGAGTATGAATAGTAGTAGTGTGGGAATTTTTTGGATGTGTTAGAAGGTGGAGTTGGGTGAGATGGAAGCTCAATGCAAATGTCACCCTTGTTAGGAATATCTTGGATGATGTTACGAGTTGAGGACAAGAATCATTGGAATGGCTGTCAAGTACTTATGATAGGAACATGTATCATGGGAGGTGCATCAAAATGGCAGGGGTGGCATGGGAGGGAGATTGATGAGATGTGGGTTAAGAAACTTATGGAGAATAAAAAAAGTGTCATAGTCAATGGAGTAAATTTTTTGAGTGGGTTGGACAAAGCAATAATCCCTAGTAGATCATGATGAATGTAAGTTTTTGGGTGTATAAAATGATGAGATATGTGTAGACACAAAAATTGGGTCACACTCCACTTGGTTCCTTTTCGAATAATCAACTTAAACATGCTCACCTAACCCTAACCCTTTTACTCCACATTAATATTAGTTTAATTATTTATCATTAAAGTGATACTCATCCTCAAGATATTCATTATTTAATTACCCTAATTAAACTAATGTCAATCTCACCTAAACACCTCACCCCACCACCTCACCTAGACACCTTACCACAAACCTATTTTTATCATATTTCCCTTTACTAGGACCCAACATTCACTCACCATAACTAACTAAGGCTTAATCATACCTAACTTAATAAACTAAGACTTAATGTAACCCTAAAATCATATGGCTATTCTCCCTCTAATCTGATTACCACTCGTTAAAATGTAAAAATTCCATTTTGATCCACGAGATAGACTGAGCTAGCCCAAAAGATTGCCAAGATCTGACATTTTTAGTAAACCTATGATTTCCCACCTTAACCAACACCTGTCAACCCTAAACCGATGCCGGTCACCCTAAACCACCATTGGTTACTTTATATTCATTTTGGTAACCTTGTTTGGGAGGTTGGCACATTCTCAAGTTTGTTTGGGAGAATGAAGGAGATCTACATACAAGCAAGAACCAGAGCCCTTTTGCATGTCCAGACAACCATAGCCAACACCAAGATTGATCAAAATACCTTTGTATCCATAGTAGCATTCTAGGAAACACTGTCATAACATTGAGAATCTTTCCATAGATCAACCATCACCAGCATCTTCAATGATCTCTCCATAACTATAGGAATTTAGAATCCTTCTAAAATCCAAGTAAGTTGGTTTCTCCTCTATCACTTGTAATTTTATTCTCTATTTTCCTTCATCTATTCATTTTTCTTACCTAAACCTATCCTTCAGCTTTCTCTCTATCAACCACCCCTTCACACCGCACTTAACTTCATAAAAACCTCTCCCAAAACCACCTCCCCCACGTAGACCTTATGAACACCCTCCAAACTTTTTGTACATTCATAAAGAGGATTCAAACTCATTATACAAGATCTTCTAGTTCCCCATAGTCACCAACACCGGTTAACCCTAACCATGGTCATCGAATCCTATACTGACATTGGTCTCCTTAAATCGATATCGATCACTTTGGTATTGACCGTCAACCCAACCTAACAACCCAACCCTTAGCATACCCAAAACCTCACTCAAAACCTTACCACACCTATCTTAGACCTGTCACCTCACCCTCCCCCATAAAGACCTTTCCAACTCTTTGTTCCAAGAAAGAGGAGAACCCAAACACCCTCCACCTGACTCCTGTCACTTTCTATAATTACCAATATCGGTCACATAAATAGATATCAAGCATACCTTAATTGACATTAGTCTTGTTGGATATTAAAATGGTACTTTAACAAAACCACAGTCAAGGGACAACAAGTCCCTCCTCTTTATGGGAGAGGTTCCCTTATTGAAAGCAAACAACAAATCTTATATACAAATGTACAACTTTCATCTTAAGGCTGGACTTCTAACATCTTGAAATGTTTTTTTACCAAAATAGCTTATCAATACAAATGAATGGAAGAACTAAAGAAAGGAAAGAGAAGAATATAACAATACTTTTAGGAAATATAGATAGCAGAGTATAACCTTATATGTACTGAGAAAATGTGATACGAACAAAATCATTCTCATTCACAGCATAAGATATCATTCCATAGACACAAAGTTCTAGAAATCATATCAATAAGAACACAAAATTTCTTATTACAAAATATAAATGATCCAAAAATTTCAAGAAAGCAAGAAGAGACAATAGATGAAGATAGAGAGAAAGGGGAAATTTTTCTGTATTTATTGCTTTCGATTCTATTTACACTTCAAAAGTATTAGAGTCCAACATTTTCAATGAGCCAAGATCTTACATTTATAGATGAAGTGAAAAGAGGAGAAGAAGAGAAGGAAGAAAATATGATTTGGAAGCTCAACCACTAACCATCAATGCCCCTATAAATCTACCTACAATCTATCAAATCTGGTTCTGCATGTCTTTCGCATGCTGAAGAAGGATAGAAGTCAAATCAAATTTGATCTAGTTGAAGCAGTCTGATCACATATTAATGGCATGAAAGATGTTTTCCATATTTTATCCCAAATCAAGATATCCAGTTAGTTCTCCATGTATGTTTTATGTGTTGGAAAAGGAAGGATGGAAGATCAGATCCAATCGATTTGTTTGAAGCAATCGATTATGTATTAATGGCATGCAAGAAGACATTTTCTAGATTTCTAACCATAAAAGCCTACTGAAAATAATATTTTATGCTTCCATGGCATAGAGGATGTTGATATCTTTCCAATGGTACCAAATTTGTTGAATTTCGAGCATTGGATCGAAAGTTATGCCCATTTGAATATTTGAATCAAATTCGTACAAAAATGGCGAAAAAAACCAATTTTTGCAAAATGGATCCGCGGGCCTGAAATTACAACTTGCACCTTTTGCACAAAAATCAAAAGTGAAAAAGTTCCCCACATCCCCACAAGCCCGTAACTTCACATTTTGCATTTGGTGAACAAACCTCCTCGGGCTCGTGGGCCCGCACTTGCAAACTACGCTTTTTGAGAAAGTTGCAAAAAATCCAAAGTTCCCCCACAGCCCACCTCCCCGCATGTAATTTAGGCCTAACATGTGGCTTCTCTAGGTATTGGTGGAGGTGTGGCTTAATTTTATACTTTTACAATTTTCAAAACAAAATCTAAAATTCCAAAGTTCCTCCGACAACCCGCCTTCCCGCTTTGACCTGAAACATGGCCATGTGTCCCTTTATGGACCTATTCTATATTTTGAGTTTTGATTAAGTCACTCTATTTGGAAAAGGATTTATGTCTGACCCGAGACATGTGGAGGCTTCCCACTCATTTAGAGACTCTGTTTGGACTTGACCTTTGGAGGTGCACTGATTGGACACATGGAGAGCTGGTGCACATTTGGGACCTACTTTTGGATTCACCCCCTGAAAGAGCACCAAAGGGACACGTGGGGATTTCCACTAGTTCTCCTTTCCTTAGCTGATTCAACAACCAGTTATGCCCTTTTGACTTCTATTAGACCCTAGACACGTGGAGAGTTGGCGCTTGTTTGGGGAACTGCCTTTGGCTTCAACCCTTGAAGGTGCGCCAATGAGACACATGGCACCATCCGTTGGCCTTAGAATTTTCAACAGCCGATTTAACTTTTTGAGGCTTTGACCATGTGGAGGGCTAGTGTTCATTTGGGGTCTATCCCTTGGGTCTCACTTCTAAAGTTGTGCCAATGAGGCACGTGGAGGCTTTTACCGACCCTCTTATACTTAATTGATTAAACGGATGACTCTATCCCTTTTCTAGAACTTGACCACATGGAGGGCTGGCACACTTTTGAGGTCTCCACATTTTTGCACCATACCAAAAGTGTGCCAAAGAGACATGTGGCACCTTCCGTGGTCCTTCTATACTTATTTGATTTGGGCCTCGATTGAACATTGCCTTTCTCCATTTTGACTTTTGATGCGGGCTCAACATTTGACTTTATCCCTTAGCATGAGCGGGGTTGTGGTTCACTTTATCACTTTACACCTTTTATGGAAACAAAGCCAAAATTCCTAAAGTGTCCCGATAACCCACATCTCCGTTTTGACTTTCAATGCAGGCTCAACATTTGAATTTATCCCTTAGCATGAGCGGGGCCATGGTTCACTTTATCACTTTATGCCTTTTATGGAAACAAAGCCAAAATTCCTAAAGTGTCCCAACAACCCGCCTCTCCACTTTGAATTTTCAATGGATATTCAATACATGGCTTCAACGGAGTTATGGCTCATTTTGTAACTTTACTCCTTTTGGAAATAAAGCCAAAATTCCCAAAAGGCTCTGATGACCCACCTTCCCGCAAACTTAAAAATAGCCATGTGTCCTTTTGTGGGCCTTAGGCATTCTTTTATACTTTTACACCTTTTTTCCATAATGCATCAAAACACGAAAAGGGCCCACCTTTCCACCATAGCTCGATTCAACCAATTAGGATCCTTCGGGGCCATGGAGCCAATTTGACACTTTTGCAAAAATAACAAAAAATGATAAGTTCACAAAATAATCTGCCATGCCACATCCAATTAGAGATGTCCACATATTCATGAATGCTTTGGAAAAGAAATTAACAGGGAAGATACACTGTCATTCACAAATGTAGAAAAAATACAGAGGAGGGGAAAAAAATCCACCCTTCACGCCCAAAAAACAAATTGCTCCTTATGGAAAGAAGAACTGTAAACAATACTAGGCTCGATGTGATCCACGGCCATAGAAAAAGGATTTGAAAATTTCATTTGAATGGAGGAAACAATTTTCAAGCATCCAGACGGGAAGACAAAAAGTTTATCAAACCATGCAGACTACAAGATTTTAAATTAATAGGGTGAGATTGCAAATGAGCACCAACTTATTCAAAGCATGAATTTTCTCTCTCTCTAGACTTCTCAATCTACTTAAACATCTCTCAAAGGCACCAACTCAAAATTTTTGAAATTTGACATGAAAATCGAGGGGGATTTTGAGGGTGAAAACAGTTGGCTTTTTCTAGGGATGACTTGGCTTGGACATAGGAACGAGGCAAGATCAAGAACTCAAGAAAAACTCTGGGAAAGTAAACTAGTGCTTTATCCATTGCAAAAATAGAGTCAAAGGAAAACCAACACAAAAGATAACACACATAGAAGGGAAACAAAACACCGCACACAGTATATACAAAAGGACTGTGTAATCACCTAGGACTTGAACAACTTCAAATATTTCTAACTATAAGGAAGTGGGAGAGAGGATCAATCCATATAATCCAAGTAGAAATTATTTTCTCTAGCAAAGTGTCTGATTTTGAAAGGACCAAGCCAAAGAGAATCAAACTTACCATGGCTTCCTCAAGGTTCATGTCTTTTTTCCCATAGTAGGACAATGTCTCTGTACGATGGAAAAGTGGCATGTGAGCATTAGAATCTACAAGTAACTCTTCCTTGCACTGACCTCTCGAGGTTGTACCGAGACAACTGGTGGGGATGGAATACACACGGGATGCAGATAAGATAGTTAGGTAATCTTATTTCTTCAACATGCAATAGCGGGATCTGCGAATCTAAGGCAAAGAAGGCCCTCCTAACCTGAACCGGTGTGATAGATCATTCGGCGAGGATAGCTACTCGAAGGCTCTAATCAATATCAAGCTCTTCCATGATCTGATCTATGGGTTATGGAATACGTGGAAGATGACCTGTGGGTGCTTCGTATATACCTCCCGATAAGGTCATGAAAATGGAATGGCTAAATGTGTAGTGGATCTTTTGGTGTTTTATGGACGATTCTCTGGTCTAGTCCAAAAATATTTAGCTTGATTAGCTGCTACGTTTAATAATGATAGTTGTGTGATGATGTCTGGTGGGAGTGGAGAGGACCTAAATACTAATGTTTGTAAACCAAAGCATCAACGTTGGATTATGGGACTGTGGATCAAAACCATAAGTTCATGGTTGTTGTGGACCTCCTATGGTCATACAAAGAGTCAACCCCGATTCTCGAGTATCCAGGTAGTCATATGCCTTTTCGACCTCTATGTTTAGAACTAGAAGTTGCTTGATTTTCTTGGAGTACCTAGCAGTGTTCCGTAACTGGATATGTAAGCTAGTGTCTATATCAATGAGGAGGTCTCTTGCATCTGGATGTGGGACTAGTGGATCACAACCGAATGTTTTCTCTCTTTTAGGTCCTTCTATAGTCATACAGATATCTATCAAGGTAATCTATAATTTGGCTGATTTGACCAAAACGTGTGTGCTTTTCCATCTTCTATGTTTAATCCTCTTAACTGTTTGTTGATTTCTTGTAGGTCTATTGTTGTTCGAAAGACCTGAATTATGATATTTTGGTCTATGTCAGTTATTTCTGAACAATATTTGGTTGAGGCATGATTGGCTCAAAAACGTATTCCCTGGGCTCCATAGGTCCTGTGATTGTCATACAAGATCAATATAAGTCTAACTAAAATGAAATAAACTAAGTATTCAAGATATATCTACAACATATATATATTCCTCTATTTTTGTATTTTTGATAGAAATTTGAATAGAATTGAAAGAGCAATTAATCTAATACATTCAAAAAATGACAACTAATATAATAACAAAATTAAAACAAGCGGGTAGCTTGGTGTAGCTACTTACTGTGCAATTATGAGTTTATCTTAAATAACTAGATAGCTAGTTAACTTATTTGAAATATTCTTGATCCTACCTCGAAGTGAGGAATGAATCATAGTTTCTCGAAGCTATTAATCCCCATAGCTTCCTAGCAATATCCAAAATGAAACTTAACTGAAATGAAATATTTCACTACTCTATTTGATATTTTTTAACTAGAACTTTGACATATAAAACTTGGAATTTACAGAACAGTGGTGAATCTAGTAGCGTATGATTTTGTCCCCTCAGAATGATCTCCTCATTCCTTCATGTTCACATGAGTCCAGAAGAGCGTGTATATGCTAGCATCAATAGAAAAGGTATTTTGAACAATGGTAGCTTTGGATATATACCAAATAAAATGTGAGTAGGAGAGGGACAACGCAAGTGACAGAGATTGGTGTATGTAATTCCTAGCGGGATTTATTACGGGAATATAACACAAGTGTACCGAGAGATTATAGAATCTACCTTTTGTGAAGAACACAACCTATAAATCTAATGGATTCAATCTATAAATGACACTACTCTGTTCTAAACTAATTTGCATGAACAACAATGAACAAGACTAAAGCAAGAAGATCGAATGGCTTCCAATAGCAAAGGAAAACTAGCATGGATGCAAACATGAAAACAAAATGAGCTCTAAACAAGAAATTGAAAGACTAAACAATGGAAATGAGAAGTTGAGGGGCCATTTACTTGAAAACAAGCTAGATATTTATAGATTTCCCATTCACCCAAAGGTAATTCCCATTAGAACTCTTTTACCATTAAACAATGAAGAAACACTATTCCAGGGAACATAAAACATTAATACGAGCTAAGGAAGTTGAGAAAATCTAGTGAAAGTTGAAAAATTATGCAAGTCGCAATCACATGAGCATCTTGGAGAATGTGTGAAGGACCAATGCCTTGAGTAGGATGGCGCTTACAATACCACTACTTTGCGGGGCAATGGTTTTGTCACTAAAGGACAAAAGCTTAGAAAAGAAAGGCAAAGGAACAAAACAAAGCACAAGGAACTTGGATAAAGCATTTGGGATGTTAACATATACTTCGTGAGCTTCTCTGGATCCCGAACACCTTGTAAGGTGACCTGTATCATCATTGGGGCATGTGTAACATCATTCTGGTGGTATGGTACCCTACAATTTTGGGTATGTATAGTCTCCCACTTGAAAATATCTAGACCCAGCCTTCTTATCAAACAAAGATTTCACCTTCAATTGATAAGATGAGATCCTATCAAAAACTTACATCTTGTCTTCATCCAATGTTGGGACCCCAAAATATTGGCTAAGTACAAAAAGGCTTGTAGGCACGCAAGACCTAGTTAAAGAAGGGTACGTAAGGATAAGGTGCATAAGACAGGGTTTAAGGAAGGGTTTAAGAAAAACCATGGCATGTATGCGGATAGAGCCAAGGTTTCAGGACTTAGCCATATTGAGCATTTTGGGTAGGACATGAGAAAACACAACCCGACTGTACATGCAGAGGATAAGGTGTCATCCTGGCAACATGATGCCCACAAAAGGAATATGCCCTACAATAGAAGGTTCTAGAAGACATCATGGAAAAAAGTGGAGAGCTCAGGCCTAGAGAAGCATGCTCCCATGGAGGACCACATTCAAACACTTGGCATCAGATTTGAGGCCGTAAAAGGATGAGTTGGCACTTTGGGATGCCTATATATGTGAGCTCCTATAGGAGAAAAATATATAGATCAGATAGAAAAGAGAGGAGAGTATAGAGAGAAGATCTCTTTAGAAATATTGTGAGAAATCTATGGGATTTGATAGAGGCTATATAAAGGATTAATGTATTAAGGGGTTGGGATATAAATTTTTCTTTGTATGGATGAAGGACATGATCCCTGTTGTGATGCATGACTTCGATCTGATCAAGTTGTGGTAGTCTAATGGATCCATTGAATGTAATGAGGTTACAAATATGAATGAGTATGAATGTAATTGATTTGGTTCATATCTATATCTTTTCATTTCTATTCATGGATGTTATGGAATAGATGTAAATCCTTATGTATTTTCCTTTTTGTTGTAGTTCTATCTATTATTTGTAAGTACCCTCTGTTTGGAATGAATACATTTGTCTAGAGGCCATTCTGAGCCCTATGATGATTGTATGTCTCATTTCCACCTTTATTCATTAAGTTCATGACATAGATGATGGTTTCCCACTTAAATCACATAAAAGAGAGACTTGGCACCCACGTGTGCCTCGGGTGAGCACCCAACGCCTCACTGGGTGATAGGATGATGCACATGGGATTTATTTCCTTTATGATGGGTGTAAAAATGACTACATATTGGTTTTATTGCCAGACATCTTTTTGAATTTGTAGTAAGAAATAACATTCATCATGATCTATATAATGAGTGATGACAGAGCATTTAACTTTGGAAAGTGTTGAATCATGGTTCAAGAGCACGGAGGATGAATTTTCTCAGAGATTCAACATTGGATCTGAGTTTGGTGCATGTAGATGGGTAGAAGAGAACCTCTACCATGATATGTATGAAAAAAAAATTATTGCTTCACAAAGAGAACTGTATGTATGGATCTTAGCATATGCATCTAGATCAAGCTGGTATTATAGATCATGTGTGTGACCCAAGAAGAATACTAGAGGTTGTAGGATGCAGATCTGATGTGGACTCATGTTATGGATCATTAGTGGAAAGGTGTGTTGGCTAGCTACACTCTGGAGTATGCTATTTCTACATATTCTTGTCTAGAAGTTGCTGAGTTTGAGTTTCGTGAGATCCCAGAGGATCATTTCTATGTGTTATTCCTCTGAAATGAAGATATTGATTATTACCTTGAGTTTAGAGGAATTTCCAATGGCTAGCTAAACCATTCTGAGCACTAGGTGAGGAAGATAGGGTGGAGGAAGATGGAAGATATTACGACTGAGAAAGAAAGGGAGGAGAGACGACTCAAGTATAGTGAAGCATGTGAAAGGGAGATTACTAGACAATGCAAGGTTACAAGTGTGATGGATCTATGAGGAAAATGTTGTGGGAAGGAGTTGAGGTTCACATGGAGGACATGGAACCTGAGCAGTCTGTGCTACCCCATCTTGGCAAGTGCGTAAGAGAGACCCCTTCAGATTTTGATGAGAGTTCATCATGTGGAGAGAGAAGATTCATTGACACGTATCTGAACCCACCTAGTGACCAAACCCTAGTGCTTTGTTTTCCATATCAAGGAAGGAGTATCACTGACCTAGTTGGTATCAGTGGAAGTGATAGATCTACATCCAGGAGATATAATTTTTCATTTCCCACTTCTATGGCTACGCATATTCTAGTATTTAGAGGAATTTTTGGACAAGGAGCAAGTACATAAGCCTTTAGTCTCTTGTATGGGAGTGGTCCAAGTTACACTAGTGGTAGTGGGGCATTATCATAGGCTCGTCAAGTGTAGTTTAGTGGAACCTTGAGGACCCTTGAAATGACCACTACATGACCTAGTGGATCTAGTCAATCCGGTGGTGGTGGAAACAACAGAGGGAACCAAGGCTTTAGCTAAAGACGACAAGGGCCCCAGCCACCCCCTCAAGTATTCTTTGAGATGTCTTTACATTTTCCAAATTACAAAGGTATTGAAGATGTTGTAGAACATGTTCACAAGTGTGAACTGCTATGGCACACAAAGGGGATCACAACCCCGGAGCAAAAGGCTAGTCAATTTACAACAACGTTGCAAGGGTGCGTGCATAGCTGGTATAGGAAATATGACCCTCATCAAATGGTGGTGGATTATACTACTTTAAAGAATACCTTCTTGGTAGAACTCCACATCCCCAACTTTGAACAAGAGAGCATCAAAACCACGAAGGAGATCCAATAGGGAATGGCATAGAGTGTGCATGAGTATGATGCATGGTTCAAGACCCTCTTGTAAAAATTGTCATATGACATTCACCCTTCACAACATGCTTAATGGTTTTTTGGGGGGTTGATAACTCCTTTTAGAAGATCTTTATCTCATAAAACTTTCACAAACCCGTGCGACGCGTTAGAAGCTTCTCTACGCACTGAGGCTATTAGAAGTGTTGATATTGGTGTTAGCCCATTTCTAGAGGCTCAAATTGCTACTATGGCTAAGCAATTGGAGAAGTTGTCTATGAACTCATCCCATGAGACTCATAGTGGTATATGGTGTACAAATTGTGAAGTAGAGGGGAATGTCAAGGATAGTTTCCCTCGGACTCGTACACGCCGTATTGTAGATCTGGCGTGTGAAATTTTTCATGGGGACCATGATGCAAGTAGATGTCATTTGTTATAGCGTGTAATTCAGAAGAATGTGTCTTGCTACTATAACATATACACCTCTACGACCCATGATACTAAGGATTATAGGATTATTGACTAGATCCATGAGGCCATTGATCATGGGGTGTGCTAGACCAACATTGCTAGTATTTCTAAAGGTGATGATCAATCTTTGTTAGAGAGCACACAGATGGAGGCATGCGCAGAAGGGGATTTTGTGGAGGATTCTGTGGTCATGGTAACCATAGAGGAGGAAGAAGTGAGTTCCCATGTAGAAATTGTTTTAATTGTGGGTCTACAGAGCATTACAAACGAGAGTTCCCAGACCTATTACATCGCTGCTCATGGTGTGGTAAGAAACACAAGTATGAGGAGTTCCTTGAGTTGTTTGACCACATGAATCAGTAGCACTAGAAAGATAAGGGTGCTACAATGGTAAGCATTAAAAAAGAAGGAAACACAATGAATGCCATAGGTAACACATGATGCAAGCTTAGAACCTATTATGGTAATAAAAAGAGCAGAGGCCACGCGCTTAAAGGAAATACCAAGGCAGAAGAACCTAGTTTCAAAGGAAGAAGTGGTATATGGGAAGTACCCAGACCATTTGCATCAAAAGGAGGTATATCAAGATACCATGGATGTCATTCGAGTTTACATTGAGAAATCCAATGTATAAAGGAGTAGTTCGAAGGGAGGAGCAAAGAAGGAAGGTCGAGGTGCCAAGAGATGACCTAAATGAGGTCAAGGAAGTACGTAAAATGCTAAGGTGAGAGAATATTATTCCCTTACTAGGAGCATGGTTGAGATAGAAGGTAACATGCACTGGAGAAGAGCATAAGAGGTAGATCTTACATGCAAACCTTCCCCCTCACATCCTTGAATATGATAGGGAGATCATGTTAAATGCAGTCATGGATGGATGGATCCTTAGTAATATCCTCATTGACATAGTTGTGGAGGTCAATGTTTTCGTCTTGGATGTGTGACATCATATGGGAAGGACTGCATTATAGTCATCTATGAATGTGCTATATATGGCAAATAAAATGAAGGCAATGCCCATCGGTGTCTTAAAGGATGTAGCTATCACCATTCAAGGAGATAAGTTTACTAGGGACTTCGAAGTCTTGGCATTCATTGAGGCAGACAATTTCCTAGCACTACTTAGGTGCCCATGGTGCTATAAGAACAATGCGGATCTTCAGTTCAACAAGGGATACACAAGCTTTGAAATTATCCAGTTTGAGGATGCTCAGTCGGTAAGTGACACCACTAGTCTAGCATGTGATAATTGGGTAGATGGAACCTATGAGTTGATCAGATGACATTTAAGAGGATCAGTGACAAAGGTGACGAAGGTGCGTACACTCTGGCACCTATGAGGAGCTACCTAAGTACTTAGGAGGAACCTCCCCTTAGGTATTTTTGTAGAAGATCAAAGCTCAGTGGATAGAGGAAAATGAAATAAGGGGGATGTTAAGTTACGTCCTACTAGGAACTAATGCGCACTAGTGGGAAGTGCATCAGGATAATCTCTTGGAATGGTGCAAAGTGAGAATTGTCTTCTCTGTTCATTTCTCTAGAAGCAACACACCCACCACCATCAAGGACTACCATGGTAAGGATCCTACCTCTTTCCACATCCAAGCTTGTGAGAGAGCCTAGAGGGAAGGCACAGAAGCTTTGCCACCATCCCTCTAGGTAAAAAAATTATATTCTACACTACAAGGTTATGTGTACACATGATACATCCACTCTGAGACATGCCGCCAAACAAGGAATTGGCAAGATTTAGCAACTGATCTCATTCAAACATTCAAGTATCAAAGTACAAAACCCTTGGTGGATAAGGCATTATAGGTTGTCAAGTGCCTTACCATCGGGGATAGTGCCATGGTAGAAGATAGGCTACTAGAGTTTCTAGGTGAACCTAGCCTAGAGGCATGCTTTGAGGAAGAAGACACATAAGAGATATAGTTTGAGCATGCGTGCATAGAGAAAGAAAAAAACAAGATGGTCTATGTCATAAACGGTGAAGAGATGGAAAATTTGGAGGTTAACCATTCTCTAGGATCATGTGAAGTAATGGATAGTGTTGATAAAAGAATGTGCGCCTATCATGAGACTTTAAAGACAAAGAAGGTTAATATTGAGTCGAGGTGGAACCCAAGGAAGCTATCATTGGAGATTATTGGTCGGAGAAGGAAGTCTCTAAGATCATTGATCTTTTATGTGAGTTTGAGGATTTATTCCCACATGGGTATCATGAACTCAAAGGCGTTCACCAATCCTTGGGACAAATGAAAATTAAGTTGAAGGAAGGTGCGCACTTGGTTGAAGAGACCATACCAAATGAATCTTAATCATGCATGAAGATCAAGGAGGAAATAGACAAGATGATACCATCAAGAATAATAAAGGCTATGGAGGAGTCAAAGGAGATAAGTCAAATGGTGATTAGTATAAAAAATATGGAAGGATAAGGATATGTGTTAATTATAGGGATCCGAATGCGGTGTGTCATTGATCCCTTCCCAACCCCGTTCATTGAAGAAATATTTAAAGGAGTGGTAGGGTACGAAGTCTACTCTTTCATAGATGGGTTCTCATGCTATCACCAGGTGAGGACTACAAAGGAAGACCGAGAGAAAGACTACCTTGGGTTTTTTTCCTATAATGTCATGCCTTTTGGGTTGAAGAACGTGCTTCTTTGTATTCTCATGCATTTTAGTGTAGGACTTCCAGACTTCATCCACAAGTTTATCCATGTCTACCTTAATGATTAGACCATGTATGGACTGGTCAAGGACCATTGTGATAATATAATATTGATGTTTGAAAGGTTTCGATAGTTGAGGATATCCCTCAACATCAAGAAGTGTGTATTTAACACCTTGTTTGGGACTCTGTTGGGACATATCATATGCAAAGAAGGCTTGCTTTGGTGGATCCTGTCAAAATAGCAATGATTATGGGATTGGGGAGCTAGCTAGTCAAAGCACAGTGATTGGGCTTCTTCGACATGCAGCTACTATCGAAGTTCATCAAAGGGTATGCTAAGATCACCGTGCCTTTAGAAGAGTTTCTTAGAAAAAAAGTGCCTTTCATTGGGGAGAGGCGCGAAGGCATTCGACACATTTAAGGATATGCTTGTCACTCGCACCTATATTCCATTTCCCCTCTTGGGATAAGCCCTTCCATGTTTATGTACATTCCTCTAGAATGGCCATTGGGGTAGTGCTTACAAACCCTAGTGAGGGAATTGTTGATCACCCCCTATGCTTTGCAAGTAGGAAGTTGACACCAGCATAGCAGAATTATACTACGACCGAGCACGAGGCATTGTCTATGATCTACGCACTTCATAAGTTTAGGTAGTATCTACTGGAAACTCCCTTTATCTTCTACACTGACCACATGGCATTAAAATATTTGGTGAACAAGACTGTCCTACAAGGGCACATATGTCGGTGGGTGCTATTATTCCAAGAGTTTGAGTTCACCGTAGTTTTCAAACTAGGAAAGAGTAATTCGGACCTGACCATTTGTCTAGGATTGATTCAAGGGAGGATGCATAGAGCATTTAAGATACCATTCCCGATGCACACATGTTTAGGTTACGGCGTGCACCCTCGGAATGGAGGATATTTTTGTGTTCCTTAAAATAGGTATGGAACCGGAAGAAATGAAGACATTAGAGAAAAATTAACTAGCCACATGTGCCACGCCCTTCATGTTTATCAATGGGGACTTATACAAACCAGGCATGATGAATTTGTGCATATTTGTGTACTAGAGCATGAGTTCCTCGCCATTATAGAGGAAGAAAACATAGGAAGTGTGGGTGGAAATTATGTAGACAATCCCACTTGCATGTAAAATATTAATGGTAAGATTGTGGTGGGAAACTCCGTATAAGGATTGCGAGGAGTATTGTAAATCATGTGACCATTGTCGCATGTTGGCAAGCCCGAATAGAGATATGAAATGCCTTGCGCCCTATCCCTAGCACTTGAACCTTTTGAGAAATGGGAAATAGACTTTGTAGGCCCTATTGCACCAGTAGCGCATAGGACTATATCACACTATGTAATCACTTGCACAGACTATTTGACAAGGTGGGTAGAGGCAACCCTAACTAAAGACTATACAACAACTATAACAACAATATTTTTATGGGAGAACATTATCACGAGGTATGGATTCCCTTTAATTTTAACCAGCGATAGGGGTACACATTTCTTGAATGAGACCGTGAGGATCCTGTTAGCATAATTCATGGTGGCTCATCACAAAACTACACCTTATCACCCACAAGCAAATGGAACCGTGGAAGAATTTAACAAGATACTGATTCATACCCTAAAAAATATTTTTGATGTTGGAAGACAAGATTGGGATGACAAGGTATCATCCATATTATGGGCTTATAGGAAAACTTATAAAAGGATGAACAAAGCCACACTATTTTAATTGGTGTTTGGCACAAAAGTTGTTCTGCCAGTTGAGTTCATGTTACCTTCTCTGCAAATAGCATGCGCAGGATGGTTGGTCTGATGAGAAAGCACTGGAAGAAAGGATTGATAAATTAATAAAGATGGATGAAAGACAATCACTCACCAGGTGGAGCCAAACAACAAAAAAGTAAAGAAAAAATCATGGCATGATCACCACATTAGGAATAAGAAGTTTGAGGTTGGGAAGATGGTCTTATTATATGATTCAAACTTTCTATGCCATCCTGGGAAGTTAAAAGTGCATTGGTTGGGTCCCTATACCATCTTTTACATCCTTGATTCAGGTTCATGCTAGTTACAAGCACTGGATGGGATGATATTACTAGGACACTTCAATGGGAGTATGCTGAAGCCCTATTATAAATAAGTCTTCTTGGTGTTTGTAAATAGGGTAATATTGCTAGTTAGTTTAGGATTTTCTTTAATGAATTTTCCTTTCTTGTGTTTTCCTTTCTCATTTTTTTTTTGTGTTACGCCTTGGGCACCACAGAATCTCATTACTTTTTGAATTTATAATCTGCATAGAGGACCATGCATCATTTTAGTGTGGCATGGAGTAAGATGGAAGAAATTAAATTATGAAGCACCGGGAAGGATTGCATTGGAAATCCCATTTGAATGGCTCTGTGAAGATAGTACATGAAGAAAAGGTGAAAAAGGGATGGTTGGTGTTAGGATAAGGCTACATTGGGGATCCACGTGCAAGAGAGGAAGAAGCACATAAGCAACACAAGGTAGGCAAGAGAAAAATCATGACAGAAGTTCTTTCGACACTAGTTACGTGTGCGCAAGAGTCTCCTATCAAGATGGGTAGCGCACTTAGAAGGTCGGGAGAATTATCCACGCAAGGTTGGGCACGTGAGTTAAAGCGCTAAAATCAGGTTTGTTTGAAAAATCCACATTAATGTTAAAGTATGGTGGTAGGTAAGGTATCATTACATGTTACAAAGTGAGAAAATCTATAAATAGAGGGTCGAGGCATTTCATTATTCACTTTGCATATATAAAGACAAGAAGTGCTTTTGCATATTTGAAAACTAGGGCTTCGAAGGCGATCCATGTGAAGAAAAATTTGAAGAGTTTGAGCATAACTAGTTTGGATTTACAAACCAAAATGAAGGGATTTCATGAGCATAAGAGAAGTTATGAGAAGGCATCGTCTTGTGAAAGAATTATCCTAGCTAGAGTTTGAAAAACTAGTTCATGGGTTTAAGAGGTTTTCTTGAAAAGTTTGAGATCTAAGGTTGGAAGAAGTGGAAGAGTAGAGTAACAAGAAGTGATTGCAGTGATAAAAGGACCTAGAAAATGGTACCCAAGAAACCGGTCGTGTCACCTAAGAAGCGAAAGGGTAAGGGAAAGGGCAAGGGCGAGAGAGCCAATAACAACCATCACAAGCATGAATGGTGAGTGGTATGTAGAAATGCAGTTCTGGATGAAGTTTTCCTAGGGGAGGAGTGGAAATCCCATTTGAGAAAGATGGCGGTGAGTAATTATAACCATCACACAAGCACAATAGAGAAGGAAATGATGTTGGAGTTAGTGTGCCTAATGAACAAAAGGACACCAGAGGGTTTTCCCATCTATAACAATGAGGTAAAAGTGAAGTTGGAGAAGTCAGGGTTATTGTAACTCTATGAGTTGCCTTACTTTGGAAATCCTGAGTGCCTCTATCAGTGGATGATGTTGCATGTGCATGAGGATCACTTTTACTTCACGGGCGCAAGATGCGCATAACCCCTCAGCTGATTTCAAAGTTTATAGGCCTCATCTGTGAAGGAGACAACATAGATGATGACCTGAGTGAAAAGGAAGCCATCAAAGCAACTGTCACTGCATATGATTACAAGAAGGGGTCAAGGTATTTTGACATTGCAGAAATCCCAGATCTCGTCATGAGAATGGCCATACACCTGGTCATAAAGTTTAATGATCAAGAAAGATGGACACAGGTGAATAAGTTCTGGTTGAATGCATATAGAAAAATATATCAAGGGGCACAATCTACAACTTATCGGCCTTCATTATAAATGAGATAATTAGCAAGCACCAGAAGGAGACAAGATACTCTTTGGAATTTTCCTCCCGCCAATTATATTTTTGAGATAGGAGTGTCGACATAGTAGAAAATTTTATTTGGGAGTATCTAGCTGAAGATCCCTCACCCGTGAAAATATTTTCAAAGTATACATGTGAAACAATGATAGCCTCCCATAAGGCACACCTGGACAAATGGTATAAGTGCTTAAGGGATGCATTCGGGGTAGAGTGGAGAAGCCCGAGTAACTACCGGCGCTTAAAATGGGAGAATTTGATTTTCTTGCTGTACCAACACTTCTACATAGCTTGTGTTCATGATGGTGGATGAAACCATGAGCCCATGGTGTAAAATCTCATTCTCCTCACCACCCAATACTCCGAGCGACATTTAATAGGTTTAAAGAAGTAAAGAGACTAAGGTTTGACCTTAGTGAAGTTGATCGAGTACCATAAGAAGTTGCGTAGGACACTGGTCTACCCCAATAAGCGTGCATACATGGAAAATTATGTAGTGTATGAAGTGAGAATGATGAAACCCCTGACCCTAACAATTGCAGGAAATTCCACAGCACGTATATATCTCCGCATTAGGCCAAAATTTGAGAAAGGCACATACTTGGAAAATGATGTCTCCATACCTAAAGATCCCACGAGTAGAAGAAATCCTGTACCCAAGAAAAGGGAGAGAGAAGAAGAAAAAGCACAAAGTGTGCATACTTCCTAGCGAGCATGCACATCGGGCAAGTTCCAAACCTAGCACTTATACGTGTGGGAAGAAATCCCAGTAAAGGAGAAGACCCCGGAAGAAGAGGTGCTAGAAAAACCCCTCACCAAGGAGAAGTCACTAGAGGAAGCAGAGAAGGTTGGATCCCCTGTAGAAGAGTCACCTCTCAGAAAGAAGTAGAGGATAGAAGAGGAAGATAACTCAGAGGAGATAGAGATCTTGGAAAGATACATAGGTGAAAAGGATGATGATGATGAAGAAGATGATCTTGAAAGAGATCAAGAGCCACCTGTCTTTAGTGTGCATGATTCAGAAGAAGAGGGTGAAGAAGAAGAATAGGAGTTCCTTTTTGTGTGGCACAAGGGTATCCAAGAGGGGGAAGGCACCCAGGACATGGGAATAAGTGAGGAGGTTGGCGCATAGAAGAAGAAAGCTCCAAGCCTTATGCAGGAGCAAGTAAATGAGGTGGTAGAAAGAGAAGCAATGAAAATAATCGAGGCCTTGGTAGAATAGGAATTAGAGTGCAGCAGACATAGTGATGGAAGAGGGTAAGGAGGAAAGTGTTGAGAAAGAACAAGTTAGTATACGAGGAGGTCCTAATCTAACGGTGATTTTCCCCAAAGGTGCACGTGTTTCACATAGAATTTTGTTCCAGAATAGAGTTATTTCTATCTTTTCATTCTCTTGAGAAATAGATAAGGGTTAGGGCTAGGAGGAATACCTATTGAGTGTTGGGAAGGTGTGTGCGTACCGTAGAGAGATCAGACCAATTGTGAAGAGCTCCTTTTTGTCTGGGAAGGACTACCTATAAATAAGAATGCAAGACCACTAGATTTTTGTTAAACAATAAGTGAGGGAACTGCCTTGGGCCCAAGAAATATTAGACTTCCTTTCGAAGGTGGTCAGTTCCATTTTAATACAAATTAATGCAAATGATAATAAAGAAGCTATTGTGAAATCACGATTTAGGTACCTCGTTACTAAAAGCAATAGAGACTAAACTACCAATAATAAAATGTCATGTTGTTTGTTTGGTCACTGGTTATTGATATGTTCAAATCAAGTTACAGGGATAGACAAGGCTAGATATGAGATTGTTTGGAGGTAAATAGGTGAAAGGTTGGTTTTGGTATAAGTCACAGTGACCGATGCTAGTCACTGGATAACCGACATGCAGCTTATAAAACCAAGATCCGGTAGAGGGGATAACCGATATCGATAGGGCGTGATTTAGGGGTTTTAAATGGAGGTTGGTTATAAGGTGATTATAGGGTTTAGAAGGTTGGTAGATGGTTGAGAGGAGTAATAGGGTGATAGAGAAGACTCAGAGAGTGAGAAAGTTGTCTTTAGAGAAATATAGAGATGGATGAATGAAGGTTAGGTGCAAGGTGCTGTTGGATGGTAGATCCAGGAGTGAGCTTATAATCCCTATGAATCAAAAGTTCACAAAGTAATGTCTAGAATCATACAAGGTAATAAAAGAGACTACTTACTAGTTTCTGATGCGGATGCAGGTCCAAGGAATGTAGTGGCAAAGGCAAGGCTCAGTTGGGATGATCCAGCAATCGAAGTGAGCTGATGAAACTATCCTCCGACTCTCCCAATGTTTGGGTGAGTGTGACCATGATCTAGTTGCTCAGTTATAGTCTTGGGCTCAATACTCCTCTCTGCAACCTCTTCTCTCTCTCTCTCACTTGTCCCTCTCTTGCAAAATGAATTCGATATTTTTGCAAATGAATTCGGATCCTTTGGTTTTGGTTGGGGGAGGTCATTTACAGGGAACCGATGGCGGTTACCTAACCGACACCGGTCGAGTAGGGACCGATGTCGGTTAGGTCAAAGTTGGATATTTTTAGTAAAATAGCCAACTTTCCCTCCTTTTCTCCCGAGGGATCAGTTGTGGGCTTGGTCAAGTCATTATTAGGTTCATTTTGGTGCGGGTGAGGGGTGATGAGTCATGGGTGTGGGTCTGGACCAAGTTATAGGTCTTAATTAGGTTAGTTTAGGGTTAGGGCTAGGTCATGGTGAGGTGGTAGGGTTAGAGATGTGGATTTATTAATTATAAGGTAATTAATAAATAATTAAGTGTGTAAGGTTTAGGTGGTGAGGTAGGGTTAGGTTGTGAGACGAGATGTGGGGCACAGGGCATCGTAAGACCCAAATTTGGTGTCTACATTTGCCCCTTGTTGTCGTGTAGCTTGTCTTGTAAAGTTGCACTGACAATAATAAGAAGTGGTTGCCCCAGTTAAGGGTATAGGTAATCCCCCTCAAATCTATCACAGATTGAGGCGACGTGAAATCAGGGATAGGGTTGATAAAGGGTGAATGATGATGAGATGATGGTAAGAAGGTGGGGTAAGTTCAAGGAAGCAGATGCACGTTGAAATGTAGTAGTGTGACCAGGGTACACGATTTGAAGAGAAAACAAGAAATTCATAGGCAAAGGTTGATAGTTTATCCAAACAAGGTTGATTTAATCCTTGTATCAAGGCATAGTTAGTAGCTCCAGGGGATATAATGGGTAAGGTACTGGAACATTTAGGCATGTTCAGCAGTACCAAATGGTTGGTTTGGTTGAGATAAATGTCATGGTCTCGGTCTAGGCAAAGCTGGTTAGCTGATCAATTCAAGTATCCTAGTCATGCTAAAACACGAACAGGTGAGCTCGATTGAACAAACAACTACATGATGGGTGGATAGAATTGTAACTTATGATCCTTGGTTGAGGTACTTAAGTGGTGTGGCCTTGGGTCGGCCATTGGTTGGGTGTGGCCGTGGGTCAGGCTGATTGGTTGGTTGTGGCCTTGGTTCGGGCTGATTGGTTAGTTGTGGCCTTAGGTCAGGCTGATTGGTTGCTTACGGCCTTAGGTCAGGCCGATTGATTGGTTGCGGCCTTGGGTCGGGCCGATTGATTGGGTACGGCCTTGGGGTGGAGCCGATGGGTTGGTTGCGGCCTTGGGTCAGGCCGATTGGTTGGTTGTAGCCTTGGGTCAGGCTGATTGAATGGTTGTGGCCTTGGGTCAGGCTGATTGGTTGGTTGCGGCCTTAGGTCGGGTGATTGGTGAGTTGCGGCCTTAGGTTAGGGAAATTGGTGAGTTGCGGCCTTGGGTCGGGCCAATTGATTGGTTGCGGCCTTAGGTTGGGCCGATGAATTCAAAATAAGGCTATTTAGTAAAGCCGGGGTAGGTGATGTGGTGAAAAATGGAGATTGGTGGATATCGGTTAGGGGTGACCGATATCGGTTAGAAGACCGATATCGGTCTTCTAGGGTGCGCCATAACCGATATCGGTTAGAGGTCAAAACCTATAAAAAGAAAAAAAAAGTGGCATGTCATTTTCACATTGTGAATTTGAGTGCCAAAACATCTCTTGTTGAGTTTTGAATTGATCGTGTCAAGTGTTTGGGCTGAGTTGGCACTAGTTGAGTGGGTGAGTGAGTTATTAGTAGGCCCCAGAGATCGGGAGGCAGAGCTTGATTGGTTGAGGACCTTGCTGAGGAGATTTGGAGCTATGGCACAGGCCGGGAGGAGCCAGACCACCACCACCTATCCCACCACGACAACATGTAGTCATACTCGAGTGAGATCTCAACCCCTATTTCTGTCAAGTTTATGAATTTAGCTGGGATTTGGGTATTGGGGTAGGAATCCAAAATTTGATAAAATAATGAATAAATGAAGGTAAACAGTAAAATGGATTGGGTAGATATGTTAGGTAGGCAAAAACGTCAGGGTGGGTAAGGTTTTAGGCAATTGTGCTAGGTAAATTGGGAGAAATAGGGAAAAAAAGGGGTTTGGCAGCCAAATGACCCATATTTGGTTCAGCCCCTAATCCCCACAATGACCAATGTCGGTCACTAGTCGACTAACATCGGTCACAGTTTTTAGGTGTATATTAGTAGGTGTAGAGATCGGCATCGGTCATGTGTCAACCGACGTCGGTTCATAAAATTTAGACATAGGGTTGTTTTGTTAAGGGTAGGCCTGACGGAGTGGGTTGTTTTTGTAGGCACGCCAACAGTTGACCATGCGAGATCGGATGCCAACCCTATTAGAGCGGATGTGGCCACATGTGACTGTAGAGAAGTGGGTAGTTATGCGGGTAGTTATATAGGGATATGGATAGGGACCACATTCTGATTGTTTCCCTCATCGAGAGATGGGATCCGAAACCAATGCCTTCCATCTCCCTACTGGAGAGATGACAGTCACCCTAGAGGATGTGTATCACATCCTGAGACTACCGATCATAGGTGAGGAGGTGTTCCAGGTGGATCTGAGACAGTGATGGATAGCATCCTGCAGGTATTCGGGATGTAACCCCATTGGTTATGTATCATAGTGTGAGCATTGGCTACGGTGAGATGTATCGTGCTCATCGATAGGAGACACGACTTACCATGCTGATGATGATCGGTATCACTTGCTTCGCCTTCCCTGACTCAGAAGGAGGCTACTTCCCATGGGTTTTGATGGGAGTTTTACAGGAGATGGTGGAGGAGCACACCTTCTACGCATGGGCACCAGTGTATCTGTGCAGCTATACAAAGAGCTCTGGGGCTATCGCCGTATGAGGTGATTCAGTATATGTTCGACATTCTTGTTACACTGCTGGGCATATGAGCACATCATGTGTATACAACCAATAGGGTTGCCCTAGTATCTAGGGCCATAGACGATATGGGTTTCAGAGGTGGTTGGGGGTCATGGGCCAGCCACGAGTAGTGGTCACAGGGCGGGATGTCACCTTTTACAGGCATATGTTAGAGGGCCTGACTGCATTAGATATTATATGGAGGCCATACAGAGGCCATCAGCCCCATGGAGGAGCCCGAGCACAGCTGCAATGGATCCAGACATATTCTGATAGGCGGACGAGAGACCCGGGGAGTATGAGCGGATTCCCCTAGAGAGGGTACGATGATAGCTAGGACTATGGTAGGATGTGCCACCTCCCCTCCCACAGTATCAGAGGGAGGATGTAGAGGCACCACTGCCTCTACCATGCAGCCATTTGACCCAGTCTGGGTAGCAGAGAGACCGATAGATGACACAGTGGATGACGCCAGGGTTACAAGCTCATTTTTGGTTTGGTGGGCAGGGCAGAGGGTGGTCGTGAGAGCACAACCAACACAACCAGATTTAGCGGCTGTTACAATGGAGAGGGACCATCTCTTGGGTCGATGTAGTTACTACAGGGGTAGCTTACTACCGCACAAGCACAGATTGGGGTGTTACAGGGCAATTAGCAAGACGCATGGCACGAGCACGAGCACGAGTGCACAGTGCAACCTCGGAGTCCCCTGTTCAAGCTCCGATGGCAGCTCCACCACCACCATAGGTACCGGCTCAGGTTCAGGGCACACAAGTAGGGTAGGGCCCACTTCTATTAGGAGCCGGGGACCAGCCCCACCAGCCATGGTTACACGGGCCCGTTACATGGAGGCTAGAGCGAGGCCCATTACTATCAGGACCTACTAGATGGTACCGGTGTAGATTATCAGCCATATGTGGCTCATAGAGCCGAGACTTCCCGAGTCACAGGTCACAAGCAGCAGCTACAACCATAGGTGGTGGGTCGATTCTGGTAGGAGGCAAGATCCAAAGACAGGGCCACCGAGGGATGGGCCGAGGGAGGGGGAGAGAGCTGAGTCACCCCAGGAGCAGAGACATTTTTGGTCGAGTTGGATAGATGATTTTTGATAGAGACACCGGTCTACGAACCGAGTGTGCATATAGGGGCCTGCGTGCCCACATAGGATTTATGTATTCATTTTTGTTGTATATACCAGCCTGCGAGCCGAGTACATTTTGTATAGTTGATACCGGCCCCGGCTTTGCAAGCCGAGTCGAGATGTTGTGAGAGAGACAACAACCTCGTGTGCTTGACTTTGTATTTTGGATTACAGAGGCCCCATGCAGGGCAATTTGTATATTTTGACATTGATTTGATGATATATAGATGATGAGTTTGATCCACATGGTGTGTATAATTTTTGATTTGATGCATATATTATAATGTTTCATGTGTTTTGTCGATGGTATTGGAATTTGATGTATATAGATGATGGTGATGATGTTTTGATGATATGCATATGTTTTGAAATGTTGATGTTATTATGATGATGGATGTTGATAGTGATGTCGTTATGCAGGGAAAAGAGGCGGGCTCCACCAAAAATTTGCAAAAACAAAGAAAAGGCCTAGGTATAAGAAAAAGGAGATAGGTGACCGATATCGGTTAGCTAACCAATGTCGGTCACTATGTGACCGATACTGGTTAGGTAACCGATATCGGTTATGCTAAAACGAGCTTTTCTAAAAATAGAAAAGCTTGGGAGGCAACTTAAATTCTTATTTTTAGAGTCATGCAACATGTTAAATACGAGGATGTGAGGTTGTTGACGTCCATATAGGTTAGTTGCATGGGAGAATTGAGTGATAAGGAGGAAAGAGATAGGTAAAGTGATCGTGGGCTTGGATTAAGAAGGCGTAAAGGAAAGTTATAGTGAAGAGGGTGGTGAACATGGCTAAACAAGGAGAAGCATCCAACGGGCAGTGAGAGGAGAGGGAAGATAGGTTCCACCTCAAGCTGCTGCATCCCAAGAGGTATAAGTTTTGGTTGGAATTAGATTTTGCATGGTTATGAATAGGATGTGGTAAGGTAAGTGGGTAGAGATGAAAAGAAAGGTGATAGGCAAGGGTTTGGGATGGGGTGAGTGTTATGGGGTAGGTAATCAGGTGTTTCAAATATTTTTTATGTATAGAGAGAGGAAAACAAGCAAATAAGTTATCATAGGTGGTGTTTTTGAGTAGGGTGGATAGAATTGACAGTGACTGATATCGGTTTAGGAATTGGTATCGGTTAGATAACCGATATCGGTTACTATGTAAAGTTGTAAATTTTGATAAAAAACACTTGGGGATTTATTTGTTGTTCGTTGGTTTGATGTGTGCAGAGGCAAGGTTGAGGATGAATGATAGGGTGCCAACTTTTTTGTCACGGGTCTGAGTGGATGTAACACCAGCTGAGTGGGCATTAATAAACCATGTGGGGTTAAGTGGAATCCACTATTATTCATGAATCACACGTAATCATGCTATGTTGCAGGCACTGATTGAGAGATGGAATCCAGAAAAGAATACCTTCCATTTGCCAATAGGGGAGATGACAGTGACGTTAGAAGATGTGTTTCAAATTTTGAGACTTCCAATTATAGGAAGACCAATGTATCACCCCGAGGGCCTAACGAGGCACGGGTAGCGATAACGGCAAAGATTTGGTCCAGCCACAGCAGTGAGATCTGACACAGTGAGGCTTGACATTTACTTATGGTATAATGTTTGCGGCACACCCTGAGGCAACAAGGTTGGCCATGGTATTAATGATAGTAGTGGGGTATTATGCATTACCTAGAGCGACGGGGAATATTTCCAAAATCATTGATGTGTATTATTCGTGAGATGATAGAAGGTAGCGTTACTTTCACATGGGCACCCGCATATCTAGCAGAGCTATACAGGGGTTTATGGGCATGCAGGTGAAATCACAAGACTACACTGGATTGTGCATACTTATTACATTGTTGGGCCTATGAGCACATTGTGTGTGTGCGACCAATAGGCCAACCAATCTAGGTAGGAGAGACATGATTGCAGAGGTTGGGATTCAGGCGATGGGTCTAGACAGAGCAAGAGGCAAGAGCCGAGACCGTGACATGACGCCTTGAGTATTACGGGTAGATGTTGGAGAAGGTGATGATTGCAGATATCCGTTGGAGCCTAACAGAACTACATGGTGATGGTGAACATAGCCGAGGATTTGAGGGGTGTAGAGTGATTGAGGTGGATCACAGGACACAGGCCAGGTGAGTATGACAGGATTCCTCTAGATCGCGTGCGGTGATAATTTGGATTTGTTTAGGATATACCCATGGATCATAGACCATACAGGAGGATCGACGCCAAGGCACCATTCTCACCTCCACGGCCAACACTTCCAGAAGGACCAGAAGAGATAGTAGCCGATCGCAGGGTAATGGATGTAGGAGTGATAGAGTCTTATAGATTATGGTGGGTAGCAGAGCTGCGAGGTACACACGAGAGGGCCGATCATCCTGACATAGTTGTGATTACATCGAGAGAGACCACCTACAGGGTTTAGTTCACCAGCTGCAAACATAGGTGAACGAGACCACAAGATTGTTAGAGGCTTCGCAGTCATGAGTGGAGAGACTAGAGGCAAGATTCCTCCACGCGAGAGGGCATATTCATATGTTACAAGAGAGATTGGTGGATCAGTGGGAGGAACCAATAGCAGTGGTACCTTTGAGGATGGAGAGGCTAGGTGAGCGGCATCGACGATCACCATCGCTACCTGGTTTGGGATGAGGTGCGGGGCCTAAGTGAGTTTCATACATAGGGGTAGAAGAATAAATAAGGACTCCGACCTGCACGTCGATAATAGAGAAGATGTATTTGTTTAACATCTAAATAAAATTGAATATGTATGTTGATTTGAGTTATGATAATAATAAGAATGTTTGTGTTTTGAATGTTTGGATTGATAAAGGACAAAGGTGAGTGTTATCAATATAAATACGTGAAAATATTTATATTTTAAGGAAAACACAACACATGATAGGTTATGGTAGGGGATGGTCGAGCTAACCTTGGGAGGCCCCATGTCTCCTAAGTGTTTCCTACATAGCCCATTGCATAAGGCAAGGAGGGGCCTCGATCGATGTAGTTCTCCCTTAGGACCAGGGAGAGGTGAATTCAGGAAAATTGGTTGTGGTTAGGCAATTTTTTGGTTGGTAAAAGTTTGATGTTGGTAGGGTAATGTTGTTGGTGTTGGTGTGGGTATAGGTGAAGCGAGGGTTAGCTTACCCAAGCATAGAAACCATGTCCTGATTAAGGTCAACACATAATCCTAGATTCGGGTAAAAGAGGCAAAAGTGTCCCATAGTTGGAAAGAGCTAAACAAACCACGTATTATCGTAGGATGAGTTTGAATCCCTAGGTACCTTGCATAGGTAAGAATTCAATATGTGAAAAGAGTTGTATAATCACAATATATCGGATATACGTCATGTCCCTTGAGTTTTGTTGTTTTGAAGAATGGTGAGGTGAGGTGGATGGTATAGCTAGGGCGTAGAGAACTTGTTATAAGGTGATTATTCTGACGAAAGAGAACCAAACCTAAATAGACAAGTCCATGACTCAAAACTACTTTTGAATACTACTTTTATTTTGCTGGATATAGACTGATCAATGCGGGAAGTCTATATGGGATATGCATTTTGTTGTTCTTGAGGTCTTCACGAAGCGGTTAATGCGAGAAGCTTCTGATAGAGGCTGACTTTGTATAGCTATCCTTCAAGGGAGCAGTCTACTTATAGTAGTAGATGTGGATTTGCACATAGTTGTCCTTCGAGGGAGCAGTCTAGTTTATAGCTTAGAGGTCTAGATGCCCATTTGACATGAAGCATCTATTTTTGCAGGAAGTTTGACTCAAGAATATCCTAGAATTGTATAATTGAGAACTTGTTATTTTGATACTTTTAAGTCATGGACCAGACTAAAAAGGGGAAGGCATCTTTAAGAGGAGGTGATGATCAAACCACGTGAGTTTGATTCTACTTTGAGATGCATGAAACAAGGTGTATGAGGTGGTAAATGAGCTCAAGGGATGAGTGCAAGGTAGATAAGAAGTGATGTAACACTAAATTCAACAGTAGAATGGTCGAGATGCAAGGCATTAAGGGGTTCAAGCTCAGGTTTACCATTAAGCGAAGCTAAATGATAAGTACCTGATCCGTAAGTGTGAGTGATAATGTAAGGCCCAATCCAATTAGGAGAAAATTTTCCATGTTTTCTCTTTTCTAGTTTGGTTACATGTTGATTCTCTTTGAGGACAAGATCGCCAATCTTAAAGGTACGCTCATGAATTCGCTTATCATAAGCACGCTTGATGCACGCTTGTGGATAGTATGGTGATGAGAAGCTAAGTTTGATACCAAAGTTGTCACAAAGGGCTCAGTAACTTATTTTTGAAAGATTTGCCATTTTTTGTTATCAGGTGATGAGGAACACCAAAACGACAGATAATGTGATGATTGATGAACTCAATGATTTTCTCTTTTTTGGTTGAAATGAGTGGAACAACCTCCACCCATTTAGTGTAATATTTAGTTTCCATGATGATCCAATGGTGACGTTGTGAAGAAGGTGGGTGAATCTCACCAATAAGGTCTAAACCCCATTGTGAGAAAGGCCAAAGATCTCGTGTGACCTGTAGCGGGTGGCTGGGAGTATGTTGAAGGTTGGCATGCTATTGACACATAACACAATGCTTAACATATTCATAGTAGTCTTTATTAAGAGTAGGCCAATAATATCCTAGGCGAAGGATCTGCTTGGCCACGGCAAGGCCACTAAAGTGCCCACCACAAATTCTGTCATGGACTTGTTGGATGGTATGGGTGACTTCAACTACTGGTTAGACATCGAAGGAGGATACCATCGAAGCCACATTTATAGAGGATTCCCCCCATGATGACATAACAAGAAACACTTTTAAGAAAAGCACGTTTTCCATTACTAGTAAGGTCAGGTGGGAGAACAGAGGTTGTAAGGTAGTCATGAAATTGGTGATACCAGGTATCCTGTGAATCAGCAGATACATTATTTACCATACAAACATCCGGGACTAAGTAAGATGGGGAAAAGAGTTGTTGGACCAAGACAAATATGTCAGAGTCAGTTGGTGAGGTAGGAATTTGCAAGGTCCAAAGCCAGCCATAGTATCCGCAAATTTATTAGTTGAGCATGGAATAGTTTGGATAGAATAATGAGTAAATAAGGTCAAAAGTGAATCCACGTAACGTTTGTACTTTTGAAGTTCCTCATTTTTAAATTGGTAGATGCCAGTAACTTGATTTACGACCAATTGAGAGTCACTGAAAATGTTAATAGACTTCACACCTAAGTGTAACGCAATGTGGAGACCCAAAATAAGGGCCTCATATTCCACTCGTATTATTAGTATAGGGAAATCGAGCCTGAATGAAAGAGGCATAGGTTCACCATCAAGAGGAATGAGAACAACACCCGCCCCTCTCGCTGCACTGACATTTAGATCCATCGAAGAAGAGGGTCATCGGATAAGACGCATCACTAAGTGAAAGGGTTGTGATGAGTTCATCAGGGAAAGTAAAATTGGTAAATTGTTCCCCAGGTAAAGGGGCTTCCGTGAGTTGATCCACGATAGTTTGTCCTTTGACTGATTTTTGGTGTACAAAATCAAGGTCGAGGTCGGTGAGGAGCATAAGCCATCGGGCGATGTGTTGGTTTAGATGAGGTTTGGCGTACATATAATGTATGGGGTCAGCATTGGTGATGACAAAAGTTTTGTGATTTAGGAGGTAATGTCGGAGTTTGGTGGCCACGAATGATAGGGCTAGGCACAACTTTTCTACGTGTGTATACCTAGTCTCGTAATCCACAAGAGTATGGCTTATGTAATAAAATGCTTTCTCTTGATACTCGGAGTCATGATGTGTGAGCATGGTTCCTACAGCATGGTGATCATCCTGAGATGGGATAAGCACGGGTGGCTGCAAGAGATAAGCTTTAAGAGACTCAAAGGCTTGGTGGCACTTCTCGCTCCATTGAAAGACAATGTCCTTTTTAAGGAGATGATGGAAAGGTTGACATCGATTCGAGAGTTGTGAGATGAAACGCTGGATAGATTGGAGTTTTCCCTGCAAACTACGCAATTGTTTTAGGTTAGTGGGTGGGGGCATTTCTAAGATAGCTTTGACTTTAGCTGGGTTGACCTCAATGCCATGCAAAGAGATGATAAAGCCAAGGATTTTTCCCGAAAGGACACCAAAGACACATTTCTTTGGTTGAAGATGAACATAGTATTATAACAGGTGATCGAAAATAATGGTTAAAACATCGAGATGTTCACTACGATGTTTAGATTTTCCAAGAAGATCATCAACATAATCCTCGAGGATAGTGTGCATAATGTAACGAAAAATTTAATTCATAGCCCACTTATAGGTCACACCAGCATTCTTAATGCCAAATGGCATGACACGATAGTAGAAGTTCCCCTAGGGGGTGATGAAGGTGGTTTTATGTTGATCAGCTGGGGCTACTAAAATTTGATTGTATCCCGAGAAACCATCCATGAGAGAAATCATCTCATGGCTCGCAGCCGAGATCAACAAGTTAATCAATGCTAGTTAGGGGGAAGTCATCCTTTGGGAAAGCAAGGTTAAGGTCCCGGAAATCCATACATATCTCGAAGTCCCCCCGTCACTTTAGTGATAGGTACGACATTAGAAATCCATTGAGGATAGTCAATAGGTAAGATGAAAGAAACAGAAAGGAGTCATTGAAGCTCTTCTTTAACCAAGAGGGCAATGCATGGATGCATTTTTCTCAGTTTCTATTTAACTAGTTTGGAGTCTGGTTTCAGAGTGATGTTATGGACAGCAATGTCAGGATCGATTCTTGGCATGTCGGCGTAGGACCAAGTGAAAGCTTGATTGTGGGCATGGAGGAAGGTAGTGAAGGTGGCTTGTTCTGATGCATCGAGAGATTGTCTGATCTTTACAATGTGAGGATCATCCTCTATGTGGATGTTGATTTCTATAGTTGACTCATTCAACATGGTTTGGGTTTCAGATGGTAAGGCGCGTTGAATATAAGAGTCGTCCACACCAAGGTAGGTGAGGATGGAGTCGTCATCCTGGCACTCCACAACATTAATCGAAGGCGAGTATTCTTTGATCATGTCTAGATACAAAAGGGGGAGAGAAGATGGGTCTTCACCATCACATTGATAAGTGAGAGGACCTAGGAAAATAGCATTCACGAAAAAAAAAAAAAAAAAGTTAGGAGGGATAGATTTCGGGTCTATCAACTCCATGGATGAAGATGGAAAAATGGGTGATGATGGTTCGGAAGGGGTGAATTTTTCGCCTTCCCGGATACAATTAACATGAGGTTTCTTCGGTGTAGGTGGTTCAAAAATCCAAGACCACTACAATCTACGTGTTTGCGTGTAGTCATGGGAATGATCGTATGTCAGCCTTATTCATAAAGACCAAAACCAAAACCTTTCCAAACACAAAGAGTCGTAGGTGAGGTGAGGGTGAAATGACGGTTGGTTAGATATTGAAAATCAGATTGGAAGGGAACCACACCAAGGGGAGGTTCAGGGGTGACAGAGGATGTGTCAACACCCCCATATGTTAGGTTGGTGCGGAAATTAGGTGGTCCGTAGGAGATCACCTCCCCCACATGACGGTCGTAGGTAGGATGCACATGTAACTGTCCATACTCTTGTGGGGTATGGAAGGTGCTAACGTTGTATAGGCGGTACTCCCCCAGCGTAAGGCATTGAAAAACACCTATCAAGGGATCCAAGGTTGGGATGTTGTCCGTGGGGAAGGAAGAGGTATTCGCATCGGTGGTTTCATTGGTCGAAGGTGTGGGTGTGGCTAAGGTGGATGGTTGAGGCATGGTTGAAGTAGATGGTTGGGTCGATCAATGGGTGCCTTGACTGGTACAAGCACATCATTAGGGCAATATAACATATTACAAGTTTTGAAGGGGGAAGCATCAGCTGCGATGGTGTATGACTTCCCCTCATACTCGAATTTTATGCATCTATGTAAGGTGGAGGGAACGCATCCCATAGCCCGGATCCAAGGGTGGCCTAACAACATGTTGTATTGGAACTCTCCCTCAAGGACATAGAAGAGTTCAGGCAAGGTATGTGGCCCTACATGAATGTTAAGGATCACGGTGCCTAGGGTAGAAGTAATAGCATCATTGAATGAACGCAACATGGTGGGGTTGGCACACATGCAGCTAGGAGGGATATTCATCTATTGGAAGGCTTTGGAAGAGACGATGTTTAGGATAGCACCCCCGTCGATCATAACATGATGTACCCGGATGTCCCGGATGTAAGCCGAGATGAAAAGAGTGGGGTTAGGATCTTCTGCACCAAAGACGACAATTTATTCTTTGAAAAAAAGCCGACAATGAACAACTTGCTTTGTATAGGGACGAGGTGGTCAGGAGGTAGGTTTTTCGGTGAGAGAAACGACGTGGTTGGATGTTAATATGGAGGTGACAGGTAGGGTTTCATTAGGTAGGACCTCTATCCCTTAGAGGATCTCAATTAGAGCTTGTCAATGAGATTCAGATGTTTGAATGAGATCATAGAGTGTCATTTTTATAGGAGATTGGTGAAGTTGTTTGATCATGGTGCGATGGGTAACTCCATCAGAGACTGGATAGGCAGGTCCATGAATAACCACTTTAGGTGGTGGTGTGATCGGGATGGTGGAAGGAGAAAGAGAGGCTGCAGGTGTGCTCTCTTTAGCTTTTCCATTGTTTTTCTGACCTCGAGTAGCAATGCTAATCATGTTGATCTCATGAATATGAGATGAGGAAGATGGCAGGGATAAGTCATTGTTCTCGGAGCGGGGATAGGTGGTATAGGAGAAGGGATCGAAGCTAAGGGCTTTTCCTCCATAATTTATCTTTCTTAGATTTTCTATCTGAGATAGGTAATCGTGAAGAATGTCTTTCAAAGCTTTGCATCCTTCTACATTGTTTCCTGGTGTGCGGTGGTAGGCACAGATTTTAGATTCATCATAATCTATAGGTCGAGGTTTAGATGGATCATAGGGTTTGAGTGGGGGTACGGAAATGGTCACATCCCCTAAGAACATATCAAGGATCTTGGCGTAAGATCCTTTGAGCAGGTCAAATTCAGATGAAGATGAGGCTATTGATTGAGTGGGTGAGATTATTGATTGTTTTGGTAATGGTTGGGTACGAGTGGTTCGTACGGGTGGTGGTTTAGGCAAGGGATTTTGATGATTGGGTTTAACTAGGCATGGATTCTTCTACACAGAAGTCATGTTTAGCTAGTTAGATGATGAGGCCACAGATGATGTGGTGGTAGGAAACAACCATGGGGAAAGAGGAGCGATAACAAACAAGTCCTTCGATGATCGAGTTTGCTTAGGGTTGGTAGGTAGGTAGGATACTTGGGGTGACGGTGTTGAGACGCCCGTGGATTTCTGTATGGGTGCAGAAGGTGTAGGTCGTGTTAAAGAAGACGTGGGAGGCATGGTGTATTGAGGCAAGGTGGAGGGGTGAGGCCCCAATATAGAAGGTAGGTGTGACGGTGAGGGTTGAAACCATGCCTGCTATACCGGTGTGATCAGGGGTGAGGGTTTTAGTTGTGGCGGAGGCATAGATTGGACTCGAGGAGATTGGGTCTATCTCCTAGGTGGATTGACGACTTTATTTTTGGATAAATCTAACCATTTAGGTGGGTGTGTCAGGCTGGGTATTGGTGAATTCCCAAGCGTAGGGGAAGGTTTGGTTAGGTTGATAGAGGTGGATGAGGTATTCGGTAGAGATGAGGGGGGTGAAGGTGAGGACATAGGCATTTTGAGCTTTTGTAAAAACTTCGGGCATATGGTAGAGGTGTCTAGATTAGTCATCTGCATTTGAGTAGAGCATTGTGTACTCAAACATTCCCATAAGACTCATCTATCTTCTAGGGGATGAAAATCTTCACGTGTGGATGGGAATTTTGGTATGGAAGAGAAGTGGGTTGTGATTCTCGGTCCACTGTGGGTGTGATACAGGGGGCGAATGAGGCACTATATCAATGGGTGTTAAGAGGTCAACCGGTCGTTGGAAAGATTTAGGTGATGAAGAACTGATAGGGAGGAGGGCATGTTCTAGAGGATCCGTCATGGTTAAGGAGTTTGGTGATGTAGGCTCGAGGGGTTTCTCCTCTAAGGACAACAGAAAAAGTGGTGATCCTTCTTCTTTTGCAGCAAGAGTGGTGGAAGGATACGTTTGGGAAATAGATAGGTTAGATAACATCTGCTCACAGTCTTGCAGGGATGTGGTGTAAGAAGGCTCTTCTGTAAGAAGAGAACTCTGGGTGGTTGATTCCTATAAGGGTAAAGGAATAGTGGGGATGTCCTCTTGTCCTGAGGAAGGAGAAGGGAGCGAGGACCCCTATGTTGGTGAAGAGGCTCAATTCAGAATTTCCTCAATGGAAGCCCTTAGTTGGGAGTTGAAAACCGCATGGATCTCAAGCACACTCTTCTCCTCAGGTAAGGTTTCTTGGTTTGTGTTACTGTTAGATGAATGGTTCGGAAATTTTTTGTTGAAGATTTTTAAATTTTGATTAGTAGGGGAATTAGGATTATCGAGGGTTATATCCCCTACATCAACCATTTGTTGCACTATGTTTTTCAACATCTTGCAGTTTTTGTGGTTGTGTCCCTTCATGCGATGGAAGTTACAGAAGTCATTTTATTTATACCAAGAAGGTATAGCATGGGCGGAATCAAACCCAGAGTGAGGTTTAACAGGAGGCAAGGTGAGAGCTCCTGCTTTAAGCAATTTGTCCAAGATCACATCATAAGTTTCTCCCAAGGGAGTGTACTTGATGGGCTTGGCTTTATACTTATAGGTGGATTTCGGCTGGGTATTAGATGGTGCTTGAGATTTGACCGTCACCGCGTGTACGGCTCCTTTTGATTTTGAAGCAGCCAATGCATGAGAGTTGGTGGTGTTGGGTTTGTTGGTGGAGTCTTGGGTTCGGAAATTTGAGTTTTTGTTGCGTAACTTCAATTTCTCCTCCTCTAAGGCTCGAATCTCTAGTTTCCAAGCCATAGTAAAGGCCTCATCAAAGGTGTGGAAAGTTTGAATTTGGAGGGTGGGAGAAATGTGTTTAGCGCAGGCCCGCGTAAATATTTCGATGAGCTCGGCCTGAGGTAAGGCATAAGGAAGATGGTTGATGAGGCCCCGCCATCGTCCAACGAAATTTGCAATAGACTCGCCTTCAAATTATCGATGGCATAGAGGTTGGTAAGGGATACTTTCTTGGCAATATTGATGGAGAATTGATCCAAGAAATATTGGGATAATCGTTAAAGGAGAAGATTAAGTGCTAGGCTAAAGCACTTTGTACCACTCTAAGGTAGGTCCTGATAAAGACATGGGGAAGGTATGGAGTAGTAAGGAATCATCATGAGCAATCGAGATAGCAGGCATGTCTAAACGATCGCAAGTGTTGTTGAGGGTCCTCCTTACTACTAAAGTGAGTAAATTTTGGTAATTCCCATTGAGGAGGATATAAATGAAGGGGGACGAAAGGATGAATAGGCTCCTAGAAAACTTTCTCATATGTCAAGGTGTTACAACTTCCGAAATGCAAGCCTCAAGATTTTACATCTTGTCCATCATCCGTTTGATTAAATCATTGGTTGGGTTAGATGATGGTGTTATTGTCGTAAATGGAGAAGGCTTGGGCCAAGAGCCGCTACTAGAAAATGGTGGGTTTGAATGTTGATAAGGTAATAATGATAAATGTGTTGGGGTGGCTGAGTAAGGGTGTCTTATATAAGATGTTGAGGCCATCGGATGAGTTTGTGAAAATGAAAAGGTGGGCGAGCTCCGAGAGGGAAAGCTTGTGTGAATAGATGGTAGAGAGCAAGTTATGAAAGAGGTAATCTGCGGGAGATATGAGGTAGGGGCAGTGGATGGTAGTGATATGTGGGGCCCCAGATTAACCAAAGGAAGGCCAATTGGTGTAGTATGAACCACCGAAGCCATTAAGCTGGGAGACAGGGCTAAGGATGAAGACGGTGAGGTGGAGTTATTAGGTGGGGAAGGGGCTAAGTGAGTGGCTATACTAATAGGCATACCAAAGAGTAGCTGACCGTCGGGTGTACGGTTAGGGGTATGAGACAAATAATACTATACAACACTAGGATTAGCATCCAAAAATTTGGTAAAGTCCGGATCTCCTACAGGGATCTTGGGAAAAGCACTGGTGTCCGTAGGATTCCCCATAGGATGCAAAGGGGGTGACTCAGAAAAGACACGGAACAAGCATGTGAAACCATGGTTGCGGCTTGTTTCCGAGTGATAACAACCATGGACAAGAGGATACAAGAGGAATTAGTCAATCAGGAATAGAAATAGCAACAAAATGTTGGAATTGGTAGGTTGTTGGTTTGTCAGGAACTGTGAAACACAGTAACCGATATCGGTCTGGTAACCGATGTCGGTCAGATGGTAGCCGATGTCGGTCAGTGTAACCGATGTCGGTAGAAGAGGACTGGTGTCGGTCACTGTGAAGGCAAAGAGAGAATGTAAGAGGCTGCTGGTTTGGGGATAACAAGGAAACAAGCAAGATACACAAGCAAATCAAGAGACTAACCCTAGGAATAGTTTTAATCACTTTGGGCTTATGCCTTAGACGTAAGATGATGTCAATCCTAAACAAAAGACCTAAGGGAGATGTCAAGTTTTTTTTGGCTTGTAAGGCTACCTCAATTGGGCAGAGGAATACTGTGGGAAGGGGGGATGTTTGAGATGTTGTGTAGATTATGATGTGATTTGGTATGTGTTTTGCAGTGAGATTAAAATTAATTTCTCGTCAATGCCATGGATATCACCCCCACGTACAACCTGTTACTTAAACTACGTTCATTAGAATTAAAAATAGCAAGCAAGAATGTGATGCATGTGTTTTAAACCCAAATCGAAAATGATATTCGATGAAGCAAAGAAAGAGAAGAGGTTAAGAAGATGACTTTACTAATGCAAAGATGTGAAAGAAAGACAAGTTCTTTTACCAAAATGACAAAATATTTTGTGAATATTTATAAGAAAGAAATAGCAAGTGTGCTCCCTATATGAAAACAAGCAAGAAAAAAAGAAACCCGAGAAGTGTCCCACCGGGCATGCCAAAATTTTTCACACGAATTTTGTTCCGAATAGAGTTATTTCTATCTTTTCATTCTCTTGAGAAATAGATAAGGGTTAGGGCTAGGAGGAATACCTATTGAGTGTTGGGAAGGTGTGCGTGTACCGTAGAGAGATCAAACCAATTGTGAAGAGCTCCTTTTTCTAGAAGGACTACCTTTAAATAAGACCGCAAGACCACCGATTTTCATTAAATAATAAGTGAGTGAACTTCCTTGGGCCCAGAAATATTAGACTTCCTTTCAAAGGTGGTCACTCCCTTTTAATACAAATTAATGTAAATGATAAATGTCTAGAAGCATACAAGGTAATAAAAGAGACTACTTACTAGTTTTTGATGTGGATGCAGGTCCAAGGAATGCAGTGGAAAAGGAAAGGCTCAGTTGGGATGATCTAGAAATTGAAGTGAGCTGATGAAACTATCCTCCGACTCTCCCAATGTTTGGGTGAGTGTGACCATGATCTAGTTGTTCAGTTATAGTCTTGGGCTCAATACTCCTCTCTGCAACCTCTTCTCTCTCTCTCTCACTTGTCCCTCTCTTTCAAAATGAATTCTAATCTTTTTGCAAATGAATTTGGATCCTCTGGTTTTGGTTAGGGGAGGTCATTTACAGGGAACTAATGGTGGTTACCTAACCGACGCCGGTCAAGTAGGGACCAATGTCGGTTAGGTCAAAGTTGGCTATTTTTAGTAAAATAGCCAACTTTCCCTCCTTTTCTCCCGAGGGGTTAGTTGTGGGCTTGGTCAAGTCATTATTAGGTTCGTTTTGGTGCGGGTGAGGGGTGATGAGTCATGGGTGTGGGTCTAGACCAAGTTATAGGTCTTAATTAGGTTAGTTTAGGGTTAGGGCTAGGTCATGGTGAGGTGGCGAGGTGAGGTGGTAGGGTTGGAGATGTGGATTTATTAATTATAAGGTAATTAATAAATAATTAAGTGTGTAAGGTTTAGGTGGTGAGGTAGGGTTAGGTTGCGAGATGAGATGTAGGGCACAGGGCATCGTAAGACCCAAATTTGGTGTCTACAGCACGCTCGGAAAAGAAGATCCTTGATACAAAATGAGGACAGGTCATGGGCTATGTTGATGACCAAAGGAAGGTGTTACACGCGCTTCTTCTAGAAACCTTTGTACCCATGGAAGAACTTCTAGATATGGAGTCGTTTGACGAAGAGGGAGTGTACCCCATAATAAGGAAGATGCTCTCTTGGGTGTTTGAGTCCCATATTGATGAGCTAGAGTTCAAAATATACCAAGGGGAAATCATACCAGTACCAGAGTCTAAGGGAACCAACCCCTTGGTAAATGCCTAGTAGCTCTCGGATGAGTAGTTATGTAATGCACTAAACAAGGTCGTGGTCGAGACTAAGGCTAGGCTCTTCAGAAGAAATGACAGAGTAAGATTTCTAGAGGAAAATCTAGAAAAGAAGGAAGAGGAGCTGGTTGAGAAAACTAAGGGCTTGAAACAAGAAGAGTTGATCAGCGTGTAGTTGAAGCACAAACTAAGGGATGAGAAGGAAAAGGTGTGTGAAATATACAAAAATATGGAGACTATCACAAGCACCATTATGTTGAAGCATCTAGACCTAACGCTACCTACGTAGAAGTATAGATCCACTCTTGAATGCTTAGAAGATCTGACGTACATCCTCACCATGGAGAGACAACCATTGGCCTTGAAGTATGTAGAAGAAGTGGCATCATGCTTCGAGAGGGAGGACAAACTGAAAGTAGTAGAAATCATTGGCTTGAGTATAGCAAGTTACTTTTAGATGTCAAGATTACTACTCAACTCGATGAGGCCGCATACGATAATTGCGCAAATAGGGACAAAGTAGTGAGCTTCTTGGTCACCAATCACAAATTAGAGCTGAAGGAGTTTCAAAAGAATAATAAGGGAAATAGGGAGGAAAGGGAAAAAATCCTTTCCGAGATCGAAAATAAATCGAGGCCATTGAAAGCTTAAGGGTTCAATAAAAAATTGGTTGAAATAACTGTACCCATAGATTACTAGAAGGATGGATGCACTTGAAGACATGAGAAAGGAGTTGGAGAAAACTATTGACACTATGAATGCTCAAGGATATGGACTAAGTTTTGGGGAGGTAAGCACCCTAGTCAGCAATCTCTGTCAGAGAGTACGAAATGAAGTCGATGCCTAGAACAAGTTGGAGGCTAACTTGCAAAAATATTTTCCTAGCTTGTTGAAATAATGCCATCAATTCCCCATTCTTTCTTCTTTCCCAAATTCTTCATCCCCTTATTCTTTTTCCAAGATGTAAGTCTACTGTAATTCTTTATTCATTGAAGAAGTGTTCCTGCAGACAGAGAACATGCATAGTGTTGGGTGATGTTGGGACACCAAAATATTGGATAAATACATAAAGGTGCGTAGGAATGTAAGGTATAGTTAAAGAAGGGCATGTAAGGAGAAGGCACACAAGACAAGGTTTAAGAAAACCCATGGTGCATGTGTGGAAAGAGCCAAGGTTTCAGGACTTAGCCATATTGGGCATTTTGGGTAGGACACAATAAAATAATGACCGACTACACATGTGGAGTCAATAAGGTGTCATCCTAGAAATGTGATGCCTACGAAAGGAATATGCCCCGTGATAGAAGGTTCTATAAGACATCATCGAAAAAAGTGGAGAGTTCGAGCCTAGAGAAGCATGCTCCCATGGAGGGCCACATTCGACACTTGGTATCGACTGAGGCTACGAGATGGATGAGTTGGCACTTTAGGATGCCTATATATGCAAGTGCTTATAGGAGAAAAATATATAGATCAGATAGAAAAGAGAGGAGAATATAGAGAGTGGAGCTATACAGAAATACTATGAGAACTCTGTGGGATTAGGTAAAGGCTATATAAAGGAGTAATGTTTTAAGGAGCTGGGATATAATTTTTTCTTTGTATGGATGAAGGACATGATCCCTGTTGTGATGCATGACTTCATCTGATCAAGATATGAAAGTCTAATGGATCCATTGAATGTAATGAGGTTACAAATATGAATGAGTATGAATGGAATTGATTCAGTTCATATCTATATCTTTTCATTTTTGTTCATGGATGTTATGGAATAGATGTAATTCCTTATGTATTTTCCTATCTACTGTAGTTCTATCTGTTATCTATAAGTACCCTCTATTTGGAATGAATACATTTGTCTAGAGGCCATTCTAAGCCCTATGATGATTATATGTTTCATTTCTACATTTATTCATTAAGTTCGTGACATAGATGATGGTTTCTAACTTAACTCACATAAAAGAGAGACTCAAAGCACTGCGCATGCCTTGGATGAGCTCCCACTACCCACTGGGTGATAGGTCGGTGCGCATGGGATTTATTTCCTTTGTGATGGGTGTAAAAATGACTACATCCAGCTTCTAAAGACACATGATCCTCTTGTCGAAGGAACTCGATGAAACTTGAATCCTCAATAGGCTTCATTAAGTGTAAGGTTGGTAATTCCATCACATCGATGCTACTAAGCTTTAACACCATACAACACCTAAAATGGAGACATCCCAATTACTCTTTTAGGTGTAATTCTATCTGCCCAGAGAGCATCATAGAAATTCTTGTGCCAATTATTTTGAGATTCATTGATAATCTTCTAAATGATGGTTACCAAATTCTTATTTGTTGATTTTGTTTTTCCATTACCTTGGGGTGATATTCTAAAGAATGAGCTAGGAAATTCCATAACCATAGCAGAAATTCATCATCTCGAAGAAGAAAAATTCATAGCATTATCATTCAAAATTTTGTTTGGTACCCCAAACCTTATCAAGATGTTCTCCTTGATGAAATTACACACCACCTTAGAAGTAGTGTTTTTGACTAGAATAGCCTCTACCCGCTTTGTGAAGTAACTTGTAGCAGTTAGTACATGAGTATGTCCAACACTGGAAGCTAGGTTAAGATTTCCAATGAAATCCAATCCCCACTGTTGAAAATGCTCATCAATCACTACTAGTTTAAGTGGTAAAGCATCCAACTTAGGTGTCCCAACAAAAGTTTGATAGGCTTCACACTTACCTACCCATTTTGATGCATATCTGAACAATGTAGGCTAATATTACCCTATAAGAAGGATTTTATGGGCAGTGATGAGAAGAGAAATACCCTCCACAAGCTTGATCATGAAAATCTGAAAACACCTTCTTTTATTTCTCTTTGTGCACACATTTAAGGAATCTTCCATTAATGCCTTCCTTGGACAAAGCATTTTCCCATAATACATACTGTGCAAACCTTATCTTAATAGCTCTCTTTTCCTTGGCACTCAAATGGGATGGACACTCTCCATAAGTAAGAAAATGTGCAATACCAACATACCATTCATCTGTTGAACTGAGGAAGAGGACAATAGGAACATCAATTGCTTCTATGGACAATTCTTCATCAACCCCTTCAACGAATAAGCTCACACAAGCATTTATCCTGAACTAGCTTAGTTGGCTTGATATCAAGGTCATATTCTTGGACTTTTTCTACCCAATTACCTCTCTTATTTCCAAACTCCTATTTTGTAAGAATAGACTTGATGGTCAGATCAGTACAAGGACAATAGAGTCGAATTGAGAATATAAAAATGAAACCGCTGACAGATTTGACCACTGCAAAAGCATGTTTCTCCATCATAGTATATTTCAATTCATGAGCTTGCAGAACATAGCTCATGAAGGTAATTGGAAGTTCATGATCCTCAGAATTTTTTTGAGTTAGCATAGCAGCTAAGGTACTCTCTGTAGCATAGCAATAGATAATAAAATCTTTGCTGAAATCAGGACATGCTAAGATGGGGGTTCTAGCAATGGATTTCTTGATACCTTCAAATGCTCCTTTACCTTCAAAATTCCAACCAAATTTTTCTTTCATTTCATCATGTGAGCAATACTCATAGTCAGTTCTACAAAATCTAGAATGAATCTCCTTAGGAAATTTATCTTACCAAAGAAAGAGTTAACACCCTTTTTGCTTGTGGGAAGATGAATCTATTGGATTTATTGAACTCTTTCTCGATCTATATTTATCCATTCTTTGGAAACAATATTCCCAACAACTTGCCTTCAAGAACACAAAATACGAGAATTCTTATGATTGAGGGAAACTCCATGTTCTCTCGCATTTTTGAAGAACCTGCTTCTAGATGCTGAAAATGATCTACCCTTTTTTTGGAAAAAACAATCAAATTATCAAGGTACACAACAATACACTTTCCCTTTAGCCTGCCAAAAGCTAAATCTATTTCCCTCTAGAAAGTGGCACCAACATTGATAAGACCAAATGTCATTCTCTTATAGGTACAGAACCCCAAGGGGTAGTAAAAGTAGTCTTGTGATGATCTGGGGTATTGACTTCCACTTGATTGTATCCAAAGAATCCATCTAGCATAGACAACATCCTAAGACATCTTACAAAACTTGATCCATCATGGGGAGTGGATAGTTGTCTTTTAGAGAGGCCTGATTCAAATTCCTAAAATCTACATAGATGTGAATCTTGCCATTATTATTTCTGACATGCACAATGTTGGCAATCCATGTTGAATGATGTATAGGGAAAATAATCTTGGCTTTTAGTAACTTCTGGATCTCTTGAAAAATAGTATCAGCAACCTTAGGATTGTACTACCTTTTCTTTTCTCTTGAAAGGTTTGATCCCAAGTTTCAGAGGGATATAGTGCTACATCTCCTTTGGTTGAAAATCCTTAAGATCTTCATATGAATAGGAAAGAACATCGACATAATTTTTTAATAGGTTTACTACTTTCTTTTTCTCTTCTTGAGTGTAGAATTTTCCAATATTCACCACCCTAGGTTCATCATTGCTTCCAATATTGACCTTCTCATACTCAATAGATTGTCGAGTCCCTTGAGAAGCTTTAGATTTGATGAACCTATCATGTTTTTCAAATAGATCTTCTAGACTCACCAGTCCTTTGGGAATCTTGTTACCCTTCAACTTAATACAACCATCCTGATCCATCTCTTCCTTGATATATTCCTCATTAGAGGGAACATATTCTCTAGATAGAGTTTCACTTCCTTCAAAATATAACTGCTTGAAGTTATCTTTATGCTCTAAGAAAGAGAGAAATTGTTGATATCATTGAAAACCTGCCAGTTTCTTGCATTATCCAACACACTAGGCCTATGAATCATTTCAATGGTAAATTTCTCTTAAGAGAAATATGGATGAGGAATCAACAAAGATCCTGAGATATCTAGAGAATCAGCTCTAGTATTCTTTTCTCTTGGCACAACTTCAATTGAGAAAGCATCAAGGAATTTAATGGAATCCCAAACAAGATTTCTATAATGTTTTAATCTCTTATTCTTGACTTGGTAAATATCCCTTACCTGTTTCACAATCAACTCTACATCACCATGAGAAAAAAGATTCTTTACTCCTATTTATTTTTCCATGCTCAACCCAAGGATGAGAGCCTCATAATCAGCTATATTATTTGTATTTTCAAAATGAATCTTGAAAGAAAATGGATGAATCTTCCCTTCTGGAGAGATTAACACCACACCAGCTCTAGAACCAGCTGAAGAGCAGCTTCCATCAAACTCCAAAGTCCAAATGCCATTGGGATCATGAATCACTCCCTTAGGAAGACTTTCCTCATCCTCTGACATGATCATATAGTTTTCATGCCCTATATCTTCATAGAGTATTTGTGATTTTGGATCATCATTCTTTTGCACAATATACTTAGTTTGATTTTCTGGTAACAAATTTCTTATTTTTCCATTGATTGGGATCAAAGCATGTGACTAGTCCATTTGAATTTCACCTCCTACCTCTTTACAAAAATTCCTACTTAGAAACATACCATATGAGGGAGGAATATCAGCAACCAAAATAGTGGCTAAGACCCTTTTCTCTGGAAAAGCAACGAAGGCTACTTGTGCATCTTTAATTCTCCCAACCAAAGGCACTTCTCTACTCTCCATGGAATAGCAGGAACCAAAGGTATGTGTTAGATTCAGGCATAAAGCATGAGCTAATTATCAAGGCATTACATTTTTTGATGCTCCTGAGTCTATAACACAATTACTGAGTTTATGGCTAGATATGAAGAGAGTCGCATAGAATGGTTTAATTTTCTCATTAGGGGAAGTGACTGTAACCACAAGGCTTGGTTGAGATGAGGAAGGGGAGTGGGAAAAATACCTTTAGAAGTATTGGATGAGCCTTTGGATTTGGAATTGAAAATTTTACCATTTTAACAAAAGCTTTTGGATGGGTTTGGTAAAACTCTTCCTCTGAAATTTGGATCTTGGTCTTTTTGAGGTGATCAATGATATCAAAATACCCAGAGGTGGATGGGGCATCACTACTAGGAACAAGAGAAAATTTTGATTTATCAACTTTAGGAATTGAAGGACAATAAGTTTTGGAAACAAAGGTAGAAGGAGGAGGATTATCATTACTCACCATTTTTGTTGAGGCAATGGGAATAGGATCTTCTCTTCTTGTAACCACTAGAATAGTTATAGGAAACTCCTTGGATTTCTTAGCAGGCTACATCAATTTTTATTTTTAGTTCATTTTCTCCTGAGTCATAACAACATATGAATCATTATTCATCTCTGCCACTCTTTCATCATATTCATCTTCGTCATACATACCTTCAAAGGGGTAAGGAACCGAACTTGAGATCCACTAAGTTCTTCATGTTCTTCATCAACCTCTTCCTCTGGGTCTTCAAAGTCTTCATTAAACTCCTCATCATTAGGTTCTTGAACTTCACAAGTTGCATTGAATGGAACCTTGATAGGTGGGCCTTCAATAGCCAATTTATTTTGAGAAGAAGGAAAATGGTTCTTGGGATGAAAATTCTTCCTTGGAATATCTTGGTAAGGAGTATGCTAAGCCAATTGTTTCTTGATAGCAATGAGATCATTTGCAAGCTTCTATACTAACTGATCAAAATTGGCTCTAGGGAAGAGGAAGAAGAAGATGCTTTAGATTTGGAGGATTCTCTTTTCAGTTTACCAAACATGATTAAATCATCCTCAAAATTGATAGCCAAATGTTGATCAACATCCAGAGTTGCAAGGTTAGCTCTCCTTAGTGCATAGCTTACTTCATGTAACTGAGCATTGAGGAAGAAGAATTTTTGGATTTGATCTATAGGACGAGTGTTCTATGGAATTTTATGAATGAGCTTGTTGAATTTGGCCACAAATTCTCTCATGGGCTCATGTGGTTCCTTCTTGATAACCTCTTCCTCTAGGTCTTCAAAGTCTTCATTAAACTCCTCATCATCGGGTTCTTGAACTTATTAAGTTTCATTGACTAGAACCTTGATAGGTGGGCCTTCAATAGCCAATTTATTTTGAGAAGAAGGAAAATGGTTCCTAGGCTGAAAATTCTTCCTTGGAATATCTTAGTAAGGAGTATGTTGAGCCAAATTTTTTTATAGAAATAAGAACATTTGCAAGCTTTTGTGCTAACTCGATCATAATTGGATCCAAGGGAAGAGGAAGAAGAAGATGCTTTAGATTTGGAGGATTCCCTTTTAATTTTACCAAACATGATTAAATCATCCTCAACATTGATAACCAAATGTTGATCAAAGATTCGAGTTGTAATGTTAGCTCTCCTTAGTACATAGCTTACTTCAGGTAATTGAGAATTGAGGAAGACGAATTTTTGGATTTGATCTATAGGATGAGTGTTCTATGGAATTTTATGAATCATCTTGTTGAATTTGGGCACAAATTATCTCATGGGCTCATGTGATTCCTTCTTGATATGAGAAATTTGAACCAAGAGAGCATGCACATCTTCAACAGTTTGAAACGCTCCTCAAACCGAGTTGTCAAGGTGGTATAATTAGTAATTGACCCAATAAGAATATGATAGAACCAATCATCAACATTATCCTGCAATTTTTCTATAAATATCTTGATAGAAACATCTTCATGCTCAATCCCAAGAATCCCATGTGCAACGTTGAACATTGCAATGTGTTCATCTGGGTGTACCTTCCCATCACCTTAGAATTTAGGAAAACCTTTCCTACTACTCCTAGGTAACTCATGTAATGGTTGAGGAAGAGAAAGAGGCCCAATCCATTGTCCCCAAGGCAAAAGCTCTGCCATAGGTGGGAATATTTTTTGAAGGTGAATTGAAACACCAGCAAGTATCAGAGCAAGAATATTAGGGCTGAGTTGTTCTAGAGGAATTTTATTCTTGGAATTTTTATCTTTAATAGGAGGTGTGCTTGCAGAACGAGTTCCTCTGTTCCTTCTTTCTGGAAGAAGAGAGAATTTTTGTTGCTCCAGAAGTTGAAAATGAGAATCTTTAACCCCGAGAGCTTTCTTCCCATGCATATATCGTATATTTGCCAGACCGAAAAAATGATCTCGAAGTTTTTTTTTAATGGGATATGTTTGAAAAAAATTCCCAGTGGAGTTGTCAAAAACTTTTGGGTTTTAAAATAGTAATTTTAAAACCAATAGTCGTGGGACGAAAATTCCCTCCTCTTTATGGGAGAGGTTCTCTTATTGAAAGAAAGAAGAAAAGCTTATATACAAATGTACAAATTTCATCTTAAGGCTAGAATTCTGACATCTTGAAATGTTTTTTTACTAAAATAGCTTATCAATACAAACAAATGGAAGAATTGAAGAAAGGAAAGAGTAGAATATAACAGTACTTTGAGGAAATATAGATAACAAAGTATAACTGTTTCACCTTTTTCTTAGATTGTTTATTAGAAGCGTTGATGAAATAGATAGGGTAATAGATGTAGGAGGAATACATGTTAAAATGTCAATTGATGGGTTACAATGATTGGATGCCTCCTATAATGTGAGGAGGTTGGTTTTGGGCATATAATGGGTGTGGCATTCCATTGTATGGGGCTGCCATGTAAGGTGGTGGAGAAGAAGGCAATGAAATAGGGGGTACGTACCTAGAATGAATAATAGATGAAACAGATGTTGTTGGTAGTATGTATATGGGGGTGGAAGGGTCGTGGTAACCCTAGTAGCAATAGGGGCTAATGATTATGGAATGGAAAGAACTACATTCTGAAATGGGGTAGAGGTCACTCGACACTTTGGAGGTGGGAACATAGCCATAGGTATGTGTGAGACATGAGGGGTGGATGAGGTTGTGTTTGGGGTAATCGTCAAGGGTATGGTGGATGTAATGGGTGCCACAGAGGTAACAGATGTGGCAGTCATAGCGGGTATAAGACCTAACTACGAAATGACTGGGGGTAAAGTGGAAGTAGGTAGCACTGAACCAGATGGAGCCGATGTAGAAGTGGGTGTGAGAGTTGAGGGATAGATACGGGAATGCCATATATCAACTAACCCAAGGTGTCTCTGGTGGACGAGTGGGAGAGGTAAAAATACAAGGCAACAGGGTTCTGGTCAAGGAGTCGTGCGAACTCCTCATCTCTCGGTAGCGATATTATTAGGTTGGATAGGATCCATGGCTGGTGATAAAATAGAAGGTGGTGATGGACTAGGTGGGAGTGGTTGGAAATTGGTGTGGAACACGAGGGTGTTCACTTATCTTCGGCCGTCACCATGTGAACCAAGATCGATCGTGGGGCTACTTCTATGTAAATGGTACAGAGAACAATAGGGAAAAAATGGATGAAGTAACAAATGGTGGGTGGAATGTGAAATAGGATAACCGATGCCGGTTAGGGAAAAATGACATCGGTTAGGGGTAACCGCTGTCGGTCATTGTAGAAAATAGGCAGTGAGTAATCAGTGAGGCCGAAGGCAAAACCTGACAAGTATGCCAAATCTAGAGATATGTAAAACACCAATGGGAATAAAAATGATAGTGACAGAGACTAAAAAGTGGAAAAAAGTGAGGTGAAACTGTCCTTTTGAGTAGGTTAACAAAAGGACATGAAACTTATGTCGATTGTGTTTAACCGGTGGCGTTCAGAGGTAACCGATGATGATTACTGTGAGATTGAAATAGTGATGAGAAAAAGTGGTTGTGAATTAGAATTCGATGTGCAATTAGACCTAGAATTTTGGGAATGATGGTGATATGGCCCAGGCACAATCAGGTGAAGCCAAAATACACCAACTATGATGAGGAGCATGCAAGGATGAACAAAAAAGTGATGAACGTGATCTTTCACCTCAAAACACAAACCAAGTAGAAACACTAAGAAAATGCGATCCTAAGAGTGCCCTTTTCTATTATGTTTGTTTAGCTTATGCTATTTTAGGGACTGACACATGAATTGTGAAATATATTTTGTGGTGAGGATGGCTTTCTACAAAGAAGGAGATCTAAAGGGTGAGGTTTCGTATGTTATGGTGGGGGCGAGCATTTCTTTGAAGTATGACTCGATAGAGTAACGAGATGGATGCCCACTGTGTCGTGATCGTGTGATCACCTACAAACTTCTTCTAGGTAAGATGTTGTTTAAGAATGTATGTATTTGAATTTTTGTGTGGTTTTGTAAGAATCAAAGAAAGAGAAAAGGATGGAAGTTCTTTTCTATGACTTTTTTTTGTCAACCATCAACTGGTAATGACTTCCAAAGATATAGGTTGCCCTCAATTAATGTGATCTAATGCGAAAAATCGAATGAAATGTAATAATTTTAAAACCCAAATTGAAAATGTGAAATTGGATGACACAATAAGATGAAGAGGAAGAGGGATGCTCTTTCACTAAAATGCAGAAAACATGAAGAAATGATTCTTTTTAAATACACCAAAAGAAAAGTTTCCTTTAGAGCAAGTAGAAAGATGAAGTGGATTACCAGGGAAAGAAATTAATGTGTACACTTTTTAGAAGGGAAACAAACAAATTTTTTTTTCCTAGGAATGAATGAAATGCAAGGAACCCTGATGGGTCCCACCAGTGTGCCAAAATATTTCACCTTTTTCTTAGATTGTTTCCTTGAATTGTTGATGAAACAAATAGGGTAATGGGAGTAAGAGGAATACTTGTTCAAATCTCGGTTGATGGGTTGTTGTGTGCGTATGAGTTCCAAATCCACAGCTGACTATGAGAGCTTCCTTTTGGCTAGGAGGAACTACCTGTAATGAAAGCAAGACCACCAGAAAGAATTAAACAATATGGGCAAAGAACTCGCCTAGTGTAAGCTAGATCTGGAAGTATGATACTTCTTAGATGGTCACGTCCCCACTTTTTTAAAAAATAATGCTGTAAACAAAGTAAATCCTATTGTTATTTTAAAATTATTTAGGTATCTCACTTAAAAACACAATAAGAAAATAGATCTAATCTAACAGGCTAAGATAGAATAGAATCCACAGGTCAAATGGTTGGTTCTAGGTTCTGCATGTCTGATAAAGGTCTCGGGTAGGTCACAGATGAGTGAGGGTGAGGTAAAATTAGGTGGGTAGGTCTCTATTTAAGGCTGTGAGGGAAAACACAGAGACCGGCGTTGGTCAGGGGTGACCGACCGCGGTTAGGTATAACTAGTGCCAATTACTAAAATGTCACATAACGGGGTTTTAGCCTCCTTTGTGATTACATAAAGGATTCGATTGGTTGGGACAAGGTATTGGGTGAATGGAATAGGTTTTTTTGAGGTTTTGATGGGTCTATGGAGGTAAAAAATGTTGGAGATGGTCGATAGGGAGTAGGATGAACAATGGATGATAAAATAATGATAAAATGAAATAACTAGGAAAGTACGATGTTGTACTTACTTGGATTTCATTCCTGAAAGTCTATGTGTGAAGGATGGAGGTGCTGATGATGGGTTTAAAGGCTGCAAGTGATCACAAACTAAAGAAAAGCTTCTTCATGGGCTGCATGCACACTCCTCTTTTTCTTGGATAGATCAGAATGTGGTCAATGGGCTGTGTGTAGGAGAAGATGCTCAATCTCCTTCCTTGGATGTCAGTTCTTGCTTGAATTGGCTCTCTGAATATGCATTATCTCTTTGAGATTTCGTTCTTGCTCATCAAATTTCTCCCAAATTTTTCCAACTTGCTTCCAAGTTCTAAGTTCCAAGTTCCAACCTTGAGAATAAGGTTGTTTTGGGGTTAAAAGGGGTAACCGACAGTCTAGCTTAATCGATGATGGTTAGGGGAAACCACGTCGACCAAGACCGGTTTTTCTAGGTTTACTAAACTTAGGAGATCCTCCCGATTTCCTCAGATCTTATGTCGTTATCCTATGGATTAGACCGGGAGCTTCTTGTGAGCATGTGGGAATGTGGTTAGAGGGAGTGTAGGCATTGATTTTTAGGGTTTGGGTAAGTCTTAGTTAGTTATGGTAACTTGCTAAGAATTGGTCTTAGGTTGAGTTAGCTTGGTGAGGTGTCTAAGTGAACTATTTGTGTAGATATTATTTAAATAAGATATTTAAATAATAAATATAGTGAGGGTAATGAATTAATTTAATTAAATTGATTAAATTAATATTAGTAGGGTGAAGGGGGTCATGGCTAGGTAGATGTAATAAAGGGGGGCTTATATGTCGAGGGATGAAGGGGGAGTGTGACCTAATTTTAGTGTCTACAATAACCTTATACATACTGAGCAAAGGTGATAAAAATAGTATCATTCTCATTCACATCATAAGATATCATTCCATAGACAAAAAGTTATAGAAATCATATCAATTAGAACAAAAAAATTCTTATTACGAAGATAAATGATCCACAAATTTCAGTGCAAAGCAAGAAGAGACAATAGATGAATATAGAGAGAATGGGGAAATTATTTTGTATTTATTGCTTTCGATTCTATTTACACTTCAAAAGTATCAAAGTCCAACATTTTCCATGAGCCAAGATCTTACATTTATCAATGAAGTGAAAAGACGAGAAGAAGAGAATGAAGAAAATATGACTTGGAAGCTCAACCACCAACCATCAATGCCCCTACAAATCTACCTAAAATCATCAAATTTGGTTCTCATGTCTTTGGCGCGTCTTTCAAGAAGGAAGGATGGAAGATCAGATAAAATTTGATCTAGTTGAAGTAGTCCAATCACATATTAATGGCACGAAATATTTTTTCCATATTTTCACCCAAATCAAGATATCCAGATTTCTACATCTATTTTTGGTGTGTTGAGAAGGAAGGATGGAAGATCGAGACCAAATCGATCTGTTTGAAGTAATCGATCACACATTAATGGTGTGAAAGACGTTTTCCAGATTTTCAACCATCAAATCCAGTTGAAAATAATATTTTATTCTTCCATGGCATAGAGGATGTCGATATATTTCCAATAGTACCAAATTTGTCGAATTTCAAGCACTGGATCAAAAGTTATGCCCATTTAAATATTTGAATCAAATCTGTAAAAAAATTGTGAAAAAAACATTTTTTACAAATGGATCTAAGGGATAAAATTACAACTTGCGCCTTTTGCAAAAAAATTACAAAAGTGCAAAAGTTCCCCATAAGCCCGTAACTTCACATTTTACATTTGGCTAACAAACCTCCTCGGGCTCGTGGGCCCACACTTGCAAACTGCACTTTTTGAGAAAGCTACAAAAAATTCACAGTTACCCCTACAACCCGCTTCCCCGCATGTAATTTAGGCCTGACATGTGGCTTCTTTGGGTGTTGATGGAGGTGTGGCTTAATTTTATACTTTTACGCTTTTCAAAACAAAATCTAAAATTCCAAAGTTCCTCCGATGACCCGCCTTCCCGCTTTGACCTGAAACATGGCCATGTGTCCCTTTATGGGCCTATTTTGTATTTTTGTGTTTTGACTAAGTCCATCTGTTTGGAAAAGGCTTTATGTCTGACCCATGACACATGGAGGCTTCCCGCTCATTTGGAGACTTTGTTTGGACTTGACCTTTAGAGGTGCGCCGATTGGACACATGGAGAGCTAGCGCACATTTGGGACCTGCTTTTGGATTCACTCCCTAAAATAGTGTTGAAGGTACACATGGGGCTTTCTGCTATTTCTCCTTTCCTTAGCTGATTCAACGGTTGGTTCTACCCCTTTTGACTTATGTTTGACCCTAGACACATGGAAAGTTGGCGCTTGTTTGGGGAAACACCTTTGGATTCACCCTCAAGGTGCCCCGATGAGACATGTGGCATCATCCACCGGCCTTAGAATTTCAATGGCCGATTTAAATTTTGGAGGCTCGACCATGTCAAGGGATGGCACTCATTTGGGGTCTGTCCCTTGGGTCTCACTTCTGAAGTTATGCTTGATGAGGCATGTGGAGGCTTTCACTAACCCTCTTATACTTAGTCGATTAAACAACTAGCTCTATCCATTTTCTAGACCTTGACCACGTGAAGGGCCGACACATTTTTGGGGTCTCCACATTTATGCACCATACCAAAAGTGTGTCGAAGAGACATGTGGAACCTTCCACGGTTCTTATATACTTAATCGATTCAAGTCTCGATTAAACACTACCTTTCTCCATTTTGACTTTCAATGTGGGCTCAACATTTGAATTTATCCCTTGGCATGAGGGGGCCATGGTTCACTTTATCACTTTATGCCTTTTATGGAAACAAAGCCAAAATTCCTAAAGTGTCCTAACAACCCACCTCTCCACTTTGACTTTCGATGTGGGCTCAACATTTGACTTTATCCTTGGCAGAACAGGGGCCACGGTTCACTTTATCACTTTACACCTTTTATGGAAACAAAGCCAAAATTCCTAAAGTGTCTTGACAACCCACCTCTTCACTTTGAATTTTCAACGATATTCAATACATGGCTTCAGCAGAGTTATGGATCATTTTGTAACTTTACTCCTTTTGGAAATAAAGCCAAAATTCCCAAAAGGCTCCGACGACCCACCTTCCCGCTTTGAACTTAAAAATGGCCATGTTTCCTTTTGCGGGCCTTAGGCATTCTTTTATACTTTTACACCACAGAGCCAATTTGACACTTTTGCAAAAATAAAAAAAAAATGATAAGTTCGCAAAATAATCCACCACGCCGCATCCAATTAGAGATGTCCATGTACTCATGGATGCTAGAAAAGAAATTGACAGGGAAGATACGCCCGTCATTCATGACTATAGAAAAATGTATAGAGGAGGGGAAAAACTCCACCCTTCATGCTCGAAAAAAAAATTTCTCCTCATGGAAAGAATAATTGTAAACAATACCAGGCTCGATGTGATCCACGGCCATAGAAAAAGGATTTGACAATTTCATTCGAATGGAGGAAATAATTTTCAAGCATCCAGACAGGAAGACAGAAATTTTATCAAACCATGTGGACTGCAAGATTTTAAATTAACAAGGCGAGATTGTGAATGACCACCAACTTCTTCAAATACATAATTTTTCTACCTTTCAAGACTTCTCAATCAGCTTCAAACATCTCTTAAAGGCACCAACTCAAAATTTCTGAATTTTGACTTGAAAAATGAGGGGATTTTGAGAGTGACAATAGGTCTCTATGTCGATAATATTGTTCCAGACCAGCAACCTAATTACATCACCCAAAACAACTCAAAATCTCACCCAACCTTACTAAGACTCATGCCGTGACTTGTAGACCACCTGTGCTACCCGTGACCTAGCCCAAAATTTTTACCTATGTAGAATTTTAGTATTTAATCGGATTAACACTGATAGTAATTTGAGGCACCCAAATCATAATGCTAGCACTAGATTATTTTATTTACATGTTTAAGTTATTTTATATTGATTTATAAACATGGATTGATGACCTTCTAGGAAGTATCACACTTCTCGATCTAGCATACTCTAGGCAAAGTCCACTGTCATATACTATTTAACTCTCTTTTGTGGTCTTGCTTTATATTTTAGGTAGTTCCTCCTAGCCAAAAGGAATCTCTCACAGTCAACATTGGATCAAGAAGTTAGAATGTGTGCAACAACCTTTAAACCAACCATCACAATAGGTATTCCTCCTTGGCCCATACCCTTATCTCTCTCGCAAAATCCTTAAAGAAATCGGTGAAACAATGTGAGGAGGATATAGTTTGATGAAATTGTGAACATGGAAGTGTGATAATAGAATACAAGGGGAGAAAATGAAATGTGTAGAAAGGTAGTAGCATGACCAAGATGGACATCCTTGAGTTTTTGTTACATGTCCATGATCTCATTAAAATTACGTAATGGGTGAATTTTTAAATTGTTTGAGATATGAAGGATACAAATTTTTGAAAAGAAGTCAATGACCTCAAATTGTGGGAGTGGAAACAAAAGGAAATGAACAAGTGCATGACAACATGTAAAAAATCCAACAATAGACTCTTTATGGTATTTTCAAAGCATGTGAATGTCAATTAGAGTTACTTTGTGTAAAAGGAAGAGGAATTGGGATACAAATGTGTTAAAATATTTTGTTAATGTGTAAATGCTATGATATGGGAGGTGAGAATACCAGTCAAGTACTTGGCTAGTGAGTGAAAGTGGGAAGGTACATAGGAGGAGTGCATCATCATGTTGAATGAGGTGGTAGCATAAGAGATGCAAATGGTGGTGGGGGTCCTTGGTGCCATTTATTTTTTCAAATGTGGGTAATTTGAAATATGGTGGATAGGGGAAGAATGGTACCATGAGGTGGATAAGATCATTAAAAATTGTGTAAAAATTCAGTGTGGGTGGAAGTGCCCCCAAGTGTTGGGACTCAAGCTTGGCAATGTGTTCGATGAGGTGTTGATGGACCATGTTGGTGTGATTGAATGTCATATGGTAAGGTGGTATTAGGGGGTGTATGGTGGTTGTAAGGTGGTTGCAATTTGGTTACATGGTGATTGAAGGGTGGTTGTATGATAATATTTTTGTTTTTTCATTTTTGGGTCATTGGTGAGGATTAAATCGCGGGTATGACCAACTCCGGAGAAGATGGGACCAACCTAGTTGTAGGCATGACTGCTCAGGGGCTTTAGTTTTTATTGTTCAAGGGTGTATGGGGCCTTCCCATTTGTAGGTTTAGAAAGCCTAGGGCATGCTTTTTGGGGATTTGGAGGAGTGAAGGAAGATATCCGATGAGTTAGGAGAAGGGATATTAGAGGAGTGAAGTAGGGAATGGATTATTTTAGGGTGATTGTGGGACAATCAAACTTACAACCAAGGTGAAGTAAGGATATGAAAAGAAAGGATGGACTAGAGTTCACAAGAGACTAGAGCATGTAAACATCATATTGGATTTCAAGGGACTATATTACAAAAGGGGAAGAGCATAGCATGTAAGGAAATAGATCCCGTAATGGAACTATTGTGATAGACCCCAAAAATGTGAAAATTAAAAAAATGAATTGTTGGAAGAGTCACTTATTTGTCTTGGTTGCACTTACCTTGTTGCTTCTAAAAAGTCAAAAAATCCAAAAATATATTGAATTTTTGGCCAATTTTGGATTTGATCGAGTTAAATCAAACTTTTGAGGAATAGTTCGTCTGTCCTCCTATTCCCAACATCACTACATTTTATGCATTGTTTGATTTTATAAATTGAATTGAGTTTTGTGTTAATGTCGAGAACATTACATGATTTCCTTTTGTTCTACGATTCTCCATCATGTCTACATTACCATACCTCTCCTTCACATTAGTTCAACTGGAAATTTTGGGAGCAAAAGGAATGTTTAGAACTTTTCCTTCAGAACTCATTCTCTTCTCTGCATTCCTAATTCACCAACATGCCTTCTTATCGATTTTCATGTCAAAAATGTAGACATCGAGGAATTAATGAGACTGATTCCATTGTGTTATGTGTTCCCGCATCCCCTCAATACCTATAATGTATGAAATTAGGATTGTATGTTTGTTCCATATGTTCCTCCAAACCTTGTCATGACTGACTTATAAGAAGAAAGAGTATAACTAGTGTTCCCACGGGTTTTGAATTATCTACATCACTATTTTAGGTCTTAAATGGAGCTAATTGGTTTACCCCTTATATAAACCATCCCATAATCAATATATTTTCACATTTGCAAAATCTTGATCTCATAGTGATCTATTCATTTTGACCTCTCATGTGTCAAATAGCTAATTTTCTCATAACTTTTTTGATTTTTACCAAAATCGAAAAATTCAAAGTGCATTAAGACTCTTGTGATGCACCATATTTTTCATGTAAGATATGAGTGGTTTTATCATGAATTTTTCCATTTTGGTAGTTATTTGATTTTTTTGGAGCTCATATATTCACCCATTCTCGAATCATAGATTATTCAGGGACTTGAGACAACATGGGACTGTCTCCAAGTTGTGGGACTCAAACTAAGATATACCTCCAGAGAAGGTCGATTCCTCTTCTTACTCCTAATGCTAAACTACTCCTAGGAATTGAAATGTAACTATCTAACTATACTCTTTCCAAGGGACCAGGGTGAGAAGGAGAAACATGAAACAAAAACCTAAACTAGAGAAGGTGATAGCACCAAAAATAAGGGGATGAATACTTAAGTAAGAGTGAAATGGGAGAGAAAAATGACGAGGAGGACCAAAAAAATCCACATATCAAAATCACATTCAAATTTTTGCGTTTACAATCCACAATAGACACAAACCTATAAAATAACACATACAACACACCTTCAAAAAAATGAGAGGCAAGAGAATGTAATAAAACAATAGATAAGGCAAAAAAATAGACACAAAACCAAATATTATATTTCTTAGAGATCATTCACCGATAATCACGATACATGAGGAATATGTAAAAACAATTAAAGAGAAAAACCCAAGACATGTGACTCTTAGAAAACTTATGGAACATGAAATGATTCTCTCATCTTCCCAAAGTATCCAACATTAAAATAAGGCATCACTTTACAATATATAGAGAAATGAAAGGAGGAGGGAAGAAAGAGAGGGAAAATTAGAATTCTCCTTCCACCATCTAAACAACTTCATTCAAATCTCTAATAAGATCTGATATTCCTACAAAAATTCCTCCCCATTCCACTTACCTTATCAAAGAAGGAATGACACCCATAATACATTTAATTCTAGTGTTTGACGCATTATGAGTATACCTTTATGTGTTAGAAATGCCTTCCTTTCTCTGCACATCTATTTCCAATCAACTCATGAAATCTGATTTTATATTGTATTAAGGAGGCTAATATTTATTCAATCATATCATATTTACAAGAATCATATCATCTAGATGCATACCATTTTCAATTTAAACCTTTCATGGAAAATCGCTACTTTCCTTTGATCTCGTGTCTTCAAAATTTTGTTCATCCATGGTTTTCGACTTCCACAAATTTTTATGTTGACATCCACGAATTATTTTTTTCACTCTGTGGTCTTTCTTGGTTATGTGGTTTCTTCCTTTATGTCATGGCCTTATATTCTTCATTATGTGGCTTCACTACCTTTTCTACTCATTTCGTGGCTTATCTAAGTGACCTGGATTTGATTACACATTTGTATGACCTTTTCTTAACTTCATGTCTTTTGTGACTTTGGTAGCTTTTACCCTTAGCTATGGATTTTACTCCTTCATTCCAAAAATTCCTAAACTCCTCCAATATCTTCATTCCTCAACTCGCGGATTTTCAAGTTGTTCAATTTTTTGAAGGTGAAAAAATAGACAACATTTTTGGTGACTCAAAGGGACCATCTACCTACTACATGGGATGATTAGTAGCTTACAAAATTCATTGGGCATGGAGTTGTCTTGAAACCTTTGATTTTAATATCAACCTGGATCTGATTTTCAACATGATTTACTTTCTCTACATTTGATCTTATGAGATAGCTGTAACTAATCTTTGACTCCTTGAAATTATTTTCATCCTGGGAAAGTGATGAATATTGTGCATAAAACATCCTGAGAAACAAGAAAGTGCAAAGTACTTGAGGAAAGAAACCTACCCTACCAATAATGTAATGTGCTGAAAGCACTTAGAGGAATTGAAATTCTACTCTACTATATACAAGATGCATGAAAAATATTTAATGAGAAGGCTTGAGATGAATCCCATTGATTGGGATTTGAAACATGTTCCCATCAAGATCGGATAACTCGAATGAGGCAGCCTCTCTATAATTAGTGATGATATATGGTTTACTCTAAATAACATCAAACTTGGAGTGCCTACCTCTTTTATCTTGATCCGTGTCCCACTTAAAGAATAGATCTCCATATTTGAATGTTTGATCTCTAGATTTTCTATCAAACCATTGTTTGGTTAACACATGATGTTTTTCCATCTTAGCCATGGAAACATTCCTTTTTCATCTAATTGTACCAATTCCACCATTTTGACCTTCCTTTGATCCGCGCCTTTAAATTCCAATTGTTGAGCTAATTCAAGCAAAGGTAGCTCTAATGACAAGAGGAATTCTAGCTTTTTTTCCATCTACCAATTTGTAGGGAGAAGTACCTATAGCCTTTTATTATTATTATTCTAGCCTCCCAAAGAGCATTTTTTACCTTTGTGTGCCATATTCTTTGATTGATTTCCATTTTCCTTTTCATGACTCGACTGCATTCTTGTTAATATATTCTACCAATCCATGACCTTAAGGGTAATAATTGGAAGATGTTTTTAGTTAAATCCCAAGTCCCAAAGCCCAATTAAATGTATTAGATCCTAGAAAATATTTTGCATTATCAGAAATGATAGTTTGAGGTATGCCAAATCTTGTAACAATTTCTTCAAGAAATTCTAGGATGACTAATTCAGTGGCTTACTTTAATGGCATGAATTTAGTCCACTTGGTGAAATAGATTTTTGTTATGAGGATCCATTTGTGACCAGCACTTGATGGGGGATTGATCATCCCAATGAAGTCAAGACCCCATTGTGTAAATAAATGGTCTGCTTGAATTGGATGAAGTGGCAGGGTTGTTAGTCTTTTCTTTCTAGTGAAGAGCACACATTCCTTGTACTTTCTAATAAACCCGTGAACATACATAAATAATGTAGGCCAGAAATAACATGCTTTAATGATCTTCATGGTTATATATTTAGCAAAGAAATGACCACTTGAGAATTCATCATAAAAATCAGTTAGAACCTTGTCATGTTACTGACCTTTAATACACCTAAACAACACTCCATCAATGTTTCTTTTGAAAAGGATGCCATCAACTAATGCATAAGGAGTGTATCTCAACCTTAGCTATCTTCTCTTTTCTTTATTCAAACCAAGATGGTATGCACCAGTAGATAGAAACCTTGACATATCATTAATCTAACTGTGATCGTTGAATACATTCCTTTCATCATGTTTCCACTCAACATTACACGGTAGCTCGTCGTTTGAGAGAACTTCATTGATGAAGGTGGTTTCTTCATGTTCTAAAGAATTTAGAGCTAGCTGCACATAAATTTCTCTTCCCCTTACCAATTTTTAGCCTTAATGGTCACATCATATTCCATGATTTTAGTCACCCATCGAGCTCATTTCTCATTGATTTATACTCCCATAATGAAGTCTCTAACATTGGAGTGTGATATTAAAATAGTTACTAAACTAGCAACAACCATACTTTTGAATTTTTTCAAGGATCTCATGATGGAAAACAATTTTTTTTAAATTTAATTGTATTTGAGATCATAATTCTTCAGTGTTGATTAAAAAGGCCACAGAGCTGCTCCATCACTTGATCATTCATCTCGTGTCAAACCCACGTCTGTAAAGCTAGATTGCGGCTATGTTAGTGTAGGTTATTATTTATCCTTTTATTTATTTATTTATTAGGATAATTATTACACTTGTGTTAGCCATACACTTATTGGATTAGCTTGCTTAGGTGTACTAGTCATGTGGAGCTAGCTTACTAGTTGTGTTGAGTTAGCTTCTCGCTTATGTGGAGTTAGCTTACTAGTCTTCTAGAGTTAACTACCAATATCAGTTATTGGGAGTTCTTCACCACCGATTTAGGTAGTAGTTGCACTTACCTCTTCTAGGATGTATATCTTTCTTGTTGAGTAATTCATGTCATTGTATTGTAATGTATTGAGTATTATGGATTATGATGGATTTCCATATATGGTATTTTAGCTCTTTTTAAAAAAAAATCTAATGTGGTGTTCTATTATCATCAAAGATCATGGCTTGAACAATCTTCTTATCATTACTTTCATGGTATCGAGTGATAGATGATGTAGATACCCATCTCTAAGTAAGTTTTTCTTGGCAAGCAAGGGTTTATTATTTTCATGTATTCGGAATTTGTTATTAATTTTCTTTAGCATGCATTTTTATGCAAAATGGAGTGTGCCATTGTATTTGGAAGGTTCCAAAACCCTAGAATTGATTTAAGTCAATTAAACCAAACCATGTTTTGAGATAGTCAAATCTAGACGTAGATCTATATCCTCTAGGTGGATTCTTTTATCCGTTGGACGTAGATTTGTACCTCTAGGTGCATTCTTTTATCCATTGGATATAAACAATTACCTTTTGGATGCATTATTTTACCATCAAGATATTTCTATTTTGGATGTACTCTTTTATCCATTAGACACATATTTGTACCCTCTAGGTGCATACTTTTATCCATTAGATATAATCATGTACCTTCTGGATGCATTCTTTTACCCTCTGGATATTTATGTTTTAGATGCACTCTTTTATCCATTAGACATAGATCTATACCCTCTCGGTGAATTATTTTATCCATTGAATATAAGCGTACACCTTCTAGATGCATTCTTTTACCCTCTGGATATTTCTGTTTTAGATGAAATATTTTATCCACTAGACACAGATCTATACCCTCTGGGTGCATTCTTTTATCCATTGGATATAGACATGTACCCTCCGGTTGTAATGATTTACCCTCTAGACATTTAGGTTTTGGGTGTAAAATTTTATCCTATGGTCGTAATCCTATATCATGTGGATGTACTCTTTTACCCTTTGGACATTTGGGTGTCACGTGTACCTTTTAAAAAACCATCAACAATAATATATTATTTTAATAGAAGCCATTCTAGATCTCATAACTTTTGATTCGCAACTCATAATAAGGTGATCTATTTTTTTGAAATTGTGTATTTTTCAAGATCTACGCATTGGTGAAAATTTTAAATACATATTTCAAATGTAAAAGGTAATATTACTCATTATAATATTTACATGCACTCAATTATAAAGTTCCAAATTTGGGAAGCTGTTGTAATCACTTGTGGACATAATTTCGATTGATCCCGACGTCCTAAACTTTTGGGTGTTGCATTCTTGTATCTATGGGTGTATACATTTATTTCTCTCTTATTTGTTGAGATATTTTGGATATGTATTTTTGACACTTTTTTGGCATGTTGACAGTCTCTCTTGTGGGGGAGCTATTTTGGTGAATCCCTATGTTAGTTTTTCAGTGTTTAATTAGTTAGTTTGGGAAACTCATACATATATGTGGTGTCACTCTACCTATTCAACAAAGATGGGAGAGTATGGTGTTGTTACTATTTATTTGGATCTCATGTCATTGCCTTGTTACCTTGGGCTTTTCTTGAATCGTGACACTCCTATTTATTTGGATCTCATGTCCTTTCCTTGTTGCCTTGGTTATTGTTCTTGGATTGTAACACACCTATTTGTAGTAGTTGATCTTGCTTCTTTAGATTTTGTGTCCTTGCCTTATTACCTTGGATTTTATTAGATCGTGGCACTCCTATTTATTTGGATCTTGTGTCCTTGCCTTGTTTCTTTGGTTGTTCTTGGATCATGGCACACCTATTTGTAGTAGTTGATCAAATTATGTTTGGTGTTTTTTTTGTACTTTCAAAATCACTCCATCGATCTCCTTGATATAGAGTTATTCTTGTGAAGCCTAGTGAGCTATTTTGGTGAAGCCCAAAGTCGATTGTTTTTGAGTTCTATGATCAAGTGGTGGATTCAAACCACAATACACACAAACATTCTTCAACATTATACAGGTTTTGGAGCCAAGCTTCTTATAATATATTATAGTGGGATTTTTCTCTCTTTACTTTGTTATTACTGGTTTTGGGTACCTTGCAGTGTCCCATTTTCCCAATTATTATATGTGGGTACCTCATCAAGCCTTGTTTTCGGGACACAACTTATTTTCGCCACCTAAGATATGCTTATAGGAGGGTGTTAGTGTAGGTTATTTTTATCCTTTTATTTATTTACTAGGATAATTATTACACTTGATGGGTTAGCTTGCTTAGGTGTACTAGTTGTGTGGAGTTAACTTCTCGCTTATGCGGAGTTAGCTTACTAGTCTTTTGTAGTTAACTACCAATATCGTAAGTGGGAGTTATTCACCACCGATTTAGGTAATATTTACACTTCCCTCCTCCTATATGTACATCTTTCTTATTAGTAATTCATGTCATTATATTATAATGTATTGATCATTATGGATTATGATGGATTTCCATATATGGTGTTTTAGCTATTCTATTTTGTAAATCTAATATGGTGTGCTATTATCATCTAAGATAGTGGCTTGGAATAATATTCTTATCATTCCTTTCAGCTATGCTGGATTCTACCCCATGAGCCTATAGAATGCAATCCTTGGTATAATCTAGATTAATCAATGTTGGGGCTTGAGAAATATCTTATTTTATCTTTTCAAAGCTTTCCTTCCCTTCTACAGTCCACTTGAATGTTGCATCCTTCTTGAGCATGAGAGTAATAGGTCTTACCAAACCTATGAAGTTAGGAATGAAGTGCCTAAAAAGTTAATTTTCCCAAGGAAAGACTACAGAGCCTTCTTGTGAGCTGGCAAGGAAAGATCCATGATAGATGTAATTCTTTACGGATTAATGGTAATTCCTCCTTAGAGATGGCATTCCCTAAGATCCTTCCTCTAGGGAATAAAAGGTTGTATTTCTTAGGATTAAGGGATACACCAAACTCCCTGCATCTTTCAAATAATTTCTCTAGGTGCTTCATGTGATTTGCACTCTACTTGGAGAAAATAGTAATGTCATCTAGGTAGACCAAGATGAACTAATTAATGTACCCTTTGAAAGTATTTTCCATTTCTCTTTGGAAAGTAGCACCTATATTTAATAAGCCAAAGAAAATCTTTCGATAAGATATTTTTCCCCATTTGGTGGTGAACATAGTTTTATAATGATCTTCTTCTTTCACTTTGATCTAGTTAAAAATAGAATATCCATCAAGCATGGGAAACCTCTCTCCTCCTTCCATTTTCTGTAAAATTTGTTCCATGGAAGGATTGAGGGATAATGATCCTTGAGGGAGGCTTTGTTCAAATCACTGAAATCTATGCATGTGTATTTCACCATTCTTCTTCCTTACCGGTACCATATTTTCCACACAAGTAAAATACTTAATTGGAAACATTATTTTGGCCTTAATGAGTTTGCAAATTTCCTTTCTCATGAGGGGCTCAATCTTGGGGTGATTGACCTCGGTTTACTGTCTAACTAGCTTGATGTTTGGATCGAGATCAATGGAAGAATAGACTATATCTGGATTGAATTCTTTTAAATCTTCATAATCCCATGAAAACACATCACTACACCCTTAACGCAAGAAAACAAAAGATTTCCTTTCATTTGCATCACATGCCTTTCCAAGTAGAAGTTCTTTACTTGGAGCAATTAAATCGGCTAAAAATAATATTGCCTAGCTACCATGTCCTTTTCCAATCCTTTAAACTGTTAGAGTAGGTATTTACCTTAGCTCATGTTCACCTAGGTACATTATTTAACTTTATTGTATTTATCCTCACCCACTTATGTGTGTGGATATTTATTTTTATTTATTTAGATATTAGGATATATTATCTAGTTGTTAGGTATAGGTCTTTCCTTGATCTATGGTATTGACTAGTTCTTTCCTAGATCTATGGTATTTACTAGATCCTTGATGTTTAGTTCTCTCATAAATCAATGGAATTGAATAGTTCTTTCCATGATTTATGGTTTGATCTATGACCTTGACTAGATCTTAGACTTTGATTCCTTACCTATATAAGCAAGGCCCATTCTCATTGTATTTCATTGATTTCCATAATAATATATGATATTGCTGCTCATTTGTTTGCAAAGGTTTTATGTAAAGTTATTCTCGTGAATTGATTTCATCTTATAGATCATGGTGTTTGATTAGCATCTTTGTTCTTGGCTTGGTGCGATCTGGTTATCATTCCTTTTATGGTATCAGAGCAAGAGATTACTATTAACACCCATTTGTAAGTTTCATATTGCAAGTATTTTTTCAAAATATTAATATATTTGGGATTTGTCCATATTTTTTTATATGAGGGCTTAAAGCTTGTGAGTCCTACTATTAGGTGTTTAAATCCATCCCCTTTCATTTTATTTGTGTGGTCAAGGAAAGAGCATTTTATTCTGTTTAAGTGATAACTAAAATAAATACTAGACCATAATATTGAAAAGCTTGTAACTTTTGATCGATAACTCGATTTTGAGTGTCATTTTTGCAAAAGTGCTTGTTATTTTATGCTCTTTCCATTGGAAATATTTATTTTAAGAATCAAACTATCATTATAAAGTTCCATATTGTAACACACACTCATTATAAAGTGCTAAAATCAGGGGGTCTTGGTGCGTTGTTTGGTTTTTTCATTTCTTTTGGTGATTTTTTGAGGACGGCATCTAATTTTGCATTAGATCATGTTGATCCATTAATAACACATAATTACCACACATGGAAACCAAGAATGGAAACAATAATTAAGCGGAAAGGATTATGGGCTTTAACTTCTTCAGAATAACCAATGTTCACTAGAGAATATGAGAAATTTTAGTACTAGTGCAAATTTGATGAGTGTATGGGTTTGATAGAGCCTATGTAAGTGATAATATTTTGTTTCATTTGGAAAAATTTGACTCTCATTTCAAAATTTGAGGGAAATTGAAGGATTTATTTGGTAAGGTGGATCATATGAGAGCCATGCAACTTCACATTGAGATCACCTCTCTTAATCTTAAATATTTTCCAACAATTATAGACTATCTTACCAAGTTCAAGCATTTGTTGACATAGTTGAAGGGGAGTGGAAGAGATAAGAAATATGAATAGTGTATTTACTTGATTCTATCCAAGCCGAGAGGACCATTAAAATTTTTTTCTTCTACCTTTTTCTCTAGCATGGATGCCTTAGGTGACACATTAAAAATTCCTAACTTAGAAACATTTTGTGAAAGACTTACTAGGGAAGAATCAAAATTGTCTCACCTTGAGTCTTCCACATCTCAAAAGCCATTAGTTGCATATAATCCTAAGGGCAAGGTAAAACCAAACAAGAAACCAAATCCACACCTTCTCCATCTCAAAATGCTCCTAAACCCAAAGAAAACAACTCAAAACCCAAGGATTTTTCTAAATCTAAGAATAAGTCTAGCCATTCATGCTCTTTTTGTGGGGGTAGTAATCATGAAGAACATAGGTGTTATAAGCGAATGCAAACCTTAATAGGATGTAGTCAAGAAACAAAAAATTTATATCTCTATGCCACCTCCTTCTAATCATCATGGAAAAACACTTAATGTTGTTGGGAGATCTCTGTCACCACTTGCAGATAGTTGGGTTATAGATTATGGTACCTCTCATCACATGACTTCTTCCAAAGAGTCTTTTGTTTCTCTAGGCATGAGTTCTACTTCCAAAATTGAGGTTGGAGATTTTTCCTTTCTTTCTATTAAATGAAAAGGTGATATATAACTTGATGGTGGCAATATCCAAGATGCACTATATGTTCCTAACATCACTACAAATTTACTTTCTATATATCAAATTTGTCATTTTGGTCAAGGGAAAACAGTGAATTTTACACCACATGGGGAGAAGTAAGAACTTTGTTGGAGCCTTATTCACTTGTTTTTAGGGTATTGTTGATCATAGTTCTAGACTATATCACTTTGAGGGTTTTGATGACACTTCTTCTATAGGGACATGACTAGTTTCTCATGTAGATTTAGAGAGTAAGATTTGGCATGAAATATTTGGACATATCAATTACAGATATTTGAAGGAGTTGAGAACTCATGGTATGGTAGATGGTCTTCTTAGATTTTCTTGTCTTGAGGGATTTTTTCATGGTTGTGCATTAGGGAAACAACACCAAGATCATTTTCCTAAGAATTTGTCTAGGAGAGATTCTTCACCACTTGAGCTTGTGCATGGTGACTTGATGGTTTTTCCTACCCCATCTTTTAATGGAGTTAAGTATGCACTTATTGTACGTACTCCAAAATTGTAAGGTATCAGATCGCGAACGGTGTAACAAGTGCCCCGATGATGATACAGGTCTCCTCGCAAGGTGTTCGGGATCCGAGAAAAGCCCTCGGAGTATGCGTTAACATCCCGCATGCCTCGCTTTGCCCCCGCGCCCTTTGTTTTTCCCTTTCTTTCCTCTTTCTTTGGCTTCTTGGCCTTCAGTGATGAAACCGCCGCCTGCGCAGGCGGCGGTCTCGACCGACCGCCCCCCGAACAGGAGGCGGTCCTGTAACCGCCGCCCTGCTCAGAGCGGCGGTCCTGTGCACATTTTCCAGAACGCTCTTTTGACGCGACCCGCGTGAAATATCACGATTTACCAACTTTTCTTTGCCGACTTAAGCATGCATTTATGTTTTTGGTCCCCTGGAATAGTGTTTTTCTTTTGTTTAATGTTTAAGAGTTCAATTTGGTTTTGGTTTTTGAGTGTTGGAATTCCTATAAATGCATGGTTTGTGCACATGCAAATGGCCCCTGATTTTAGCTCTGAATTTTGCTCCAAAGTTTGCTTTTAAATTTCTTGTTGCAGTAGATTTAGTTTTCCTTTGCTTAGAATTCTTAGATTTCTCATTGAGTGCTTTGGCTAGTATTGTGTTGCAGCTGGTAAGCCACATATCCAACTTGTGCAAGTGCAAACATTATTTGAGCCACCATTTTTAACTCCAATTTTCATGTTTCGATTTATGGTCTTTTAGCTTGCTTAAGATTGGTAGCATAGGTTATTCTGAGTTTGTTTTAGCTTTGTGTTACTTGTTGGTAAGCCACAGATCCAACTTGTGCAAACAACATTACTGTTTTGGAGTAGAATAGTCTAGGCAGCCATTGAAGTTGCAGGTTTTGCTCTTCATACAGACTAGTTTCAGGTTCTGGACACCTTTTGTTGCACGATTCGCAGTAGACCCCGCTAGGAATTGCATAGGCCAAGCTCTGTACTCTTGCGCCATCCCTCTCCTATCCGCACTCTATTCTGTCCGCATTCCAAAGGCTGCCCATTGACCCAAATATCTATTCCTGTTGATGCAAGCATTCCACGCTTTTCTCGGATTCACGTGAGCACAAAGAACGAAGAGATCATACCGAGGGGACAGAACACATACACCGTCCGGATTCGCCATTGTTCTGCGAAATCCGTGTTCATCTTTCAAAGTTTTAGTTAGAACTTATCAAATAAAGTAGTTAATCACTTTATTTCAGCTTATTTCCATTCTCGATATTGCCGGGGAGGTTATGGGGATTGATAGTTTCGAGAAACTATGATTCATTCCTCACTTCGAGGTAGGATCGAGAATCTTGCATAGAATAGATTAGTTATTTCATTGTTTAGAATAGATATACAAAATTACACGCATACAAATAGCTACACTCGGCTATTTTGTTTGTTTTACGTTATTAGTTTAGTTGTCAATTCTAAATATTTTAAATAGCTACTTTCTTATAAATTGCCAGAAAATACAAAAAGAAATTATATATGCTAGAAGTGTACTTAGATTTTACCTTATTATAGTTTGTTTCATTACTGCTTTTTGCATGACAATTACGGGACCTAGGGAGCCCAGGGAATACATTTTCGAGCCAATTGTGCCCCAGCCCAATACCGTAGTGGCAATAACTGACATTGACCAAAACCTTAGGATACAAGTCTTCCAAACAACAACACTTCCAACAGATCAGGTCACAGTTGAGAGGGTTAAATATCGAAGACGACCAAGCACATCTGTTTTGGTCAAATCAGCCAAACTACAGATTACCCTAGAAAATACCCACATGACTGTAGAAGGGCTCGAAAGAGAACAAACATTCGGGTGTGATCCTTTAGTCCCACAAACATGACACCCAGGAGACACCCTAGTAGATATAGATACCAGCTTAAGAATCCAAGTTGCGAGAACACTCCGTGAGGTATTCTCCGAGAAGATCGCACAACTACGGTTCTAAACATAGAAGCTGAAAAGCTTATGACTACCGGATACTAGGGATTAGAACTTGATCTCACATATGACCATAACAGGACCGCAACAACCAAGAGTCTATGGTTGTGATCCACAAATCCCACAGCCTAACGAATCCACAAGTCAGTTAGATATAGACACTGGCCTACGCACATTAGTATTTCAGTCTACTCCGATTCCACCTATCATCATTCAACAGTTGTCCCTACTAGACACAACAGCTAACAAAGCTAGAGAATTTTGGACTAGGCCAGAGAATCATCCATAGAGTTGACTATATTCACCATATGACCCTATCAGGAGAAATACACGAAACCATCCCGGGTCATTTTCCACGCATCCCACAACCCATAGATCGAATCACGCCAGAGCTCGATATTGATTGGAGCCTTCGAGCAGTCATCCTCGCTGATCGATCTATCACACCAGTCCAAGTTAGAAGGGCCTTCTTTGCCTTAGATTCGCAAATACCATTAGTGCGTGTCGAAGACATTAGATTGCCTAACTAGTTTGTCTGCACATTCTACCCCCACCGGCTGTCTCGGCACGACCTCGGGAGGTCGGGTACGTGGAAGAGTCACTTGTTGATTCTCACGCTCGCCTGTCACTTTTCCGACGTACAAAATTGGTGAACCCGACGTGAAACAAACAACTGTTTCACCTTCTCCATCTCATTAGCATTCACATCAGCTTCACCTACAAAATTGGTGAACCCGACGTGAAGCAAACAATTATTTCACCTTCTCTTTGAGAAGTTTTATCTTCTCCAAATCATCTTCGCTCCTTCCCATTATTCTGCGGGTATTCATATACCCCCCGAATATGTCGGGATTCGATGCATACGGCAGACCCCTCTTGGGTCTTGAGGCATACTACGCCCAACAGAATAGGCAGTCATCACCCTCACTCTCAATGTGGGGTGACAACTATTCAACTAATCAATTGTCAACACAAACACCAAGGACTAGATATAACTCATCCTTCCAAACAGAGGGGTTGGAGCAACTTGCTCAAACACAAACAGAACCTTCAGGCTCGAACAAAATGACATTAACTGGAGAGTCTGCTTCACCTCCTCAGGTATTACTCAGACCGCCTATTAGTAGACAGTCAGATCCATACTCAGTTCTAGATGACGAGTACTCAATACATTATCCTAGGAGTGAACAACGCTCTCAAGGCATGTACCCACCTGTAGGAACTTTACAGATACAGCCCGAGTTCTCTCCTCAAGAAAATTCCCCTATGCCATCACGTATGGAAAATACCCTCAGAGAAACTTGGCAAGATAGCAATCAGTTCATGACAGGGTATCACATGCCTATACAAAGCCATGTTATACAACAAACGCCACCAAGGCACGATATCGTGGCTTCACCGAACGAAGTCATTTCAACTCTAATAGAAAAGGTTAGAGGATTAGAACTTGCCCAAGCAAGTCAAAATTCGAGAATCATACAAACAGGGAGTTCCAATCCTCCGCACCATCCTAGCCAAGTAGATCTCCTCACAGGAGTAGGCACGTTAGGCATGACTCCTCAGTATTCACAACAAGTGCCAACTAGACCCACTATCGCTAGCACTGTTCCTCCTGGTCCAGTACAAAGCAATCCATTCCTGGATAGTACACCTTCGTACTTAAACATGTACTCCAAATCACCACAAGGAGATATGTACTCATCCCCCGGCATGTTTGCTCCAACGCAGGGACCTCCTTATGCCCCTGCCAACGCGTATGTTATGCCATATCAACAACCCGTTCCGCCACCACCTCCTCAACAGGCACCATCAATGGTTGAGACGTATGCAATAGGGACTTATTCAGAATATTTAAAGGAGCCCTTAGATTTCGCCATACGAAGCATTATGCTTCCAAGGCCTCTTCCCGATTTACCCAAATACAAAGGAGAAGGAGATCCAAATGCGCATATCAAAGCTTACGCTACAGCCATTCGAGAATTACTCCCATGGGATGGGGTTGTTGCTAAAATATTTCCCAAAACGCTGGAAGGCATTGCCCTCGATTGGTATTACAGAATACCCGAGGCTTCCATACATTCATTCAAACAACTCGTGTCTGAGTTCATCAAAGCCTTCGACATGAACAAACTACTAAGGACAGGAATCAGGGAGTTCTTGCACATCAAACAAGAACATAACGAGTCTGTCGCCCATTTCATCCAAAGGTGGCGCACAGTCCTTTATTCCTCGGCAAGCGCTCCAAACATGGATCAGATGGAGCTATGCGATTTATTCCTTCATTCTCTTAGCAGAGAAGTGAAGGAAGAAGTCCAGAAGTTCCCACTAAGGACTTATGACGAGGTACTTGAGAGCGCTCTGCGAATTGATCAGGCAGCGATAGATAGTGGCCGTAAGACGTATGGAGCAAACGGAAGGTTAATCACCTCTACTCAAAATACTACAACCACCACAAGCGTCAATCAAGGACCCAAAATCCTTAACAAAAATCGTGGGGTAACAACAGATGGGGTAACTGACCAGCCCAAGAGGATAAATGTCGTTAATGCTCCGTCACAAACAAACAACCAAAGAAACAACAATTTTACCCCGACGATCAATACGGTGGATTTTAATAATCCACAACAACAACAACGGTGAAATCCCATACAAGGACCAAGCCAAAACTCCTTTGGTTATCAAAACCAAAGTCAAAACCAGAAACAACAAAACTTTAGTCCTAATAGGCAACAGTTTGATCGGAATTTTAGGCCACAATACACACCAAACCAACAAAACGGGAATTACAATCCCAATTCTTATTGTGGTTTCCATAAAATTCGGGGTCATGACACTAGAACGTGTCGTGATTACAACAAATTCATGCAACGCTTGCCAAATGAACAAAAACAATTTTTTATGGATATGTTCTTAGCAGATCCTACGTCACCAACGGCAAATACCTTCGCAGGGGCAGTTTCCCCTCAGAACGCTCCTCTCAAGATCTTTAATGATCCACTCCCAAATCATGATAACGATAGGTTGAAACCAACTGGAACAAACAAAGGTGCAATAACAGGAAACAACGATCACGAGGCCTCGACCTCGCTAAATCCGTTAGTCGCGCCGCAACTAGGAAGTCAACCACGACCTAAGGTAGTTGGATTAGTAGAGTTAGACTCCGAATTACCCGTTGAAGCAATTACGAGAACACGAGAGTATTTCTCTCAACCAAGTCCAAGCCACCTGCCGGAAACAGATAACATTCAGCAAACCGTAGCAAAACCTATGGGTGCTTACGATCTAATTAATGATCTAACAAAAACCTTCTCGCATATTTCATTCCTTGATTTACTAAAGAATTCCCCTGCTCACAGGGCTGCTCTTTTAGAGGCGTTAGGTTTGGGTCATTTAATTAGTATCACTCCACCACCGGAAGCGCAAGTAAATCATATAGACTTTGATGTTTATCCACCGACAGGCGGATAGGGATGTTGAATTCATATTCGAAATAAGTAAAATGCCTACAGATGCTGAGATCGCACGCCGAGGTGATCCAGCCTTACACTTGCAAGTACAAGTTTATAATAACTATGTAAAACGGGCAATGGTTGATGACGGGGCTGCAGTTAACATAGTCCCTTTCTCTTTTCTCCAAAAATTGGGATATGGAGAAACAAACTGTTCTACTACACGAAATACCTTGAGAGGCTACGATAGCCTTAAAGCTACATCGATAGGAACTATAATACTACCGGTCACCTTAGGACCTAAAACAATCCTGACTGAGTTTTATATTATAGATCGGGAAACTAACTATAATATGATCCTCGGCCGGCCCTGGATACATCGAATGAAGGCAATCCCTTCCACGCTATTTCAAGAAGTAAGATTCCTGCATCTGGGAAAGGTATTTGTAGCCAAAGGTGATCCAAAGCCATTTGACGTACACCTAGCTGATTTAAAGAAGAGACCAGGTGTACACTCAGAATTCGAACTGCCAACAAATCAACTTAACAAACCCTCTGACTCAAAGCCAGAGGAAAAGTTGATACCTACAATGGATCTTGAAACTACCAACATAGCTAAGACAATTCCAACCCCTAAAGGTAAAACTAAAGAAATAGTATCATTAGGGACTACTGCAAAGATCGTTGAGCTGATAGAACAAGATTCACCAATGTTCTTACCATTCGATTCAGTAGGTATCGGATTTTCCCTAGGTGTTGGTTCCTTGCCGCAAATTGGAAGATCTCTCGTATGGTAGAAGTAGAGTGTGCAAACACACCGTGATACACCTACATCCATCCATACTCCCGGCTAAGTATTGGACTCTCCATTTCGATGGAGCTAAATGCCGTTATGGAGCGGGGGCAGGTATAATTCTTACCTCGCCCGAAGAGAAGGTCCTCCCATTCTCTTTTAAATTAAACTTTGAATGTACAAACAACGGCGCTGAGTACGAAGCCCTCCTCCTTGGCCTTACCTTAGCCAAAAGAATTGGTATTGATAATATCAGAGTTTTAGGAGACTCACAATTAGTGGCAAACCAAGTTTCAGAGGTATATGAAACTAAAGCCGAACACTTGCAACTTTACAAAAACGCTGTATTAGATTTAAGCAAGGCGTTCAACTTCATATCCATTGAAGCAATTCCGCGAGAGAAAAATCTTCTCGCCGATTCAATAGCAACCTCAGCATCACGTTTTACTCCAAACAATGAGCTAGAAGATACTCATTTCACGGTATCCATTCGTAACGAACCATTAATAAAAACAATGATGGATCCTCTTCCAAACGGAAGTAAATCTACCATCCTAGACCATGTTGGAAATGATGCGGCTACTTTGGATTACTTAAATGCCTTTGCAGCACTACATCTCTCCTATCACACGCTAGATTTATCTCTGATCCCGCATTCATCTTCCTACTTCGGAAATCCCGTAACGAATCTTCCCTCACAAAAAGAACCTAATATATACGCGGTGGAAAACGAGGATGATATAGATCTACCTCCGGCACCACCTGAGTTCGAAGAGGGTAATGCCTCTTTAATTGAAGAAACAATCGATGTCAATATCGGAACGGAAGATGAACCAAGAATTCTAAAGTTAGGTTCTTCGTTAACCCCAGAGGAAGTGGAAATACATACTCAGGTTCTCAAAGAACATCAAAAGGCATTTGCATTTAATTACAAAGAGATGACAGGAGTCGCACCCCACATTGCGGTACACAACCTCGTCACTAGATCAGATGCAAAGCCAATTAAACAAAAATCAAGACCTATGAAGCCCAAAGTAGCCCTCATGGTAAAAGAGGAGGTAATAAAACTCCTTCAGGTAGGATTCATCAAGCCAGTTGACTACTCCCAATGGGTATCCAACATCGTTCCCGTTCTCAAGAAGAATGGAAAGATACGCATCTGCATAGATTTTCGAGATATCAACAAAGCTTGCCCTAAGGACGACTTCCCATTACCATCCATAGACGTTATTGTTGATGCAACAACGCAGGTTTTGAACTCTTGTCTCTTATGGATGGATTCTCGGGATACAATCAAATCAAAATATCCGAGCAAGATCAAGCTAAAACCACGTTTATAACTCCTTGGGGAACCTATTGCTACGCTGTTATGCCATTCGGTCTCAAGAACGCCGGTGCTACATACCAACGGGCCATGACATACATATTTCACGATTTAATCCATAAAATCGTGGAATCCTACGTAGATGACTTGTTGGCTAAGGCCAAGAAGCGTTGTGACCATCCTGAAGTGCTCCGCATCATCCTTTCACGCCTAATAGAATATGGAGTTACCCTAAACCCAGAGAAATGCGTCTTCGGTGTAACAGGAGGAAAGCTCCTAGGTTACATCATATCGTCACGAGGGATCGATGTTGATCCAGCCAAAATTCGGGCTGTCCTCGAAATGGTCCCACCCTCGAATGAATCTGGAATCAGATCATTTCTCGGAAAGTGGGTGCAATCCGGAGATTTATCCCGGATCTAAGCTTCGCCGTTCATCCAATCAACAATTTACTCAAGAAGGACTATAGCATTGATTGGACTGAAGATTGCAATGAAGCTTTTGATGTTGTCAAGCGTTTCCTGTTATCACCGCCTACGCTAATGCCACCTAAGCTAGATCGCCCTTTAATCTTGTACTCACGGGCCACCGATGTTTCGTTAGCTTGCATGCTAGCCCAAGAAGACGATGACAAGAGAGAGCGTGCAATTTATTTCATTAGCCGAACATTGCTCGACTACGAAACATGCTATACACAAGCGGAATGAGAATGTCTCGCCATAGTCTTTGCTACTAAACACCTAAGACACTACATGCTAAATCAAGAGACAAGGGTCATAGTAAAGACGGACCATTTACGGACTTTTCTCACACAAGGGTCCTTGTCCAAAAAAGCTGGACGTTTTATAACCTTAATGGGAGAGTTCGAATTAACTTTTGTAAACCAAAAGTCAGTTAAAGGGAAAATCATCGCAGATTGGTTAGCTGATAACCCACTAGATGGAGGCGACTTAGTAGACTTAGACTTTCCAGATGAATGCGTATACTACGTCGAAACCCGACCTGCTATATCTGAGTGCCCTTGGTACGCTGATATCATTAGCTATATCATGGACCATAGGTATCCAGAAGGAGCTACACCTCAACAAAGAAGACGGTTACGCATTATCGTAGCTAAATACGTCATTATAGAGCAGGTCCTCTATCGGAAAGCATTCGATGGAATGCTCTTAAGGTGTGTTGACACAGAAGAGTCCAAGAGGATTCTCCATGAATCCCATAGCGGTATATGTGGAGGCCACTTCGGTGGCCATGCCACTGCTCGAAAAATACATCGAATGGGCTATTTCTGGCCCACTCTAGAACATGACACAATAGAGTTTGTACGCAGGTGTCATAAATGTCAGGAGTTCTCTCACGAGATCCACATGCCGGCACAAGCTTTGCAACCGATCGCTACTCCGTGGCCCTTTTCTACATGGGGCCTAGACTTAATAGGGAAATTCTCTCCCTCATCCACAGACGGCCACAATTTTATAATTACGGCCACAGAATATTTCACTAAATGGGTAGAGGCTATGCCTCTTACAACTGTACCTGGTTCCGTAATCGCTAAGTTCATTTTGAACCAAATCATTTGCAGGTACGGTATCCCACAAATCATTATCTCAGATAATGGAACTTCTTTCAAAAATGAAGAAGTTCGTGAGCTATGCAGTAAGTTCAAAATAAGCCATCATACGGCTTCCTTATATTATCCCCAAGCCAATGGGCAGGCTGAAGCAACAAACAAAACACTGAAAGCCATTCTCCTTAAAACAGTGAAAGAAAACAAGCGGGATTGGCATTTAAAGTTATATCCGGCCTTGTGGGCCCATCGAACTTCAATAAAAACTCCGACAGGAGCAACTCCTTTCTCGCTGGTATTTGGGTTAGAAGCAGTTCTCCCACTCGAAGTTGAAATCCCCAGTCTCCGCATTTCGCTACAAGGGATTCTGGATGAGGACGCTTACAGAGAAGCACGTCTCTCTCAATTAGAAAGCCTGGATGAAACTAGGATAGATGCTGAACAACGACATAGAGTCTATGCCGACCGGATGTGCCGGCAGTATAACAAGAAGGTCTATGAACGTGACATATACGAAGGTGACCTAGTTCTAAGATTAGACAGCCGGATCGACAAGAAGACCGGCGAAGGAAGGAAGTTCCGGCCCAAATGGTTGGGCCCATACCAAGTCATGAAGGACTATGGAAATGGTGCATACCTCTTATGCACGCTAGAAGGTGAGGAGTTTGGCGAAACAGTCAATTCTCTCCACCTCAAACGCTTCTACGCGTAAGCAGCTAACGCTACCTATATAACTACCTACATTGCATTTTCATACAAATTAGGATCATTTTGTCCACTTGTTCTTACACAGATTGTGATCAGGGAATCTATTCTCAAAAGCAAGTTATTTCAAACTCGTGATGTTTCTGGCATAAAATTCTTTAATCATATCTCTCCATTTTCGCGATATCATCAATCACTTCAGAATTTTTTATCAAATAAAATCAGACATGACGAAGTCCTAACAGTAATCATACCAAGATCTGCAAGTTTGTTCTCACTTTGATTTCTTCTTAGGATAGGTGTCTTGCCTATGGTCTGTTCTAGAAGCTTCATGGTGTCACATCTATCCCACAAACAATCTCTTTGGAAATAAGAATATACTGACATTTTACTCAAATAGACAAGTCAAGAAGTGATTAAACAAAAATTTTATTTTACACATTTCCTTGCCCCACCAACCTTCGGTGATGAGCTTGCGTCTCTTACTAGTGACGTAGGGTTGGGAAAGGATGGAAATGCCCTTACTCGCCTATGCCTTGCCCACGGTGATAAACCCATGCTTCTTACAGGTAGCATGGGGCAAAGTGTAGGGGGTCCTCTAAACAATGCAAACGTTAAAAGGTCATAAACAAACTAATTCAAACTTTGAGTCAAAAACGAATGAATCGATGTTCAAAATTCCAAGAGAGTTAAAAATCCTAAAACCAGATTTTGTCTACTATGTGGCCATCTACGGGTCTAAGTCCTGGATAAACCACAAAGCAAGTTGCACCCAAAACTATGAAGTCATTCAGGTAGAGTAAGCTTGTAGTTCTCAACTTGGTTTCACCAAAGCTTCGTCTGTCTTTCATCACTATCGTTTCACCATATTTCATAAACTTGCGCCCTTCTTGGCTCTTGGTGATGAGCCCTCGCATCTTACTAGTTGCGTGGAGTTAGGAGTGGGGCAAGTTAATCTGTTCATCATACTGGTTATTTTCATCACTTTGCCAAAACAAACATGAGGTATCCAAATTGCTCACAGAAGCTAAGATTTAAGATCACAATATATCTACAATATCATGTATCAGCATCATGAAACACAAAAAGAAAGCAAACGTTTGCATCATCTGTTTTCCATTGCATACATTCTAGAAAGCATATAATACATACATCGTAGTATACACGCAAAAGCTGGAACAGAAAGGGAAGACACAAGTGACAAAGTTTTGATCCAAAATCGGCACATATATATAAATAATCAAAGTTTATATACAATGCCATCATGCACTAGGCATGGTCAAAACGCTCAAAGAGCCCGTAATACACAAAAGAATCTAAATACAAATACAGAAAGCCAAGTGGCCTCTCAACCCCTGCGCGATCCCGCTGAAGGTGCGCGCCCTCGCCTAGGACTCCGGCTACGCTGGCGCTCTGAATGGACGGAGGGCTCGGGGTCCCTAGGGGCAGTCGTAGTCTCGCCATGAGAGCGGCTCCTCATAAGACGCTCGGCTGTCCTATAGCCTGCCAACTCTGTACGGAGAGTTGACACCATCTTGGCCACATGCCAAACGGGAGCGAAGACGTCAGTGTGCCTGCCGGCTGCTGAGGGCTCCCCGGCATCCACAGATAACTCCGCACGGGTCTTATCCATAGGGATCATCAGAGAATCGACGCAAACCCTACGGATTAGATCCCGCCACTCATCAACAGTCTCTGCAAAGCGAAGAAAGAAAAACGAATTAGGAGCTAGGCAAGAGGTTAGAGTATACACAATACAAATATAAGGAGAGTTAACATTCGAAAACAAATCCTAAAACAAACAAGCATTGAAAGGAGGAGAGGATAACTTACTCGGATCACCAGGCCTCCAAGATGGGTCGCCAGGGGCCAAGCACTGCCACGATGCCACTGCTAATCGAGGAGGGCTGCTCTGTGGTAGGGGCAACATGGCGCCCGCAACGGACTCATCATCTCCACCATGGCCTCGGAGAGTGGCTCCTCGAAGCCACGGTCTCTCTCTCTCTCGCACTCTCCTCCTCCCTCTCTCGCCCGCAGAATATCCCGAGTATCATGCCACTCAGATCGCTCTCCGTCCGTCTCGCTCCTCGACCCTCCTCTCCGTGTGCTCCTCAGAATCGGAGTCAATATCTATGGGGTCGTCACTGCTATGAGTAGGACCTGCAGCAATCTGAAGTAATGGTGCAGGGCGCACCAGCTCTCCCTCTGGCCCGAACTATCCCCCTGGCTGTAATAGGAATGCCAGGGGTAACCACTGTCCAACCACGGCCTCTAGGCCCCCCTCTAGCCTCTCGGACTGATCTATAAACAGGTGCTACTGGAGGAAGCATAGCCGCGTAGGGGAGGCCAAACTGCTGAGGAACCCTGCTGAAGGGATGTACCTCTACCCGGCCCACACGATCAATAAGCTGCCCTGTGATGGAGCAGGAGACCAATGTCGTGGTCTCCTCTCCCCATATACCGGCCATAAGCTGGTACGGTGTAGCCTCCATGTCTGCCGTGGTAAGGGTGGCTACTGGCTGGTGAGGTGCTCTGAGCACTGACATATCTGACCATCGGGCTGCCCTCACCGCCCCGGGATCTGCCACCTCCACGCCTCTGCCATACGGAATGAAACGCTCATACACCCAACTCATGACTAGAGTGGGGTGGCTCAAGGACTGCCCTGGCACCGGACCACCTCAGTATAAGTCATGGTAGGTGGTCCCCAAAATATCCGCGCCCCAGGCGTATTTCCAGCCATGTCCCTCTATCTGTGCAATGATGGGGCCCCAACAGTATAATAAGGTGTCCCCTCCCTTGTCCCCGATGAGTCTCGAGGCAAGGATCCCCATAATAGCCTGTCGGAAGATAGGGATGGGCAAAGAAGGAATGGATCTGACTCGCACTCCCTTCTTCGGCCCCGTAGAAATGGCTGCATCCCCCATATAACCTGCCCACTGTGCAATCTGTGCTCTGGACCCAGCTGTCTCCAGTGTGAGTCTCCTCCCGATGATCGGGACCCCCAGGATGCGGTAAACATCCTCCAAAGTAATGGTCCACTCACCACGGACCCCTGGCAGTCGGAAGGTGTTCCGATCCGCGTCCCAATATGAAAATAGGTCACAAAGAATGTGACTGGATGGAGCAACGTGGGGCACACGCGATAAACGTAATATGCCGGCCCTCTGCAATGTGTCCTCCTCATCTGCTGAGAGGGCATCCAATACCCCGGGCAGCCAGTCACACTCTCTCTCCCGGCTCCATCTAATGTACTCCTCTTTTGCCTGCATACACCCAAAAACACACAAGGAAGAGTAAGTTAGTATCTAAACAATATCAAGAGAAGCATAAAAACACGTACAAATGCTAAAAATACAAGTACAAGCTTTCAAAATAGGTTCTTTTGCATTCTGTTCAGAACCGCCGCCCTGAGCAGGGGGGCGGTTTTGTAACCGCCGCCTTAAAGGCGGCGGTCTCATGACCGCCGCCCTTGAGGGCGGCGGTCGTGTGTAACCGCCGCCCTGTCCAGAGCGGTGGTCGCGGTCCGAAAACCCGCGCAGGTTTTTAGGCTTAAAAAGCCCAAAAAATGCAAAAAATGACCATTTTTATCAAAAATGGGGCCTACCCAAGAGCGCGCCCCTAGATGGACCCTTTAAACCAAACATTTTCCAAAATAACCCCCATTGCAAAGAATTTAACATTTTAAAATCAAAAGGGGGAAAAGCACAAAATTGAAGAAAAACCAACCTGTGATCTCGCGGGGTGGCGTTCCGCACGTGGAGGCATGATCACTATCTCGCTGTGGACGTTTTGACTCTACTCGCGTGAGAAACCGTTACCGTGGGTCCCAGAGCTCAAAATCTATCAAATCAACTCGCGCAAATGAATAGGAAAATGGGCCCACTTTGATATATATATCGTTCTGTTTCGTTTTACAATGGCTTTTTCGCAGGTTCGGAGCGCTGACGGAGGTAAGTTTCTATCCTCGCACTAATGGTACGTCCTCTTCCCCTATTATTTTAGCGTTTATTTTCTAAATTATTGTATCTATCTGCACTTGAGTTCTCTTTTCATTTTGCAGGTGGCGAGAATTTTGGATGGCGTCATTTCGACACACGGACGCGTAAGGTATAACTTCTAACTTCCCATTTCGGGACGGCCATACTCGGACCCACCGTTTTACGCCTCTTCATGGCTAAAACGCTTCTCCGAGGGGGCAATATGTACGTACCCAAAATTGTAAGGTATCAGACCTTGCTTGGAACGTGTAATAAGTGCCCCAATGATGATACAGTCTCTCGCAAGGTGTTCGGGATCCGGAAAAGCCCTCGAGTATGCGTTAACATCCCGCATGCCTCGCTTTGCCCCGCGCCCTTTGTTTTCCCTTTCTTTCCTCTTTCTTTGGCTTCTTGGCCTTCAAGGACGAAACCGCCGCCTGCAGGGCGGCGGTCTCGTGACCGCCGCCCCTGAACAGGAGGCGGTCCAATCGCCGCCCGCTCATAGCGGCGGTCCTGTGCACATTTTCCGTAACGCTCTTTTGACGCGATCCGCGTGAAATATCACGATTTACCAACTTTTTTTTGCCGACTTAAGCATGCATTTATGTTTTTGGTCCCCTGGAATAGTGTTTTTCTTTTGTTTAATGTTTAAGAGTTCAATTTGGTTTTGGTTTTTGAGTGTTGGAATTCCTATAAATGCATGGTTTGTGCACATGCAAATGGCCCCGATTTAGCTCTGAATTTTGCTCCAAAGTTTGCTTTTAATTTCTTGTTGCATAGAGATTTAGTTTTCTTTTGCTTAGAATTCTTAGATTTCTCATTGAGTGCTTTGGCTAGTATTGTGTTGCAGCTGGTAAGCCACATATCCAACTTGTGCAAGTGCAAACATTATTTGAGCCACCATTTTTAACTCCAATTTTCATGTTTCAGTGCTATGGTCTTTTAGCTTGCTTAAGATTGGTAGCATAGGTTGTTACAGGTTTGTTTTAGCTTTGTGTTACTGTTGGTAAGCCACAGATCCAACTTGTGCAAACAACATTACTGTTTTGGAGTAGAATAGTCTAGGCAGCCATTGAAGTTGCAGGTTTTGCTCTTCATACAGACTAGTTTCAGGTTCTGGACACCTTTTTTGCACGATTCGCAGTAGACCCCGCTAGGAATTGCATAGGCCAAGCTCTGTACTCTTGCGCCATCCCTCTCCTATCCGCACTCTATTCTGTCTGCATTCCAAAGGCTGTCCATTGATCCAAATATCTATTCCTGTTGATGCAAGCATTCCACGCTTTTCTGGATTCACGTGAGCACAAAGAACGAAGAGATCATACTGAGGGGACAAGAACACATACACCGTCGGATTCGCCACTGTTCTGCGAAATCCAGGTTCCATCTTTCAAAGTTTTAGTTAGAACTTATCAAATAAAGTAGTTAATCACTTTATTTCAGTTATTTCCATTCTCGATATTGCCAGGGAGGTTGTGGGGATTGATAGTTTCTGAGAAACTATGATTCATTCCTCACTTCTGAGGTAGGATCGAGAATCTTGCAGATAGATTAGTTATTTCGTTGTTTAGAATAGATATACGAAATCGCACAGACAAATAGCTACACTCGGCTATTTTGTTTGTTTTACGTTATTAGTTTAGTTGTCAATTCTAAATATTTTAAATAGCGCTTTCTTATAAATTGCCGAAAATACAAAAAGAAATTATATATATGCTAGAAGTGTACTTAGATTTTACCTTATTATAGTTTGTTTCATTACCGCTTTTGCATGACAATTACGGGACCTAGGAGCCCAGGAATACATTTTCGAGCCAATTGTGCCCCAAAGACAATACCGTAGTGGCAATAATGAATCATTGACTAAAACCTTAGGATACAAGTCTTCCAAACAACAACAGACTTCCAACAGATCAGGTCACAGATGAGAGGGTTAAACATCGAAGACGACCAAGCACATCTGTTTTGGTCAAATCAGCCAAACTACAGATTACCCTAGAAAATACCCACATGACTGTAGAAGGGCTCGAAAGAGAACAAATATTCGGGTGTGATCCTTTAGTTCCACAGCCATACGCCGGAGACACCCTAGTAGATATAGATACCAGCTTAAGAATCCAAGTTGCTAGAACACCTGTAAGGTATTCTGAGAAATCGCACAACTACCTGGTTCTAAACATGTAGGCTGAAAAGGCTTACGACTACTGGATACTAGGGATTAGAACTTGATCTCACGTATGACCATAACGGGACCGCAACAACCAAGAGTCTATGGTTGTGATCCACAAATCCCACAGCCCAACGAATCCACAGTCGGCTTAGATATAGACACTGGCCTACGCACATTAGTATTTCAGTCTACTCCGATTCCACCTATCATCATTCAACAGTTGTCCCTACTAGACACAACAGCTAACAAAGCTAGAGAATTTTGGACTAGGCCAGAGAATCGTCCATAGAGTTGACTATATTCACCATATGACCCTATCAGGAGAAATACACGAAACCATCCCGGGTCATTTTCCACGCATCCCACAACCCATAGATCGAATCACGCCAGAGCTCGATATTGATTGGAGCCTTCGAGCAGTCATCCTCGCTGATCGATCTATCACACCAGTCCAAGTTAGAAGGGCCTTCTTTGCCTTAGATTCGCAAATACCATTAGTGCGTGTCGAAGACATTAGACTGCCTAACTAGTTTGTCTGCACATTCTACCCCCACCGGCTGTCTCGGCACGACCTCGGGAGGTCGGGTACGCGGAAGAGTCACTTGTTGATTCTCACGCTCACCTGTCACTTTTCTGATGTACACTTACCTTTATTGATAATTTCTCAAGGCATACTTGGATTTATTTTCTCAAGTAAAAAGTGATTTTTTTCAAATTTCAAAGTCTTCAAGGCTTTGGTCGAGAAACAATCTTCTAGTTGCATAAAGAACCTTCGTGCTAATAATGGGGGAGTACTTCAACAATGATTTGTCTAACCTTTTGGAACCTCAAGGCTTTATTCACCAGCATTCCATTCCTCATACTCCATAACAGAATTTCTTATTAGAAAGGAAGAATAGAACTTTGAAGGAAATGGCTAACTGTATGATGCATTCTAGATATTTACCTCCTATCTATTGGCGAAGAAATTAATTGTGCTAACTACATTCAGAATCATACACCACACAAAGCACTTGAGCATTTAACTCCAGAGGAATCTTGGTCCAAAACTAAGCCTCGATGTCTCATTTTTTTGAGTCTTTGGGAGCCATGCTTCGGCATTTGTTCCAAAGAAGAAAAGGAAAGCTTTGGATAATAAGATTAAACCCTTGATCTTTGTAGGGTATTGTGAGGACATGAGAGCTTATTGTATTTTAAATTTTGATACTCATGATGTTATTTTTTGAACACATGTTTAGTTTGATGAGCAATTCACTCCTCATGATTCTTCATCTTCTTCCATGCCTCCTATTTATTCATCTCATCTTGAGTATCCTTTCTTTGAGGAGGTTGATGAGGAGGTTATAGATGTCGTTGAGGATCTTATTCCCACTGATGTTGTCACTATGCCTAAGTGGGCTCGTATTATAATTTTTGAGGAAAAAAAATTCATAGAGGGTCTTCTACCCACTAGGCATCATCACGCACATTCTATAGGTTCTCGGGACTTTTGTGTCAGGTAGTTTTTAAGGATCCACATTATTTTTCAAAGGCTCATGGGATATAGGAGTGGGATGATGTGATGGTAGCTGAGTATTCTTCTTTGATGAAGAATCATACTTGGGATTTTGTATCTCTTACTAAAGGAAGAAATATGGTTAAGTGTAAGTGGGTATACCAAACCAAATATACAGCTGATGGGTCCATTGAAAAGTATAAGGCTCATCTTGTTTCAAAGGGTTTTTCACAAGTTGAAGGTATTGATTACTCTAAGAATTTTTCACCCATTGCCAAGATGGATTTTTTATGCCTTGTACTTGTTATTGCTACATCACAAGGGTGTCCTGTATACCAAATGGACGTGAAGAGTGCCTTCTTATATGGAGATCTACAAGAGGAAATATACATGGAGTAGCCAATTGGATTTTTTCAAGATTCTTCTCTTGTTTGTAGGCCCTAGGGCTTGGTATGAGAAGATGGATTATTTTCTTCTATTTACTTGGTTTACTCCAATCATACAATGTATCTCCAACATGTTGATGAGGATATTGTGATACTTATCTTGTATGTTGATGATCTGATACTTACTTGGTAGCTCTTCTTCCCACATTCGAGTATTTAGAGGGCTCTTTCTACACAAATTTGACATGACATGATCTTGGGTTGTTACATTATTTCCTTGGTTTGTAGATTTCTCAGATATATTCAAGGATTCATTTGATTCAGCAAAATTACACCCATGATCTTCTTAGGCACTTTGATATGGTTGATTTCAAGCCAATTCTATCTCCTTTTCAATATGGAGTTACTCTTACTTCCACATGTACCACACCACTTTGTGATCCTATGTTGTATAGGTAGTTGGTTGAGAGTATCATGTACTTGACCCATAATCACCTTGATATTTCATTTGTAGTAGGGATTGTATCTTAGTTTGCACATTCTCCTCATAGTAGTCACTAATAGGATGCTAAAAGGATTTTGTGCTATTTGCAAGGAACTTCCCACTTTGGCCTACACTACACTAGGGGTTCTACTCAATTGGTTGGGTATACAGATTCAGATTGGGTAAGTTCTATTGATGACAAGTGTTCCACTTATAGCTATCTTTTCTATCTTGGTTCTTCTCCAGTTACTTGGGCATGTAAAAATCAACAAGCTATTGAATTTTCATCTTCGAGGAAAAGTACATGGCATCGATTCATGAGATTCAAAAGATTCTTTGGCTTCTCTAGTTATTGATGAGTTTAGATTCCCATAGGATTCAACAACTGTACTTTGGTGTGACAACCAAATTGCAATTCACATTTCTCGCAACCCCATTGAGTACCAATGGACCAAGCATATTGAGATACACATCCACTTCATTCGCAAGACATTCGGATGGAGTTCTTTGTTTAGAGTACATTCGAACTCAGCAGTAGGTTGTGGACATATTTACAAAGCCTTTTACACACCTCACTACCTTGATTTGTGTGGAATGCTTGGGGTTTCAGAAGTTGTTCTTGGGGGGTGTTCATGAGAACACCTTCCTTCTTCTTCTTCTTTCTCTTTCCTTCTTTTGGTTCAAGATTTCTTCATGGATATATTGTACATAAATACCTCATCATGCCTAGTTTTCGGGACTCATACTATGGACATGCCACTTCTATTTTGGCCCCTAGATTCACTTGAGGGGGTGTTAGAGTAGGTATTTACCTTAGTTCATGATCACCTAGGTACATTATTTACCTTTATTGTATTTATCCTCACCCACTTATGTGTGTGGATATTTATTTTTATTTATTTAAATATTAGGAGATATTATCTAGTTGTTAGGTATTGTTATTTCCTTGATCTATGGTATTGAATAGAACCTTTATGTATAGTTCTATCATAAATATATGGACTTGACTAGTTCTTTGATGACTAGTTCTTTCCATGATTTATGGCTTGATCTATGACCTTGACTGGTTCTTAGATTATTATTCCTTGCCTATATAAGCAAGGCCCATTCTCATTGTATTTCATTGAGTTCCATAATAATATATGATATTGTTGCTCATTTGTTTGTAAAGGTTTTATGTAAAGTTATTCTGGAAAATTTCTTTCATCTTATAGATCGTGGTATTTGATTAGCATTTGTGTTCTTGGCTTGGTACGATCTGGTTATCGTTCCTTTTATAAACTCATCTTCTGGACTAAAAGTATGCTCCAGAGTGACTAATCCCTTCAAACTTGTTTGTTCTTAGTTGAATAATCTGATCCCCATATACTTCCTTCAAATCATCTTGCATATTCGAGGAGAACTCCACCTCATTTTGGATGAACTGCACAATTTTTTCATCACTATCAAATACCTACTAGTAGGTATAGTTTTCTAAAATAAATGGCCTAATTTTTTTTTTTTTGATATGTATTGCATTCCATTTGATCAAATCCTCAAAGAGGTGATAATTTAGATCCAGGATGGCATTTGGTCTGCATCCTTTTTCAATCTTTTGGGCACAATTTTTAGGTTAATGAAATCAAATCTTTCTAAAAATCTCAAACTCTATGTCTGTAAGCTTTCAAAAAAATTCTTTGTCACACATCTATCGTGGACTTGGTGAATGAATAATTCAATGTCCCCAAAGACCCGCAACTCCTTAACTTTATTATTTTTTGAAATCAATAGAACATGCACTAATGCTTCGTATTCTAATACGTTGTTAGAACATGCAAATTGTAATCTATGAGTGAAGAACTTCACATTACATGGGGAAATGAGCACAATACCCTCCTGTCTCCATTTCGCTTCTAGAACCATTGAAGAACATCCATCATAGTTAAGAAAATTTTTATTTTTCTTGTTTAAATGTCACGGTATTGTTTCACTGAAATGCTTCGCTCCTTATAGAAACAGATAAGGTTAGGGTTAGGAGGAATACCCTGTAGAATGTCAAGATGATGTGCGCGTACCGTAGAGAAAGATCAGCCGATCTGCGAAGAACTCCTTTTGTCTTGGAAGGACTACTGCAAATAAGAACACAAGACCACAAGATTTTGATTAGATAATAAATGAGGGAACTCGCCTTGGGTCCGTGAAGTATGAAACTTCCTTTCGAAGGTGGTCAGTCTCCTAATAATATGAATTAACACAAAATACTGTAGAGTACTAATTAAATTGTTTCGTGGAACTAGGTAGGGAAAAGGTTGTTTTTCTTGGTTTTGATCAAAGGAACCGATGCCGGTTATCTATAACCGATGGCGGTCACTGATAACCGATACCGGTTGGTTCTAGGATCTTCTGGGCTGGTTGTGGTGTTTGTAATGGCTGGTTTTTGGATAGTATTGAGAAATGGGATGGTTAGAAGCTAAGGAATGATAGTTAGAGGCAATGGTACGTTAGATAATGGGTTCAGGAACGGATTTGGGAAGATTACAATTCCAAAAGCACAAGAAATGTTATAATGGAGGACATGCAAGATATAACTTACTGTTTTTTTTTTATGAAGGTGCAAGTTGATCTCCTTGGCTGCCAACTCTTCTGGTTTCTTCACTCGTCTCTGCTTGGTCAAGTGAAGTTCTGGACTCTGCTGATCACTTTGGACTCTCCTTTTGCTAAAAATCCTTCGACTGATCTCCAAAATGAAATTCCGATCCGTTGTTTTGGTTTGGGAAGCCCATTTACAGGGAACCGATGGCGGTTGCGTAACCGACGGCGGTCGAGTAGGAACCGGCATCGGTTAGGAAAAAGTAGGCTATTTTTAGTAAAATAGCCCACCTTCCCTGCTTTTCTCCCGAGAGATCAGGGGGGCTTGGTCGTGTGGCTAGAAGGTCGGCTTTGGGTGCGAGTAAGGAGGCATTAGTTATGGATGTGAGTCTGACCAAGTCATGGGTCCTAATTAGGTTAGTTTTAGGGTTAGGGCTAGGTCATGATGAAGTGGCAAAGTGAGGTGGTAGGTAAGGTGGTGTAGATTTATCAATTACAAGGCAATTAATAAATACTTGTGTAAGGTTTAGGTAATGAGGTTAGGTTGCGAAATGAGATGCGGGTCACAAGGGGTCGTAAGACACAATTTTGGTGTCTACATTAGCCCCTTATTGTCGTGTAGCTTGTTCTCAGTGTCGCGCGACAATAATATGAAGTGGTTTCTCATGTTAAGGATATAGGTAATCCCCCTCAAATCTAGCACAGATTGAGCGAACGGGAAATCAGGGATAGGGTTGATAAAAGGTAAATGTTGTAGAGAGGATGGTAAGGTGGTGCGGTAGGTCCAAGGAAGCAGACGCATGTTGAAATGCAATAGTATGACTAGGGTACATGATTTGACTAGCAAACCAGCAATGTATAGGCAAAGGTCGATAGTTTATCCAAACAAGGGTGATATAATCCTGGTATCCAAGGCATAGGAAGTAGCTCCAGGGTATATAACAGGTAAGGTACAGGAACGTTTAGGCATGTTCGGCAGTACCAAATGGTTGGTTTGGTTGAGATAAACGTCACGGTCTAGGTCTAGGCAAAGTTGGTCGACAGATCAAGTCAAGGACCCTAATCATGCTAAAACACGAACAAGTGAGCTCGATGGAACACAAGGTACAGGATGGATGGATAAAATAAAACGTTGATTGTGGGTATAGTATGGAAGTGATGCGGCCTTGGGTCGGGCCAAGTTGTTGGGTGGTGGCCATGGGTCAGCCCAAATAAGTGGGTTGAGGCCTTGGGTCGGGCCAATTGGTAGGGCGAGGCCTTGGGTCGGGCCAATTAGGTAGGTTGAGGCCTTGGGTCGGGCCAATTGGTAGGGCGAGGCCTTGGGTCGGGCCAAATAGGTAGGTTGAGGCCTTGGGTCGGGCCAATTGGTAGGTTGAGGCCTTGGGTCGGGCCAAATGGTAGGGCGAGGCCTTGGGTCGGGCCAAATAGGTAGGTTGAGGCCTTGGGTCGGGCCAATTGGTAGGGCGAGGCCTTGGGTCGGGCCAATTAGGTAGGTTGAGGCCTTGGGTCGGGCCAATTGGTAGGGCGAGGCCTTGGGTCGGGCCAAATAGGTAGGTTGAGGCCTTGGGTCGGGCCAATTGGTAGGGCGAGGCCTTGGGTCGGGCCAATTAGGTAGGTTGAGGCCTTGGGTTGGGCCAATTGGTAGGTTGAGGCCTTAGGTCGGGCCAATTGGTAGGTTGAGGCCTTGGGTCGGGCCAATTGGTAGGTTGAGGCCTTAGGTCGGGCCAATTGGTAGGTTGAGGCCTTAGGTCGGGCCAAATAGGTAGGTTGAGGCCTTAGGTCGGGCCAATTGGTAGGTTGAGGCCTTAGGTCGGGCCAAATAGGTAGGTTGAGGCCTTAGGTCGGGCCAATTGGTAGGTGGAGGCCTTGGGTCGGGCCAAATGGTTGGGGTGAGGCCTTGGGTCGGGCCAAATAGGTTGGTTGCGGCCTCGGGTCGGGCCAAATGGTTGGGTGCGGCCTTGGGTCGGGCCAAATAGGTTGGTTGTGGCCTTGGGTCGGGCCAAGTGGTTGGGTGCGGCCTTGGGTCGGGCCAAGTGGTTGGGTGCGGCCTTGGGTCGGGCCAAATGGTTAACAAGGGGTTGCAGCAAAGGTAGATATTTGCGATGTTTGTGAGTCACGAGCGGAGGGACTAGAGGCTAGATACCTCCATGCGAGAGAGCGTATTCACATGTTACAGGAGAGATTGGCAGATCAGTGGGTGGTACCAATAGCCGTGGTACCTTTGAGGACAGAGAGGCCCGGCGAGAGGGGTCGACGATCACGATCATCACCTAGTTCGGGATGAGTTGTGATGGTCTGAGTATATGTTAGCGAGGTATAAGAATAAGGATGCCGACCGCGTGTCGATGATAGAGAAGATGTATTTGTTTAACATCTAAATAAAACTGAATATGTATGTTGATTTGGGTTATGATAATAATAAGATTGTCGGTGTTTTGATTTTCGGTGTTTTGAAAAAGGATAAAGAGAAATGTGATTAAAATAAAAATACACAAAAATATTTATATTCACCACACAAGATATGTTATGGTAGGGGATGGTCGAGCTAACCTTGGGAGACCCCATGTCTCCGAAGTGCTGCCTACATAGCCCATCAGCACAAAGCAAGGAAGGGCCTCAGACCGATGTAGTTCTCCCTTAGGATCAGGGAGGGGTGAATTTTAGGCAATTTGGTATGGTTTAGGCAATTTGTCGTTTGGTAAAAATTTAATGTTGGTAGGGTAATGTTGTTGGTGCTGGTAGGATAATGTTGTTGGTGTAGGTAGGATAATGTTGTTGGTGTAGGTATAGGTAAAGCAAAGGTTAGCATACCCAAGTAGTAGGGAATAGTGTCCTGATTAAGATCAACACACAATTCTAGATGCGAGGCAAAGCGGAAAGAGTGCTCCGTAGGTGAAAAGAGCTAAACAAACCACACAACGTAGAACGAGCCTGAAGCCCTAAGTGCCGTGTATAGACGAGAAGTCCATAGTTGAAAAGAGTTGTATGATCACAATATATCGTGTGTAATGTTACGTCCCTTGAGTTGAAACAAATGGTGAGGTGATGTGGATGATATAGCTGAGGTACAAAGAACTTGTTACAACGAAAGAGAACCTACCCTAAATAGACAAGTCCATGACCCAAAAAGTTCTTTTGCATGAGGCTTTTATTTTACTGAAGATAGACTGATCAATGCGGGAAGTCTATAAGGGATATTGATTGTATTATTCTTGAGGTCTTCACGAAGCTGATCAATGCGAGAAGCTTCTGATAAAGGCTGACTGTGTATAGCTGTCCTTCGGGGGAACAGTCTATTTATAGTAGCAGCGATGATTTTAGTGCATAGCTGTCCTTCAGGGGAGCAGTCTATTTATAGTAGCAGCAATAGTTTGGCATATAGCTGTCCTTCGAGGGAGCAGTCTATATTTAATTTTAGATAACTAGATGTTCTTTTGGCGTGAAGCATCTAGTTTAGTAGGAAGTTTGACTCAAGAAAATCCCATAAGAATACGGCTTATTTTAATACTTTGAAGTCATGGACTAGACTAAGAAGGGGAAGGCATCGTAAGGGGAGGTGAGGGGTGAGCTTGATTTTATTTCGAGATGTAAGAGACAAGTGTATGTGGTGGTATGTGAGCTCAAGGGACGAGCAGTAGGCGGATAAGAAGTGATATAACACTAGATTCAACAAAGAGAATGGTCGAAGATGCAAGGCATTATGGGTTCAGCTCAGTTTACCATTGCGAAGCTAAACGATAAGTGCCTGATCCATAGGTGTGAGTGATTATATAAGGCCCAATCCAATTGGGAGCAAATTTTCCACGTTTGCTCTTTTCTAGTTTGGTTACATGTTGATTCTCTTTGAGGACAAGATCACCAACCTTAAAGGTACGCTCATGAAGTCGCTTATCATAAGCACGCTTGATGCGTTGTTGATAGATTTGGAGGTGATCGAGAGTCGTAAGACATCGTCGTCAAGAAGCTCTAATTGGGCTAACAACCGCCTTGGCGGAAATCATCGTTGGTGAGAATATCTTGAAGAGATATTCTAAGGGAGGGTATTTGTATTTCGAGAGGCAAAACAGCCTCGGTACCATATACCAATGAAAAAGGTGTGGCATTAGTGGAAGTACGAATGCTAGTACGATAAGCCCAAAGGGCAAAGGGAATGTGATCGTGCCAATTTCTTCCAGATTCATTGACGACTTTCATGAGGATTTTGGTTAGAGTTTTATTAGAAGATTCAGCCTGACCATTGGCCTGCAGATAGTAAGGCGATGAGAAGCTAAGTTTGATACCAAAGTTGTCACAAAGGTCTTGTAACAACTTATTTTTGAAAGATTTACCATTATCTGTTATTAGGCGATGAGGAATACCAAAACGACAGATAATGTGATGGTTAATGAATTCGACAATTTTTTCTTTTTTGATTGAAATGAGTGGAACGGCCTCCACCCATTTTGTGTAATATTCGGTCGCTGTGAGTATCCAACGGTGACGTTGTGAAGAGGTCGGGTGAATCTCACCAATAAGGTCTAAACCCCATTGTGAGAAAGGCCAAAGATCTCGTGCGACCTGTAGCGGGTGGCTAGGAGTATGTTGAAGATTGGCATGTTGTTGACACATGACACAGCGCTTAACATATTCGTAGCAGTCGTTATTGAGAGTAGGCCAATAATAACCTAGGCGAAGGATTCGTTTAGCCACGGCAAGGCCGCTAAAATGTCCACCACAAATACCGTCATGGACCTGTTGGATGGTATGAGTGATTTCTGCGCCGGTTAGACAAAATGTCAAGGAGGATGCCATCAAAGCCACGTTTATAGAGGAGTCCCCCATGACAACATAACGCGAAACACTTTTAAGAAAAGCACGTTTTGCCGTTACTAGTAAGATCAGTGGGAGGACAGAGTTTGTAAGGTAATCATGAAATTGGTGGTACCAGTATCCTGTGAATTAGTAAATACATGTATTTATCATATAAACTACCGGGGTTGAATAGGATGGGGCAAAAAGTTGTTGGACCACGACGAATAATTCAGAGTCAGTTGGCGCGGCGGGAATTTGCGAGGCTAAGCAAGCCATAGTATCCGCAAATTTGTTAGTGGAGCGGGGAATGGTTTGTATAGAATAGTGGGTAAATAAAGCTAGAAGTGAATCCACATAGTGTTTGTATTTTTGAAGTTCCTCGTTTTTGCATTGGTAGACGCCCATAACTTGATTGACTACCAATTGAGAGTCGCCAAAAATGTTGATAGATTTGATACCTAAGTGTAACGCAACTTGGAGACCCAGAACAAGGGCCTCGTATTCTGCTGTATTATTAGTGCAAGGGAAATCAAGTCGGAATGAAAGAGGCATAGGTTCAGCGTTGAGAGGAATGAGAACAACGCCAGCTCCTCCGCCGCGCTGGCATTTAGATCCATCGAAGAAGAGGGTCATTGGGTACGACACTCTCCGTGAGGGAAAGAGTAGCGATGAGTTCGTCGGAAATGTGAAATTGGTAAATTGTTCCCCAGAGGGGCCTCCGCAAGTTGGTCTCGCGATGGTTTGTCCTTTGATTGATTTCTCGTGGATAAACTCAAGGTCGAGGTCGGCGAGAAGCATGAGCCATCTAGCGAATGCGTTGGTTTAGGTGTGGTTTGGCGTACATATAATGAATGGGGTCTGTGTTGGTGATGACGAAAGTTTTGTGATTCAGGAGGTAATGTCGGAGTTTGGTGGCGACGAATGATAGGGCCAGGCACAATTTTTCTACATGTGTATACCTAGTCTCGTAATCCACGAGGGTACGACTTATATAGTAAACGGCCTGCTCTCGGCGTGCCGGGTCTCGATGGGCGAGCATAGCTCCTATAGCATGGTCAGTGGCGGAAAGATAAAGGTAGAAAGGACGGTCGTCTTGGGGTGGGATAAGCACAGTGGTCAAAGAGATATGTTTTGAGAGCTTCGAAGGCTTGGTGACACTCCTCACTCCATTGAAAGGCAACGTCCTTTTTTAGAAGGTGATGAAAAGGGTGACATCGATCCGAGAGTTGGGAAATGAAACGCCGGATGGATTGAAGTTTACCCTGCAAACTACGCAATTGTTTAAGGTTTTTGGGTGGGGGCATTTCTAGGATAGCTTTTACTTTAGATGGATCGACCTCAATGCCACGTAAAGAGACGATAAAGCCTTAAGTTTCCCAAAGGACACCAAAGACACATTTCTTTGGTCAAGACGACGATGAATATTGTAACAAAGCGATCAAAAATAATGGTTAAAACATCGAGATGTTCACCGCGATGTTTAGACTTGCCTGAAGATCATCAACGAATCTTCGAGGATAGTGTGCATAATGTCATGGAAAATGTAGGTCATAGCCCGCCGATAGGTCGCACCAAAGATTCTTAAGGCCAAACGGCATTACACGGTAATGTAAAAGTTCCCAAGGAGTTATGAAGGCGCTTTGTGTTGATCGGGCAGGGGCAACCAAAATTTGGTCAGAACACGAAAAGCCATCCATGAGAGAAAGCATTTCATGACCCGCAGTGAGATCAACAAGTTGATCAATACTTGGGAGGGGGAAGTCATCCTTAGGGCAAGCGAGGTTAAGATCCCGGAAATCCGTGCATATCCGAAGTCCCCCCGTCGCTTTCGTGACAGGTACGATGTTAGAAATCCATTGAGGATAGTCAATAGGCAGAATGAAGGAAACAGAAAGGAGTCGTTGGAGTTCCTCTTTGACCAAGAGAGCAATGCGTGGATGCATTTTTCTCAATTTCTGCTTGACTGGTTTGGAATCGGGGTTTAGGGTGATGTTATGGACGGCAATGGTAGGATCAATTCCTGGCATGTCAGCGTAAGACCATGCGAACGCTTGTCATGCGAGCACGAGAAAAAGGTAGTAAAGGCGGCTTGTTCTGATGTGTTAAGGATTGTCCAATCTTCACTATGTGAGGATCTTCCTCCATGTGGATGTTGATTTCTATAGTAGATTCATTCAAAGATGGTTTGAGTTTCGTGATGGTAAGGCACGCTTGAATATAAGAATCATCCGCGCCTAGGTAAGTGAGGATGGAGTCGCTCATCCCGGCATTCAACAACATTAATCAAAGGTGAATCCTCTTCGATCATGTCTGATACGTATGGGGAAGAGAAGATGGGTCCTCATTATCGCGTTGATAAGTGAGAGGACCTATGAAGATAGCATTTATGAAAAAAAAGTTAGGAGGGATAGATTCGTGGTCCATCGATTCTCGTGGGAGATGATGGCAAAGTGGGTGATGATGGTTTGGTAGGGGCGACATCCTCTTCTTCCAGTGATACAAATGACAGAGGTGTCTCTTGCGTAGGTGTTTCGGAAAACCAAGACCACCGCGATCATTATGTTTGCGTGTGGTGATGGGGATGAGAGTATGTCGGCCTTGTTCGTAGAAGGCCAAAACCAAAGCCTTCCACGCACAAATGAGTCAAGAAGGTGAGGGCAAAACGACGATTTGTCAAGTATTGAAAATCGGATTGGAAGGGAACCACACCAAGAGGAGGTTCAGGGTAATGGAGGATGCATCAACACCCCGTATGTTAGGTTAGTGCGACAATGGGGTGGTCCGTAAGAGATTATCTCCCCACGCGACGGTCGTAGGTGGGGTGTGCATGTAATTGTCCGTACTCCCGGGGTAGGGAAAGAACTAACGTTATATAGCGATACTCCCCAAACAGTAAGGCGATGAAAAACATCTACTAAGGGGCCTGGAGGTTGGGATGTTAGCTGGGAAGAGAAGTGGTTTGTGCGACGGTGGTTTCACAACAGAGGTAGGTGCAATGAGGTGGACGGTTGAGGTATATTGAAGAGGATGGTTGGGTTGAATGTATGGGTGTCTTAATTGGTATAAGCACATCGTTTGGGCGGTATAACATATCGCAAGTTTTGAAGGGGGAGGATCAGCTTTACACAAGTGTAGGACTTCCCTCGTACTCAAATTTTATACATCGATGTAATGTTGAGGGGACGATCCCATGGCCCGGATCCAAGGACGCCCTAGCAATATATTATATCGGAACTCTCCTTCAAGGACATAGAAGAGTTCGGGCAAAGTACGTGGGCCTACGCGAATGTTGAGGATCACGGTGCCTAAGGTAGAAGTAATAGCATCATTGAATGACCGCAACATGATGGGGTTGGCACACATGCAACTAGAAGGGATGTTCATTTGTTGGAAGGCTTTTGAAGAGATGATGTTTAGGCTAGCGCCCAATCATAACCCGACGTACTCGAATGTCTCGACGTAAGCGGAAATGAAAAGGGCAGGTCGTGGTCTTCGTACCAAAGTCGATAATTTCATCATCCGAGAAACTAACCGCAGCGGCTTGTTGTTTTGAGATGTATGTGGTGGGGAGATGGATTGTTTGGTGAGAGAGGCAACGTGATTGGGTGTTAGAATGGAGGCCACGGGCAGTGGTTTCATTGGGAAAACCTCTATCCCTTGAAGGATCTCAACGAGAGCTTGTCGATGAGATTCGAGTCCGAATGAGATCATATAGTGTCATTTTTACGGCGATTGATGAAGCCGTTTGATCATGGTTCGGTGGGCAACTCCATTAGAGACGGGATAGGTGGGTCCGCGAATAACCACTTTAGGTGGTGGTGTAATCGGGATGGTTGAAGGAGAAAGAGATGCCGCAGGTGTGTTTTCTTTCACCTTCCCATTGTTTTTCTGTCCTCGAGTAGCGACACTAATCATATTAATCTCGTAGACCTGAGATGAAGAAGATGGTTGGGATAACTCATGGTCTTCAAGAGGTGGGGTTGTAATAATGATCGATCTTGGTGAGGCGGGGACAGATGGTATAGTAGAGGGAATTGACGCTAGAGGTCTCTCCCTGCGTAAGTTGTTTTTCTTAATCTTTCGATCCGGAAGAGGTGACCGCGAAGGATGGTTTTTAGAGCTTTGCATCCTTCTACATCATGTCCAGGTGTGCGGTGATAGGCGCAGATTTTAGACTCATCATAATCCACAGGTCGGGGCTTAGACGGGTCATAAGGTCGAAGTGGGGGTAGAGAGATGGTCGCATTCTCTACCAACATAGCAAGGATTTTGGCGTAGGATCCTTTGAGTGGGTCAAAATCAAAGAAGATGAGGGTATTGATTGTGTGGGTTGTGGTAATGTTTGGGCGTGTTTAGTTCGTATGGGTGGTGGTTTAGTCGAGGGTGCCGACACATGTTTTTCACTAAACGTGGTTTCTTGGTTACGTGGGTTACGCTCACCGGTTAGATGATGAGGCTACGATGGCATGGTAGTGGGAAACAACCACGGAGAAAGGGGAGTGACAGAAAATAAATCCTTTGATGATGGGATTGGTTTAGGGTTGATAGGTGGACCGGATACGCGGGTAACGATGTTGTGATACCCTTTGATCTCTGATAGGTGTAAAGGCGTAGGTTGTTTTGCAGAAAACAAAGGAGGTATGATATATTGATGTAAGGTGGAGGGATGAGGTCCCAATATGGAAGGTGGGTGTGAAGATGAGGGTTTTGATAGAGGCCCGATTGCGCTTTGTCTCCTAGGTGGCGGGGCGGGTTTATTTTGGGATAAATCGAGTCGCTTAGGCGGGTGTGTTAGACTGGGCATTGGTGAGGTCCTGCGTAGGGGAAGATCTCGGTTAAGTTGATAGAAGTGGATGGGGAATTTGGTAGAGGTGAGGGGGTGAAGGCGAGAACAGGGGCATTTTAAGCTTCGTAAGCACTTCGGGTAGATGGTGGAGACATCGGGATCACCATTTGCATTTGAGTAGAAACAGAGTACTCAAACGCTCCCATAGGGCCCGTCTATCTTCTCGTGAATGACAGCCTCTCAGTGTAATTTGTAATTTTGGTACAGAGGAAAAGTGAGTTGTAATTCCAATCCATTGCGGGTGTGACACAGGAGGCGGATGAGGCACTGTATCAGTAGATGCTAAGAGGTCGACGGGTTGTTGAAAAGATTTAGGTGATGAGGGACTAATAGGCAGAAGGGCATGTTGGAGGGGGTCTGTCATGGCTAAAGAATTTAACGATGTCGGTGCGAGAGATTTCTCATCTAAGGATGTCAAAAGGAGTGGTGTACCTTCCTCTTGTGCGGCAAGAGTGGTAGAAGGAGACGTCTGGGAAATGGATAGATTAGACAACATCCGCTCGCAGTTTTGTAGGGATGTGGTGTAAGAAGACTCATTAATGGGAAGGGAAGCCTGGGCAGCTAACTCTTCTATGGGTAAAGGAATGATTTCGCTTTGGCTTGATGGTGGTAAAGGAGGTTCGGGCTCCTGTGTTAGTGAAGAGGCTTGATTCAAAATTTTCTCGATAGAGGCTTTTGGCTGGGTATCGAATACTGCATGGATCTCATGAACACTCTCCTCAGCTAAGATATCTTGGTTTACGTTGCTGCTGGACGAGTGATTCGGGAATGGCTTGTTGAAAATTTTCAGATTTCGGTTAGCAGGGGCGTTAGGATTATCGAGTGTTATATCCCCTGCATCAACCATTTCCTGCACTATGTTTTTCAACATCTTGCAGCTTTCATGACTATGTCCTTTACGCGGTGAAAGTTACAAAAGTCATTTTCTTTGTACTGTGAAGGTATTGCGCGGGTGGAGTCAAACCCAGAGTGAGGTTTTACAGGGGGCAAGGTGATAGCCCCAGCTTTGAGCAATTTCTCTAGGATGACGCCATAAGTTTCTCCCAAGGGAGTGTAATTGGTGGGCTCAGCTTTGTATTTATAGGTGGTTTTTGGTGGAGTATTGGACGGTGGTTGGGATTTGACCATCACCGCGTGGACAGCTCCTTTTGATTTAGAAGAGGTTGACGCGTGAGGAGTGGTGGTATTTGGTTTATTGGTAGAATCAGGAGTTCGGAAAGTGGAGTTCTTGTTGCGCAACCGCAATTTCTCTTCCTCTAAGGCTCGAATTTCTAATTTTCGAGCCATAGTAAAGGCCTCGTCGAATGTACGGAAAGTTTGAATTTGGAGGGTAGGGGAGATGTGCTTAGCGCATGCCCGCGTAAAGAGTTCGATAAGTTCGGTTTGAGGCAAGGCATACGTAAGTTGGTTGATAAGGCCCCGCCATCGTCCAACGAAATCTGCGATAGATTCGTCTTCGAATTGTCGGATGGCATAGAGGTCAGTGATAGATACTTTCTTGGCAATGTTAATGGAGAAATGATCCAAGAAAGATTGGGCTAGTTGGTTAAAAGAGAAGATTGAGTGCTGGGTTAAAGCACTGTACCACTCCAAGGCAGGCCCTGATAAGGACATGGGAAAAGTGCGGAGTAACAAGGCATCATCATGGGCAATCAAATAACAAGCATGTCTAAATGATCGCAAGTGTTGTTGAGGATCCTCTTTACTGTTAAAACGAGTAAACTTTGGCAACTCCCATTGAGGAGGATATGAATGAAGGGGGACAGAAGGGTGAATGGGCTCCCGACAAACTTGCTCGTATGTCAAGGCGCTACGACTTCCTGAAACGGAAGCCTCCAGGTTTTGCATTTTGTCCATCATTTGCTTGATGAAATCTGTGGTTGGATGAGGTGATGGTGCCACAGAATAGGGATGTCCCATATAAGGTGTTGAGGTTACTGGATACGTGTATGGGAATGAAAAGGTAGGCGGAGCTTGAGAAGGAAAGCTCGTTTGAATAGGTGGCGAGAGTTAAGTCATGAATGGAGTGTCTTGAAAGAGAGACGAGATAGGGGCAGTTGGTGGTGGCGATACGTGGGGTCCAAGATTAACAAAAGGAAAGCTAATCGGGGTCGTATGAACCTCTGCCGCTGTCGGATTGGGAGACGGGGCTAGTGATGCGGGAAGTAAGGTATTGTTATCAGGAGGAGTAGGAGCTAAATGAGCAGCTATACTAATAGGCATGCCCATAAGGAGCTGACCATCAGGCGCACGGTCAGGGGTATGAGACAAATAGTATTGTACAGCGCTGGGATTAGCATCCAGAAATTTGGCAAAGTCCTTGTCTCCTACAGGAATTTGGGGGATCTCACTGGTGTCCGTAGGGTTTCCTATAGAATGTGAAGGGGGTGATTCAGGCAAAGAAACAGAGCAAGCGTGTGAAACCATGGCGGCGGCTTGCTTCCGAGTGATGACAACCATAGACCAGAACACACAGGAAAGTTTCAATCTATCAAGGACAAAAACAACCTCAGAATGGTGAATTTAGCAAGTTGCTGGTTTGTCAGGGGCTGAGAGAGACAGTAACCGATATCGGTTTCAGTAACCGTGTGTCGGTCACAGGAAAACGACGTCGGTCCCTTAACCGATGCCGGTGTCAAAAATCTAGAATAAGAAAATACAAAGGGGTTGCTAATTTGATTTTTAGCAACGTTGAGTAGTTTAGCAACTTATTGATCACAGAAGACAAAGTATGACAGAGAAAACAGGATTTGAAAACAAGCAAGAGGCAAACGCAAATGCGTAGATTAACCTTAGGGTTAATTTTAATTATTGTGGGCTTATGCCTTTAGACGTAGAATGATGTCGAATCCTAAACAACAAGACTTAGGGAAATATCAAGTTTGTTTTGGCTTATAAGGTTACTCTCTCAATCGGGCGGAGGAATACCGCGGAAAAGGGGGATGTTTGAGATGTTGTGTTAATTGTGAAGTGATTCAAGATGTGTTGTGCAAAGAAACTAAGGTTAATTTCCCCGTCAATACCGTGGATATCACCCCCACGTGTACGACCTGTTACTTAATCTATGTTCACTAGAATTGAAAAACAACAGGCAGGAATGTAATGCATGTGTTTTAAAACCCAAATCGAAAGTGATATTCGATGAAGCAAAAGAGATGACTTTTACTAATGCAAGATGCAAAAACAAAGCAAGTTCTTTTACCAGAATAATAAAATACCCTGTGAATATCTCTAGAAGAAGAAAACAGCAAGTATGCTCCCTATAATAACAGCAAGTATGAAATAAAGAAAAACCCAAAATGGGTCCCACCGGCGTACAAAATGTTTCACTTAAATGCTTCGCTCTTATAGAAACAGATAAGGTTAGGGTTAGGAGGAATACCTGTAGAATGTCGAGATGATGTGCGCGTACTGTAGAGAAAGATCAGCCGACTCAAAGAACTCCTTTTTGTCTCTGGAAGGACTACCGCAAATAAGAACACAAGACCACAAGATTTTGATTAGATAATAAATGAGGGAACTCGCTTGGGTCCAGTGAAGTATGAAACTTCCTTTCGAAGGTGGTCAGCCTCTCGCTAATATGAATTAACACAAAATACCGTAGAGTACTAATTAAATTGTTTCGTGGAACTAGGTAGGAAAAGGTCGTTTTTCTTGGTTTTGATCAAAGGAACCGATGCCGGTTATCTATAACCGATGGCGGTCACCGATAACCGATACCGGTTGGTTCTAGGATCTTCCTCGGCTGGTTGTGGTGTTTGTAATGGCTGGTTTTTGGATAGTATTGAGAAATGGGATGGTTAGAAGCTAAGGAATGATAGTTAGAGGCAATGGTAGGTTAGATAATGGGTTCTGGAACGGATTTGGGAAGATTACAATTCCAAAAGCACAAGAAATGTTATAATGGAGGACATGCAAGATATAACTTACCTCGTTTTTTTGATGAAGGTGCAAGTTGATCTCCTTGCTGCCAACTCTTCCGGTTTCTTTACTCGCCTCTCGCTTGGTCAAGTGAAGTTCGACTCGCTGATCGCTTTGACTCTCCTTTTGCTTAAAATCCTTCGACTAATCTCCAAAATGAAATTCCGATCCGTTGTTTTGGTTTGGGAAGCCCATTTACAGGAACCGATGGCGGTTGCGTAACCGACGGCGGCCGTCGAGTAGGAACCGCATCGTTAGGAAAAAGTAGGCTATTTTTAGTAAAATAGCCCACCTTCCCCGCTTTCTCCCGAGAGATCAGCCATGGGCTTGGTCAAGTGGCTAGAAGGTCGGCTTGGGTGCGAGTAAGGAGGCATTAGTTATGGATGTGAGTCTAGACCAAGTCATGGGTCCTAATTAGGTTAGTTTTAGGGTTAGGGCTAGGTCATGATGAAGTGGCAAAGTGAGGTGGTAGGTAAGGTGGTGTAGATTTATCAATTACAAGGCAATTAATAAATACTTGTGTAAGGTTTAGGTAATGAGGTTAGGTTGCGAAATGAGATGCGGGTCACAAGGGGTCGTAAGACACAATTTTTGTGTCTACAGTATCACAAATTATTCCTATAGAATGCAAAAAGTTCCTTGGCCGCTTTTAAAGGTTTTAAGATCTTCTTCATAAGGATAAAACTTGTGATCTCTCTCATCCCATTCATCTAGCAAAAATTAGGCATGGGAGGAGGGATAACCTTCTCCTTGGGAGCTAAGTCTTGTTCATGTCCTACTTGTATTAAGTAATCCCGATTAGATCGGATTGGGGTCATATGACTTAATATGGTAAGAAAATATGGTCTCATTTTGTATTGTGAATTAGGTACCATTTCTAGTTTTTAGAAGAATATGAGTCTAATGTGACGATAGATAGTTTCCAACCTTAGCAAGTGAACTATCTAGAACAAACTGATGGAAAACATGGGAGGAATTTCAATGACTAAAATATCACGGGTAATAGTGGGGCTTGGGCAGTCTTGAAGTTTCAACTTAAGGTCTTTTATTACGCCCATGAAATTCATAATTGATCCATCAAAGTTGTAAAAATCCCTAGATACGGGACTATATTTGAGACCTAATATATCAGCTATTTTCTTAGGCATTACAGAAGTAATAGCCTAGAATCAATCATACATTTATGAACTAGGTATTTACCCATGATTATCAACATGTAAAAGGGTGGGATCTTGATACTTTTACTTACTTTATCATCTTTTTCCTGAAAAACATGAACCATGACATAGTCTTTTACATTATCGGATATAGGGGAGGTAATTTCTTGAGGGCTTCGCATAGGATATCACGCTAAGATGGAATAACAAGTGCATCCCACATTGAAACATTGAAATTGGTGTTGATCAAAGAACACTTGACAAGAAAAGCACACTATAAGTCCACACGGGAAGTGAGTCATATTCAAAGGTGTGAATGAATAGGGAGAACACATGCATGGAGTAAAAGTTCAACTTTTGGGACTTAGCCGTTTCACTCATAAAGGTCTATTTTTAGAGATGGCGTGCAGAGCACACAAATGAGGTAGAGACATGCACGCCATACATTGGCTATTTTGGAGGATTAGATATGAAGCACTTTGCATGGACACAGGTCGGAAATAGATATGCTACTGTTAGTTAGCTAGTAGTAGTCTATTGTTAGCATACTTGCATGTGTGGCTAGTTTTGTAAAGGCATGTGGCTAAGAATAGCATGTGACCTATTTTTGGAGTGGATAAGCAGTGAAGGAAAATTCCTCACCCTTATAAATATGGAGTAAACTATGTAATAAATAGATAGAGACATACAGAGAGGAGGTATATATAGAGTTATGATGTTGCACTCATGTTATTGTAATGAAGATTTTGTATACTCACTGCATTGAATATAATGAAGGACATTGGCTGAATCTAAGTGTTAGTTTGTGTGTGTATCTGAATCTAGTATGTTTTTGATCTCATCATGATTATTACTTAATTTTGTTCTCCCTTAGGTAAAGAACTGGTATGCTCTGTAGAATGATGAGCTAGTAATAAAACTATATATGTTAAGGCTCCATCATGCTAACATCCTACTACAAAAACCCTAAGGAGGGACCTAGTACCTTTGCGTGCTTTGGGTGAGTGATGTGCTAGTGCTGCCTAGGGTTTTATTGGGTTTGTGTCACTAAATTCTAGGTTACATCATTGGTTCCCTTGTTGGGAACTCTTTTTCATTTGTTTTTAGGATGGTCAACAATGAATACATGTCGATTAACCTTAGCAAGTATTGAAGAATAGATATGTGATTCGGAAGAAGAAATCACACTCGGGTTCAGCTTCAAAGACTGGATTTGAGTTTAATGCACGCACTTTTGTGGCACAAAATCTATATGATAGTTTATATGAGATCTTTTTCACTATCTTTCTAGTAGAATTATACGAGTGGATAATTGCTTATTCATCTAAGTGGAATTAGAGGTACCGCACACTTGTCCTGGATGTATGAAGAATTCCAAGCCATTTATGATGTTGATCCGATTTGGACTCAAGCCGTGGATACATGGTTTTATGGTGTCTTGAATAGTTATATCTTGGAATACTCAATTTGTACTTACTTGTGTCCAAAGGTAGTTGAATTCTAGTCCTTAAGACATCCACGTTGAGGTTACCTACAAGGCATTCTATTGGCGATCAAGATCCCGATGGTAACTTTGAATCTGGAGAGTAAAATGATGGCTAACTAAACCCCACCACACATGGGGACAAGAATAGGATTGGTTAAAGATGGCAGACCTAGAGGCAGAAAGGAAAAGAGAGGAAAGGTAACTTAAGTATAATGAGGTGTGTGAGAGGGAGATAGAGAAGAAATGTACCATTGTAGAAAGTATGGCATTGAGGAGAGAGATGAATCGTGAAGGATTTGAAGCTCACATAGAAGACACAGAGCCATAGCATCTGGAACTACCCCATCTTGGAAATCATGATAGGGATCCCCCTTAGCCTCACAAAGAAGTACGATAGTAGAGACTACCCGGCCCCGAGAACGCATCTGAATCCACCTGTAACCTAGCCCTTGCACTTGGTTTTCTAGTATCTAGTATGATAAGTAATCAACAAGCAAGTGTGGGAAGTAAGAGAGAAAGCACATCAATGGCAAGGTAGATGGCTTCATTGTTATTTGGAGGTGTGTTTTTAGGTGCATATTCCATATAGAATATGAGAGTTCTGAATCTTGGATTCACTTGTAGAAGTGGAAATACTTCAAAAATGTAGGGGTTTTATATAGTATTGCTTATCGAGCATAGGGAGTACGTCTACGTGGACCTATTCTAGCTACAAGTTCAGGACCAGGAGGCATGGGAAGTTCTGTTTTAGGTGGATTTGGAGGTTCTAGATTAGGTGGGCAAGGTCCACACTAACCCTAGAATATTTATATGGAAATATCTCTTCATCTTCCAGTATAGGAGCATAGAAGATGTTACGGAACATGTGCATATGTGTGAAATATTTTGGTGCACAAAAGTAATCACAACTTCTGAGCGTAAGGTAAGATAATTTGCTACTATGTTACAAGGGTGGACGTATAGCTGGTATAAAAAGTTTGACCTTGATCAGACTTGCGTGGATTATGCAACATTAAAGGATGCATTCTTAAAAGATTTTTTATATCCCCGAATTTGAGAAGAAGCGTATAAGTTCACTCAAGGATATTAATTAAGGAACTACCGAGAATGTGTGGGAGTATGATTCCCATTTTAAAACACTTCTATTTAAACTTTCCTATGATATCCACATAAGCCACCATTCACAATGGTTTTTTGGGGATTGATTACACCATTTAGGAGGGCATTATCACATAAGACATATACTAATCCGTGCAAGGCATTGGAATCAGCCCTACATGCTGAGGTAGTTGGGAGTATTAACACTGGCATTAGCCCATTCTTAGAGGCATAGATTGTAGCTATGGAAAAATAGCTAGAGAAATTATCGACAAATTCAGCCCATGAAACATGCTCAGGAATTTGGTGTATAGATTGTGAAGTAGAGGGTCACACAAAGGATAGTTGTCCTCATAGAACAATATGCTCATTGCTGATGGATTGTGAGATATGCCACTTAAACCATGATGTTATCCATTTCCCATTATTACAACATGTGATAAGGAATAATGTTTCAAACTACTATAAAATATGCAGGTCCAAAACTCATGACATGGAGGACTTCCAGCTGATTACACTGATCCATGATGCTATAGATATTGGTGTATGACATATAGGAGTTTCAGATAACTCTAAGGGAAATAATGAGCATTAGGACTAGGAGCACAATCAAAGCGGTTATGATCGAATGAGGGGAATTTTGAAGGAAATCGTGGCAGAGGTCGGGATACCACAATGGATTCGAAGGACAAGGCCATGGTGGTGGAAGAAGTGAGTTCCCTTGTGGAATGTGTTATACATTCAGATCTCTTAACCAATATAGGTGTGAGTTCCCTCAGAATATTACATGTTCTTTCTCAAGGAAAGAACCATAGCTACTTAAAAGTTCCTGGACTTATATGAGCATCTGAATAAGTAACATAAACAAGAAAACAAAGGCATTGGGATGGTTAGGATACAACGCACTGTGGACAATTAATGGATGCCTAAAATAGAAGTAGAGTATGAGGCACTACAAGTGAGGATCACGACCCGTGCTAAGGTAGCACGTGCGTGGAGGCATTATAGTAGAAACCTACCATTACTAAAGATGAGGTTCTTCATTCATGGTACCTAAATCCTGCCTATCAAAAGGAGGTTTATCAGGATACCATGGAATTTCTAAGGAATCTTTAGGGTGAGATACAATATTCAAAGGAGCATAAGAAAGCATCATAGATGGTCCAAACTGATATAGATGACTTGATAGAATTATGTAAATTGTTGCACCAGGAGAACAATATTCCACTATTGGGAGTTGGTTAAAAGGGAACACTCTGCATGTAAGTACTAAGACCGATGATAGATCCTGCATGCAAATCTCCTCCCATAGCTTGTATTATGACAAGGAAATCACTCTAAATGCTATTGTGGATGGGTGGTTGTTGAGTAATATACCGATTGATACAGTGTGAAAGTCAATGTTCTTACCTTGGATACATGGGTACAAATGGGAGACCCCATTAAATCCATCCTCTAATGTATTATTCACGGATAATTAGACTAAGGCCACTCCTATAGGAGTTTTGAAAGATGCATCCATTACCATACAATGAGCCAAGTTCACTAGAGACTTTGAAATTTTAGCGCTGACAAAATCAGATAGCTTCCCAACTCTATTAGGGCATCCTTGGTGCTATGCAAATAATGTTGATTTTTAGTTCAACAAAGGCTATATCAATTTTGAAAATAACAAGGAAAGGGTTATTATCCCTTTAATAGATGGAAAGTCCGCATCCTATGTTGAGCCCTTAAGTGAATAAGATCTTAATAGGATTTATGTACATGACATCCGAGATCCGATATGATTGAACTAACTAAATAAGGACTAATTCAGTGGGAGGATGGACAATCTATTAGTGATACTAAAATTGTTGCTTGTGATAATTGGGCTCACAACACTTATGAGTTGGTAGGGCGCAAAGTAAAGAGCATATTCCCTTGAGGCACAAAACTGTGTTATGTCAGGAGGATAGGTAACAACTCGGTACCTTGTTACACATGAGAAGGGGATCCCATGGTATTCCTATGTGCCATGGAAGAAAAATGGATAGACCCGCTAGAGAGGAGAAATATGCCGACTTATACACTACGTGGGATAACAACATGCTGGTGGGTGGTCCACAGGGATAATTTGGTCAAATGGGATGAAATTGGGGTTGCTCTTACTACTAGGTTCTTTAGGATCAACCCGTTTAGCACTATGTTCGAAGTGTGAGAGACTCTGGATAGAAGGGTAAGAATCTTTACCACCTTCACTATGGGTGCACCGGTTTTATTCCACTTTACAAGGATGCACGCGTGTTTGGTATGTATATGCAGAAATCCATAGAGAAACTAGAAATTGGTAGAATTTAATTATAGGAATGGTCCAGATGCTTGAATTATTCTCTACAAAAGCTCGATAGAAGAAGCATTGAAAGTTATCAAGTGCTTAACTATGGGGGATATTTCCAAGGTTGAAGAACTCCTTTAGGAATTATTAAATAAAGAGGACTCAGGAGTGCATCTTGATAAAGAACCAGGGGCTGATGCAACATTACTTCAACATGCTTGCCTTTAGAAAGAGAAAGGAAAAATGGTCTACCTAGTGGATGACGAAGAAATAGATAATCTGGATATAAACCATTCAATAGGAAGGCGTGAGGTATTGGACAATGTGGATGGGACCACATGTGCCTATCATGAACCTATGAAGACAAAGTGGGTGAATATTGGAATAGATACAGAGCATAAGGAAGCCATAATTGGAGATTATTGGTTAGACTCTAAAGTGGCAAAAATCATAGAGTTACTAAGGGACTACCAGGACCTATTTCCTAGGGGTGCCATGAACTTAAAGGCATGCATGAATTGTTAAGGGAGATGAAGATAAAGCTTGAATAGGGTGCATTCCCAGCTAGAAAGAGGCCTTACAAAATAAACCCCAATTCACATGAAAAGGTCAAAGAAGAGATTAATAACATGTTGAGGTCTTGAATTATCAAGCCCCTTAATGAGTTAGAATGGTTTAGTCTAATGGTGATAAGTATCAAGAAGGATGGAAGGATTAGAATATGTGTGGACTACAGGGAGTTGAATGATGCATGTGTAACATATCCATCGCCTATGCCATTTACTCGAGGAAATACTAGGCATTGCAAGGCATAAAATATATTTGTTTACGATGGGTTTTCCGGTATGATCAGTTAGGATTTCCCAAAGTGATTAGGAGAAGACTACATTTACTACTGGATGGGGCAGCTTTGCGTATACTATAATTACCTTCGGTATGAAAAATTCACTTGTTGCATTTTGTGCATAGTTGGCCAAGCATTCAAGGAATTTATTCACAACTTCTTACAGGTATATTTAGACAATTGAACGTGTACGGGTTAGTTAAGGACCATTGTGACAATTTGTGTTTAATGTTTGAATGGTGTAGGCGCTTTAGTATCTCTTTGAACATCAAGAACTCGTATATTTGCTACACCATTTGGGATGTTTTAGGACACATAATCTATAATGAGGGTTTGTTGGTTGATCCAAAGAAAGGTTGCAATCATTATAGGCCTAGGTGAGCCTACTAGTCAAAGTGTAGTGCATGGATTTTTGGGAGATATAGGATATTATAGAAAATTTATCAAAGGCTATGCCAAAGTTTTCACACCCTTAGAAGAGTTACTAAAAGGGAAAGGTACGTTCTACTAGGGAGAATAGCAGCAACACACATTCGAGACATTAAAGGAGAAACTTACTACCATACATATTCTGCATTTTCCTTTGTGGGACAAACCATTTCATGTACATGTTGACACCTCTGGCATGGCATTTGGCATGGTTTTGGCTCAACCTAGAGAAGGTATTGTAGATCATCCTATCTATTTTGCTAGTAGAAATCTAACTCCCGCAGAATGGAATTACACAAGTAAAGAACTGGATCATGCTACATTATAACTTGCATGATTATCTAACAAGGTGGGAAGAAGCAAAACTTACCAAGGAATGTACAAAGTGGGCTATAGTAGCTCGGTTTCTATGGGAACATATTATTACAAGGTATAGATGTCATTTGAGTATGGATGGGCACACATTTTCTTAATGAGACAATCAAAATTTTATCGATGAGTTCATGATTGCACACCATAAGACTGCACCCTATCATCCTTAGGAAAATGGAACTCTGAGGATTTCAACAAAATTTTGAGCCACACATTGACAAAAAAATTTGATATTGGAAGAAAGGATTGAAATGATAAAGTATCTCAGTTAATTTGGGCATATAAAACAACATATAAAAGGTTAAACAAAGCCACACTATTTTAGATAGTATTTGGCACAGAAGCCATTTTTCCTATGGAATTTATGTTACCTTCTTTACGTATTGTGCACGCTGGAGGTATGGCTAATGAGAAAGCTTTTGAAGAACAAAATGAAAATAAAATTTAATTGGATGAGAGATGAGCCATAACACGTTGGAGTCGAAACAAGAAAAGGCTAGGTAGAAACATAAGGGACAAGAAGTTTTAGATTGATCAAATGGTACTTCTCTCATGACTCTAAGTTCTTGTGCCATCTAGGAAAACTTAGAGTACATTGATGGGGAACATATTTTATTGCTTACATCCTTAAAACATGCACTTTCAAGTTAGAAGAACTTGATGGAACATGGATACTTGGTTACTTAAACAAGTAGGTCAAGCCCTACTATAAATAAGTCTTCTTGGTGTTTGTAATAAGGTAGTATTGCCATTTAGATTAGATTTTCAATTTTGTATTTCCATAATGTGTTTCCTTCTTTTTCGCTATGCTTTTTGAATTTAGTTGGTGTGTTGTGAAATAAGCGCGCTTGCACGCATGAAGCTAATTACTACATGAATCATGTTTATGCGTAGAGGACTACACAAACTTTTAGTGTGGGGTGGTTGTCGATATCCAGGTACAAGATTGTGGGAATTGAAAGGTAAAAGGAATAAGCTGCTACGGGTGCTCTTAAATTCAAAGGATTGACTCTAAAAAGTGACCAAAGATAGAGATGAATGAAGGGAAAATATAACACGAGGTAAGCAGAGGCCATAACAACTACTAGTAGAAGGTGCAGTGACAAGGTACTCGGGTGCAAGGAAGTGCATTGAGGATAAGTCCACGTGACCAAAGGGTAGGAGGGTGCACTAGAAGGTTATAGCCGAGGCATGAAGATGTAAAGCATAGAAAGGATGGAATTGGTCAATTAATGAGAGAATATTTGGTAGGTGGAGTAATGAATGCATAAAAAAATGAAAATCTATATAAGGGATGCAAATTCATTTTTACCATTGCGATTAAGAGTATTTGAAAGAGAGTTACGTGCAAAGAGCCAAGTGATGAAATTGACATGAAAGAGGTGGGAAACCAACATGATGAAAGAGATCTATGCGCAGAAAGAACTTGTGTCCCCTATGCTAAAGGGTTTGAATGAAGCAAGGTGATAGAGAGGAGTAAGGGCACATAATTTCACATAGGGTAATCTAAATCGAGATAGGGTTTGATTCACAAATTATAGAATTCCAGAGGCAAGGATCTACAAAGGATTGCAAGGTAGAAATGGCACCCAAGAAAGTAGTTGCAGTAGGAGTGAAGGGAAAGAAGAAGGTGGTCGAAGAAGAAGAGGAGATGGCTCCCGAAAGCAATTTTTCAGAGATGCAATATCTAGAGGGGGTTATCATAGGCTAGGAGTGGGATTCTCACATAAGAAGAAGCAAGGTGAGTGAGTACAATCACCGTACCATAGAGAATAAGAAAGAGATTGATGCCTTGCTGAACATGAAGATAAATAAATGCACGATGGAAGACATGCTAGTGTATGATGATGCTACCGAGAATATCTTGTAGAAGATATGATTTTACTAGCTAAATGAACTCCCTTACTTTGGGAAATATGATACCTTGTACCAATGGCTCATGAGCAGAGTGCACAAATATTTTTCTACTTTACAGTTGTCAGAGACATAATTTCAAATTGCAGTGCTCATGTCCACTAGTAATGGGGTTGAAAGGTACAAGAGAAGATTTGTGAGATGATCTAATAGACAAGGCCGCAATATTGGAGAATAGAAAGGAGTTGGGGTAGACAAAGGGTCCGCGCAACATGGACATTGATAAACTAAAGAAGTATCAAGGGGTGCAAGCAACCACACATCTTGATACAAAGTTAAATGACCGTAAAAGGTGGTCATAAGTGAACACCATGTGGTTGCACATTTACAAAAAGATGTTTGAAGGGGTAGTCTACAAAATTTCATGGTATATTGTAGAAACTATTGTTGAGGAAGTGATGAGGCCATAAATTGGCCATAAATTACCATTATTTTTCCTTCCAAGTTACCTTTGAAAGTGAATTAAATGTAATCCAGAATTTATAGTTTACTCAAGATAAAATATAGGATATATATCTTGTTAATTCTTTACAAATATTTTGTTATCTATTTTGTTGACTAATCCTATTGGTTATTTGAGAAAAGATGCAAAGTCTTGTGTATGCGCAGCCATAAAAGAAAGATAATGCTAGTATTGAGAAAAGTGGAATTAATCATGAAAACTGCATTTAAAATCAGATATAATTTCATATTCATATTCCTCCAAAAAATTATGCAAGTTTAAAACAGGAATCATCTCAATATGAGGTCACATGCAAAAGTTATAGTTGTTTTAAGTTAGCTGTGGAACTCGCAGAGTTAGATCCGGAAGTCACAGAGTTAGCTCCAGAAATCACAGATTTAGTTCCAAAACTTGTATCAATTGAATGACAGTTAGTTCTAGAACTTTCAATTCATGGACAAATCAGATTTAGTTTCGGAACTTGCATAAAAGGAATGACAACTTTAGTTCCGAACTTGCATCAATGGAATGACAATTTTTGAGGGATTGTGAAAACTCATAGATTCCAATGGGAAATATGAGAGAGGTTTTTGTTCATAGCAATGTGTTTAACAAAACCTCATTCATATTTGCTATAGGTTTTACCAATGAAGAGAGATCTAACTTTTAGTGAGCTGCAGTCCGAGGAAAAGTGTATTAGATGAGCACTAAAAGTTCCATAAATAGAAATAAAAATTCAAATTGAAAATATGAGAGAGGTTTTTTTATAGCAATGTATTTAATAAAAACCTCATTCATATTTGTTATAGGTTTCACTAATGAAGAGAGATCTAACTTTTAGTGAGTGCATGCCTAAGGAAACGTGTATCAGACAAGCACTAAAAGTTCCATAAACAAAAACAAAAATTCAAATGGAAAATCTGAGAGAGGTTTTTGTTCATAGAAATGTGTTTAAAAAAACATTTAGATTTTCTACAGTTTTACCAATCAAGAGAAATCTAACTTTTAGTGAACTGCAGTCTAAGGAAAAAGTGTATTTGACAAGCGTCAAAAGTTCCACAATAAAAAACAACAAAGTCAAATGGAAAATCTGAGAAAGGTATTTGGTCAAAATCATATTTTGAGGAAAATCCTCCTTCCAATAATGTAGAGGAATAAAATCATTATGATTCTTGTTACCAAAAAGCAAGGAGAAGATTTGGGAGCAAATCTTCCTAAAATAAGCAAGATAAGATTTGACTTCAATAATATATCTCTCTCCATATTTTGTGGAGATGGAGATCTTATTTTTAGGATTGGAACTCATATTATATTTACTACAATAAGGAGTTGGTTGGATGCATAAATTATAAATGCAACCTTCCACACTTAGCTATGTAATTTTTTTCCCTAAGTAATTAAGATATGTTCTTGCTTTCTAATATTTGGAAGTAAAGTTTTTCTACAAGTTCTAAATTAAAAGTATGCATTAAATCCTCTTCCACCGAATGAGCTAGCCACTTATTCCAAGGAAGATGGTTCAATGTGTTAATGTTTATTTCTTTATTTCTACAGCTTTCATTTGTTGTAAATTTCTATTTTTTTATGTTATGTAATTTCTTCCGTGAACTCGTAGGTTTCCTTTCCTCTTTCCTTTATTTTCAATTCGGACATTTCAATTCATGCAAGTGTGCCTTTATTTTTGCAAGTGTTCCTTTCAATTCATGCAAATTTTATTTATGTAAGTGTGCCTTTTAATTTTTGCAAGTGTGATTTATTTTATGTAAGTTTGGTTTGTGTTTAAAGGAGTTATTTTCCAAGATTTTATTCTCTTAATGCATACACTTTGGACACCAACCCAGATTGACATTATTAATGGTGAGGATTGACGACCCTCATCATTTTGGCACATTTTTGGGGAACACGGTGTTATTAGGAGATTCAAAGTTCTCTAAAAGAATATTCTAGTGACAGTAGAATACCTTTTAGTAATTCTATGATAGGAAGAATTTGGTAAGTAGTTTCTTTAGAATTTTATTTCTTGCAAGTAGATTAAAATTTCATTTCTACAATTAGGAATATTAGATTGTAAATATATCCCCACAAACTAACTCTGTGTATAAGAAAAATGAATGTGATGTTTGATCAAGAGGTATAATGGTATAATATGATATTGAATTTGGAAGTAGATCCAGTTGATGAAATATCATATGCCATTTTTGATAACCACCACCATTTCCCCTTGTATCAACTAACAACTCAGTGATCTTATTACACATAACCTTAGTAAAAAACTGGCTTATCTAGTTTGTAATAATGAATTGGTAGCATTTCTAATTAACTTCATCCATATTCAGGGATTTCATTAGAGCCAAAATAAAAACCCACTCATAAATCCACCCATCCAAATTAGTTTTCATCCCATAATAAAATTCAATCCCTGAACCATATCCATTAGAAAAATTTGTTTTCATGTCTTTCAATTTCTTCATTTTTGTATATGCTTGTATAACGTTAAGAAACAATTATGGTGAATATCAAGGAAATAACTTTTTACATACTAACATCTAAGGACTAGATCTATAGGAATTTTTACAATTGTTCTTGATACCAACATGCAAATTTTGGAGCACCAATAGTATCAACCAAGGAGCATGCAGATTTTGAAGGGACACACGGATACCTTCACTCTCTCTTTTAACAACTATCCATCTCCTGAGATCACTAGTCCGGGCTTTGAAGATTACTATGGTGATTCTGATAATGCACAATTCAAGATGGGCTTTGAAGACCTAGAAATTATCTACATAATTTTTGGAAATCTTCTTGGAGTTACCAAGTATGCAAAAAGGTTTTTATGAGATCTCAGACATTGCTTCCTATTTTACACAAGTTGTACTTTGATGAATATAGTCTGATGATGGATAAAAATTTTCTCTAATCCTTCTCATGCTATCATTTCAAAAAAAAAAAAGAAAAAAAAAAAAAATTCAAAAAGCTTTGATTGGAAAACCAACTTGTTGGCCAATCAAAGGTAAAAAAAAATCAAAAATCTTTGATTGGAAAACCAACTTCTGGCCAATCAAAGGAAAAAAATAAAAATCAAAAAATCAAAAAACTTTGATTGGAAAACTAGCTTGCTTTGCTAATCAAAGAAAAAAGGATGCGATATTCTTCAAAATAAATTATGATGCCCATTAAAACAATCCACTTGAGACCCAAGAAACAACCTAGGGTTAGTCAGAAAATTATGGAATAATTTTTTTATAAGAAGTGTCTACAACTAGGTTACAAGACATCAATTGACAATATTAGGTTCGAACAAGTTAAATCTACTAGAATATATTTTTATTTAATTAACAATTATCGAGGTCCCAAGGTCCAAATTTTAGGGTTAGAAGTTTCAGCTTAGGTTCGGGGTAAAATATCACCATCCCCATTCTCTAACATGCTCAGAGTTTCAACTTTATTTTTCTCACACTTGATGCATTCAAAATCTCCCTAAATCATTCCCATTGGATAGGAAATATTCTCACCTTTCTCGATGATATAAAGAAGTCCTCCTAACTCCCGTAGAATGCCACTATGGACGATTTAATTTAGGGGTCAAATTTTCCAAAAAGGGGACACGTGGCGGCCTCGAGTCATTGCGGAGAAAAGAGGGACGACGGGGTGGTGGGGTCAGTTGGAAATTACACCAAAGGGGAAGAAAATCCAATTTGCATCCACATGCCTGTGGGTCCACCAGGGACACATGGCGCTCCTAAATTCTCTGCGGGGAGAAGGGAGAGGGAGACAGCAGAGAGCGTGAAGGAGAGATTTGGAGAAATTTACCAAAGGAGAGAAAAGGGGATAGGTTCGATGTGCGGACCTACGAGTCCATGGAAGGACTCCACCAAGGCGAGGGTGGGGGTGTAGGAAAATTTAAGGAAATTTTCTAAAACCAAAAAAATAAAAAGAAACAAAAAGGTTCCCCCTCCATTGTCACCCCAAGATGCCACGTGGCACTGTAATTGGTCATGCGGGCCGGTGGGGAAAGATAAGAAAATTTTCCAAATTTTTTAAAAAAAAAACTAAGGAAGAAAAATGTGTCATGCCTCTTCCATTGCCTCATGACACCACGTGGAAACTTCGATTGGCATGGGAAGCAAAGGTGAAAATGTTAAAAATTTTCCAAAAAAATTTCTAAGGATATTGTGACAGAAATTTTTCGGCCACTGGCCCACTCATGGAAAATTTTCCCGCCAAGGTAGGAAAACTTCAAAGTGCGATAACTTGAGCTAGAAAGTTCCTTTTTTACAAACAAGGACTTACTAGAAAGCTCTCGATGCCCTCTTTGCATAGAAATCTTAATTTTTACTTTTTGGTAAAGTTCAAGGGGTAAATTTTACAAAAACGATCTGCAGGATTTTAAATAGCAAACTGGTAATTTCCAACTTATAAATTTGATTCAATTTGATCTCCTTCCTCACGCAACATGCCAAACAGACATGGAGGATTACTCTAGGAAGGATTTATAATTATTTAGGAAGGTAAAATTGCTCAATTGATTCCAATTTGAATTTTGTCCATCAATTGACCGAAAATGGCTGAGGAAGGGATTAGGCTCGATTTTTCAATGTTTAAGTTGTTTTCTTAAGTTTTCTTTGTCAATTTGAGTTCATTGATGTCTTAACATTCTAAATCATATCATTTTTAAGTTGATTATTATGTGTAGACCTAAACTATACATTTGATTAAATTTATTAGCCAAGATTAATTTTTATAAGAGAGGTCCATTTCTTTTAAATTTGTATATCAATTTTATCATTCAAGTGTGGAATTTCATTTCTGGTCTATTCTAATACATTTAGTTGTTTATAAAAATCATTTCAAAGCTAATTTGCAAGGTTTGATTTCCAATTTAATATATTTCCAAAATAGCCAAAGCAATATACTTCCTTCATATGTATTTCTTTCCTTTACAATTAAACAAAGATTCCAATCACAATTTGATATTTCAACTCAACACAACAATGCAAATGAGAGATGAACTTGCAATTCTTTATTAATTCAAAAAGAGAGGAATATTTGCATTCCTTCATTCCTTGAATGCAATTAATAGAATTCTATTTCTTTCCAATAACATAACAAAATATAAATGTCTTTCACAATTCGAATATCCACTTCCATAATCAGCCACATACGTATTTTCTTCACAAAACACATATTAAAATTTCATCCAATTCAAGTGGGAAAGATTACAAATGAAGTATATTTCACAAGGGACTGTCAAGACTTTGTTTTCCTTTGCTCTAGAATAGCAACATGTAAGTTTCCTTTTCTTTCCAAGTTGATCACAATAAAATTGGGAGAAAGGAAACACTCTCTATCCAACCAAGAAATCCAATGAAAAGAGAATCCTTCCTTCATCATTGGCCCCCAAGCTCCAACCAAAATACAATAAGAGGTGTAATTCAACCCATGGAAACAATTGGCTTCCACAACACACCACATTCTTTCAACATGCATAAATCAATATAAAACACAATCCAAACAAAGACAAAGAGCTTTACAAATGTAATTGAAAACAATCAAAACAAAACTCAGGCTTGATCATGCAAGCTAAAGGAGCAAGGTCTATGGGGAAGCTACTTATTCCTCCTAATGGGAATTGGGAATCCACCGAAACATACCACCAAAATAATTCATCACACACACATATTTGTGCCCCCACAAATCACTCCTTATGTCCACCACAAATTTCCTTATTCCCCCATAAAGTAAGAAATGCAAGCTTTTTCTTTTCCATGGTGGATCCCAAACCCAAACTCCCTCCACAAAATTTTGATGCCAATGGCATTTCCTTATGCCCCCATATGGATTCCCATATCCTTCTATTACACCATTCATATGGCAGTCTACCCAACTAGCCAACAAATAAATCAAAACATGCATCATTCACACATCACAATAAGAAAATAACAACATGAAAGAAAGGATAAACTCCTACCTCTCCATGGTAGCTTTTGTTTCCAAATAACAAGCTTCAATGCCCAAAATACAGTCTAAAATAGAAATCTCCAAGCATGCAAATTTTCTCCAAGCTCCTTCCAAAAGCAAGAGCTCCAACACAAGAAAATGTGCCCCAAGGAAGTTGTAAAATGATTCAAGAACCCAAAACAAGAAAAGAGTTTGAATTATATAGAAGAGGGAAGAGAAGAGGATGATGTGAATCCATGTAGGATGCCACATCACACATCCTCAAATTCAAACACAAAATAAATAAAAAAACATTCTCCCAAGCACAATAAAGAGTTAGGTGAAAACATGAAAATTTACTTGCACACTCCAAAAGGCCCACACCCCAAAGAACTGAAAATTAAATAAGATGTAAGAGAGTGCAGTCAAACATGCAACATGATTAATAAAATTCATTAGAAAAGTCTAAAATCAACTCTCCAACCATAAGTATGGTTGGTAAATTAAATTGAGAGGTATGGGGCAAGTTTTACTTGTCCCACAAGCCTCCAAAACATCCCCAAGGTCAATTTCAAATTTCCAAGGAGGTGGAGTGTTTCATACTCCAAAATCTGACTTACACAACTCTTACATAAACTTACACATCCCTTACATAATTAATACAAAGATCCAACAAATTCCATTATTACTTTCCCATGTCCCAAATTTGATTTATTTAAGTTTTAACCATAAGATTTCCCACATTAATCTATAACAATTTAATTAAATAAAATAAGGGAACACTTCACTAATAAAATACATAAAAACAATAAATAATAGGAAACACATTAATAACTACACAAAACCCATGGTAAGATATAAAGGTAATCCCCCCATGGGAATCCCTAACAAAATACAACACACACACACACACACACAAGACAAGTTGTCATAGTGACCTTGTTGAATTCACCTAGAATTCCATTGTGGTTGGTCTATAATACCCCCGATGTTTGTTGTGATATTTAACCTGCAAAACACAAATACCTCCTTCAGCCTCGTGGCCATATCAAAACATCCAACATGACTATAAATAAAATCACAAAATAATCTAAATAAGTGAATCACAACAACATCAAGGTAATTTAGCATTATCACATAGAATTTATATCAAAAACTATGTCATCATCATATAATATCTATTTTTAGATCTACTCATAATATCCGAATCACATGTCCGAACAACATCCATAAAAATTCATGTCAAACAAGATATAATCATTCACATATGAGTGTCTCTAATAATCATCATACATCATAACCAAATCAAGATCAACAATAATCCATGACCAAATTTATAACATCATACTAATCAAAACATAGTAATGTCCATCACGTAAGCAAAAATATCAAAATAAGCATCAAAAGGTGTCATAAGGAAGTGGCACTACAGAAATCAATTGTTTCCTGGTGGCTTTCTTCTCAAAGACTATTTGATCATGTTGACAATAGAATGATAAAGATAACAAGAGGTATGATCAAGTTATTTTGTTCTACTATTTTATTTTTAATCTTTCTTGTAAGTTTTTTATTACGGCTAGATCCACTTTTAAATATTTCCAAGGAAGGCAAGATAAAATTCATATCTCCCCTACTTATATGAAAAATATGTGCACCTCTTCACAATCAAATTTTTTTGAGTCTAATTTATGGGAAGCCATAAATAAACAACACAAATGAGCTTAGGTGTTGGAGAGAAACAAAAGCATGAGCTATGCATTTTGATTTTAAATATGAGACCTAACATAAGGAGATCTACACTAGAACCCTTTATAAAATAAAAGAGATCAAAAGTAGTAGAAGGAGATCCACACACGAACCTACCATAAAATAAAAGAGATCAAAAGCAACATAAAGAGATCTACACAAGAACCTACAGAAATCAAGATCAACAATAATCCATGATCAAATGTTTGACATCATACTAATCAAAACATAGTAATGTCCATCACGTAAGCAACAATATCAAAATAAGCATCCAAAGGTGACAAAAGGGAAGTGGCACTACAAAATCAACTATTACCTGGTCAAATTAGAGTTTCCAAGGAGGTGTAGTGTTTCATACTCCAAAATTTGACTTACACAACTTTTACAAAAACTTACACAAACTTACACATCCCTTAGATAATGAATACAAAGAGCCAACAACCTCCATTACTACTTTCCCATATCCCAAATTTGATTTATTTAAGTTTTAACCATAAGATTTCCCGAAGTGGAACTACATCCCCCTCCCCTTAGACTCGAATTCCTCCTAGAAGTCACCGGAAAAAAAATATGGAAATTGAACTAATAATGAAGTAGCATCCTCCTATGTAGCTACAGCCTCATCATATATGTCCCACTGCACCTAGACTTGATCAACCTCTCTACCTCAAAGGCCCAAGGTCCCGCGATCTAGGATACGAACCGGTTCCACCATCACATTCCCCGATCTTGCACCCGCAATGATGTATAATCTAACACATGAGAAGGCTATGTAATATATCTCCGAGAATTGAAACATGAAAAACATCATGTATATGAGACAAGCTAGGTGGCAATGCTAGACGGTAGGCCAAAGGGCCGATACGTTCTAAGATCTCAAAAGGACCAATGAATCTAGGAGATAACTTAGAACATTTTCCCTTATGGATAGGGCTCTTGTGTGGCCTGACACGAAGGAACAACTTCATGACCACATCAAAAATACGGTCGATCTTATGTTGATATGCATACTTCTTCCGTCTGCCTTGTGCCTCCTGTAATCTCTTCCTAATTAACACCACCTGCTACTCCATGTCCTATAAAAGATCTAGTCTAAGAGATATGTTTTCCTCTAGCATATCCTAGCTAAGAGGTGCCGTGCACTCTCTACCATACAAATCCTGGAAAGGAGCCATGCCTATGGAAATCTAAAAACTATTATTGTAGGCAAACTCCACTAAGTACAGACACTCCTCCCATTTAGTATGTTGATCCATCACATACATATTGAGCATGTCCTCTAAAATCTTACTCACTCACTTAGTCTATCCATCTATCTTAGGGTGATATGTTGTACTGAAGTTGATCCTCATCCCAAGGACATACTACATGCTAGTCCAGAAATGTGAAGTGTACAAAGGATCGCGGTCACAAATGATCTTCCATGGAATCTCATGTAACCCGACAATCTCATCTAAATATACTCGTGCACGCTTCTATCTATGTAAGTGGTCTTCACTAGATAAAATTGATCCACTTTTGTCAATTTATCAATTATGACCATAATGACATCGTGGTGATATCTCGACATTGGTATCCCAATAATGAAATCCATGGAAATGGTGTCCCACTTCCATTCCGGTATAGAATGAAGATAAAGAAGGCCTTGATGCTGATGCTTGGCCTTAAATTGGCACTCTAAACATCATGACACGAACTAGGCCACGCCTCGATGAATTCCTCTCCAATGATACATATTTTGCAAGGTGGCATGGATCTTCTTCACCCCGTGGATGGGCTGAATATGGTGCATAATGTGCCTCTACTAAGATGTCCTACCTCAAGACTCCATCTCTAGGAACATATATCTAGCCTCTATGCCCGAGAAGACCATCTATCTCTAAGGAAAACCATCAAACTTCCCCTCAAGTGCTCTCTCGTGACTCGATCTTTTCTCATACCGCAATGTAGAAGCTATCAAGAGGAAGCTATTATAGAATCCCGCTCCACAAATATTTGCTCACCGAGGTGGCCATAGCCACATGTCTCCATTTACCGAGAGCTCATGCTACCACATTCTCCTTCCCTTCACATGCTCAATCTCCATGTCATACTCACATAAAGCAACTCCATCTAATTTCACCGATGAGCATTGAGATTGGGTTGCATGCGAAAGAGGTGGTGAAGACTTAAATGATCTCGTCTTGAGTGTGAATCTCCTACCAAGAAGAAAGTTCCTCCATCAAACTAAAGCATGTACAACTTCTGCAAGATCAAGATCATGGGTAGGATAATTAAGCTTGTGATCTTTGAGTTTACGAGACTCAAAGGCCACTACTCTTCCCTCCCGTATCAACACACCTCTATGTCCCGCTAAAGAAGCATCGGTGAAAAAAAGAACTCACCCTGTGGATTTGGCACTGCAAGAATAGCTACTTTGGTGAGGCACTCCTTTAGTCTTCTAAAGGCTTGCTTGCATCTATCTAACCAAACAATCTTCTTCCCTTTCCTCTAAAGGGAAGTGATAGAGTGCACAATTTGAGAGAAGTCCTGAACAAATCTCCTATAGTAACCTACTAATCCCATGAAGTTACGCACCTCGGTCACTATAGTGGGTGCTGTATAATCCATAATGGCTCTAATCTTGGAAGGATCAATGGCAATACCTTCCCCAGAAATGATATGACCCGAATACCGCACCTCTATCTAAAAGAATGCACACTTCTCCAAGTTCACGTAAAGGTGCTGCTCTTGAAGACACTGAATAACCTAGTGAAGGTACCCCTTGTGCTCCTCACACATACATGAGTATATCAAAATTTCATCTAGGAAGATGAGCATGAAGCAATCTAATAAGGTCTTGAATTCCCCATTCATCAAACTCATGAACACTAGAAGGGCATTAGTCAAACCAAAAGGCACCACTGTGAACTGATAGTGCCCATATCTCGTGCGGAAGGTGGTCTTATGAATGTCCACCTCTGAAATCCTCATTGATGGTAGCCTGACTTAAGATCAATCTTAGAGAAAACTGTGGCTCCCTTCATCTAATCAAATAAGTTATCAATATGAGGAAGGGGATAATGATTCTTCATCATTACCTTATTCAGCTAGCTATAATCAATACACAACCGTAAGGATACATCCTTCTTCTTCACAAAGATCACTATTGCACCCCAAGGGGATACACTAGGATGGATAAGGCCTTTCTCCAAAAGGCCCTCCAATTGAAACTTGAGCTCACAGAGCTTTGGGGTGGTCATCTAATAAGGTGCTCGTGAGATAGGCTATGCTCCAGGAACTATATCTATATGAAAATCAATCTCACGTGGGGGTGGTAACCCCGTAGCTCCTCTAAAAAATATTGAAAAACTCTCTCAAAATGGGATGATCATCTAGCGATGGTCCACTAGACCCATCCTTTGATCTGCCACTAACTGTAATAGCATACATTTGACAACCCCATCACACACATGACTTAAGTTACATAGCAGAGATGGTGCGAATAGAAATGGGTCTCCTGACCCCTGAAATCATTGACTCAACTCCCAAATAATCTACATAAGATATAGTCTTATGATAACAATCCATCCTAGACTTGTGTGCAAATAACCAATCCATACCAAAAATGACTTCATAAAAGCCCAAAGGAAGGATATGAAGATCTAAGGTAGTGGTGAAAGGTCCCAAATCCACTACACACTCCTTAACCAAGGAGTCTACAGAGATCTTAGCTCCAGAAGCCATCTCGACATCCCAACTAAGACCCTTCCTAATTTCCATCAGCGTGCATCAATCTACTAAAGATGGTGCAATGAAAGAATCAGAAGAACCAGAATCAAACAATACAGAGGTAGGAATACCACCAATTTTACCTATGGTCTCAATGACTATACTGATGCTCTACCCGGCAGCTTCTCAATCAAGCTACATAAATACTATGGCTGCGTCCCATGCACCAATAGTAGGCTTGGAGATCTGTGTCTTACCCTTGTTATTAGGGTTCTATGGGAAATCTCTCCAAAAGTGTCTAGTAACTCCATAACTAAAACATCCTCCTGATCCTCCCCAATGAGTAGCACCTCCAAGCAGGTGCCCTGGAAGTCTGTGGCATTGATCCCGATGATCCAGGTTGTGGTCTGCATGTGGTCTCTACTAGCGAGCTCCCACCGACCGAGCTCAAGGTCTACCCCGTGTCCTGATGTGACCCTTAGGAGGAGGCCCCATTCTTAGACCTCTCTATGCATCAACGCTCTGCGTGGAGGACTATGAGGTGGGCGGGGCTGCTTTTCTACTACGGCCTAAAGGATGATTGTGTTGTACCCTAGCCACTTTGAGGAAGGGGTACTAACCCCTTGATATACCATCTTACATCTATCAGTATGTGGCTCGACTCGCCTCTAGCTTGTTGGGTCTTTCTCTAAGTCTCCTCTACAATATAGGCCTTCTTGACAACCTTAGCTAATGTTTGTGGGTAGTGGATCCACACTGCACCTCCAATATTTAAATTTAGGCCCTGGATGAACCCGTGAATCTACACCGCTCATCCTACATATACTCAACATACTGGAGTAGATCTAAAAACCTATTGTTTCAATGTAATGTTTCCATTTTTGGGAATAGAGTTGCTTCTATCCTTTCATTCCTTTGAGAAATAGATAAGGGTTAGGGCTAGGAGGAATACCTATTGAATGTCGAGAGGGTGTGTGCGTACCGTAGGGAAATATTAGATCGACTGCGAAGAACTCCTTTTGTGCGGGAAGGACTACTGATTATTGATGAGGATGCAGGTCCAAGAACTGTGATGATGATGACAGAACTTAGGTAGGATGACCTGACAATCAGGAGATGAGCTATCTTCCCTCCCAATGAACAAATGAGTATCACAAGGCTCTAAGCACTCAACTTGTAGTTTTGGACTTGATGTCCTTCTCTACAAACTCTTCTTGTTTCTTTTTTTTTCACTTGTCTTTGTTCAGCCAAGTAAAAATCTGGATCCTTCCAATGACTTCTGATTTTTGATCCACGAAAATCCAACCCTTTGTTTTTGGTTGGGAGTGGTCATTTACAGGGAACCGATGGCGGTTACGCAACCGACGGCGGTTGAGTAGAACCGGTATCGGTCAGGTCAAAGCAGGCTATTTTTGGTAAAATGGCCAGCTTTCCCTCCTTTTCTCCCGAGGGATTAGTCGCGGGCTTGGTCAAGTCATTATGAGGTTAGTTTTAGGTGCGGGTGAGGAGTAATTAGTCATGGGTGTGGATGTGGACCAAGTTATAGGTCTTAATTAGGTTAGTTTAGGGTTAAGACTAGGTCATGATGAGGTGGCAAAATGAGGTGGCAGGTATGGCGATGTGGATTTATTAATTATAAGGTAATTAATAAATAATTGTGTAAGGTTTAGGTGATGAGGTTAGGTTGCGAAAATGAGATGCGGGGCATAGGGGATCGTAAGACACAAATTTGGTGTCTACATTATCCCTTGTTGTCATGTAGCTTGTCTTTGTTAAAGCCGCACGGAAAATAATAAGAAGTGGTTACCCCCGTAAGGGTATAGAAATCCCCTCAAATCTATCACAGATTGAGGTAGCGTGAAATCAGGGATAGGGTTGATAAAGGGAAATGGTGTTGAGATGATGGTAAGATGGTGGGGTAGGGCCAAAGAAGCAGACGCACGTTGAAATGCAGTAGTGTGACCAGGGTACATGATTTGAAGAGAAAACAAGCAATTCATAGGCAAAGGTCGATAGTTTATCCAAACAAGGGTGATATAATCCTGGTATCCAAGGCATAGGAAGTAGCTCCAGGATATAACGGTAAGGTACAGAACGGTTAGGCATGTTCAAGAACTCAAATGATTGGTTTGGTTGAGATAAACGTCACGGTCTTGGTCTAGGCAAAGTTGGTCGACTGATCAAGTCAAGGACCCTAATCATGCTAAAACACGAACAGGTGAGCTCGATTGAACAAAAAGCTACATGATGGGTGGATAAAATTGTAATTTGTTGATTTTGGGTGAGGTATTTAATTGGTGCGGCCTTGGGTCGCCAAATGGTTGGGTGCGCGCCTCGGTCAAAGCCAAATGGGTTGGTTACACCTGGTCGGGCCAAATGGTTGGTTACGGCTTTGGGTCGGGCCAAATGGTTGGTTACGGCCTTGGGTTGGGCCAAATTGGTTGGTTGCGGCCTTGGGTCGGGCCAAATTGGTTGGTTGTGGCCTTGGGTCGGGCCAAATTGGTTGGTTGCGGCCTTGGGTCGGGCCAAATTGGTTGGTTGCGGCCTTGGGTTGGGCCAATGAAGTCAACAAAGGGTTTTCAGTGAAGGTGGATATAGGCGATGTTGTGAGAAAGGGCGATTAGTAAATAAGGGCAGAAATTTGGTGAAGGTAGGTATTAAACCGATATCGATTGTCTATGACCGATATCGGTTAGGTGACCGATACCGGTTCCTTAGGGCACAATATAACCGATATCGGTTATAGGTCGAAAACCTATAAAAAGAAAAAATACGGCCTGTCATTGTCATATTGTCAATTTGAAAACCAATTTTAGTTGTCTGAGGTCTTTTGGCGAGATTGTTGAGTTTGTCAGCTGAGGTGGCGCTATTTGAGTGGAGAAGTGAGTGATTGGTAGGCCCTAGCGAGGAGGAGGCAGCATTTGATTGGTGGAGGACCCAACAGAGGAGTTTGAGAGCCATGGCACAGCCAGGAGGAGCTGGAGGTGCTGGACCAGCTGGACCACCACCACCTATCCCACCACGATGACGTGTCGTCGTACTCAAGAGGTTCGAAAGCTCTCATTGTGTGAATTTGATGTTGTTGAACTATATTGTGGTTTGGGGTAGGAATCCATGTTTTTAATAAAAGAATTAATAAATGGAAGTGGTTTGGAAAAGGGAGAGGGTAGGTAGGTTAGTGAGGCTAAAACGGTAGGGTGGGTAGGTTTTTAGGATGTTTTAATGGGTAAAATGGGAGTAATAGGTCAAAGAAGGGTTTGGGGGGCCGTGTCGTTGACTCCGCTCTCGGATTTCACAGTGACCGATGCCGGTCACTAAGCGACCGGCATCGGTCACAAAGTTTTCGGGCAAGGTGGGTTTGTGGTGGACCGGTGTCGGGCCGACGTCGACCGTCGCCGATGGAGAGGGGACCGTGGCGCCATGGGTGATCGTACCGGTCCCTAGTTAGGATTTTCTATTTTGTTGCTTGGTTTTGTTGTGGTTTTGGGTGTTTGGTTGTTATTTGGGTGTTTTGGTTGTTATTTGGGTGTTGTGGTTATTGTTTGGGAGGTTTGTGTTTATGGGGGTGAAGAGGGAAGGGGTAGAGGTTGATAGGAAGGTTGGTTGGTGGGTGGGGGAAATAGGGCATTGTGTGGTTAAAGGGGGTATAGAAGGTTAAAGGAGTTGTTGTGATAAAGAGTAGGGCTAATGTAGTGAGTTGGTTTTGCAGCACGCAAGAATCGACGATGCGCAGATAGGATGCCCCCATTGTTGAGATGGATGTGACCACACGTGTCCGTAGCGCAGCGGACCATCATGTGCGAGGTAGGACTCCTGACGAGTCCAGCGTTATAGGGTGATAGATAGGATCACATTCTCGATGGTTTCCCTCATCGAGAGATGGGATCCGGTGACCAATGTGTTCCATCTCCCGACGGGAGAGATGACGATTACACTGGAGGATGTGTATCACATCCTTAGACTACCGATTGATGGAGAGGTAGTCTTCCAGGTGGATGCAGAGACAGCCATGGATAGCATTTTATAGGTATTTGGGGATGCAGCCGCGCTATTGACTTATCACAGTGCGAGCATTGCCTATGGGGACATGTATCGTGCCCATAGACATGAGACACGGCTTGCCGTGTTGATGATGATCGACATCACATGCTTCACCCTCCCGGACTCAGAGGGAGGCCGCTTTCCATGGGCGCTGATGGGGGTACTACACGAGATGGTGGAGGAGCATACGTGTTATGCTTGGGCACCAGTATACCTGGTGCAGTTATACAGAGAGCTGTGGGGCTACCGCCGGATGAGGCGATTCAGGATTTGTTCTACATTCTTGTTACATTGCTGGGCATATGAGCATATCATATGCATTCGACCAGTAGGGCTGCCCCAGCAGCCAGGGCCACAGGTGATCTATAGATATGGCTTTCAGAGGTGGCTGGGGGTCGTGGGCCAGCCACGAGTAGTTCTCGCCGGACGGGATGTAGCGTATTACCGGCATGTATTAGAGGGCGTGACTACCTTGGATATTGTATGGAGGCCTTACAGAGGTCATCAGCCCCGTGGAGGAGCCCGATCACAGTTGCGGTGGATCCAAAGATAAATTTTGGATAGTAGCACAGTAGGAGAGCATGAGCAGATACCCTTGAGAGGGTACGACGGCAGATGGGGCTATGACAGGATGAGCCACCTCCCTTCCCTCAGTACCGGAGGGATGATGTAGAGGCCCCACTACCTACACCACAGCCCATGGACCCAGATTGGGTAGCCGAGAGGCCAGCAGATGATACTATAGACGACGCCAAACAGACAGAGCATTTTGGTATGGTGGGGGGAGAGAGCCACCAGGAGAGCACAACCCACACAACCAGACTTAGTGGCTGTTAGAGCAGAGAGGGACCAGCTCAGGGGACAGGTACAGTTGTTACAGGGGCAGCTTACTGCTGCACAGGCATAGATAGGTGTCCTACAGGGTAGTTAGCCCAGCGCAGTACAGTGCACGCATACGTGCACCACCAATGCACCACTGCTTGATGCAAAATCACAAGACACCCGACGCACATCAGCTTCTAGGTTGATGTTCGAGCATCCAGTGTGATTGCACAACATGGAAACCTCTCTCCAAGCGTGGACTTGTGAAACCGAGAGAGGAATCTCCAGAGAAGGCAGGTTCCTGCTCCTAAACTACCCGCCACAAGTATTCCAAAGTGGTGCAAGCTAATCTAATCCTAATCTAACCATGCCAAGGAGACAGAGAGAGAGAGAGAGAAGGGAAAAACAGCAAAAGCCTACACTAAAACGGTGATACACCGAGAGAAGGAGAATGTTGAACATCTATCAAAACCGCTGCCATGGGACAAAGAGAGGTGAGCAATGGGAAGGATGGACACATGCATCACAGCCCAAGGATAGATTTCACACGAAAATGTCCCAAAACTCCATGAACACAAACTCCAAACCTGCGCAATGAACATTCAAACATGCACGATACTGCAATGAAGAGAGGCAAGAAGAAAACAAGCAAAAACGAGAAAGGATGGATGATGCATCACAAAACACGTTTTGTTGCTTGTTTCTGCATGAACATCATTCCATTAGTAAAAGGCAAAAACGCCATTACAGAGCAGGGAGGAGGCTCGAACTCCATTTTCAACCCTAGAGAAGAAAAGAAGGGAGGGCAGAGCAGAAAGAATGAACAACCTCTTGTTATGAGCCAAATCTGGCTTTTTACATTGCATGGGTCGAGCCCAGGGGACAGAAAACGTGGGAAAACGTGCAAGCCCATTCCTCATTGACTGCAGATGCATTAAATCAGCATGGAGGATCTTACCAACCCATACCCTGTCATTTTTAGCGATTTTGGAGGAGAAAGCGACCCATTTGTATTAATTTGGCCGCTAAAATGTCACTTCTGGCCGTGCAGAAGAAGAATGCGACCCATTAGCATTAAAACGGGTTGTTGAAAGGTCGCTTCTGGCCATTACCACACGTCAGAGCCGTTTCTCGATTTTCTCTCTTCATACTACACCAAAACTCGAGATTGATCCCAGAATCATGTAGAGCATCTCAACAGCTTTCCGTTGATATAAAGAACGTGGAAATCCGAGCTCTGGATCAAAAGATATGGCGATCTGAAGATTTAGGGCACGGAGCAGACCAAGACAGATTTTAAAATGTTTTCCCGCTCTTCACCGTCTGGACGACACGTGGCACGTGCTGATTGGACGAGCAATTCTCTGTCCTCCGTCTTTCGCGGGCCTTCCTTTTGAAATTGCTTGCGGGCCCCTTAAACTTGGACACGTGGCGCCATTTCATTGGTTCGCGACACCCTTTAAAACTTGCCCTTTGACTTTTGACTTTTCTCCTTGAGACACGTGGCATGATCTGGTTGGTTCTTGGCCCTATCGGCTCTTTCGCGCCCTTCGCGTCTTTTCATCCCGGATGTCCCAAATGCTTAGTGCTCCTTGTGCTGATTTCGCGCGAACCGGCCGGTTCGCATCTTTTTGTCCCGCTTGTCCCGGGCTTGCCTCCTGGACTGCTTTTGACCTTTTTCGCCCGGTTCGGCCGGTTCGCGCCTTTGCGGCCCAGATGTCCCATTCGCTTTTTGACTGCCCGTGCTCATTTTGGCCGATCCGCCGGTTCGGTATTTCGCGTCCATTTGTCCCGGATGTCCCATTTGATTTTGGCCCCTTTGACTCATTTCGCCGATTCGGCCGGGTTCGGCATTTCTGCCCGCTTGTCCCACTTTGTTTGGATCGCTTGTGCTCATTTCGCCGGTTGCCGCTCGCTTCGCCCTTTTGTCCCAAATGTCCCTAAGGCGACCCTCCCAAAGAATTAGCCAATTTTTCTCTCAGTCGAACCGGCATTTCGCGCCCACCGCGTACTTTTGTCCCGATGTCCCCGTGTTCTTTATGCGGGTCAATTTGTTTGTGCTTACTTCGCCGAGCCGGCCGTTCGGGCCTTTTTGTCCCAAATGTCCCGATCGCTCCTAGGACTAGGACTTAGCCGATTTTCACCATTTTTTTCCTGATCAACCTTCTTGCCTTTCTGCAACCCTTTTTGCATTTTCTCGAGCTTTCTCTTTTCTCTCGCACAGGGGACTTAGAAAATATTTGAGGGGACTCTAAAACATGATTTTGGCCCCTAATCAATCAATTTTCCTCGGACTTGAATATTCGATGCATGTTATCAAAATTACCCTCGGGGTGAATTTTGGATAACAACCACCACAGCACCACTAGCGGCACCAAGAAAGCCACGTGCAGTGTACCACCACCACGCCACCACGAGCACGGTACTACTATCGCATAGGGTCCATTATTATTAGGAGTCAGGGGACCAGCCCCAGCAGCTATGGTGGCACGAGCCCATTATATGGAGGCGAGAGCGAGGCCCGGTACTATCAGGACATCCTTGATGGTACCGGGGCTGACTATCACCGTATGCAAAGGCATGGAGCAGAGAGCTCATGCGGAGTCGAGATCCCGAGGGTGGTGCAACTATAGCCATGGGTCGGTGATAGGGAGGAGGTGGGAGCTAGGGCTAGGACTGCAGGGGAGGTGCCGAGGGCGGTGGGGAGAGTTGAGACATCCCTGGGTCAGAGTTAGATGTTTTTGTGTGTACATTGGATATAGGCACTGGTCTGTGAACCGGTTATGTTTATAGAGGCCTGCGTGCCCACATATGATGTATCCATTCATTTATTCATTTATTGTATATACCGGCCTGCGAGCCGAGTATGGGTTGTACAGTTGATACCGGCCTGCGAGCTGAGTATATTTTTGATATGAGAGACCAGCCTGCGAGCCGAGTCGAGATTTTTGACAGTTATTGCGGCCTGCATGCCGGCTTTGTATTATTATGAGATCACAGAGGCCCCTATGCAGGGTAAGTTGTATATTTGAAACCTTTGATATATAGATATATATGATGATTTTGATCCATATGCTGTGTTTAAAATGTTTTAAGTATTTTGTTGATGGTTTGTGAAATTGAATGTATGATGAGTTTAATTCACATGTTGTGTATGCTTTGATGGGTTTGATGTCTTTTGTTGATGGATTTTTGAAATGGAATGTATGTATATATAGATGATGAGTTTAATTCACATGTTGTGTATGCTGATGGGTTTGATGTATATATGATGTCGTATGTATGTTGTCGATGGTTGTTATAATGTAGATGGATGATGTTGCTGAAATTATGAGGATATATATATGTGATTTGGATGACAAATATTGATAATGGTGTTGTTATGCAGGAAAAAGAGGTGGGCGCCACAAAAATTTGCAAAAACGAAGAAACAACTTAGGTTTAAGCAAAAAGGGGACACATGACTGATATCGGTTATGTGAATCCGATGTCAGATATATACGACCGATAACGGTTATGTAACCGATATCGGTTATTTCGAATTATATTTCCTAAAAATAGAATCGCTTGGTTGGCAACTTAAGTTCTTATTTTTAGCATTCTTATTTTTAGAGTCATGCAACAAGTTAAATACGCGAATGCGACGCTATTTGACGACTGATACAGGTAATTGCATGAAAGAATTTGAGTGATAAGGAGGAAAAAGACCGGTGAAGTGAGCGTGACCGAGATTCGAAGCGTAAAGACAAGTTATATTTGAAGAGGGTGGTGAACATGGCTGAACGAGGAGAAGCATGCAGCGAGTGTGCATGAGGGGGAAGACAAGTTCCACCTCAAGCTGCTGCAGCCCAAGAGGTAAACGTGTTTGGTTGTAATTTGATTCTTGCATGTTTTGTGTGAATAGGATGAGAGAGAGTAAGTGGGTAAAGATGAGAAAGAAAAGGTGATAGGAAAAGGTTTGGGATGGGGTGAGTGCTATGGGTTAGGTAAGCGGGGGTGGTCACGTATGTTTTTAGGTATAGATATGAGTAAACGGGCAAAATAATTATCGTAGGTGTATGTTTTTAAGGGGTGTATATTTTTGATGAAAGGACCGGTATCGTTAGCAAACCGGTATCGATCGTAGGAGTTTTCAGAATTTCTAAAAAACCCATGGAGATTTGTTTTATTAAATAATTATGTGTCATTTTGATGTATGCAGCGGAAGCAGGTTAAGGATGAATGATACTGCAAATCGTTGTTGTCATGAATCCGAGTGGATGTAACACCAAATTTCGAATGGGCATTGATAAATCATTTGGGGTTAAGTGGAATCCGCTATTATTCACGAATCGCGCGTAACCATGCTATGTTGCAGGTGTTGATTGAGAGATGGAATCCAGAAAAGAATACCTTCTATCTGCCAACAGGGGAGATGACAGTGACATTGGAAGATGTGTTCCGTATTTTGAGACTCCCAATGATAGGAAAAACAGTGTATCAGTGTTGCCTAGCGTGGGGCGGGCAGCGATAACAACAGTATTTGGGTTCAGCTTGCACGAGATTTGACACAGAGAGGTTTAACATTTACGTATGGTACAATGTATGCAACACACCCTGAGGAAACAAGGTTGGCCATGCTATTAATGATAGCGGTGGGGTATTATCCATTACCGAGGGTGGAGGGTGGAAGATTTCCAAAAGCATTGATGAGTGTTATTTGGGAAATGATATAAATGAGCGTGACTTTCGCATGGGCACCCGCATATCTGGCAGAGTTATATAGGGGTTTATGGGCCTGTAAGTGAAAACACAGGACGACACTGGATTGTTCGTACTTATTACATTGTTGGGCCTATGAGCACATTGTTTGTGTGCGTCCAATAGGCCGACCCATCGAGTCGAGAGGCAGGAGTGCAGAGGTTGGGATTCAGATGATGGGTCCGCATGACAGAGCAAGAAGTAAGATCCCAGGCCATGATAGATGACATCGAGTATTATAGACAGGTATGGGAGATGGTGACGATTGCAGATATTTGTTGGAGGCCTTACAGGAACTATATGGTGACAGAGAACATAGCTGAGGAGTTAAGGGGTGTGGAGCGATTGAGGTGGATCGCAGGGCATAGGCCAGGTGAGTACGAGAGGATTCCTCTAGATCGTGTGCGGTGACAATTTGGGTTCGTTCAGGATATACCTATGACATATAGACCATACATGAGGATCAACACCGAGGCAAAATTCTCACCTCCCCGGCCTACACCTCTAGAAGGGCCAGAAGAGATAGCAGCCAATCGTAGGGTAATGGATGTGGGAATGACAGAGGCCTATAGAGTATGGTGGGTAGCAGAGCTGCGAGGTGCACGTGAGCACCCTGACATAGCTGTGATTACAATGGAGAGAGATCATCTACAGGATTTAGTTCACCAGCTTCAAACACAGGTGAATGAGACAATGGGATTGTTAGAGGTTTCACAGTTACGAGTGGAGAGACTGGAGGCAAGATTCCTCCACGTGAGAGGACGTATTCGTATGTTACAGGAGATGTTAGCGGATCAGTGGGAGGAACCAATGGCAGTGGCACCTTTGAGGATGGAGAGGCCAACTGAGGGGCATCGACGATCATGATCACCACCTGATTCGGGAGGAGGCGCAAGGGTCTAAGTGAATTTCATAGGAATATAAGAATAAATAAGGATGCCGACCTGCGAGTTGATGATAGAGAAGGTGTATTTGTTTATCATCTAAAATAAAACTAAATATGTATGTTGTTTTCAAAGTGATGATAATAATAAGAATGGTTATGTTTTGGATGTTGTTTTTGTTTGTTTTGAAAAAGGATAAAGATGAATGTTGGCAAATAGAAATACACAAAAACTATTTATATCTACAACACATGATAGGGTATGGTAGGGGATGGTCGAGCTAACCTTGGGAGACCCCATGTCTCCTAAGTGCTGCCTACATAGCCCATTACACAAAGCAAGGAGGGGCCTCGGACGATGTAGTTCTCCCTTAGGACCAGGGGAGAGGTGAATTCTGTAATTTGGTTATGGTTAGGCAATTTGTCGGTTGGTAAAAATTTGATGTTGGTAGGGTAATTTCGTTGGTGTAGGTATAGGTGAAGTGAAAGTTAGCATACCCAAGTAGTAGGGAATCGTGTCCTAATTAAGGTCAACACACAATCCTAGAGTCAAGCAAGAGAGGCTAGAGAGTCCCGTAGTTGAGAAGAGCTAAATAGACCACATATTAATGTAGGATGAGCTTGAATCCCTAGGTACCTTGCATAGGCGAGAAGTCAATAGGTGAAAAGAGTTGTATAATCACAATATATCGGATATACGTCATGTCCCTTGAGTTTTGTTGTTTTGACGAATGGTGAGGTGAGGTGGCCGGTATAGTTGGGGTGCAGAGAACTTATTATAAGATGATTATTCTGATGAAAGAGAACCAAACCTAAATAGACAAGTCCATGACTCAAAAGTGCTTTGAAATACTGCTTTTATTTTTATTTTATTTTTCTGGATATAGACTGATCGATGCGGGAAGTCTACAAGGGATATGTATTTTGTTACTCTTGAGGTCTTCACGAAGCTGATCAATGTGAGAAGCTTCTGATAAAGGCTGACTGTGTATAGCTGTCCTTCAAGGGAGCAGTCTATTTATAGTAGCAGATGCGGTGATTGTGTATAGCTGTCCTTCGGGGGAGCAGTCTATTTATAATAGTAGCTTTGCACATAGCTGTCCTTCGAGGGAGCAGTCTATGTATGACTTTAGAGGTCTAGTTGTCCATTTGGCATGAAGCATCTAGTTTTGTAGGAAGTTTGACTCAAGAAAATCCCATAAGTGTTTAATTAAGAATGTGTCATTTTGATACTTTGAAGTCATGGACTAGACTAAAAAGGGGAAGGCATATTTAAGGGGAGGTGATAATCAAACCATGTGATCTTGATTTCGATTTTGAGATGTAGGAAACAAAGTGGATGTAGTGGTAAATGAGCTCAAGGGATGAGCACAAGGTAGATAAGAAGTGATATAACACCGAATTCAACAAAGAGAATGGTCGAAGATGCAAGGCATTAAGGGGTTCAAGCTCAGTTTACCATTAAGCTTAAGCTAAACGATAAGTGCCTCGATCTATAAGTGTGAGTGATAATGTAAGGCCCAATCCAATTAGGAGCAAATTTTCCATGCTTGCTCTTTTCTAGTTTGGTTACATGTTGATTCTCTTTGAGAACAAGATCACCAACCTTAAAGGTACGCTCATGAAGTCACTTATCATAAGCACGCTTGATGCGTTTTTGGTAGATTTGAAGGTGGTCAAGAGCCATAAGGCATCGCTCGTCAAGAAGCTCTAATTGGGCTAACCGCTCTTGGTGGAAATCATCGTTGGTGAGAATATCCTGAAGAGATATTCTGAGGGAGGGTAGTTGTATTTTGAGAGGCAAGACAGCCTCGGTACCATATACCAAAGAAAATGGTGTGGCATTAGTGGAGGTATGAATGCTAGTATGATAAGCCCAAAGGGCAAAGGGAATGTGATCATGCCAATTTCTTCCAGAATCATTAACAACTTTCATGAGTATTTTGGTTAGGGTTTTATTAGAAGATTCAGCCTGACCATTGGCCTGTGGATAGTAAGGTGATGAGAAACTAAGTTTGATACCAAAGTTGTCACAAAGGTCTTGTAACAACTTATTTTTGAAAGATTTTCCATTATCTGTTATCAGGCGATGAGGAACACCAAAACGACAGATAATGTGATGGTTAACGAATTCGACATTTTTTTCTTTTTTGGTTGAAATGAGTGGAATTGCCTCCACCCATTTTGTGTAATATTCGGTTTCGTAATTATCCAATGGTGACGTTGCAAAGAGGGCGGGTGAATCTCACCAATAAGGTCTAAACCCCATTGTGAGAAAGGCCAAAGATCTCGTGCGACTGTAGCTGGATGACTAGGAGTATGTTGGAGGTTGGCATGTTGTTGACACATAACACAACGCTTAACATATTTGTAGCGAGTCAATGTATTAAGAGTAGGCCAATAATAGCCTAGGCAAAGGATCCATTTGGCCATGGCAAGGCCGCTATAATTTCCACCACAAATACCGTCATGGATCTCGCTTGGATGGTATAGGTGACCTCTGCGCCTGGTTAGACATCGAAGGAGGATGCCATCAAAGCAACGTTTATAAAGGAGTCTCCCATGATGACATAATGAGAAACATGTTTAAGAAAAGCATGTTTTCCAAAGACTAGTAAGGTCAGGTGGGAGAACGGAGGTTGTAAGGTAGTCGTGAAATTGGTGATACCAGGTATCCTGTGAATGAGCAGACACATTATTTATCATACAAATAACCGTATGGAGTAAGATGGGGCAAAGAGTTGTTGGACCAAGACAAAAATGTTAGAGTCAGTTGATGAAGCAGGAATTTGCGAGGCTAAGCAAGCCATAGTATCGGTAAATTTGTTAGTGGAGCGGGGAATGGTCTGGATAGAATAACGAGTAAATGAGGTCAAAAGTGAATCCACGTAATGTTTGTACTTTTGAAGTTCCTCATTTTTACATTGGTAGATGCCCATAACTTGATTGACTACCAATTGAGAGTCGCCGAAAATATTAATAGATTTGACACCTAAGTGTAACGTAACCTGGAGACCCAAAACAAGGGCCTCATATTCCGCTGTATTATTAGTGCAGGGGAAATCAAGCCGGAATGAAAGAGGCATAGGCTCAACGTCAAGAGGAATGAGAACAACGCCAGCCCTCCGCCGTGCTAGCATTTGGATCCATCGAAGAAGAGGGTCATTGGATACGACTCTTCCCTGAGTGAAAGAGTGGCGATGAGTTCGTCAGGGGGAAATTAAAATTGGTAAATTGTTCCCCAGGTAAAGGGGCTTCCGTGAGTTGGTCGGCAATGGTTTGTCCTTTGATTGACTTCTGGTGTATAAATTCAAGGTCGAGGTCAGCAAGGAGCATAAGCCATCGGGCGATGCATTGGTTTAGATGAGGCTTGGCATACATATAATGGATGGGGTCCATGTTGGTGATGACGAAAGTTTTGTGATTCAGGAGGTAGTGTTGGAGTTTGGTGGCCACGAATGATAGGGCTAGGCACAACTTTTCTACATGTGTATACCTAGTCTCATAATCCACCAGAGTACGACTTATATAATAAACAGCTTGTTCTCGATACTCGGAGTCACGATGTGTGAGCATGGCCCCTACAACATGGTCGGTGGCAGAAAGGTAAAGGTAGAAAGGGAGATCCTCCTAAGGTGGGATAAGCACGGGTGGTTGCAAGAGATAGGCTTTGAGAGCTTCAAAGGCTTGGTGACACTCTTCACTCCATTGAAAGGCAATTTCCTTTTTAAGAAGGTGATGGAAAGGTTGACATCGATCCGAGAGTTGGGAGATGAAACGCCGGATGGATTGAAGTTTACCTTGCAAACTACGCAATTGTTTGAGGTTTTTGGGTGGGGGCATTTCTAGGATAGCTTTGAATTTAGATGGATTGACCTCAATGCCACGCAAAGAGATGATAAAGCCAAGAAGTTTTCCCAAAAGAACACCAAAGACACATTTCTTTGGTTGAAGCCGGACCGAATATTGTAACAGGCGATTGAAAATAATGGTTAAAACATCGAGATGTTCACTGCGATGTTTAGATTTGCCAAGAAGATCATCGACATAATCCTCAAGGATAGTGTGCATAATGTCATGAAAATGTAAGTCATAGCCCGCCGATAGGTCGCACTGAATTCTTAAGGCCAAACGGCATGTCACGATAACAAAACGTTCCCGGAGTGATGAAGGCGCTTTTATGTTGATCGACAGGGCTACCAAAATTTGATTGTATCCCGAAAAGCCATCCATGAGAGAAAGCATCTCATGGCCCACAGTGAGATCAACAAGTTGATCAATACTTGGGAGGGGGAAGTCATCCTTGGGGTAAGTGAGGTTAAGGTCTCGGAAATCCGTGCATATCAAGTCCCCCATCACTTTAGTGATAGGTACGATGTTAGAAATCCATTGAGGATAGTCAATAGGCAAGATGAAGGAAACAGAAAGAAGTCGTTGAAGCTCTTCTTTGACCAAGAGGGCAATGCGTGGATGCATTTTTCTCAGTTTTTGTTTGACTGGTTTGGAATCGGGTTTTAGGGTGATGTTATGGACAGCAATGTCAGGATCAATTCCTGGCATGTCAGCGTAGGACCAAGCGAAAGCTTGGTTGCGGGTACGGAGAAAGGTAGTAAAGGTGACTTGTTCTGATGCGTTAAGGGATTGTCCGATCTTCACAATGTGAGGATCCTCCTCTGTGTGGATGTTAATTTCTATAGTAGACTCATTCAACATGGTTTGAGTTTCAGATGGTAAGGTGCGTTGAATATAGGAGTCATCCGCACCAAGGTAAGTGAGGATGGAGTCGTCATCTTGGCACTCAACAACATTAATCGAAGGCGAATCCTCTTCAATCATGTCTGGATACAGAAAGGGAAGAGAAGATGGGTCCTCATTATCACATTGATAAGTGAGAGGACCTAGGAAGATAGCATTTATGAAAAAAAAAAGTTAGGAGGGATAGATTCAGGATCTATCGACTCTGTGGGTGATGATGGCAAAATGGGTGATGATGGTTCGGTAGGGGTGACATCGTCATCTTCTAGGAGACAACTGACACGAGGTTCCTTCAAAGGTAAGTGTTCCAGGAAATCCGAGACCACTACGATCATTGTGCTTGTGTGTAGTTACGGGAATGATTGTATGTCGGCCTTGTTCATAAAGACCAAAACCAAAGCCTTTCCAAGCACAGCGAGTCAAGAAGGTGAGGGCGAAACGATGATTTTTCAGGTATTGAAAATCGGATTGGAAAGGAACCACACCAAGAGGAGGTTCAGGGGTAACGGAGGATGCGTCGACACCCCCATACATTAGGTTGGTGCGGCAATGAGGAGGTCCATAGGGGATTACTTCCCCCATACGACGGTCATAGGTAGGATGTGTATGTAACTGTCTGTACTCCTGTGGGGTATGGAAAGAACTAACATTATATAGGCGATACTCCCCCAGCGTAAGGCATTGAAAAACATCTACTAAGGGGTTTGAGGTTGGGATGTTAGCTGCGGGAAAGGAAGTGGTATCTGCGACGGCAGTTTCATTGGTTGAAGGTGTAGGTGCGGTTGAAGTGGATGATAGAGGTGTGGTTGGAGTGGATGGTTGGGTTAGATGAATGGGTGTCTTGACTGGTACAAGCACATCATTAGGGCGATATAACATATTGCAGGTTTTGAAGGGGGGAGGATCAGCTTTTACAGTGTAGGACTTCCCTTCGTACTCAAATTTTATGCATCTATGTAAGGTGGAGGGAACGCATCCCATAGCCTGGATCCAAGGGCGGCCTAACAACATATTGTATTGGAACTCTCCCTCAAGGACATAGAAGAGTTCGGGTAAAGTGCATGGCCCTACACGAATGTTAAGGATCACGGTGCCTAAGGTAGAAGTAATAGCATCATTGAATGACCGCAACATGATGGGGTTGACACACATGCAGCTAGAAGGGATATTCATTTGTTGGAAATCTTTTGAAGAGATGATGTTTCGCTAGCGCCCTCGTCAATCATAACACGACGTACCTGAATGTCCCGGACGTAAGCCGAGATGAAAAGAGCAGGTCGGGATCTTCAACACGAAAGTCGATAATTTCGCTCTTTGGAGAAACTCGACAAAGCAGCAAATTTCTGTATGAGACGTATGGTTGGGGAGATGGGTTGTTTGGTGAGCGAAGCAACGTGATTGGGTGTGAGAATGGAGGTAACAGACAAGGTTTCATTAGGTAAGACCTCTATCCCTTGAAGGATTTCAACGAGAGCTTGTCGATGAGATTCAGAATTCTGAATGAGCTCATACAGTGTCATTTTTACAGGTGATTAGTGAAGCTGTTTGATCATGGTTCGGTGGGCAACTCCATTAGAGATGGGGTAGGTGGGTCCATGAATAACCACTTTAGGTGGTGGTGCGATCGGGATGGTGGATGGAGAAAGGTAGGCCGCAGGTGTTCTTTCTTTCATTTTCCCATTGTTTTTCTGCCCTCGAGTAGCAACACTAATCATATTGATCTCATGAATACAAGAGGAGGAAGACGGTAGGGATAAGTCATGGTCTTCGAGAGGTGGGGCTGTAATAATGATAGATCTTGGTGAGGCGGGGACAGGTGGTATAGGAGAGGGAATTGAAGCTAAAGGTCTCTCTCTTCGTAAGTTGTCTTTCTTAACTTTTCTATCTAAAAGAGGTGACTGATGAAGTATGGCTTTCAACGCTTTGCATCCCTCTACGTCATGTCTTGGTGTGTGGTGGTAAGTGTAGATTTTAGACTCATCATAACCTATAGGTCGAGGTTTAGATGGATCATAAGGTCTAAGTGGGGGTAGGGAAATGGTCGCATTCTCCACCAACATAGCAAGGATTTTGGCGTAAGACCCTTTGAGTGGGTCAAAGTCAGAGGAAGATGAGGCTATTGACTGGGTAGTTTCTGGTAATGATGGGGTATGGTTGGTTTGTATGGGTGGTGGTTTAGCCAAGGAGTTTTGATAATGGGTTTTAACTAAATGTGGCTTCTTTGGCGTAGAAGCTATGTTTAGCTGGTTAGATGATGAGGCCACAGATGATGTGGTATCAGAAAACAACCACGGAGAAATAGGAGTGACAGCAAACAAATCTTTTGATGATGGAATTTTTTTAGGGTTGGTAGGTGGACAGGATACGCGGGGTGATGGTGTTGATGTACCCTTGGATCTCTATATGGGTGCAGAAGGCGTAGGTCGTTTTAAAGAAAACGCAGGAGGTATGATATATTGATGCAAGGTGGAGGGATGAGGTCCCAATATGGAAGGTAGGTGTGACAACGATGGTTTTAGTTGTAATAGAGACATAAGTTGAGGAGATTGAGTCTGCTCTTAAGTGGATGAACGGATTTATTTTTAGATAAATCAAGCCACTTAGGTGGGTGTGTTAGACTAGGTATTGGTGAGGTCCCAAGCATAGGGGAAGGTTGGGTTAGGTTAATAGAAGTGGATGAGGTATTTGGTAGAGATGAGGGGGGTGAAGATGAGGACATAGGCATTTTAAGCTTCTATAAACACTTTGGGTATATGGTAGAGGCATCTGGGTTGGTCATCTGCATTTGAGTAGAATATGGTGTACTCAAACGTTCCCGTAGGACCTTTCTATCTTCCGGGGAACGACAGGTCCTCACGTGTGAATAGGAACTTTTGTATGGAAGAAAGGTGGGTTGTGATTCCGGTCCACTGTGGGTGTGATACAGGGGGAAGATGAGGCACTTTATCAATGGGCGTTAAGAGGTTAACCGGTTCTTTGAAAAGATTTAGGCGATGAAGAACTAATAGGTAGGAGGGCATGTTTGAGAGGATCCGTCATGTTTAAAGAATGTGGTGATGTCGGTGTAAGATGTTTCTCTTCTAAGGATGACAAAAGAAGTGGTGAACCTTCCTCTTGTACAACAAGAATGGTAGAAGGAGACGTTTGGGAAATAGATAAATTAGATAACATCCACTCACAGTCTTACAAGGATGTGGTGTAAGAAGGCTCATTTGTGAGAAGGGAACTCTGGGTGGTTAATTCTTTGATGGGTAAAGGAATGGCAAGGATTTTGTCTTGTCTTGATGGTGATGAAGGGGGTTCAGGTTCCTGCGTTAGTGAAGAAGCTTGATTCAGAATTTTTTCGATAGAGGCTTTTGGCTGGGAGTCGAAGACTGCATGGATCTCATGAACACTCTCCTCGGCTAAGATATCTTGGTTTATATTACTGTTAGGAGAGTGATTCGGGAATGGTTTTTTGAAAATTTTCAAATTTTGGTTAGTAGGAGCGTTAGGATTATCGAGGGTTATATCCCCTGTATCAAGCATTTCCTGCACTATGTTTTTCAACATCTTGTAGTTTTCATGACTATGTCCCTTCACGCGGTGGAAGTTACAGAAGTCATTTTATTTGTACCAAGAAGGTATGGTGCGAGTGGAGTCAAACCCGAGTGAGGTTTAACAGAGGTAAGGTAATGGCTCTTGCTTGAAGCAATTTTTCCAATATCACACCATAAGTTTCTCCCAAGGGGGTGTAATTGATGGGCTCAGCTTTATACTTATAGGTGGTTTTTGGTGGGGTATTATACGGTGGTTGGGATTTGACCATCACCGCGTGTATAGCTCCTTTTGATTTCGAAGCAGTCGATGGGTGAGGATTGGTGGTGTTAGGTTTGTTGGTGGAATCTTGAGTTCGAAAGTGGGGTTTTGTTACACAAAGGCTCGAATCTCTAGTTTTCGAGCCATAGTAAAGGCTTCAAAATGTGCAGAAATTTTGAATTTGGAGGGTAGGGGAGATGTGTTTAGCGCAGTTCGCGTAAAAGCTTCGATAAGTTCGGCTTGAGGTAAGGCATACATAAGTTGGTTGATAAGGCCCCACCATCGTCCAACAAAATCTGCGATAGATTCGTCTTCAAATTGTCGGATGGCATAGAGGTTTCAGGTGATAGATACTTTCTTGGCAATGTTAATGGAAAAATGATCCAAGAAAGATTGGGCTAGTTAGTTAAAAGAGAAGATTGAGTCTCAAGGGTTAAAGCATTGTACCACTCAAGGCGGTCCTCTGATAAGGACATGGGAAAGGTGCGGAGTAGTAAGGCATCTTTGTGAGCAATTAGATAGCAGAGCATGTCTAAATGAGCGCAAGTGTTGTTGAGGATCCTCCTTACTATTAAAACGGGTAAATTTTGGTAATTCCCATTGAGGAGGATAGAATGAAGGGGACAGAAGGGTGGATAGGCTCCAGAAAAACTTTCTCATATGTCAAGGCACTACGACTTCTTGAACCAGAAGCCTCCAGATTTTACATTTTTTCCATCATTTGTTTGATGAAATCCGTGGTTGGATGAGCTGATGGTGTGGTTGCGGCAAATGGAGGCAAATTGGGCCAAGGGCCTCCACTAGACAATGGTGGCGTTAAATGTTGATAAGGTATGGAGGATGAATGTGTCGAGGGAATGAATAGGGATGTCCTATATAAGATGTTGAGGTCACGGGATACGTGTGTGGGAATGAAAATGTGGGCGGAGCTTGAGAAGGAAAACTAGTGTGGATAGGTGGCAGAGAGCAAGTCATGAACGGAACAGTCTGCAAGAGAGACGAGTTAGGAGCAATCAGCGGTAATGACATGCGGGGCCCAAGATTAACCAAAGGAAAGAAAATCATGTCGTATGAACTCGTGAAGCCTGGATTGAGAGACGGGCTAAGGATGCAACAGTGCAAAGCGGAGGTATTAGGCGGAGAAGGAGCTAAATGATAAAATATACTAATAGGCATGCCAACAAGGAGTTGACCATCGTGTGTACGGTCGGGGCATGAGACAAATAGTATTATACAAAGACTAGGATTAGCATCCATAAATTTGGCAAATTCCTTATCTCCTATAGGAATTTTAGGAACCTCGCCGGTATCTGTAGGATTCCCTATAGAATGTGAAGGGGGTGATTCGAGGCAAAGGCACGAGTAGGCATGTGAAACCATGGCGGTGGCTTTCTTCCGAATGATAACAACCATGGACAAAAGTACACAGTAGGGTTTTAATCTATCAGGAACAGAAACAGCCTCAGAATGTTGAAATCGGTAGGTTGTTGGTTTGTCAGGAACTGTAAAAGACAGTAACCGATATCGGTCTGCTAATCGAGGTCGGTTAGGCTGTAGCCAACATCGGTCAGTTAACCGATGTCGGTATAATAAGACTGGTATAAGAAAATATAAGAAGTTGTTGATTTGATTTTTAACAATGCTTAGTACATCTATCAAATTGTTCTGAAGTGATAACTGAAACAGTGTATGACAAAGAAACAGAACTGAAAACAAACAAGATACACAAGTAAATTAACAGACTAACCCTAGGATTAGTGTTTATCAATTTGAGCTTATGCCTTTAGACACAGAATGATGTGAGAATCCTAAACACAAGACTTAGGGGAAATGTCAAGTTTGTTTTGGCTTATAAGGTTACCTCAATCGGGTGGAGGAATACTGCGGAAAAGGGGGGATGTTTTGAGCTATTGTGTTAATTATGAAGTGATTCGGTATGTGTTGTGCAATGAAAGTAACATTTATTTCCTGTCAATACCATGGAAATCACCCCCATGTGTACGACCTGTTACTTAGTCTACGTTCACTAGAATTGAAAACAACAAGCAAGAATGTAATGCACATGTTTTAAACCCAAATCGAAAATGATATTCGATGAAACAAAGAAGATGACTTTCACTATTGTAAAATTGGGAAAGCAAGACAAATTATTTTACTAAATATAACAAAATACCATGTGAAATTTTTAGAAGAAGAAAACAGCAAGTATGCTCCCTATGTGAAAGCAAGCAAGAAAGAAAGAAACCCGAAATGGGTCCCACCGGGTGTGCCAAAATGTTTCGCACATAATGTTTTAGCTTTTGGGAATAGAGCTGCTTCTATCCTTTCATTCCTTTGAGAAATAGATAAGGGTTAGGGCTAGGAGGAATACATGTGAATGTCGAGAGGGTGTGCGCGTACTGTAGGGAAAGATCGGATCGACCGTGAAGAACTCCTTTTTGTCCTGGGAAGGACTACGATTATTGATGAGGATGCAGATCCAAAAACTATGATGACGACAATAGAACTTAGGTAGGATGACCTGACAATCAGGAGATGAGCTATCTTACCTCTCGATGAACAGATGAGTATGACAAGGCTCTGGTTACTCAGTTGCAGTTTTTGGACTTGATGTCCTTCTCTACAAACTCTTCTTGTTTCTTTTTTTTTTTTCACTTGTCTCTGTTCAGCCAAGTAAAAATCTAGATCCTTCCAATGACTTCTGATTTTTGATCCACGAAAATCCAACCCTTTGTTTTTGGTTGGGAGTGGTCATTTACAGGGAACCGATGGTGGTTACGCAACCGACGGCGGTCGAGTAGGAACCGGTATCGGTCAGGTCAAAGTGGGCTATTTTTGGTAAAATGGCCAGCTTTCCCTCCTTTTCTCCCGAGGGATTAGTCGCGGGCTTGGTCAAGTCATTATGAGGTTAGTTTTAGGTGCGGGTGAGGAGTAATTAGTCATGGGTGTGGATGTGGACCAAGTTATAGGTCTTAATTAGGTTAGTTTAGGGTTAAGACTAGGTCATGATGAGGTGGCAAAATGAGGTGGTAGGTATGGCGATGTGGATTTATTAATTATAAGGTAATTAATAAATAATTGTGTAAGGTTTAGGTGATGAGGTTAGGTTGCGAAATGAGATGCGGGGCATAGGGGGTCGTAAGACACAAATTTTGTGTCTACACCTACTATCATAATTTTCTACTAAAAGAGATGCCTGCTCGGAGGTAATGGAACTCATCGATCCTCTATTGTATGAACCTATGTGACAAGTACCTACTCCCGAATCTCTACTTAAATAGATCTTAGGTCACTATCTCTAAATCTACATGGAGATTTTTCTCCTCTTTCCTCCACCATACTCCTACTCCATCCCTCAGTAGATGGATCGCAACACAAGCTTTCATGTTGCTAGAATAAGGACAAAACTTGAAGCAACTGCTCAAGCTCACTAGCCAAACCTCTACCCGAAATCCACATGTGTCACCCGAGTAATGTGAGGGCTGAACCTTCAGATCTCCCTAATGTGATCTATTGTTGTGGTTTGACGGCCTCTAGGTCTCTCTGCATGCTCATCCCTAAGCCTAGGGCTCGAGACCTCTCTCTATGCTCTCGTACTTTGTCACCCCGTCCCTTAGTGGTGACTATGCTCTGGATGACTCCGCATGGAATTTCTCTCCTCTATACTTTGCTCATTGGGTCAAGGAGATACCCAACCTTAATGGAAGGGGCTCTCTCATTACTAGCTACATGTCCTCCTAATCCTCCATGTAGAGTGGCATCAAGACATCCCGAAGGGTCCGGAAGATCTAGGGTAGGATAGCTATTACACCATGATCCAGTGGTGATGGTGGTGGTGAGTCCGAGTCTATGTGAATTTTCTCTCACTCCGTCTACACCTCCTACACTGACCAAAGTGAGAGTTAGTTAGTTTTGCTAAGTTTTATTCTATTTCCATGTTTGCTAAAATATACAATTTCTAAATTAAATTATCTTTTCTAGATTTTAAAGAAAATGTGCTAGGTTTAAGTTTCATGTCTCAAATTTTCTAATGTGCCTAATGGTCCATGATTTTAAACCATCTAATCTAATACCAAGTGTGATGCCCGTTAAAACAACCCACTTGAGACCCAAGAAACAACCTAGGATTAGTCAGGAAAATTATGGAATAATTTTTTTATTTTTTTATAAGAAGTGTCTACAACCAGTCAGCAAGACATCATTGACAATATCGGGTTCCGTATCAAGTTAAATCTACTAGAACATACTTTTCTTTAATTAACAATTATCAGAGGTCCCAAGGTCCACATTTTAGGGTTAGAAGTTTTAGTTAGGTTAAGGGGGTAAAATATCACCATCACTATTCTCTAACAAGCTCAAAGTTTCAACTTGATTTTCCCACACTTAACTCATTCAAAATCTCCCTAAATCATTCCCATTGGATAGGAAATTTTCTCACCTTTCTGACGATAAAAATAAGTCCTCCTAACTCCCTGTAGAACTCTGGATATGGATAGGCATACTTTAGGGGTCAAATTTTCCTCCAAGGTGACACATGACAGCCTCTGAGTCATTTCCAGGAGAAAAGAGGGATGGCAGGGCGGTGGGGTTAGTTGGTGATTTTGCCAAAGGGAAAGAAAATCCAATTGGTGTCCACACACTCACTAGTCCACCAGGGACACATGGCACTCCTCAATTCACCACAGGTAGAAGGGAAAGGGAGACAGGCGGAGTGGCGAGGAGATTTGGTGAAATTTTCCAAAGGAGGGACAAGGGGATAGGTTTGACGCCAGCAGCCTCACTGGTCCATGAAAGGGACTCCACCAAAGCAGGGCGGGGGTGCGAGGCCGTGGGAAAATTTAAGAAAATTTTCCAAAACCAATTTTTTTTTAAAAAGAAACAAAAAGGTTCCCCCCCTCTGCTATCACCCCAAGGTGCCACGTGGCATCTTGCAATTAGTCATTCTAGGCCGGTGAGGAAAGATAAGAATTTTTTTCAAAATTTTCAAAAAAAAGCTAAGGAAGAAAAGGGTGTCGCGCCTCCTCCATTGCCTTGTGAGGCCATGTAATAGCTTTTGATTGGCTGTCAGGTAGGGAGGTGGGGAAAATGTTATAATTTTCCCAAAAATTTTCAAAAATTTCTAAGGATATTTCGACAGAAATTTTTGAGCCGCTGGCCTACTGTGAAAATTTTCCTAAAGAAGGAAAAATTCAAAGTTCCATAACTTGAGCTAGAAAGCTCAATTTTTGGAAAATGAGAAATTTCTGGAAATCTCTCGATGCCCTCTTTGCAAAGAAATCATAAATTTTACTTTTTGGTAAATTTTGAGGGGTAAATTTTATGAAAATGATCTGTAGCCTTTTAAATAGCAAACTAGTAATTTCCAACTTATAAATTTTATTCAATTTGATCTCCTTCCTCACTCAACATGCCAAATAGACATGGAGGATTACTCTAGGAAGGATTTAGAATGTTTTAGGAAGGTAAATTTTCTCAATTGATTCCAATTTGAATTTTTTCCATCAATTGACAAAAAATGGCTGAGGAAGGGATTGGGCTCGATTTTTGCAATGTTTAAGTTGTTTTCTTAAGTTTTATTTGTCAATTTGAGTTCATTGATGTCTTAACATTTTAAATTATAACATTTTTAAGTTTATTATTATGTGCGAGACTGAATCGTACGTTTGATTAAATTTATTTGCCAATATTAATTTTTATAACAGATCCATTTTTTTAAAATATGTATATCAACTTTATCATTCAAGTGTGGTATTTCATTTTTATTCTATTCTAATACATTTAGTTGTTTATAACAAATCATTTCAAGGCTAATTTACAAGGTCTGATTTCAGATTTAATATATTTTCCAAAAGAGCCAAAGCAATATACTTCCTTCATACGTATTTCTTTCCTTTACAATTAAATAAAATATTCCAATCACAATTTGATATTTCAACTCAACACAAAAATAAAAATGAGAGATGAACTTGCAATTATTTATTAATTCAAAAGAGAGGCATCTTTACATTCCTTCATTCCTTGAATGCAATTAATAAAATTTCTATTTCTTTCCAATAATAGAACAAAATATAAATGTCTTTCACAATTCGAATATCCACTTCCATAATCAGTTACATACATAGTTTCTTCACAAAACACATTACAATTTCATCCACTTCAAGTGGGAAAGGTTACAAATGAAGTATACTTCACAAGGGACTATTAAAACTGTGTTTTCTTTTGATCTAGAATAGCAACATGTAAATTTCCTTTTCTTTCCAAGTTAATCACAACAAAATTGGGGGAAAGTCAACACTCTCCACCCAACCAAGACATCCAATGAAAGGAGAAGCCTTCCTTCATCATTGGCCCCCGAGCCCCAACCAAAATACAATAAGAGGTGTAATTAACCCATGGCAACAACTGGTTTCCACAACACACACCATTCTTTCAACATGCATAAATCAATATAAAACACAAGTGCAAACAAAGACAGAGTTTTACAACTGTAATTGAAAATAATCAAAATAAAACTTAGGCTTGACCATGCAAACCAAAGGAGAAAGGTCTATGGGGAAGCTATTTATGCCTCCTAAAGGGAATTGGGCATCCACCAGAACATACCACCAAAATAATTAATCACACAAACATCCTTATGCCCCCAAAATCACTCCTTACACCCCCATAGATTTCCTTATGCCCCCACAAAGTAATAAATTTAAGCTATTTCTTTTCCATGATGGATCCCAAACCCAAAATCCCTCCACAAAATTCTGATGCCAATGGCATTTCCTTATGCCCCCACATAGATTCCCCATAGCCTTCTCCTACCCCATTCCTATGGCAATCTACCCAACCAGCCAACAAACAAATCAAGACATATATATCATTCACACATTACAACAAGAAAATAACAACATGAAAGAAAGGATAAAATCCTACCTCTCTATGGTAGCTTTTGTTTCCAAATAACAAGCTTCAATGCCCAAAATATAGTCCAAAACAATAATCTCCAAGCATAAAATTTTTTCTCCAAGCTCCTTCCAAAAGCAAGAGCTCCGGCACAAGAAAATTAACCCCAAGGAAGTTGCAAAATGATTCAACAACCCAAAACAAACAAAGATTTTGAATTATATAGAAGAGGGAAGAGAAGAGGATGATGTGGATCCATGTAGGATGCCACATCACACATCCTCAAATTCAAACACAAAAGAAAAAAAATTCATCCTCCCAAGCACAATAAAGAGGTGGGTGAAAACATGACAATTTATTTGCACACTCCAAAAGGCCCACACCCCAAAGGACTGCAAATTAAATAAGATGTAAGAGAGTGCAATAAAACATGTAACATGATTAATAAAATTCATTATAAAAGTCTAAAATCACCTCTCCAACCATAAGTATGGTTGGTAAATTAAATTGAGAGGTATGGGACAAATTTTACTTGTCCCACAAGCCTCTAAAAATAGCCCCAAGGTCAAATTCGAATTTCCAAGGAAGTGGAGTGTTTCATACTCCAAAATATGACTTACATAACTCTTACACAAACTTACACATCCCTTACATAATTAATACAAAGAGCCAACAACTTCCATTATTACTTTCCCATATCTCAAATTTGATTTATTTAAGTTTTAACCATAAGATTTCTCACAATAATCTATCACAATTTAATTAAATAAAATAAGGGAACACTTCACTAATAAAATACATACAAACAATAAATAATAGGAAACACATTAATAACTACATAAAACCCATGGTCACATATAAAGGAGATACTCCCATGGGAATTCCTACAAAAATACAACACACACACACACACAAAAAGTTGTCATGGTGACCTTGTCGAATTCACCTAGAATTCCATTGTGGTTAGTCTCCAATCCCCCAATGTTCATTGTGATATTTAACCTGCAAAATACAAATATCTCCTTTGGCCTTATGGCCATATCGAACATCCAACATGACTATAAATAAAATCACAAAATCATCTAAATAAGTGAATCACAACAACATTAAGGAAATTTAGCATTATCACATAGAATTTATATCAAAAACTATGTCATCATTATATAATATCTATTTTCTAGATCTACTCATAATATCCAAAATCACATGTCCAAACAACATCCATAAAATATTCATGTTAAATAGTATATCATCATTCACATATGAGTGTCTCTAATAATCATCATGCATCATAACCGAATCAAGATCAACAATAATCCATGATCAAATGTCTAACATCATACTAATCAAAACATAGTAATGTCCATCACATAAGCAACACTATCAAAATAAGCATCCAAAGGTGTCAAAGGGAAGTGGCACTACAAAAGCTCCTTTTACCTCGGTGGCTTTCTTCTCAACACTATTTGATCATGTTAACAATAGGATGAAAAAGACAACTAGAGGTATGATCAATCAAGTTATTTTGTTCTACTATTTTATTTTTAAGCATTCTTGTAATGTTTTTTATTACAACTAGATCCACTTTTAAATATTTCCAAGAAGGAAAAATAAAATTCATATCTCCCCTACTTATATGAAAAATATGTGTACCTCTTTGCAATCAAAATTTTTGAGTCTAATTTATGGGAATCCATAAATAAACAACATGCATGAGCTTAGGTGTGGGAGAGAAGGAGAAGCACGAGTTATGCATTTTGATTTTAAATATGAGACACAAAAGAAGGAGATCCACACAAGAACCTACTGTAAAATAAAAGAGATCAAAAGCAATAGAAGGAGATCCATAGAAGAACCTGTTGTAAAATAAAAGAGATAAAAAGTAACATAAAGACATCTACATGAAAACCTATTGTAAAATAAATAATATCAAAATTAACATAAGGAGATCCACACAAGAACCTGTTGTAAAAGAAAGAAATCAAAAGTAGCGAAAGAGATCCACACAAGAACCTATTGTAAAGAAAGAAATCAAAAGTAGAAGGAGATCCACACAAGAACCTATTGTGAAATAAAGAATATCAAAAACAACAGAAGGAGATCCACACAAGAACCTGTTGTAAAAGAAAGAAATCAAAAGTAGTAGAAGGAGATCCACACAAGAACTTGTTGTAAAAGAAAATATCAAAAGCAATAGAAGGAGATCCACACAAGAACTTGTTGTAAAAGAAAGAAAATAAAAAACAACAGAAGGAGATCCATAAGAATGTGTCCTTAATATGGAGAAGAATCTAAGAAGAGAGATAATAATTTAATGCATGAGGACATGCATAAGATTAAGTGTGGGGTAATGATGAGGCCATAAATTGGCCATAAATTACCATTATTTTGTCCTTCCAAGTTACCTTTGAAAGTGGATTTAAATGTAATCTAGGAATTTATAGTTTGCTTAAGATAGAATATAGGATATATATCTTGTTCATTCTTTATAAATCTTTTGTTATCTATTTGTTGACTAATCCTATTGATTATTTGGGAAAAGATGAAAAGTCTTGTGTATACAAGCCATAAAGGAAAGATAATGCTAGTATTGGGAAAAATAGAATTGATCATGAACAATATATTTAAAATCAGATCTAATTTCATATTTAGATTTCTCTCAAAAAATTATGCAATTTCAAAAAAATAATCATCTCAATCTAAGGTCGCATGCAAAAGTTATAGTTATTTTAAATTAGGTGTGGAACTCATAGAGTTAGATCCGAAACTCACATAATTAGTTCTAGAACTTGCAGGTTTAGTTCCAGAACTCACAGATTTAGTTCCAAAACTTGTATAAATTTAATGATAGTTAGTTCCAGAACTTTTAATTTGTGGACAAATCAAATTTAGTTCCGAACCTTGCATAAAATGAATGACAACTTTAGTTTGAACTTACATCTACAAAATGACAAGTTTTGAGGATTATAAAAACCAAGAGATTCTAATGGGAAATATGAGATTTTTTTGTTCATAGAAATTTGTTTAACAAAAACCTCATTCAGATTTGCTATAGGTTTTACCAATGAAGAGAGATCTAACTTTTAGTGAGCTGCAATCCGAGGAAAAGTGTATCAGACGAGCACTAAAAGTTCCATAAATAGAAATAGAAAAGTTAAATGGAAAATATGAGAGAGGATTTTTTCATAGAAATTTTTTTAACAAAAACCTCATTCATATTTTTTACAGGTTTTACCAATGAAGAGAGATATAACTTTTAGTGAGCTGCATGCGAGGAAACATAGATCAAATGAGCACTAAAATTTCCATAAACAGAAAAAAAAATTAAAATTGATAATATGAGAGATGTTTTTGTTCATAGAAATGTGTTTAATAAAAATCTCATTCATATTTTCTACAAGTTTTACCAATAAAGATAAATATAACTTTTAGTGAACTATATTCCGAGGAAAAAGCGTATTTGACAAGCGTCAAAAGTTCCACAATCAAAAACAACAAAGTCAAATAGAAAATATGAGAAATGTATTTGGTAAAAATCATATTTTAAGGAAAATCATCCTTCCAATAATGTAGAAGAATAAAATCATTATGATTCTTGTTACCAAAAAGCAAGGAGAAGATTTGAGAGAAAATCTTCCTAAAATAAACAAGATAAGATTTGACTTCAATAATATATCTCTCTCCATATTTTGTGGAGATGGAGATATTAGTTGTTAGGATTGGAATAAAGATAAGATCAGATTGTATTTCCTAAAATAAGGAGTTGGTTGGATGCATAAATTATAAATGCAACCTTCCACACTTAGATATGTAATATTTTTCCCTAAGTAATCAAGATCCGTTTTTCTTTCCAATATTTGGAATTAAATTTTTCTACAAGTTATGAATTAAAAGTATGAATTAAATCATCTTCCAATGAATGAGTTGTCCACTCATTCCAAGGAAGATGGATCAATGTGTTAATGTTTATTTCTTTATTTCTGTAGTTTTCCTTTTGTTGTAAATTTCTATTTTTTATGTTATGTAATTTCTTTTGTGAACCTGTACGTGTCCTTTCCTCTTTCCTATATTTTCAATTCAGTAATTTCAATTCATGCAAGTGTATTTCTTTCATGAAAATTTAATTTATGCAAGTATGCCTTTATTTCTGCAATTGTGTCTTTCAACTCATGCAAGTGTGTTTCTTTCATGCAAATTTAATTTATGCAAGTGTGTCTTTTAATTTCTGCAAGTGTGATTTATTTTATGCAAGTTTGGTTTGTGTTTAAAGGAGTTACTTTCCAATATTTTCTTCTCTTAATGCATACAACCTTTGGACACCAACTTGATTTGACATTATTAATGGTGAGGATTGACGACCCTCATTAGGAAGCACGCACATGAGGAAATATCAGCTTTAGAACTATTTTGTTATCACTTTGTGTTCATGGAGATCATAGTACTTGATGAACCGAAGGAGAAGATATGTGAGTATCCCATGAAACACAAATCACCTAAAGAAAACTTCAAAAAGTACTTGTGTGAGGGATCCATGACATAACAGGTCAAGCAAAGGGCTGATAAATGGTAAGATAGGCTCTACGTGGCCTTTGAAGAAGAATGGCGCATCCCCAAATACTTTCCTTCAAAGGTTAGAAAGGTAGTTCAGTTTGTTGTATACCAAGTACTTTTGCATAGCATGGTTCACCATGAAGGATGGAGCATGGAGCCCTTGGTGTAAGTTTCCATATGCCTTCACAACAAGGTACTTCCAGCGTCGACACAAGTTCTAAGACATGCAATAACCGACATTCAATGCGGATAAGGTAGATTATGACTACCACACACTAAGGAATAAATATGTGTATCTAGAGTGGGCGCGTATATTGAAAGACTCATTTAAGATGTATTGAGCATTAAACCAATAAGTTTGGTTATGGGAGATATTGGAGTAGCAATGGTGTGCCTCACATTAAATAAAAGTTGGAGGATAAAAAGTATATTGAAGATGAGTTCACACTTACACCAACACCAAAGGGTAAGAAAAAATGGAGAACATCCCAGTCCCTAATCCCATAGATCCAATTGAAGTGGAGGATGAGGATGAAAATATTTTATGAGAATCGAATCAGAAACGAGGCACCACGAAGTAGTTGCACTCCAATGGAATCGTGATAGCTCCAGCGATAGCAAGGAAAAAATTGATCAATAATGGAAGAACTTGCTCAACAGAAACAAAGCTTGCATAGAGGAAAGATAGCGGAGTGTCTTGGCATACTCATAAATGAATAGAAAAGGGGTACATATAGGGTGCTGAGTAACCCTAGTGCATGACACATATGAAACCCTAAACCTAACCCATGTGAGATGACCCTCCAACATGAGAGGAGGACACATAGGATAACTCACACTAACACCCCCTTCATCGAAGCCGGGGCGAGTGGTTGTGATGAGTCGAGATGGAAGAGGAAGACACTACTAAACAACTAAGAAAGATGTGTCAATGGGGCACGGAAACTAAAGGCCTGATAAGGTTCCCATAGACAAACACAATATTCCTAGAAGAAGAAGAAGAAAAGGACTACATAACCCTAAGAAGATGGGCAACTGGAGAAGACCTCACCCCAAGAAGAGACCGTAAGTGAAGAAACTTCATCTTAGTGAAAGGCTTGGTGAATAAGTCTACAATCTGATCAATTTTCTGAATGTACTGAATGTCGATGATACCATCATAAATAATCTCCCATATCAAGTGCATCTAGATCTCAATATGCTTCGTCCACTAATGCTGAACTAGATTTCTGCAAATAGAGATTGTGCTCATGTTATCATAGTAGATAATGGTAGGCCACCAAAAGTGGATGCCAAACTCTGTCAGAATACCTGTATAGCCAAATTGCTTATGTGGCATTGTTAACTGCTCCTCTGTATTCTACCTCTATAGATGATATCACAATTACATTCTGCTTCTTGCTAGACCAACTAACAGGACCCAAACTAAGAGAGAAACTGTAGCCAGAAGTAGATTTACGATGATCTAAGTCACCGGCCCAATCAAAATATGTGAACCCAATCAAGTCAATATCAACCCCTCCATGATAGTGAATGCCATCAGCATAAGTGCCACGAACATAATGAAGGATCCATTTAGTTTCTTTCCAATGTAGCTCATGTGGCTCCTGCATGAGTCTAGACACGATCCCAACAGCATATGATAAATCCGGTCGAGTGTGAGTCAAGTAGATCAAGCTCTCAACTAAGTGTCGGTAAAGAGTACCATCAACCAAGGGAGTAGAGCAATCTGAAACCAACTTAACCCCGGAAAGAAAAGAAGTAGGAGAATACTTGCAATCGGACATCTGAAACCAAGATAGCAAATCAAGAGCATACTTAGGTTGCGAAATCAAGATTCCCGAGTCAGATTGTGAAATATGGATCCCAAGGAAGTAATGAAGTAGACCTAAGTCAGTCATGGAAAACTTGTTGGCTAAGGTGATCTTCACAAAATCAATAATAGAGGAAGAGCTGCCTATGATCAACAAGTCATCAACATATAGAACAAGAATGAGTATGGAGTCATCTTGTCATAGAATATAAACATTTGGATCAGAGTGACACCTAGTAAACCCTGATGTAAGTAAGAACGAGTCCATCTTGGCATACCAAGCCCGAGGGGCTTGTTTAAGGCCATAAAGAGACTTCTTTAACTTACAAACGAGGGAGGAATATTAGACATAACCCAAAGGTTGTTCCATATAGATCTCTTCCTCTAGGTCACCATGAAGGAAGGCACTCTTAACGTCTATTTGATGGACTTTCCATCTGTTTGCTATGGAAATGGCTAGGGTCAGTCGAATAGAAGTCATCTTCACAACCGGAGCAAAGGTTTCTATATAATCAACCCTAACTATCTGGGAGAAACCCTTAGCTACTAATCGCGCTTTAAACTTTTCGACGTCTCCATCTACTCCATACTTTGTTCGAACACCCACTTACATCGAATGATTTTTCTTCCTTTCGAAAGAGTGATGAGGTCCCAGTATTGTTCTTCATGAGAGAGGAATACTCCTCATCCATGGTAGAATCCCACTTAGGAATACCAGAAGCCTCCTAGAAAGACTGTGGATCAGAAGCAGAGGCGAAGAAAGAGTGGGGTCCAACAAAATCTGAGTGAGTATGTCTCATATCCGAAGTATTTTCAACTAAATCTCAAGCACTTTGCAAAGTTTTCCTGGCCCAAAGGGGACCAAGAGGATCAAGCTCAGAGTCAGAAGATTCTTCACATGAGTGAAAAGGGACATAGTCCTCATCATCACTACTATCAGAATTAGAATACTCAAAGGTTTGATGGTTGGGAGGATCTGGAAGAGGAGCATGCTCAACAGTATCATCATCTGATGAGTCAGAATCTGAATTAGCGAGCTGAAGAATTTCAATTGGTGGAGAAGTAAAAGTTGAAGAAGACTCATCGAACTTAACACTTCTCTCAATATATAGCTCATGAGAAGTAGAATTCATCAATTGATATCCCTTCATGCCATCAGGATACCCTACAAAGATACAAGGTTTGGATTTTGGTTCTAAGGCCTTGCGTTTCTTCTTGGGAATCCGAGCCATAGCCTTGGATCTGAAGACTTGAAAGTGCTCAACATCAGGCTTGCATCCAAACTAGGCTTCAAAGGGTGTCATCCCTCTTACTGCCTTGTGTGGAACACGGTTCTAAATGTAATTTTCACAATTCACTGCTTCGGCCCAATATTGCGGAGGAAGAGACTTCGAGTGAATCATACAAGTGGCCATCTCCTTGAGTACGGTTCTTTTTTTTGTGACTCCATTCTCGTGAATGGATATAAGCAATCGTATGTTGTTGCAAAGAGATCCCTTCAGAAGTATAGAAATCCATGAACCTATTGTTTACATATTCACCTCCATTGTCGGTTCGAAGAACCTTGATAGACCGTTCCACCTGTTTCTCAGCAAGAGCCTTAAAGTCCTAAAAATGTTCAAAGACTTCAGACTTAAGCTTAAGAAAATATACCCAAGTATATTGCGAATAGTCATCAATGAAGGTTAGCACATAAAGAGCTCTAGTAAATGAAGGAGAAGGAAATGAACCGAAAACATCACTGTGAACAAGATCCAAGAGATGGATGACTCTCCAAGATTTTCCTTTGTCAAATTTATTTTCAGGATGCTTTCCAAGGGTACAACCCTCACAAAGACCCTTAGAAAACTTGATGCGAGGCAACCCATTGACCATTTCATTTTGACTCAATTGTTCAAGGTAGTGATAATTTAGATGTCCAAAATGCTCATGCCATAGCTTACTAACCTCATTTGCATGAGTGAGCAAGGTAGTGGGCGTAGAATCAGAAGTAAAGTGGGAGAAGGTGTACAACCGTGAATGGTGATCTACCTTTCCCTCAGCCACTGTAGTATCATTGTTAAGCTCACAAATGATCACCGAGTTAGGACCAAATTCCACTCGCATTCCTTCACCAAGGTGAGTAATTTGGTAAACTAATAGGAGATTGGTAGAGATATAAGGAACACTCAAAACTTGGTTAAATGTTCCCCATCCATCTCTACCAATCCACTACTGAAACCAATGTTGTCGTGTCATTACCCATTGTGATTTGGGTCATTCCACAAGGTTCGATGTTGGAAAACTCAACATGTGAAGAACCCATGTGGTGCGAGGCACCGAATCTATAATGCATGTCGATGAAGGAGCAAATTTGGCTACAAGGGCCTTTCCTTTCTTCTTATCATTTTTAGCACCTTTTGCAGTAGAAGACTCGGCCTTCGGAGCACTTTGTTTTATGGATTCAGGAACACTTATTTTATTTTTCTCAAGTAAATGAGATAAGTGATCAATCTATTTCTTAAAATAGTGTTTCTTGTCGTGACCAAAATTCTTGCAATAGGAACACAAATACTTGCTTTTTTGCACTCTAGGCTCAGAAGTCAAAGTGTTTGTGTCATTTTTAGGTTTGATCTTGGTTTATTTCTTAGGTTGATCCTTAGTTTCTTTCTTCTTTTTAGTCTTCTTTCCCTTGCTAGTACTTGCTACAAGGGCATGTGACTTAGACTTGAGAGACCCCATTTGAATGAGTTTGTCCTATTCTCGAATGAGTTGGGACGAAAAACAATCAAAAGAGGGCATTGTCCAAGTATCACCTAAAGCAACTTTTGTAGCGTAGAAAGTTGAAACGAAGAAAATATTCGGGACCTAGCTTAGAGAGAATCGACAAGATCAGTTGAGAATCTTTCTTTTCTACTTGACATCCTTTTAACAATAATCTAATGTGGACAAATTTTGAGAAGAAGGCTTGTAGGTTTTCAAAGTCACTAGGATTTAACCCTAGTAGTTCGTTTTCCAACTCATGCGCTCTCATGTCATCTAGTTTTCCAAACATCACATCTAGAATTTTCCACGTAGATTTAGGTGTTTCAGATGCCTCAATGTGGAAGAGCAAGTTAGGAGAAATGGACATGCAAAGAATACCTAAAGCTTCATCACTACGGTTTAACCACTTAGATTTTTTAGTTTTGTTATTTGGTTCAGTCTCCGTTCCCATGGTGATGCGGAATAACCCTTAACCCCTTAGTTTCATTATTATTTTCGATCTCCATTTGAAAAATTTGAACGGTGTAAGCAAAGGAATTGAAAGTGCATCCATAGTGAGAGAGAGAGAAAGAAATGCAGAAAAGAAACACAACCACCCAGGACAATAACAACCCCCTACTTTCAGCACTTTATAGGTTAGTGCATTGATTACAATTGGGTCCGTGTGTGTGGTTTGAAACACTTGGTAACTCATCTTGCAATTAGTGTAATAACACATAAGAGAGGAGACCACAACAGTGTTTCATGTAGCGCAACAAAAAAGGACACCATAAACAAGCACAAGCAAAAAATAGAAAGGAGGCGAAAGCCAACCCTGGTGGTGAGAAAAAGCATCTCACATCACATGAAATAATCCCTTTGTTGTAAGACTATGGCGGACATGCTCACAAGTCCATGAAAAAAAGGAATAGAACAAAGCTCAAAAGAATGAGCTGAAATAAGCAAAACAAGGACACCCCCGAATGCGTAACTTTATAAAATTAGTGCATTTACAAAGATAATGATCCCATCATCTAGAGTGTGAAAAACATGCAACTTTGACTAAAGAAGTGCTCAAAACGAGCAACGATTCAAAATTTATAAAGAAAAACCAATTCCTATGCAATTGATGAGAAAAAGCCAATAAGCCTCGCAAACCGATTAAAAAAGTGCCCTAAATGCATGTAAAGGGTGTTGTATGTATACTCGTTGGAAATGGAACAGAATTTGAGATAGGGTTTGTTTGTATTGCGAGGGGGGATTAGCCACCTGCCAATCCTGGACCTCACCCTTCGTCTTTGGCACTCAACGGAAGGTTAAAAATACAACAAGCCAAAAGACCAAATTATAATGCCAAAGAAATATATTGTTTAAATAATGTGAAATTAATAAAAGATAGATTTAATTAAATTAAATCTAATTAATTTCAGGAAATAATTAATATCTAAAAGGATTAGAATTTTAATTTAGATCTTTTAAATATTTGATGAGACTTCGACAAATTGCTAAAAAAGGTTTTAGAAACTTGAAAAACACGGTAAAGTTAGAAATGTTTTTAAAAACTTACCAAAAAATGATTTGATTTGTTTTAAACTTTTTAAGAAAGCTTCCACGTGTTGGAGAAAAAGATAATGAGATAAAAGAGGAATTTTTTTGTAAAACTTGTCCTTAGTTTTAGAAAGAACCTAATATACTCTATATTTCCAAAAAAAATGAAAAGCGAGTTAGTTTCTTTCCAAAAAAAAAATGATCAAAATCTTCAAACGTTTGATTTGGAATTGAAAAAAAACAAAGTGATTTGAAGAAAGCGTACATACCAGATTGGTTGTTATTACACACTGTTCATATGAAAAGAGTTTGCATGAAACCAGGCCGCACAAGGGGAGAAGAACAGAGCAGTCGTTTTAGCGAGATGAAAGTTGCATTTAGAAAATGGGGCCACGCCAAGAATTAAGACTACGGTTAGATAACATGGCCGTGCCAAGAAAACGTTGCATTTGGAAAGTTTGAGCGAGCCGCGCTAAGAGTTAAGACTGCAGGTGAAGAATAACACACGCAAGTAAATAAAAACGTGGCGAGTGTGTAAAATGCCTAAACAAAAAAAATGCCTAGAAGGTCCAAGAAAACACTTGGAACAGTCCAAAAATTCTGAGCAATCCAAGAAAATGCCTAGAACAGCGTACGAGAATGGAGAGAAGGAGAAAAAGTAGAGAAAACATCCCAAAAGACGGTGAGGGACAACAGTTCATTGATGAGCAACCACGACTAAAGAACTCAAAGATCCTACAACCACAGACAACATGCATATCCTGAAAAAACCAGAGAGCTTAAAAAAATTTCACTTCCATTTTAATAAATGAAAAGAATCTCTATTTTGGATTTTGATACATCCAACTAAAAAAGCGGTTAAAAACCCTGATTTCTCAAGGTATTTTGAAAAACCTGCACATGCACAAGAAAAAAAACACAAAAAAATTCTGAGAAAGCTTGTTAGAGATATTTGCAAGATAATTTTTAGAAAATAGTGATCAAAGGACTTGCATGCAGAGTAAAATAACGAAACCAAGGAGTAATAGCATCAAAAAAAATCAAGTTCATGTTTACCCAATCTCAGCTCTGATACCATGAAAAGAGTTTGTGAGAATCGAATCAGAAATGAGGCACCACGAAGTAGTTTCACTCCAACGGAATCATGATAGCTCTAGTGATAGCAAGGAAAAAATTGATCGAAGTAATGGAAGAACTTGCTCAACGAAACAAAGCTTGCATAGAGGGAAAGAACGTGGAGTGTCTTGGCATACTCATAAATTAATAGAAAAGGGTTACGTATAGGGTGCTGAGTAACCCTAGTGCATGACACATATGAAACCCTAAACATAACCTTAAACCAAACCCATGTGAGATGACCCTCCAACATGAGAGGAGGACACATAGGATAACTCACACTAACAGAGGAGGATGAGTGCGAGGATAGCGGTGTTTTTCACCATAGAGGTAGAAGACATCCTATGACCAAGGATGAAGCTGAGCATGCCACTACACCACCTCAACCACAAGAGGGGGATGATGAGGAATTGGATGCAGTCCAAGGATAGCATAGATTTAAGTGGGTGTTAAGGTGAATAAGGACTCAAGGTGCTACTCTACAAACAAGGTGAAAATCACCCGTAATCTCTCCACGAAAGAGACAACCACAAAAAGGATAAGGAAACTAAAGTTGAATGAGGAGGCAGAAGGATCAAAGGAAAGCGCACTTAATTCTCCTACACTGTAGAGAATGTAGAACATAAAGATGAAGAAATGAATAAAGGAGAAGAGGAAAAGGGAACAAATGAGACATCTACAGAGACTACTCAAGACATGGAAACATAAGTTCCAAATGTGGAATCTCAAGTTCCTAAGAAGCCTTGGTCTAGAAGAACAAGTGGACACATGAAAAATTATCTCGTGCCCATTTCTAGAGCACACTTGTCACAAAAGGAATTATATGGTTGGGATTTAATGGATGAAGATATGGGTACACTCAGTGCATGAGGAAGCAAGTTATCATGGTCCATGTACACACACATGGATGATACAAATTTTGATGTATGTGAGGATTCATGCATATTGTAGAGGTTGAAAAAGACACCTTAGGCTAGACACATGATAGTAAAGCCTACTATCATGTCAGATGAATAGGTGAGCAATGCATTGGTGAAATTCTCAACAGAGGTGGCAAGGCAAAATATGGACAAGGCTGCCACAATTAGGGTGCTTAGGGAAGAGATTAAAACTAAGGATGGGGAAATAGCGTGCCTAATGTAGGAGAGATACTTGGAACAAAAACAAATGCTATATTTATCAACATCATAGAGGAAATTGGTGATAATGTCATAAGAGCTAGGCCACACTTGGAGCCAAAGGTACCACAGACATTTCCTTCAATAATACACTATGTAGGAAAGTTGGTGGACCTAGTACTTGAAGATGAGCCTCTATGCATGCCAATGCCAAAGGATCCAACACAAGATACAAAATGAGAGAAGGCTTGATCTGCGGAAGATCACATCCTATGAAGGGCTGCTTTGTAAGAACTATAAGAAGAATCTGAAGAAAGAAGATCAAGCCTTGAACATCTACACATCTCTAGAGGCTCTCATCAACATAAATACCATGGAGTAGAACATTGTGGTCCGAGAAGCAATGAAGGATGGAACATTGGGCTACGCAAAAATGTTATAAATGGTTAAACGAAGCACGAGGCCCCGACAACAACACAAGAACCACACAAGATTTGGTTAGAAGAAATTGGGAAACTCATTATGTAGAAGATGTATTTACTAGAGGGAAGGATGACTGTAATATCAAGCATTGTGTTGGTCTTACAAAATGAAAAAGGGGAGATTGTGAGGGATGAATTGGAGTCCATTTCTATGGAAATTCTAGAAAAAGCAGAGGAAGAACTCACTGAGTGACAGACCTTGGAGGAAGAAATAAAATAGGAATATCCTGAATTAGTTGTTCAGACTAAAGAAGAGACTGCAAAGTAAAAACATTCTTTCATACATTCTTTCATTCTTTCCATTTTTTCCATTCTTCTATTCTTTACTTCAGTTTTGGATATGACCATTGTCGGGGTGACAATGAAATTAGTGTGGGGTAATGTTGATCAAAGAACACTTGAAAATAAAATCACATAGGAAGTCCACATGGGGAAGTGAGTCATATTCACGAGCACAAATGAATACGGAGAACACGTGCATGGAGCAAAAGTTCAACTTTTGGGACTTAGTTGTTTTCACTCCTAAAGGTCTTTTTTAGAGATGACATGCAAATCACACAAATGAGGTAGATGTGTGTACCACGCAATGGATATTTTTGGAGGATTGTATACAAATCACTTTGTGCATGGAAACATGCAGAAATATAATTTCTACTATCGGTTAGCTAGTATTATTCTATTGTTATCTAACTTGCATGTGTGGATATTTTTGTAAATTCACATGGATGAGAATAGCTTGTTTTAGACACCAAAATTTGGTAACACTCCCTTGGTCCCTAGTCACATAACTAGCTCAAACATACTCACCTAACCAAGGCCCCTTCCACCTCACACCACTATTAATTTAATTTATTTAATTAAATTAATATATATCCTCACAATATTTATTATCTAATTATCTTAATTTCTAACCCACTACCTCATCTAACCACCTCACCCTAGACCTATTCTTGGCATGTTTCCATAACTAACAATAACTAAGTCTTACTTGCCTTAATGAGCTAAGATTTGGTTTAACCCTAAAATCAATCCCTAAAACCTCTCTAACCACATTCTCACCCATTAGAAGGGAATTTTATCTTCTAATCTATGAGAACAGACTAACTGGGACTAATAAATCGAAAGATCTTTGTATTTTAGAAAACCTAGGGAATCTCACCTTAATCGATGTCGATCACCCCTAAAATTATGTCACCAACCCAAAACCATCGTTTGTTACCATTTATTCACCTAAACAACCTTGTTTTTGGGTTGGGACATTCTGAGAGAAAGAGGACGAGAAGAGAGTTGCATGTAAGGAGAACCAGAGTCTTTTCACACACCCAGACATCCATAGCCACCACCAGGAGAGATCTAGAAGCAATGGAACTCATGGTAACATTCTTAGAAGTGTCACTATTGCACCAAGTTCCATTCCATCAACCGATCATCACCACCACCCATCCAATAGACCTACAACATTGGTAAGTGTTTTATCATTAATAATTTCCATTCCTATTATGTTCATAGAGTTGTTATCACCTCTATTACCATTCTTCTATTAACATTCCCATTCCTCCATAGCCATATTTCTAACAAAACCCAAAAACCTCACCCACTCGCTTATCGATTACCTAGCATATCCCTTCCAACTCTCTCGAGTGTTCTCAAGCACTCCCACGAGACCTCACTATCCCCTTATTTAGCCTCATCCAACCTCACCTAGACTCTACAATAAAGTTTTCAGTGAAATACTATCACCATACTCTACCGACACTGGTTACCCATAACCATCATCGGTCTCCCTTAAACCATCATCTATTATACCCAATCGACATTGGTCTCTATGTTTTATACCCTGCCCAAGAACAGAGTCAAACAACCTTTTACCAAATAACCTAAACAACCCAGAATCGACCTTGACCAGTTCCAATACCCCGACACCTACCAACCCTTCAGATATGACTATAGCCTAGCTTGTTATATTAGATTTGTTTATTTTGATTGAATGAGATACCTAAATCATATCAACTATAGTAGGACTTTACTCATTTCTCGCATTAATTTGTGTTGAACAGTGGATTGAAAACCATCTAGGAAGTATAACACTTCCCGGAGCTAACATACACTAGGCGAGTCCACTTTCATATATCATTTAACTATCTTTTTGTGGTCTTGTTTTCTATTACGGGTAGTTCCTCCTAACCAAAAGGAAGCTCTCGCAATTATCACTGGATCAAGATGTCAGAATGCGTGCATCAACCTCCAACCAAACCATTTAATAGGTATTCCTCCTAGCCCTTACCCTTATCTGTTTCATCACACCAAAAATGTAAAGAAAATGGTGAAACATTTTGGCATGCCCGGTTGGACCCATCAAGGGTTCTATTGCATTTTCTTCATTCCTCATAATAATTTGTGTGTTTGTTTCCCTTCAAAACCTTACACATTAATCTTCTTCCTTGGTAATCTTCTCTTCTTTGTAATTTCCCTTAAGGATACATTTTATTTTGGTGTATTTAAAAATAACCATTCTTCTTGCTTTTTGCATTTATTAAAAGAGCATACCCTCTCCCATTCACCATTTGTGTCATCGATGATAATATTTTGATTTGGGCTTAAAATTTGTTGCATTACATTCTAATTTTTGCATTTAGCTCACTTTAAAATGAGGGCAACCTATATGATGGAAGTCATGCCCGGTGATGGTTGAGACAAACAATTGTAGAAAGCACATTCTCTCTCTGTTTGTCTTACCAAACTTGCACAAAGTTGAAATATACACATATTTCTTAAACAACATCTTACCTAGGAACACCTATCTCGTGATCGAAAATCAGATTGGGAGGTACTCCCTAAATCGTTGCCTCTGTTGATTCATCATCTCAAAGGATGGCCTGCCCCCACCATAACATACCTGAAACCTCTTCTTTTATATATCCTTCTTTGTAGGACACCTTCCGACCAATTTTTTTCTCAATACACATAGTCAGTTCTAAATAGCGTAAGATGAACACACATAAATAAAAATCACTCTTAGGATCAGATTTTTCTTAGTGTTCTTCTTGCTTTGCATTTTGAGGTGTGAGAACACAATTCCTTTTTTTTTTTTTTTTTCCTTGCACACTCCCCATCATAGTTGGAGTATTTCAACTTTATCTAAGTGTGCTAGGGCCCCATCTTCTCATTCTCAAATTCCTGAGTTTGATTCTTCACTTGATTTAAATCACAACCCAATTTTCTTCATTTCTATCTCAATTTCATAAGAATCGGCATTAATCCAGAGACCGTCATTGGTTTTCATTTTACCATCATTGGTTAAACCTAACCAAAGGTCGGCTCCTAAATTTTAAAGTACTTTGTCTCACACAGCCTTCTTTCATCATTTTTTTCTCATTTCGGCCCTTTGGGAGCTAACATATTTTATTGATACTTTATTGTGCTCTATTGATATTACCATCATATAGAAAACATCTCCTTGTACTGTCTATTAACCTTGTTTCAATTTCTAAAACTGGGGATTTCTTGTAGTAATTGACATCGGTTTCTATGACTAACATCGGTTTTCCCGCAACCGGCACTAGTCAAACTAAACATCATCGATGACTTTTCTAGATCCAAATCTTGAGAAAACTCACTCTCCCGTGCTCATTCTTTTCTATCCTACAAATTTTTGTGGCATCTACATAATACAGGTCTTACTAGGTCAGCACTTGTTCACATGGTGCTGACTTATAGCTAGACTAACACCCTCATATTCCACGTTAGTCATCAACCACTCCCAATTAGTCCCTCACCGCCTTCTATCCTGTCACCCATGGATCCTACTCATCTTATCACCATTTCTGCAGTGATGAAGAATTTGAACAACTCCTTGATCGTAATCCCGTAGCCTTGTAGTTTTACCTTTCTCATTCTTCCACTCACAACTCCTCGGAGTCGGTTTATATACGGCATGCCTGTATCCATCTCTCCTACAATTATTCCCACTTTTGCATCAGCCCCTAATAATTTGGGATTACCTTCACCTGCTTCACCCTCAGTAGTTTCACAACTAAGACCCATACCCGCTTATGACCGTTGTGTGTGCGGTATTAGTCACACCCGTAGTATCTATTGTCCCCTCAGTGATCACCTAGACCATAACTTCATCCATGCCCATTGTCTCACAAATACCCATTTTAACACAACCGCATGTGGTGTTGGTGACCCCTACTCCATTCCAGAATCTTGTCCTCTCCAAACACCGCCTTGAATCACTACTAGAGTAACGATGACCATCCCACCTACATACACATACTATCAATAACCCCCTATCTCGTCTGTCACCCATTCTAGATACATACCCTCTATGTTGGTCCCTTATTCTCAACCTCCCTATTCGAATCACCATACAATGGAATGCCACCCACATCATAGGTTCAATACCAGCCCCCTTATGCCACAGGAGGAACCCTTCCACCACAACCTACCAATGACCTCATCAAGTTAATGATGGAAAATATGCAGACACTAGAAGCATTGGTTTTCGGCTCATGCAATTCCCTCACCTATGATGAAATTTGTAATGATCCTATTCACCCATCCATTCCTATTCGACCATACCCCATACATTGGGAAATGCCAAAATTCAACCACTTCAATAGCAAAGAAGACCCACAACAACATTTTTGGTCCTTTAAACATGGGTGTTACCTAATTGCCCATGATGACACTTTACTTCTGAGGACCTTCCCAATGTCTCTGACAGGACCTACATTAGAATGGTATAGTGGGCTACCAAGACACTCCATCTACTCGTTTAATTAAGTAGCCCAAGATTTCCTATATCACTTCTCCATCAACATTGTTAAGAAGGTTACCATGACTGATCTTTATTCCACACGACAATATGACGATGATTCTATTGCTAACTTTTTCACTCACTGTCGCAGCCTCATTAACCAACTCACATTTTAATTACCTCAAACTGAACTCATAGAGCTATATACTTAGGCTTGTGCTAGAAACATCTCGCCAACCCTGCAGGTATAAACCTTTTGCACTTTTGATGAGGCATTCACCATGGCATAGAAATTGGAAATTCATGCTATCAAAGAGAAGAATATTCAACTTTGTAACAAGAACATTGCATTCAAATAAAATGATGCTTATTCATCTTCGAAACCCCAAAAAAACTATTCAAAACCCAAAGGATCTGCCAATGCCATAGTTCTCAAGGCTGGCCCCCCTCATCAATCAAACTTAGCTAAGCCCCCGCTAATCTCTTTCCTATCCAAGATATCTAATTCGACGAGAATAACAAAAGCAAACTTCCATAAGAGAATCTTATTCTTGTTTTGAAAAATCTTGTTAGGGCTGGTGTTATTACCCTTCCACCTATAAAACCACATACCGGTTTTGATCTGAGTGACCCATGCCCACATGGTATAAGGAACATGAATTCTATAACAGCTTATCATGTCAAAGGTCATAGTGACAATAACTGCATCACCTTTAAGAATATCATCCAAGAAATGTTAGACAACAAAGATCTAGTCTTGGATAGCCCAAATGCACCCACTAACCAAAACCTACACATCTTTAAGAAGCCATTCCCTAATCATGCACCATCTTCCAACCAATGTGGTGATACCTCAAACAATGATAGCAATGTCCATGAGGTCCAAACTATTTTAGATGACATATCAGTTTCTTCCCAATTTCCTCATGTGCCTTCCATAGATGAAATCTTATCCTGACCTCCCCTACCTACACAAGATACTTTTTCATCTACTCCACCCACAGAGGCACCCCCTTTATTCCCTTCTTCACCTGTGGAAGAGCCCTTAATTAGCACACCATATTTGACCCCTCAAATTTCTGAACAATTGTCATGTGTACCTCTCCTATTCATAGAATATGCGGGTACACTAACACAAGGATAGTCCACTTCATCTAGCTCATCTTCTTTCAGCTCTCTTACCCACGTAGTCCGAGGCTATCCATTTCTTGGCAGCTCAAACACATTTTATGGGAATTTCCACTCGATCCACATCGGCCCTACTTACAACAACACCATTTTCACACTTGGTCGATCACCTAGACTATGTTGATAGAGACTTAATTTGGGGATGCCTTCTTCTTCTTGTTTCAAGACAAATGCAATTGTCACTCACTGACACCTCCAATATCTATCCAAAAGTTTTTCGAGCAACCAAACCAAACACAACCACAACTATTGCAATAGCTTCCACGTCACCACCCATGGCCCAACTCACACCTCTACCCATAGCCCAACATACATCTACACCCAAACACTTACCCATGCCTATATCATCTCCCTTACCTAAACCGATCACTAGCTTAGGGTTCATAGCAATAGCTAGCCTTACTCACCCACCCATCAAATTAGATTTAGCCACATCTTCCAAAACTAACACTAAAATTAACCCGACCCATAAAAAGAAGATCCAACCTCCTAGACCTCATACACCAACCTCACCTATCATACCATTCTCACCTTCACCCCTTCCATCCATCCTAGGACCTCACCCCTCGACCCTAGCCAAGAAACCCCCATCCATCAGTAAACCAAGAATGCAACAACCCATTTCCCCAGCACAGACCTCTAATATACCCAAATGACCCACACAACCTCCATCCTCATGTGTAACCTTCTTAGCACCCATACCTCCTCTAGCATCAATAACTTCTTCACTACCCATGACACTTTCTTCTCTTTCACTCACACCTCTTGCCCAACCTACACCACCTACCTCCATAGCACCTCAATTACCCCCATGGGTAACTTTGTCCTCTTCCACCATCAGCTTTTCCTCCACATCTCATACACCTATGTCATTTTTTCCTAAAAAGATGTAACCTAAAGCTAAAAATTTGCTACCCTTCAATAAGGTAGCTAAACCAACCAAACCTTCCATCACCAGCTCTACTACCATGCCCCTACCCAAGTAGATACGACCAACACCTAAGACCACACCACACACCAAAATGGTAGACCAACCTAATCCCCCTCTTTTAAAGAATATTCCCCATAATCAACCACACCTATATCCACACCCACATTCTCCTCCTATTGTGATCCACTAGTGGGATCCTACACCAAAATCCTAACAATTCTCCTTGAAACTTTTGTCATCACATTACCGTCTCTTATACCTTACAACCCACTCAAACCCAAACCAAAAGGGTTTGATGAAACAAGAATTTGTGCCTACCATCTTGTGCCAAGACAAAATGTAGAGAACTATAAGGCTTTAAAAACCGTCCTTGTCCAATTGTGTCCTCTTGAATAAAATTTTGATGGTTATGATCTTTGTGATGAGGACCCCATTTTGCCTTTAACAATTCACATATATATTCTTCTATTACGTACTCGGTGACAAAAATTTCAACCCCCACAACTCTTTGATCCACCCCGAGATTCGAGATCAACATGGTTCATATAAGAGAGTTGGCCAAACCACCACCAAAACAGGAATGCACCCTACTAATTTCACAAGGATTGTATCCCCACTAGGGTTTGTCCCTCATGCCTCTATACCTTCCATGACACACCCACTTCATCCACCTCCCCTTAGATTAACATGATCAACATTGACACCCATGCTCAGAAAGACAAGGGAAAGGAAAAAGCAACCGGCCCATCAACCAACTTTGTACTCAACATACCATCTACACCCATACCCAAAGTATTCATTTGAGGTCCTACATATCCTATTTCCAATGGGGTCACACATCACACCATGCTAAAACAACTACACCAATCCCCCTCAAAATGTATTTATATGAAATCGTTCAAACCTCGAGTCACATCGTCAAGCCCTCATGGAGGTCTTTCAATCTATTGAAGTCTTACCAAATGACCCCACACCCATAACCTCCATCATTACCCCTCACCAAGTATCCTCTCTCATTAGGTCTTCACCTTCCTCTACACCTCCACCCCCTTGCCAAGTGGTTGCCCTCATCTTTTCAGATGAAGAGATCACTCCCTTCTAGTCCTACGACCCCGACCCCACTCTTTTCATCTCTATCTTTATTGATAATATACGCATACGATGTGTTATGATTGATGGTGGTGCTATCATTAACATCATCTCCTCCCATGCATACAACCAAATGTAGATATCTACCAATTGCAAGCATGGTAACCTGTTATGTTGTGTTCCTTCAATGATTCCATTACCTCTACCTTGGGTATCATTGTTCTCCTTATCCGCGTGGGCCCCTACACTATTCCGTAACTTTTCTATATTCTAGAAGGAGAGTTCTAATATAACTTTCTACTCAGCCAACCTTGGATCCGTGCCATGGTTTGTGTCCCTTCGACTTTACATCGATGCCTCAAATTTTAACACGAGGGACATAATTACACCATCCCTACCGACCCATCACCTTTCAAGACCTGTAACATGCTATATCAGCCAAATGATGTGCTTGTACCAATCAAGACATCCGCACTTTGTCACCACTTCACCTTCACCCATGAGCCCATCCACCAAAACTACCACTACTTCTGTGGCATCTAACCTTGCTATCTCAACTGCAATTGTAGCCTCTATCATTGATGCACTTGTTTCCCCAACATCTAGTGAGCTATCTATACCCACTACCCACATACTAACTACTGATTCCTTAGAAGTTTTTTTCAGCACCTCACTCTAGGGGAATACTACCTATACAATATCAACACCTTCCTCACCCCGTAAGAATATGGGAACCTCTGCCAACACCCCAATTATGACATCTGCATTGGAAAAGTTTTTCCTTATGGCCCTCCCCACCTTCGCACTAATATAACATATGGGGGACTCGATATGGCCACATATAAACCTAAACCTCCATCCCAAACCCAACCATTTTCATCTGACCTACACTCCCTCACTAACTACTGCTTCACTCACACTTTCCTTCACCAAAGGCATGTGGAAAGGATTTGGCTTCAGTTTTTATGAACAAGGCTGCCATACTGTCATTTCTTGTACCTCTTGTAAACATAATGACCATAGTGGCATTGGTTTTGATGTTCCACCCTCCAAGAAGGTTTGTGTTGACCTTATCCAGGACAAGAAATCTTCCCCCTCTCATTCACCCACATTACCATCTTCACCCACGAGTCCATAGATCCTGAATCTATTCCTCCTAATTTTTTTGTAAACACCATTTCCTTGGGACCGCTGACCTATCAACATGATGGTGAGGCTCCCTCTTCTCTCCCATTCCTATATCCTGACATGATCGATGATGATATGCCTTTAATTAACATTGTTAAATTTTAGGATGATGGGTCCATTTTCACGCACCACTGGTATAGAAGACTCTTATATTCATCAGTCGTTACCTTCTAAGATGCAAACCATGTTGAATGAATCAACCATCAAAATCAACATTAATACTCAGGACGACCCACACATTCTAAATATCGGCCAATCCTTAGACGCTACTGAACAGGAATCCTTCACCTCTTTCCTTTGGGACCATAGCAATGCATTATCTTGGTCCTATCTTTGATATGCCTAGTATTGACCCAAAAATCATTGTTCACAATATCGTAACCATTCCTGATGCCAAACCCATCAAAAAAAGCTATAGAAAATGCATCCTCGCATTACTCTTCTAGTCAAATAAGAACTTCAGTTCCTTCTCTTAGTTTCCTTAATTCTACCCACCTTCTCTTAGTTTCCTTAATTCTACCCATTGATTATCCCCAATGTATTTCTAACATCTTTTCTATCACAAAAGTGATAGGGGGACTCCACATTTACATATATTTCCATGACCTTAACCTCATCTATCCCAAGGATGATTTCCCACTACTAGGAATTGACCAAATAGTTGATCTCACCACTTTGGCCATGAAATTTTATCGCTCATGGACGGTTTTTGGGATACAATCAAATATTACTAGCTCCCGAGGATCAACACAAGATTTCCTTCATCACCCCGTGGGGAATTTCTGCTATCGAGTCATGCCTTATGACCTCAAAAAAGTTGGTGCTACATATCGGTGAGCCATGGATTATATCTTCCATGACATCATGTATCACATATTGGAAGATTAAGTCAATAATCTGTTTGCCAAATCCAAAAATCAAGTAGAACACCTACCTGTTCTTAAAGTCATCTTTGACCACCTCATCAAGTATTGTGTTCATCTTCAACCAAAGAAGTGTGTCTTTGTGGTACTTTCCAGAAAACTCCTAGGTTTCATCATTTCTTTGCGTGGCATAGAATTCGATCTTGCTAAAGTCAAGGCTATTCTTGAAATTACGCCACCCACTAATCTCCGTCAACTTCACAGCCTACAAGGAAAGTTGCAATCAATTCATCATTTTATCTCATAGTTTTTAACCATTGTCAACCATTCCATCATCTTCTCAAGAAATATGTTTCATTCAAATGGGATGTTGAATGCCATAAAGCCTTTGAAGCCTTGAAACAATACTTCCTTCAACCACTAGTGCTCATTCCTCTTAAGGATGACCAACCCTTCTACCTATATATTTCTGCCACTAACCATTCTCTAGGTGTCATGCTCACTCATCACAATGACCAACACTGAGAGAAAGTGGTTTATTACATAAGTCATACCCTTCTTGAATATGAAACTAGATATACCCATGCCAAAAAAATTTCCTAGCCTTATTTTTCATCACCACCAAACTCGTCATTACCTACTCAACCACATTACTAATACTTGACCTATTACACTATATGTATGTCAAACCTTATCAACATCAACATGCCGCATGTTGGATTATGCTTCTGGCTGACCTCAACCTCAAATTCATCCATAAAAATTCCATCAAGGGCCAAGCTATCACTAACCAATTGGCTAATGCACCTATTTCTAGGAATCAACCCTCTAACTTTGACTTCCCAGATGAGTCTATAGCTACCCTTTCCCTGGATGAACCCGCTTACCAAATGACATTCTTCTTTGATGTCTCCAAGTGTCAACGTGGGGGTGGGGATGGTGTTATCCTCATTCCACTTGATCTTGAACCTATGCCTTTGTCTTTCAAACTCGATTTTGATCATACAAACAATATTGCTAAATACGAAGCACTTGTATTAGGTCTCTAGGTTGCTTATGCCTTAGATGTTAAGTTAATCAACATCTTTGGTGATTCTCAGTTGATCATAAACCAAGTCAATGGTATATACCAGTTTCGTAATGAGATACTTCAAAAGTATAAGCATCACATAGACATACCTTTGACCACTTTTCACCATTACACACATCAAATCACCCCACATTCTACCAATAAATTTTCGATACCATGACCTACTTGGTTTCTCGGATACCTACTTCACCCACTGACTCTAAATTCTTTGTCACCATATAAATGCTACAATCACCCTCTCATTTACCTCGTGAATTTTAATCCATTGAACTATTGACCCGATCATATTGTTGGTATCCAAATTTTTCTCCTTTTCAGTCTTAGTAGCACCATAGATATGTCATGGAGCTTAAGGAAATATTAGACCATGTTATATGTCATTGGTAGCCAAGGATATGGTCTAGTTGGCACTTAGGTTTGTGGAGAAATGGATAGCACTCAATATGACTTGATATTGTCCTAGCTGTTTTAGGTTGTGCCTTAACCAAGGTAAGAGGACCTATTTTGTAACCTTGTAATGGAGAAGGAGATGAAGATGTCCTTCTTTTTCTTCGAACTCTATGATGGAGACCTTGATGAAAACATGATCAACACCCCATATTTTAACTTTCACAAGTTGTCACTTCTCAAAACATGGGTATGTTCTCAAAAGAAGGCAAAGGTTACTAGAGACATTGGAAATCCTGATCTATTATGCATAATTTTACAAATGGATTTTGATATTTTGTGGGCATACAAATGAAAATAAAGGATAGTACATGATAGGATCTTTGTTGTTAGATGATTTTTTGTGGGGGATTGACAAGACAAATTGGGATGTATCAGATCTTTGACAACCTCTACAAGACTTGAAATAACTATCAGATAAAATGCTTCAAATAATCAAGACATTCTTTTAACCAGAAGAGGCATAAATGGAATCCTAGGCAGCACTCTTCACACAATCTTTGAGAATTCACCACAAAAGCTTGAAGTAAAGAACCCAATTAAACACAAAAATCCATGATCAAACCACGCCTAAGGTACCCCCAAAGGCTTACAAGAAATATTTGCAGTCAAGGAAGGTAAAGTGATTTTAAATTTTTTATCTCCTCATCAAATGAAGGCTCTTCTGAATATGAGATTGCAAATGCCACTAAACTATCAATAAGAAATGGAGATCCTGTGTGATTCTTAAATACGTTCAATGCAAGATTGCAATAAGAACAACAAAATTTATTTACAGGCATTTAAAAATGATAATAGACATCATATTGCCCAAATAAAACAAATATTTAATTCAAAACTAGTTAGATTCAACAGCAAGGGAAAGTTACATGAACAATCTCAGAGCTGTGTGATGGCTATACACTTATAACCAACTCACATACATGAGTTTCCAACACATGAGACATTAACCTGGTTCTTTGGTGGATTTCATAGAAGATGAGCTTTCTCTCAATATTTTCCCATGATTTTCAAATCCCCCTCTACAATTTCTCCAAAATGCATTATATGCCTCATGCCACATTGGAGTCTTCCTTCCCAAGCAAACAATATGCTATACAATCAAAATTTTCAAAAAAACCTCATGATCTAAAGACAAGACACCAAATGGAAAAACAACTCACAAGTTGCCAGGTATACACAAAAATTTAAATCATTACACAAATTCAGATCATTACCCACCCCAGGGGGATGTTTTTATCATTCAAGCATGCAAACATCTTTCATTCATCATTTTTACCTTTTCCCTTTTTCAATTTTACCTCTGTAACTTTTGATGTTGACATTTAACATTTTTTTCTCGGGCCTGAGCCAAAATTACATAAAAACACCATAGATCAAAGAATTAGGTCATGAAAATGATGCCAATGTTCTCAGAAGGCCAAGACGACACAAAATCATATAAGATTTGATGAAATTTGATGAAGAAATCATGATTCAAAGTTTCCTGGAGCTCCCATGGTGGCCAAAATAGATGGATGCACAGTAACCATTGATCTTTCATCAAATTTTAATACCAGCCATCCATGTGGAAGATAAGATCTAGAAATAAGCTCAAAATTACCTTTTTAACCTTTGGATAAGGTGGGATGCATGTCAAAATGTGACTGGATCGGGCCCATGCTTCCAAAAATGATTTTACGACATTTTTAAAGTTTTGGAAAATTTTGCAAAATTTCCCCGCTTCTCCCTTAGACCCGCCACATGTCCATATGTGGGCCCCATTGAAAACCGCGGACCAATTCTATCAATTTTGCCACCTTTTTTTTAAAAGGAAATTTTTCCACAAAACCTCCATGGGCCCAGAAGCCTGATCTCTTCCCTACCACATGGCGCTCTCCGATTTTCCATGGAGGCACGCTTCCATTTACACTTTAGCTCCTTTTGCCAAAAAGGAAAAAATTTACTCTATCCCTTGAGGTCCAAACCTTCACCTCCATTTTTCTTCCTTGGACATGTGTCACTTTTTGACTTGTTGTGGAGCATCGGCCCAAAATTGATTTTTTACCATTTGAAATCAAAAACTTCCAAGTCATTGCAAAACCCACTGCCCCATCCTATCCTTTCTTGGACACGTGTCCACCGATGATTTACCAAGGGATTTTGGGCCAAAATTTCACTTCATCATTTTGAGTCAAAAACATGAAAATTCTCCAAGTCCCTCTGCCATCCACACGCCCTCCGTGCCACGTGTCCTCTCCCTATTTGCTACGGGCCTTCAGGCCAAAATTTGATTTTGAAAATTTTGCATAATGAAAGAAAAATTTCTTGAGGAAAGCCCGCCACAGCCAATCCCTAACCAATCAAAATGTGCCACATAAGCACTTCATTGCGAAGGCGAGCCACGGATTAAAATTTTCCTTTTTCCAAAATTTCAAAAAATGATAAGTTAGAGACATTTCCCAACAACCCCCGGCCAATAGGAACCCGCCACTTTTCCATTACCTTGCGATGATAAATTTGATGGTCAAACGACACCCGTGTGACCGTCTAATCATGAAAAATTTAAAGGATGCCCCAAAATTCAAAATTTTCAATGAGGATGGCAAATTTCTTGATTTTAAATCAACTGAAGCATGATTTGACATTATTTTTGACCTTGGGAATGTGTCTTCAATTGCAAAACAATTAAAATTTGATCAACTTCAATTTTTACATGATTTGGCAAATGGAAAACAACACATCCTAACAATTGGAAAAACCTAGGGCACAAATAAGAGCACACATGGATTTTTATTTTAAACCAGTGAAGAACAACAAGTTTATGGGAATTTTTGAAGCATTTCAACTAGGGGGAGAAATTTCAGGTTTCTAATTTGAGAAGTAAAACATTTCGAGAAAAATCGGACATAAAAAATTAGGGCACAAAATGCAAGCTCGAAATGGCACTAACATTATCTCCTGCTGGGATGGGCACTCCCAGTGAGTGCCACAAGGAAAAAACATAGACCAAGTGCCAAAATACCATTGGGCAAAGGATTCAACACGCAAGGTAGAAAAAATTAGAACCACCTCTAAAAATGAACCGAGAAAACAACCAAAATGGCATCAAGAATGAAGGCAAACCACACACCATAAACAACAAAAAACAAAGCAAAAATAAAGGCTATACAACTATAAAATTTGTGCATACCTCAAATTGGGGATTAATCCAAGAATTGTTTTAAATTTTTTCCATTAACAGACATGCTCAAAGAATTCCCCATCTAGATCTTTGAGAAAAAGGTATGTTCACCAATTCTGATATCAATGGCATAAGGGCCCATCCATAATGCATCAAATTTTCCATGCTTGCCCTTGTCTTCATGCCTACTATCCCACAACAAGACCAGATCTCCAACATTGAAGGCTCTAGGAGTGACCTTCTTGTCAAACAATCTCTTCAATTTTTCTCTAAATCTGACATGCCTTTGATGGGATGCTCTTCTCTCCTCATCAAGCTCAATAATCTGATTGATCCTTGATTCATATGGGCCAAGCTCTTGATCTTCCAACTGTTGGGAAAACTGAAATGAAGATAATTGCAGGTGTAAGGGCAGCAAAGCTTGAGTTCCATATACCAATTCAAATGGGCTTTTACCAGTAGCTCTTTTAGGAGTTATTCTATAATCCTAAACCGCAAACTTCAGTTGTTCTCCCCACTTCTTCTTGTTTTTTTCCAATGTTATTCTAATGATATTCAACAAATTCTTATTGTTGGACTTAGCTTGTCCATTCCCTTGGGGGTTATAGTTCAAGAAATAAATCAAATTGATTTTGTATTCATTGCACATTTCCATTAAAGGTTTGGCTTTAAAACACAAGGAATTATCAGCTACAATCTTAATTGGGACTCTAAATATCCATATGATTTGATTTAACAAGAAGTTCATTACCACTTGGTGTGTTGTCTTTTTGGATGGGATTGCTTCAACCCACTTTATAAAATAATCAGTGGCTACAAGAATCCACTTATGGCCAGCACTAGAAGGATATGAAATCTCACCAATGAAGTCCATCCCCAATTGCTTGAAAGGAGTCTCAATTGATACAGGCTACAAAGGAAGAGAGCCTGAAGCTTTCAGTCTTCCAGAGAAACGTTGGCAACTATCACATTTTCTAACTAGCTGGGTTGCATCCTTGAAGAGAGAATACCACCAATAACTAGCTCTCAAAATATTATGTGCTATTACTCTCGCATCAAAGTGTCCTCCACAAACTCCCCCATGGAAATCAGCAACTATCTTGGAAGCTTCATCTTCAGTTATGCATTTCAAGAGGATACCTTAAGGGTTCTTTCAAGCCAGCCCAAGGTCTGTAATGATATATTTTTGAGAAGCTAGCTTGAGGGATCTTTTCTTATTTTTATTTAAATGATCAGGACAACAAAGGTGTCTAAGGTAAAATATTGCATCCTTGTACCACTCAGAATTTACCAACTTTGTAAGCACATCTATCCTCTCTTCCTCTAGTTGATTCACTTCCACGCTCTGCAAGTTGCTTTCAGCCATGAGCTTAGCAAGACCCAAACCTCTTACCAAATTTTTGGCTTGGATGTCCATATCATACTCCTACGCTTTTTTCACCCATCTACATCTTTTACTTGAGATCTCCATCTCTAACAAGATGTCTTTCAACATGGTGTGGGGAACATAAGCAACAACTTTTGAACTCAATATATAAGGCCTGAAAACTTCGTTGCTTTCACCAAGGCAAATTCTTATTTCTCCATGATTATATACTTTAACTCAGAAGCTTGTAAATCTTTGCTAAAGAAGGCAATAGGCCTCTCGGTCTCATTCTCATCCTTTTTAGCAAAAACAAGTAATGGTATACTCCGAAGCAAAGGAAAATATTTAGAAAGGCCTCTTATGGTTTGGGGCTGCTAAAACAGTGCATGTTTAAGTGCATCCTAATTCCTTTAAAAGCTTGAATGGCAGCCTCCTTCCATTTGATAACTTGGTCCTTCTTTAGCATGCTTGTGATTGGAAGAGTCAACTCAACAAAGTTAGAAACAAACCTTCTAATAAAATTAATCTAACCAAAGAAAGATTAGATGCCTTTCTTGGTTCTTGGGATAGGTACCTTGCTGATTGCTTCCACTCTCTCAAGGTCTATCATAACACCATCTTTTGACACAATGTGACCAATCAGCTTGGCCTTTTACATGCCAAAATGACACTTCTTTGGATTAAGATAAATTCCATACTCCCTACATCTGATCAACATCTTTTCCAAGTGCTGCAAATGATCACCTCTCTGCCTTTAAAATACAGTCACATCATCTCGGTAAACTGTAATGAACTCATTGATGTAACCAACAAAAGAAACATCCATTGCTCTTTGAAAAGTGGCACCAGCATTCATCAAACCAAAGGGCATCCTAACAAAAACATATGTTCCCCAAGGAGTAGTGAATGTTGTCTTAAGTATTTTTGATTCTTTAACAACCACTTGATTATATCCGGAGAAACCATCCAATGTAGAAAGAAACTCAGACCCTGTCACAAGCTGCAACATATTTTCCATATTTGGCAAGGGATAGTTGTCCTTCATGGATTCTTTATTTAGATTTCTAAAATCCACACAAAGTCTGATGTCTCCATTCTTCTTTCTGACTGGCACAAGGTTTACAACCCAAGATGAATACCTAGTGGGCTGAATAATACCCCCATCTCTTAACTTCCTTAACTCCTCTTGAATTTTCATGGAGAGAAGTGGATTAATTTTCCTTTGCCTCTGTGTAAATGGTTTAGCATTTGTTTCAAGAGGGATCTCATGCTGAAATAAATCTTCTCTATATGCTTTCAGCTCTGAATAGGACCAAGCAAGGCAGTATTGATATTTTTTCAAGAGTTAGGCATAAGACTGTTTCTCTTCTCTACTTAAATTGTTGCCCAACCAAACCTTCCTTGGTTTTTCCTTTGTTCCCAAGTCATGCTCTTCCATATCCCTTAAGGAATACATGTTTCTATTTATAATTTAATCAGCATTGTTAACATTTTACTCAAGTGCTACAAGACCTCTAGGAATGGTGTTTGTTTTCAATTGGATGATATCTTTTCCAAACAAAGTTTCCTTCCTTCATCCATGTATACCATTAGTTCCCAATCAATATTCTAACTTGCAAACTCACCTTGTTTTTGCAAGAACCTTAGCACCGTAGAATCATTGTTAAAAACTTGCCAATGTTTCACATTATCGTGGGACAATCGCCTAGTCAAGACTTCAATGTTGTATTCAAAATAAGGTGAAATGGTGCAATTTCCAAATCTAGAACCCAACACTACCAACTTATCAGCAACAGCATTGAGACCTCTGTCATGATACACAATGTTAAAGGAATCAAAAATTTCAATTAGATCCCAAACTACATGCTTATACTGTTTCATACGCTAATTTTTTGTAGCACACAGTCTTCTTATTTGTTTGACAACCAGATCTGAGTCTCCTTTCACAAAAATATCTTTCACTCCATACTTCCATGCAATTCTTAACCCTAACAAAAATGCCTCATACTCAACAACGTTGTTAGTGCATTCAAAATTAAGTTTGAAGGAAAAATCAAACTCTTCCAAACTAGGAGAAAGAAGAACTATACTAGCACCATTTCCAAATTTGGAGCAAGATCCATCAAATAGCAAGGTCCAAAGAGAACTAGCCATATCAATGCACCTTGGTCTGTCCATATTTTGTTCTTTTCCCTTAGCAAAACCAATGAAATTCTCAAAGCATCTACATCAACAAACAACACCTCATATGAAGCATTGTTGGGATATTCAATTAGGTGCAACATCTTCTTTTCACCATAAAGTTTGACAAGGCTGCCATCAATGGGAATGGTGGAAAAAGACATATCATATGAACACTTCCACCAACACTTGAAGCCCATTTTATTAACAAAAGCATACCCCATTTGGCAAGGAAGTCAACAATTACAACATCTAGTTTCAAATTCTTACCCGGATAGGCTGCAGAGTTGAACTACAAAACCCTTCACACAACCAACCACCGACACTTCCCTTGAATCTATGCCAGTATACTTCCCATAGGCGGTTATCACTTTGATATCCAACTCATTCATGACTTCTAGAGGCATGACATTACATGATGAACCCGAATCAAACATATAACCGTGAAGTAGCCGATATTTTATGAGAAAAGTTATGAAGAATGAATCAACATTAAACTCGGGAATCAACCAAAGATGTCCCCAAATATACCTCGGTGTCTCTCTAAGAAATTCAAATGCTTGGTGGTGCTTTAAGGTCAACAATGATTTGAGGTGGAGTTTCAACAACATTTACATTTCTTCCTGGAGTAACCTTCTCTTCTTTCAATCCCAAGTACTCACATGCTCTCTTCTTATGCTCAAGAATTCTAAGCAACTCAATTATTAGAACACTCACTTTAATTTGGCTCAATACTTAGGCTATGTCATATGGAACATTCTTTGGTAGGGCAGCATTGGAAGGGAAACAAGAAGATTCATCAAATGGTGAAGGATTCTTGGTAACTTGGGCATGAGGAGGACTGTAATTTTTCTTGGGACAACAGAGATTTTAGCAAGTGTTTCTTTCCTAGGAGTTTCTTTGGGAATGCTTGTGAGCAAGGGTGTTTTAGTTTTGGCTTGAGGCCTAACTCCCTTAACAACCTTGCTTCTAGTGTTATAATATTTCTCTTGAGCTACAACAACATTCATCAACAATTATTTATCTTCCTCCAAAGGGATACCACCATCATACTTCTTAATCATCAAAGCTCTTAATTATTCAAATTCATTGCTAGGAATTTCAAAAGCTTGCACTACATCGATTCGGGAGCATGAGGGGGAGAAATACTCGTACCTATTTAATGTAATCCCAAAATGTAGTATCAGTCCTAGAACTTATTACTTCAAAGAGATGTTGTTCCTTCGTGTGAGCTTGAAGAACAAGCCACCATGAAAATATCATCATCGGTTCCATCCTCATTATCAGCTTCATCAACCTGTTGGTCCACTTCACATGGAGGATGAGGAAGAAAACATCTATCACACCAATCCATATTAGCAACCTCTTCAACAATAGCAACCCTAATAGTTAAGGGATCAGGCAACACTCTTCCTTCATATGCTTGAGGATGTCTATTTGTAGATCCAACAGGCCCTTTACCTTTGTCATCTACCCTTTGATCACCCCTAGGATGATTGCCAAATCTATCTTGTGCTTGCTACCTAGGCTGACCTTGTGAAGTCTACCCAATTCCCTTCTCAGCCCAGGCTAATTTGTATGAGATTTCTTTGACAACCCCTGCCAAAGTTTTCACAACCTCTTCTAAATCAACACCTTTGCTAGCTTGAGGTTTTTCAAGGTTTATCAATTTTACACCATCTCTCTTAAGAGGTTTCCCAATTGCTTTGATATTGTTCTCAATTTGAAGTGCCATGAAGAAAGCTTGTCTTAGATTGGTTGGGTTCTTGTCTCTTAGGTAATAGGCTACCTTCTTATCAAATGCATCTGCATATTTGATTAAACAAGATTCATCACAAGGCCTCAGATTAACTGGAAGTCTTCTCAAAGTTTTGTTAAATCTTGTGTTGAAGTCATGGAATGATTCATTAGGGTTCTTCTTGATATTCTCAAACTTAGATAAAAGAAATATAGGATCATTCCTATCACCATATTCTAACCTAAATGCATTTTTCATTTCAGTCCATGAATCAATAGAATTATCGGTGCAGCCTTGTACCAATCTCTAGCATCTTCTTCTAGTGTATGAATAAACAAATTAATATACAAATCTTCAAACTCTATCTCAAAATCCTCCATCATATTATCAAAAAGTTTGAGATGCTTTGGTCACCAGCAATATCATTGTTACCCTAGAATTTTAGCAATCTATTTCTGACATCTTGTGGGACAGCATTTGGGTAACCATCCATTCCTCTAAAATATATAGGACCAAAGGTGTTAACAACAAATGGAGGTCTAGGTTGATCCATATTGTTTGGTGGAGGTGATCTTGGAGGTGAAACAAGCTGATGAGGAGTGCAAGGTCTTTGGGACTCAACAATTTAATTCACAAGACTGGTATTCTCTAAGTACTAATTTTCTATGAAAGTTTTACTCGAATTAAAACATAGAGGTGTAGATTGGAGAAGGAGCTTACCAGGTATAGTAGAAGGGCCTTCACTAGCTAAGGAAAATAGGTTTATGAGAGGATTGCTTGAATCAGAATCACTTGAAGAAGAATGATAATCCTCTACCAAAGGATGATCTCTCTCACCAATGGCTATATATTTTCCTGATGTCTGACCTTTAACCACTTTCCAAACTCTTCTCCCTTCCAACTCTAAGTTTCTTGAATCTGAGAAAAATTCTTAGTAGAGTCTCTAAGGAAGAGAGATCTTCTTCCCTCCAGTTTTGCAGAGATCAACAACACAAAAATAAATGACAAAAATCTTAAGACACTAGTATTTTCAAGATCAAATCAGCATGGAGCCGCCACTAAGGAATTTCACCTTAGTTGTGCAAGAATGCACTAAAATAATCTGTCAAAATTTTGCTAGCACTGAAACTTTACAAAGCCTTATAAATCAGACCTTCTTCTTCTTAGATCAATCAATCATAATGCAACCAAAGTGTACAAACTACTGGGAAATGAGAAAAGGCAAACAGAGCTTGAAACTTTTGCTTAAAACTTACAGATCTGAAGCATAGAGTGATATTTTAACAATGTAGTAGCTCAAATAATTGAATACATAAATGATCAAACTCTTCAAACACTTCAAAAACACCAAGAAAATCCAAGAAGTCCCCGGCAATGGCACCACTCATGTTGGTATCCAAATTTTTCTCCTTTTTAGTCTTAAGCGATACCATAGATATGTCATGGAGGTTAAGGACAAACTAGACCATGTTATATGTCATTGGTAGCTAGGGATATGGTCTAGCGGCACTCAGGTTTGTGGAGAAATGGATAGCACTCCAATAGGACTTGATCTTTTCCTAGCTATTTTAGGTTGCGCCTTGTAACCAAGGTAATAAGACCTATTTTGTAACCTTGTAATGGTGAAGGATATGAACATGTCCTTCTTTTTTCTTGGAACTCTATGATGGAGACCTTGATGAAAACATGATCAACACCCTAGATTTTAACTTTCACAAGTTGTCACTTCTCAAAACATGCGTATGTTCTCAAAACAAGATAAAGGTTACTAGAGACATTGGAAATCCCGATCTCATATGCATACTTTTGCAAATGGATTTTGATCTTTTGTGGGCATACAAATGCAAATCAAGGATAGTACATGATAGGATCTCTGTTGTTAGATGATTTTTGTGGGGGATTTATAAGACAAACTAGGATGTATCGATCTTTGACAACCTCTACAAGACTTGAAATAACTATCGATAAAATGCTTCAAATATTCAAGACATTCTTTCAACCAAAAGAGGCATAAATGGAAGCCCGAAAACACTCTTCACACAATCTTTGAGAATTCACCATAAGAGCTGTAAGTAAAGAGCCCAATTAAACACAAAAATCCATGATCAAACCACACCTAAGGTACCCCAAAGGCTTACAAGAGATTTCTGCAGATCAAGGAAGGTGTATGTAATGGAAAGTTGTAAAAGCTATGGAGTGAGATTAAAGAACCTCAAAGCTTTGCTAACTCAATGATGCACCATCGATTAGAGCTAAACAAGATGAAATAACATAAAAGTATTATAACTTTGACAAAAACATCAAAAACTAACATGTATACTACTCTCTACTCTATGAAAGCTTAATAAAATGTGAACTGGTTAGATTCTAAGCAATCAAATTATGTGATTAGTTTTTTTCTTCAATGGAGGTGGAAGGATGCAAGATGGGGGAGTTAACATAGTATCATTAATCGGTTTAATTGGATGAAATGCTAAGTGTAAGCATATTTTAGGTGTCTACATTTTCCCCTCTTTGGGGTGGCGTAAGTGACGTCACTTCAAAGAAAGTAGAAAAACATAAACAAGTAGAAAATTTTGAAGGAATAGAAGAAAAAATGAGTAGAATAAAGGATTCCCCCTCGATTTTCTATGGGGTGATAGAAGAACTCAATTCATGATAAAAAAATGACAGAAAGAGAACAGAAGAAAGAATAGTGTGATGAAGAAGAAAAGAAACGGGATATAGAAGAAAAGGAGTATGAGGAAGGGGGAATGAGCTAACATCCATCCAATGCCTTTTAAACAACTTTATTTTTCATCATATTGCTAGAGATCTTCATCATCGGTCCTTATTAAAAAGAATGAACAAAAGTGTAGTATGACATGAAAATCCATATATGAACAAATGTCCATTGCCAAAAAAACACAAACTCCATGCAACATACAAAATGCAATGCAATACAAGAAAGTAAAATATGCCTAACTCCATGCAACATACAAAATACAATGCAATACGAGAAAGTAAAAGATTCCTAACTCCATGCAACATACATAATGCAATGTAATACGAGAAAGTAAACAAGCTAACCTAACAGAGAAACATAATGCAATGTTTTTGTTATCAAGCTTCAGTTCCAACCTATTCGAATTAATGACAAGGGTTAACGATGGTGCCCCAAGCAAAGATACATGCGAGGGGAATAATGGAGGACACTTTGGTCCAATGGAAAAGCAATGTGCACTATGAAACAAGCATTGCAGGACAACTCATTGTGCCCCAGAGTACATATGAAGTAAGAATCCTAGCTTTCATAAGTGATTGTAGATCAAGGTGATCCGCGAGTCGCGCACATGAACAGGTGAGAACCAAAGAGTGATGTTTATAGGATGATTTATAATGTTTTTGATGTTTCTTTGAACATATTTGAATGTTTTGATTTTTCCAACATATTTGAATGTTTTGATTTTGAATTTTTTGGAAACTATGTACAAGAAGACAAAGAAGCATGGATGCCCCTAGTGATAGATGGGATGTACAAGGGCGAAAGGCCACGTGCATGCATAAGAAGGTGAAGATGTGAAATTTCCCCAGTGATTAGGTGGGAGTATTCAAAGGAAAACTCTTCACATGTAGAAGTGGGACCCAAGGCCATTATGGATAGGTTCAACATGATGATGAATGTAAAATAGTGAAGTGCTGGGAAGAAGCAAGGATGCCCCCAGCATAAGTTGGCCTAAAAGCACATGATAGAAAGGAAGGAGAAGATTGGATTTTGTGAAAGGGGACAAAGGTGTCTGAAAACATGGAAAAAAAGGAAATATTATACACATGGATGTCCTGAATGAAGTAGAAGAATGATGTGAAAGACATGAATGTAGCTGAGAAGCCTCGTGATGAAACAAGTGATTAGCCAAAGGCACAAATCGTGAGATGAGATACAGACTAGAGTAAGAGTCTGAACAAGGTCCAAAAAAAGACACTTGGTAACATACTAATCCTGCATACTCATAGAGATCTAGTGTGTGAACATGGAATTAAATTACCTCTTGAAGGGAATATTTAATAGATAACAAGTGAAGACACCCTAGCCAATGTGTAGGAATGTTTGATTTTGAAAGGTGATTTGTGAATGGAGGGTGGAAGGATAGCCGTACATTGCTCACTACCAGCCAGGCATCCATAGCCCCGACAGAGATGCATTTGATTATAATCACAACATTTCTCTACTTCCAGTCAGGCATCCATAGCCCTGATAGAGATTATTGGAAATACCCCGAGAGAGAGTTATATCAATTTTATTTTTCTTTGTAGCTTTTAGCTTTTGAATTTTGATTGATTTTGATTATTTTTCTTTCTGAAAACTTATTTTAGCTCTCTTGTTTGACAAGGGGTTAAGAACCATAAATGGCTTGATGGAAGGAGGTGGAAGTGATTGTGATGACGACATTGGCTATTTTTAACAAATATATCCAAATGTTCTTCGCAACAAGTTTATTAGATGTCGAATGTGATAGGATCTCCATGAGGTCAGTCGTTCTTTAATTTACCAAGGTGATAAAAGACTAGGGTCAAACAGATACCATAGAGATAAATGTCACAAAATACATGTGAATAGGCTAACCAAAAGATCACCGAAGGGATAAAAATGATAGGAAGACTTGTAGAAGAAGAGAAAGAAAGGGAAGAAATAAACATCCATGTGTACGCAATACCTGATTGCAATGTTTGATCTTTGTACCTTTGATTTTTCTATGAAATGTTTTCTCATGTTTTTGTATTTTTACATTGTTTTGATTTTTAGATTTTTGATAGTTTTTGGAAAGGTGGGACCAAAAAAGTCACTTTGCGTGGTAAGATCCAACAACAATGTCTGCGACTTCCTTAATAAGGGAGACTAAGTGTGATTGTTTATCAAGAGTCATGTTATCTCCGATGTCGATGATTGTGGTGAGCTCATACTCAACAAAAGACTACGATTTATCCTGAAACATGGATTTCGTATGTGGGAGTTGGAGTTCCCTATCCAGAGGTTTATGCACTTTGCACCATACTTGATGGTTACGTTGATGTGCATTCTTGAATCGTGTTTGATTTTTAACCTTAAGATCATTTACTTTGTTGGGAGCTTTAGAGCTCTTGGAAGTTTTGACCTGAGCTTGATAATGAACCTATTTGGGTTTTTTATAAGCTGACACATGACTTGTCTGATCCCGAGAAGGAGAAGAAAGTGAACGTTTATGATTGATGAAAGGAACGATAGAAATGGTAGTGGGCTTGCCACAAACATTGATAGAAGAAATATGTGATAGATGAAAAGGATACGGTCCAAGAATTGAAGAGGATGGGATACTAGGAGGTGAGCCACTGATAGAATATGATGAAGGGCTGCTAGGATATGGCCCTAAGATGGAAGAAGTTGGGATACGAGGACATGGTCCAAGAATAGAAGATGAGGGTGAGGGACTACTAGGGTGTGTCCCAAGTACGGATGAGTAAGGGCTACTCAGAGGTTTCCCATAGATAGAATAAGATGAAAGGCTACTAGTACGTGGCCCAATAATAGAAGGTAATGGGCTACCAGGAGGTGACCCACAAGTAGAAAATGGAGGGCTACTAGGACATGGCCCCAAGATAGAAGAAGATGATGGGCTACTAGGAGGTGAGCCAAGGCAAGATTTTGATTTAGGAATGATGATAGATAAGGAATGATTGGGTAATGAGAAGATAGGCCATGGATCAATGCTAGACCCCAACATCTCATCATGTTCAGAGGAAGGTGAAGATGGAATAATAGAAGAAGAATCAAGTTCCATGACCTTAGGATCTTCCTCTATGTTCTGATAAAAGGAATCAAACTCTTCCTCCCCATACGCGAGTGTATCGAGTTCAAGAAAGAAACCTTGTTTGTAATCCTCTAAAGGGATATCTTCGTGTAGTCTGATTGGTCCTTTATCCTGAGATAAATCAATCAGTAGAGGTTGTTGTTCTTCGACCATGGGGGTTGACTAGAAGAAATGGATCCGCTAAGCGGGGAAGATTGATTGACAGAAGAAGATGACTCAAGAGAGGAAGTAGGCTTGGCAGTGCAGGCATTTCATGAATGGATGATTTAGATTTGGACCTAGGTCATTTTTCTAGAAGACAATGTAATGTAGGTTGGAAAGTAGGATTGCATAGCCATCCATTAAGTTATGATGTAGGAGTCGAATTGGATGAGTGACTAGAGGTAACCCGAGTCATGGAACTCTTTGATGGAGGAATAGGTCATTGAGATGACTGATGAAGATCATGCAAAGAAAGGGAGGACCGTGACTCAAGAACTAAATTATATGTTTGATCGATGGAACTTGGAGTCACACGAGTCTTCAAAGGAGGAAGACATTGTTGAGGTGAGTTGGAATAAAGGTCCTACAAAGGAAGGGATGACCGTGATTTAGGATTTGATCTAGGGGTATCCGAACAATAGTTGGGATCCAAATCTTCAGAAGAAGAGTGGGAATCCGAATGGTAGTTTGGATTTGAATCGGAAGAAGAGTGGGGGAACCTAAATAATAATTTGGATTAGAAGCATCCAAACCATACCACCGACTATGAGTTGAAGGTGGGGAACAGGGTACCCAAATGGGAATTCTAGCGTGAAGAACCAAACGAGGTTTAGTCATAAAGGGAATCTTTTGATGTGAATGCCTAAACCTAGGTTTCACATTGTCGTAAGCATGAGGAACCGCATGATAGTCAGTCATGGTTGGCATCATTTAAGAACAAATGTCTAGACCTAGATAGTGCAATCAAACTTCTTCAAAGTGAAGAAGGCCCCATGCCGATTTGGGTAGCACAATGGTAGCCAACTAGACATTCAGTACATACAGAGACGCGTGTGTGATTTTCCAAAGAAGGTCTAAGGAAAATAGACATCATGATGATGTAATCTCGATGAGATCAAAAAGGATTTTCCTAGAAAATAAGTTTTCTGAATGAATAATCACAAGGAACAATCATGCAAGTGTGAAACACAAATCCAATCAATAAGGAAATACTCCCTATGTAAAATGTGTGTGCAAAATGATAGCCCAATGCAAAGATGATCCACACAATGTCAATACTTACGTCAAGTTCGAAATGAACAAGGTGTAAGTAACAACAAGGAGCCAATCGTGACCTCCACACAAGGTATACCTAGTACTAACTCGAGTGTCAACGAAAGCTAAGTGTTTTGAAAAGTGGACGTCACAACTAGACATATCATAACAACGCTATCCAGATATCTCAACCAAGCAAGCAAGGTGTTGATATCAAGACAACATTATGGTAATATATATAATGTGGTATCAACACTCATCAAGAGACCCAGATGACGTCTAAACTAAAATCAAGTAGAAGGTATAACAAGAAGTCTGCGATAATGCAAGTGGCGTAACCGCGTAATAGAGGGATTTATACTACGTACCCAAAGAATGGGAGACACAATGTAAATACCAATACTTGAACGACCAGAATGCAAGCAAAAGTCAACAAACTAGGGGAGAGATAGAATGAAAAAACTGACCCGTAACAATGATGAAGATCCTGAAGTCAAGATCGTAGGACTGCCAAAGACGTGAAAACGTACCCACTCGCTTTAGTCATTTAACACCCCAGCTACAAACATGGATGGGTGTAAATGTACAAAAAGTAGCTAGCACAATCTTTGACATGACACATAAAGTATGCCTTTGTTCGAATTCCAACATGGAAAGTATGAATGCATGGGTGTAGGTCAAGAACATGTGAAAATAGACTTAGTTTCACTTTAGGTAGAGCTTCGCCTCATTTGAAAAATGAGAAGGAAGCTAAGCTAAGTAATACATTTGTCTAAATTTGTGATGAAAGACACTCAGATCAAACTTGGAATGAGTTCATTACCATGTTTGAAAAACACGATGTTGAATCCAAACAAGTTATCACTTTGTAATGGCAAAGACACGAAGGACTAGCAAAGTTGGCCTCCAGACAAAATGGTCTCCTTAATAAGTTCTCTCAACTAGGTGTTGCAAAGTGTTAAAGAGAGCTCGATTTACCCAAAAAGGCACAATGTCTAATTTGGGAGTATCTCGGCTTTACTTTACCCCCTCCAAGCACAAAGGGCAACTAGTGCGTCTGAGTGTACTCTTCCTGGGGTCTCCATACAAACATCAATTTGCAACGCTAATCTCACAAGCTATGGAAAGTTGCAAAATCTATGGAGAGGCTAAAGAACGTCAAAGATTTGCTAACTCAACCATGCACCATTAGATTAGAGCTAAACAAGAGAAACTAACATAAAAGTATTATAACTTTGACAAAAACATCAAAAACTAACATGTATACTACTCTCTACTCTATGAAAGCTTATTAAAATTGAACCTAGTTTAGATCCTAAGCAATCAAATTATGTGATTATTTATTTTCTTCAATGGAGGTGGATGGATGCAAGATGGGGAGTTAACATAGTATCATTAATCGATTCAATTGGATGAAATGCTAAGTGTAAGCATATTTTAGGTGTCTACGAAGGTAAAGTGATTTTAAATTTGTTTATCTCCTCATCGGATGAAGCCTCTTCTCGAATATGAGATTGCAAATGCCACTAAACTATCAACCGAAATGGATATCCTATGTGATTCTTAAAGACTTTCAATGCAAGATTGCAATAAGAACAAAAAAATTATTTGCAGGCATTTAAAAATGATAACAGACATCATATTTCCCAAAGAAAACATAGATTTAATTCAAAACTTGTTAGATTCAACAACATAGGGGAAAGTTACATGAACAATCTAAGAGCAAAGTGATGGCTATACACTTGTAACCAACTCACATACATGAATTTCCAACACATGAGACATTAACCTGGTTCTTTGGTGGATTTCATAGAAGATGAGCTTTCTCTCAAATTTTGCACATGATTTTCAACTCCCCTCTACAATTTCTCCAAAATGCATTATATACCTCATGCCACATTGGAGTCTTCCTTCCCAAGCAAAGAATATGCTATGGGATCAAATTTTTCACAAAAAACCTCATGATTTAAAGATAGTGACACCAAATGGAAAAACAACTAGTAGGTTGCCAGGTATGAACAAAAAGTTAAATCATTACACAAATTCAGATCATTACCTACCTCAGGTGAACATTTTTATCATTCAAGCATGCAAGCATCTTTCATTCATCATTTTTTACCTTTTCTCTTTTTCAATTTTACCTCTACAACTTTTGATGTTGACATTTCACGTTTTTCCTTGGTTCTGAGCCAAAATTACATCATAAACACCATAGATCGAAGAATTAGGTCATGAAAATGATGCCAATGTTCTCAGAAGGTGAAGATGACACAAAATCATATAAGATTTGATGAAATTTGATGAAGAAATCATGATTCCAAGTTTCTTGGAGCTCCCATGGCAGCCAAAATAGATGGATGCATAGTAACCATTGATCTTACATAAAATTTTAATGCCAGCCATCCATATGGAAGATGAGATCTAGAAATAAGCTCAAAATTACCTTTTTAACCTTTGGATAAGGCGAGATGCGTGTCAAAATGTGATTGGATCGGGCCCATGCTTCCAAAAATGCTTTTACGACCTTTTTAAAGTTTTGGAAAATTTTGTAAAATTTCCCCACTTCTCCCCTAGACCTACCACGTGTCCATATGTGGGCCCCATTGAAAACCGTGGACCGATTCTATCAATTTTGCCACTTTTTTTTTTTAAAGGAAAATTTTCAGCAAAACCTCCGCGGGCCCTAAGCCTGATCTCTTCCCTACCATGTGGCACTCTCTGGATTTGCCACAGAGGCATGCTTCCATTTACACTTTAGCTCCTTTTTCCAAAAAGGAAAATTTTTATTCTGTCCCCTAAGGTCCAAACCTCTAGCTCCATTTTTCTTCCTTATACAGTGTCACTTTCGACTTGTTGTGGAGCGTTGGCTCAAAAATTGATGTTTTACCATTTGAAATTAAAAACTTCCAAGTCATTACAAAACCCATTTCCCCATCCTATCCTTTCCTGGACATGTTTCCACCAATGATTTGTTGAGGGCTTTTGGGCCAATAATTCACTTCATCATTTTGATTCAAAAACATCAAAATTCTCCAAGTCCCTTCACCATCCATACACCCTCCACACCACATGTCCTCTCCCTATTCGTTGCGGGCCTTTGGGCTGTAATTTGATTTTGAAAATTTTGCATAATGAAAGAAAAATTTCCTAAGGAAAGCCCGCCACAGACAATCCCTAGCCAATCAAAATGTGCCACGTAGGCACTTCATTACGCGTATATGAGCCACGATCAAAATTTTCCTTTTGCCAAAATTTCAAAAAATGATAAGTTAGAGACATTTCCCAACAACCCCGGGCCAATAAGAACCCGCCACATTGTTGTTACCTTGTGATGATAAATTTTACAGAAAATGACACCCGTATGATCGTCAAATCGTGAAAAATTAAAGGATGCCCCAAAATTCAAAATTTTCAATGCGGAAGGAAAATTTCTTGATTTTAAATCAAATGAAGCATGATTTGACATTATTTTTGACCTTGGGAATGTGTTTTGAATTTCAAACAATTAAAATTTGATCAACTTCAATTTTTACATGATTTTACAAAGGGAAAACGAAACAACCTAAAAATTGGAAAAACCTAGGGCACAAATAAGAGCACACTGGATTTTTCTTGTATACTAGGGTAGAACAACAAGTTTATGGAAATTTTTGAAGCATTTCAACTAGGGGAGAAATTGCGGTCTTTAATTTGAGAAGTAAAACGTTTCGAGAAAATCGGACATGAAAAATTAGGACACATAATGCAAGCTCGAAATGGCACTAACACATATGACCTTTGGTATAAGAAATATGTAGACTATCTTTCACTTTCCATTCAACCCGCCGATCTCACTCGTAATGGAAAACATACCTTTCTTAAAAGTACCTCCCATTATGCCATCATGAGCGGTCTTATTTACAAGCATGGTTTCGATGGCATTCTCTTACGCTACCTTACAAGCTCCAAAATTTCTTAGAACATTAAGGAAGTCCATGATGGAATTTGTGGAGGTCACTTTAGTAGTTTGGTTGTCACAAATGCATTCTTTGCCTAGGCTATTATTGGGTAACCACGGAACCATGATCACAGTGATTATGTCAAATGTTGCATGAAATGCCAATAACAGATTAATCTTCATCACACACCTAGTCATACCTTACAGTCGCACGAGACCTTTAGCCTTTCTCTCAATGGGGTTTGGATCTTGTCGATGAGATCAACCCCCCATTCTTCACAATGCCACCAATGGATCCTAACCACTACTTGAATATTACACTAAATGGGTAGAGGTCATTCCCCTCATTTCTATAAAAGCTGAGAAGATATGTGAATTCATCAACCATCATATCATTTTTCACTTTTGTGTTCCTCACCACATTATCACTGATAATGGAAAACAATTCAAAAAAAAACCTAGGCAAACTATGTGATGCTTTTGGCATCCAACTTAGTTTCTCATCACCTTATTACCCACAAACTAATGATCAAGATGAATCCACCAATAAAACCTTGAACAAAATTCTTATGAAAGTAGTTAACGATACTATGAAATATTGGCATACACACATTCCTTTCACCTTGTGGGATTATCACACTAGTATTCACACTTCAACCGCTGTCATCCCCCTTTCTCTTGTCTACATTATTAAGGTTGTCTTACCTCTTGAAGTCCAAATTCCATCTCTCCACATCTCACTACAAGACATGCTCAACGATGATGAATTTTACTAGGATCATTTGGCGTAACTTGAGTTATTAGATGAGCGTTGTCTCAATGCCCTTGACCATCTCCAAATCTACCAAAAATGTATCAAATTTTCCTATGACAAACATGTTCATGAATAAACCTTTTAGGTTAGTGACCTCATCCTGATGGAAAATACACATGTAACCAAAGAGGAGAAAATTAAACGGGAAAATTTTCTCCTAATTGGCTCGGACCCTATATCATTACCCATGCATATGGATCAGGTGCTTATCGTTTATCTTCACTCGAAGGTAAACCCAAACCTGAGCTCCTTAATGCCTTACATCTTCGACCATTTTATTGTTGATATCGAGTCCTATATCACTTTTTGTCCATTGATGACTCAACCCCTTGAGTGTTGTTAACCTTCCATATTACCCATTTTGAGGATCCATGACTAAACAAGAATCATGTGATTACCTCGTAACCTTTTAGCCTTGTCTTCAAAATGAGTACCATGGTTCAACTCATAGCATGATTCTCATGGATACTTTTCATCTTCTTCAAGATGGAATCCCATGGTCGTTCATCACTTGAAACCACCTCTTCCATAGTTAATCTCTATGTGCTACAGTCTTTTCTTCTAAACAAGAACCTAATCTTCCTCTATAGTCTTGTCCATGACTTAAATGTCTAAAAAAAGAAGATACAACTCCTTGAGTCAAACTTCCAACAAAAGATGAATCCCTCAAAAGGTACATCTCTTCTTTATATGTCACTGCTATACAATATACTTCTCCCTTGAAGGACAACTATATCATGTTATTTCACAAATTCGGTATATATTCGAAGCTTTCCACATCTATCAGCTTCATGAAGACCTCAAGGAGATAATATATTTAGCCCATATAGACTTCCGACATTGATCATTCTATCAAAAAAAGAGAGAGAGATGAAATTTTATTCATGGACTTTCCTATTCTTGATTCTGGGTTTCTTGTTCCGAAAAAAACATCGTTGTACACTAAGTTATGCTAAACCTCCCATTCTCACCCCCTTTCCTTTTTCACCTAAATTCCTTGTTACTCAAGGGACTTGCCACAAACATGACCTTTCGTGATTATGTGATTTTCTTCACCCTTAGAATGGTCCATTATGCAATGCCTTTAGGGTCTTTTGTTCATGAGCCCCTCTTAGGTATGATCGACTCATTAGGGTTCTTATCAATTAAGTATATCTTTTACCACCTCTTACCATTCACCTTCCTCATTACTTGTTGACTATCCTATACAAGGCTAGATCATCTACACCTCTATTTAAAACAACTCAACCATGCCTATGACCTACATTCACCCATGCCTAACACCTATCAATCCATTCCTTTCCTTCATCACAATCTTCCCTAGCTTATGGGAGAACTACATTGGCCTAAGGTCCCTTTTTGCCGTGGGACTATATAGGCAGCACTTCAAGGGCATGGGGCCCTTGGAGGTTAGCTCGGCCACTCTCTACCCTAACCAATTCCCTCTTTCCCTTTCCTATTCACATTCTACCCTAGTTAGTTTCCTTTCTATATCAATAACTAGAAATTACACCCAACAAGCAACAATTGTTACACATCTTTACCATCATAATTTACACATTCCTTTCATCTTGTCTACAATTTATTTACCATAATCAAACATTTTCCTACAAATAATCTTAACACAATCCACATCATCATTAATTTCACAAATTGATGAATTAAAAACTCAACCATACCTAACCATCCTGTCTCAATCCATGCCTAAATCAACCCGACTCGAGTCATACCTAAAATAACCTCGACTCAATCCAAGCCCATGACTTGACTCCATCCATGCCTATGACTTGACTCCATCCATGCCTAAAAAAACTTGACTCTGCCATGCCTACATGACCTTGACTCTATCAGGCCTAATCCACTTGATTTCCACCTATCTATATATAGCAATGCAAATTAAAACATGTACACCATCCATACTATAAACACCATCATCTATGACTTAGATAGTCTGTATAAAAATACATGTGAACATATATACCAATAATAATCACAATATCTCAAAATATATCATATAGAACCTCACCATATTTGGCACACAGGCCGATATATGATCAAAAATAACAAAAACTCTCATCTACATCCTCATCATCTTTGGCACGTAGGCCGATATACATATCAAAAATATGTCAAAAACATGGATACACTGATCATCAGTGATGACTAATCATCACCCCACTAGATATCCATCCCTATCTCATTAGTCTCCTCCATCTCCCCTCCAATGTAGGGTGCCCTACCGACCTCTTTCCACCATGCCCTTATTTATCCTCTGATGGTCCCTCACCTGGAGCTAGCCTCCATGGACTGGTAGTCTCTCCCCTGACCCTATCACGGGGCTCTCTATCCCTCTCGTACTCTCTACACTGTGGGTACATGACCTAGTCCTCTCACTCAAGGCTTGTTGTGCTCTATACTCCCCATAGGATAGAAAATCTATCCTTGCGGCCATAAAAATATCTTGATAATACTGACCTCACCTAAGGCATCCCTCAACCTACCTATCGATATCTGCTTGTGGTGGTGCCTTTAGCCTCAGCCCCTATACCTAGCTCTCGGGACCCTATCCCACTGGTACCTATAAAGAGGGACCCTATCTCTATACCTGTGACCGCCTTGAGTGACCCCTGTCTGCTCTCGCCTGTATCTAGGCATGAGGGCTGCAAATTGCACCTTTGCGGTGGCCAACCGGACATACAAAATCAGTAATCTATGCCTCGTAGGGCAGCCACCTATACCCCATCCCCATCTCTACCCTATGCGGGTACCTATCCATGCACTACCTGGGCATGTAGAGTGGCCACCTGTGCCTGCAACATAGTAACTTGTGCCTCTAAACCTATCGGCTACCCCTTTACTATCCCCAACTATGTAATCAGGGTAACCACTTTCCCATGTATAATGTCCCTCTAAATAGTGATGGTGGATAAATCGCTACCTTAGCCTTGGTGGTATAACCCGTAAATGTGCATCCCACCACTTCCTATATCTATTAGTCACCTCGGCATCATCAATCCACTGGTCTCTCACATACTTCTCCTACCCTATTGACATTGTCGATGTGGTTGAGGCGAGACCTCTCTACGTCATCCCTCTTATACTATGGGAAGGGTGGAGGTATATCCTTAAGAAGCCCAAACTACCATCTTACCCTATCAACCGATACCATATCCTAATCTCTCTCGCACATCACCCTCTATCCATCGTAGTAGCCGTAGCTCCCGTAGCACCCATATGATGGAAAACACACATAGGGCCTCCAAATAATGTCCACGCCAGACAACCCCTCTAGCAATCACCTATAATAGGTTACATCGTGTGTATCTTTAGCATCTCAACACTCCCCAATCATAAAAACCATCACCTAAATCCCACCCAAACAAACCCCGACTTAAATGCATCATCTCTAGGCATACTAACAAGACACACACACACACATGTGCTTATATGCCGAAATGGAGTAAGAAAGTACAACATAGGCTAAATCTCTGCAACAACCCATAAGCCCATAAATTTCTATATAACTGAACCAGAATGTGGGTGCCCATGCAAAATGGGTCTTATCCTCCACCATGTTGTGTAGAACCCCATCAATGATCATGGGAATCTCCCACCCTCCACATCCAGCAGTGCAAAGTAGTAGATTGCCTCCATCAACAACACTACCAACCTCATCTCCTCTAGATGGGCCTGGTACATATCTCCATAGCTCATATTAGCATTATTGAACCTCATCTCCACTAGCCCCTCACCAAACATGGCCAACATCAACTCCTCATAGGCCTCTAAGGAGATAGAATACACCTACATCCCCACTATCGGTAGCCGTAGGATCCTGTACACATCCTCCAGGGTGACTATGATCTCACCCATTGACAAATGGAAGGTATTGGTCACTTGAGTCTAATTTATCGATCGAGTGACCATCAAACTCGGCTCCTGCATTACATGCTAGTAAAGTTTTACCTCAATCAGTCTAACCTCTACAACATGGTGCCAGTCATCAGCTATCGCACCCCTCATACCTCCACGAGCAAGGGAGGTACCCTATCTCTCATCCATAGCTAGTCCCTAGCCTACATTCAACCAATCACACACATTATTAAAACTTTCTTTTACCCAACATTGACCTTCTTCCCTTCCCCCTACCTGCTATCTATTTTACCCACTTTACCTAACCTTTCCCCTTACCCTTCCTAGACCTCTATCCTTTTTACCCTAACTAGCACTAGTTACTCCTGACCATCACTAGTCTATTATAACCGACACCAGTTCCCTCATCCCTGACCAATGTCGGTGTAACAAGACCGACGTGGCCATACCTTAACTAGCATTGGTCACTATTACCGCACCCAAACCTAAACCCCAATTCCCTTTACCTACTTTATTTCCCATTTTCCCTATGAACCTACCCAAACCTCACCTAAGACCCTCCCCAACCCTCTTCCCCTACCTCTGACCTTTCCCACCCCTTCTTTCACCCATTTTAACCACAAAATTTCACATTCTCTAACCTACCCCCACCCCCTGACCCATATTCCCTTCTACATCTAACCACAATACATAGAAAGGATTATATCTTACCTCATCTTGATGTCACCCCGTGGTGGCATGTCTAGCCATGTACCGATGATCCACCCAAAACCTCTCCCCTCCGCCATGTCCAAATCAATCTCCAACCTCTCTACTAATCACTTCACTCTGCCTAATCTCATGGACACTTATACCTAGATCCTCTAACCAACCGAATCTCTCCACCTCAGCAGGATATCATTCCTTATCCTTTCCTCCCGACAAAGCACAACTGATTCAGTGCTCTATCATTTTCACAAAATCCAAAACATACAAATGAATCTATATTATACAATTTTTTTCTTTTTATATACCCACATTGCCCTGGCCAACATTGGTTATACCTAAACCGACATCGGTCCTATGTCTTAGCAAACCATTTAGTTATACCAAAAATGACATCGGTCATCTGCCCTAATAAACCGAGGTTGGCTTACCTAGACCATCACCGGTTACGTATGACTGGAATCTGTTACCTATCATACTCTTGTACATACCCTTTCCCCATTTCTTACCAACACATAACTAACCTAGCCACCATTTGACCTTACCCACCCTTATTGCAATAAACCTTCACACCTACGTTACCTATGTCTATCCTTCATTGCATTTAGGAACTTGTTATTTTACCCATACCTCAGCCCTACCCATGTTGTGACCTCACTACCTAGACTCGTAACATTGTTAATGACCTATGACCTCATGTGCTCATTGTACCTTGTGACACTATTACCTATGTTGTTTGGCACGATGACCTTACCTTACCTATTGTCGTGTTGTTTATCCCGACCCAAGCTTTAATGTACTAGAACATACCTAAACGTTCTTACACTGACTGCGATGTGACTAAGCACCATATCTTATACCTTGATACCGGAATCACCTCAACCTTTTTTGGATAAACTTATCAACCTTAGACGATGTAGAGTTCACATGCTCTTTAACCTGGTACCATACCGTGGTTTATACGTGTGCGTGCATTTGAATGTTACTACCTTTTGACCCTAGCCCATTACCTTGACTACCCAGTTAGACATTTACCTCATTACCCCCATTGTCCACCTTCCTCTTTATCACATCCACCTTTATCAAACCCCTCACCCATTCTCGTTTTCTACCTCATCGCCTCCTAGTTTGAGGGGGATCACCTTCATCCACACATGGGTCAACCACATCTTATTTTTGTCAGTGTCGCTAACTAATACAAGCTATGCAACGAAAAGGGAAAAAATGTAGACACCAAAATTGAGTCGCACTTCCCTTGGTCCCTAGTCACATAACAGACTCAAACATACTCACCTAATCAAGGCCCCTTCTACCCCACACCACTATTAATTAAATTTATTTAATTAAATTTATATATATCCTTGCAATATTTATTATCTAATTATCTTAATTTCTAACCCACCACCTTAACTAGACATCTCATCCAACCACCTCACCCTAGACCTATTCTTGGAATGTTTCCATAACTAACAATAACTAAGTCTTACTTGCCTTAATGAGCTAAGATTTGCTCTAACCCTAAAATCTCTCTAACCACATTCCCACCCATTAGAAGGGAATTTTATGTTCTAATCCATGAGAACAAACTAATCGGGCCCAACAAATCGAAAGATCTACCCATTTTAGAAAACCTAGCGAATCCCACCTTAACTAACACGGGTCACCACTAAACGATGTCGCTTAACCCAACCATCGTCGGTTACCATTTATTCACCTAAACAACCTTGTTTTTGGGTTAAGACATTTTGAGAGCAAGAGGATGAGAAGAGAGCTACGTGTAAGGAGAACCAGAGTCTTTTCATGCACCCATACATCCATAGCCAACACCAGGACATATCCGTAAGCATTGGCATTGACGGTAACATTCGAAAGCGTCACTATTACACCAAGTTCCACTCCATCAACCAATCATCACCACCACCCAACCTTTGGACCTGTAACATTGGTAAGTGTTTTATCATTAATCATTTTTGTTCCTATTTTGTTCATAGATTTGTTATCACCTCTGTTACCATTCTTCTATTAACATTCCCATTCCTCCATAGTTATTTTTCTGAAAATACCTGTAAACCTCACCCAACTATTTATCGGGTTACCTAGCTTGGCCCTTCCACCTCTTTGAGTGTTCTCGACATTCCCATAGACCTTGTTATCCCCTTCTTTAGCCTCATCCAACCTCACCGGACTCTACAAGAAAAATTTTCAGGTGAATTATTATTACCCTACTCTACCAACGCCGATTACCCATAACCTTTGTCAGTCTCCCTTAAACCGTCATCAGTTATACCCAACCGACATTGGTCTCTGTGTTTTATACCCCGCCCAAGAACATAATCAAACAACATTTTACAAAATAGCCTAACCAACCCGTAACCTAACCCTAACCAATTCCAATACTCTAAAACCTACCAACCCTTTGGATCCACTATAGCCTATCCTATTATATTATATTTTTTTATTGTGATTGAATGAGATACGTAAATCATATCAACTATAGTAGGAATTTATTCATTTCTCGCATTAATTTTTTTCAACAAAGTGTGATGCCCGGTTAAAACAACCCACTTGAGACCCATGAACAACCTAGGTTTAGTTAGAAAATTATGGAATAAATTTTTTTATTAGGATTTAATGACCAAAGTCTCAAAGACAATTAAATTCAACTAATAACTTTTCCCATTATATTAATTACTAATTTCCCATTATAAAGCATCAATTGTAATAAGTCCACACTTAGCTCAAATCTCTCTAGGGATTAATTTAATTACTGATTACACTAACATTTTAGCTAAATATTCCCTAATTAAAATTTTAGGGTTAAGGGACCAAAACAATTAAATACCCAAGGTATTTAATTCCACAAGATCAAGATAAGAGCAGGGTTAAATTACAGTGAGGAAAGGAATACATATTTAAAATCAACAGAGTAAGGTCTCACTTACCCACTCCCAGAACTTGATTAAGAGTGTCTATAACCAGGTTACAAGGCAACAACTACCACTAACAGATTTTGGAACAAGTATAAAATTACTAGATCATAATTTTCATTTATTAACAATTATCAAGGTCACATGGTTCAAATTTTAGGGTTAAAAGTTTCAGTTAGGTTTAGGGAGTAATTTACCCCCATACCCAACTCTCTAACAGGCTCAGAGTTTCAACTTGATTTTTCTCATACCTAATGCTTCCAAAATTTCCCTAAATCATTCCCATTGGATAGGAAATTTTCTCACCTTTTCGGTGATATAAATAAGTCTTCCCAACTCCATAAACTCAAGATATGGTCAGGTGGAGTTTAGGGGTCAAATTTTCCCCAAGGGGACACATGTCAAGAGGAGAGGAAAACCCCTCTGGTGAGTTGACGGGTCATGGGGCGGATTAAGAAATTTTTCCTTGTGTGGGAGAAATTTCCCATTTACACCCGCACCTCCACGGGTCCCCAAGGACACATGGTGGCCTTTTAGACATCGCCGGAGAAAAGCGGGAAAGGCGGAGCGCGAGAAGAATTTCAGGCATTTCACCCAAGGGGGAGAAAAGTCAATCTAGCATCCACGTGCCCATGGGTTCACCTAGGGACATATGGTGCTCCATGATATGTTGTAGGGAGAAGAGAGGAGGAGGGCGCAGTGTGTAGTGGGGAGATTTGGTGAATTTTTCCGAAGGGGAAAAATGGAGTGAAAGGTGTGCGTGGGTCCACATGCCCGCGGAAGAGAAAAATCCAAGGCGAGAGTGGGGGTATGGGGCTATAGGGAAATTTTAATAAAAATTTCCAAAGGAAAAAACTAAAAAGAAACAAAGGGTCTACCCCCTCTGCTAGCACCCAAAGCTGCCACGTGGCAGCTATGATTGGCCGCGGGCTGGTGGGGCTAAAAGGAAATTTTTTCCAAAATTTTCAAAAAGGCTAAAGGGAAAAAGATGTCGCGCCTCCGCCGCTACCCTATGAGGACACGTGGCAGCCTTTGATTGGCTATGGACTGATAGAGGAAAAGATAAATTTTCCCGAGCCAAAATTTTTCAAAAAAATTCTAAGAAAATTTGACGGAATTTTTTTGGGTTACGGGCCAGGGAAAATTTTCTTGCCAAGGTGCAAAAAATTCAAAGTGCCATAAATTTTTCTAGAAAGATTAGTTTAGGGAAAACAAGGACTTTTTGGAAATCTCTCAATGCCCTCTTTGCATTGAAAACATAAAATTTATATTTTGATAAAGTCTGAGGGGTCAATTTTTCAAAAGGATCTGCAGGCTTTTAAAAAGCCAACTAGTAATTTCCAACTTTCAATTTTGGTTAAATTGGGTCTCCTCCTTCACTCAACATGTCAAATGACATGGAGGATTACTCTAGGAAGGATTTTGAAAGGTTTAGGAATTTAAATTTGTTCAATTGATTTAAATTTGAATTTTGTCCAACAAATGACAGAAAACGGCTGAGGAAGGGATTGTGTTCAAATTTGCAATGGTTAAATTGTTTCCTTAAGTTTTCTTTGTCAATCTGAGTTCCATGCTAATATCATGTTAAATTTTAAGGTTTCCAAATTGATTTAAATGTGCAGGTCCGAACTGTGCATTTTTATTAAGTTTGATTGTCAGTTTTGAATATTTACAAGAGATCAATTTCTTTTAAATTTGTATAACAAATTTTATCATTCAAGTTTGGAATTTCATTTCTAAACTAATCTAATGCATTCAGTTGTTTACAACAAACCATTCTAAATCAAAAGAAAATACTAACTTTCATTTTTACACAACTCCAAAAATACAAAATACAACATTGTTTCCACGTGCATTTCTTCCTTCCAAACAGAGATCTAACTATCTCTTTTGCCATACAATGAAACATTGCATTTAATTCAACAATGCATATAAGAGAAGGTCTTTCAATTATTTATTAATTCCAATCATGTACTCTACATATTTCAATGTTGGAAAACAATAACAACATTCAATTTATTTCTTTCCAATGTACAGAGCAGAAAACAAATGTCTTTCTCAATTCAAATATACATTCTCATAATCAATTACAACATCATTTCTCCATAACATAACTATTACAATTTCATCCACATCATGTGGGAAAGGATTACAAATGAATGTGTTTTCACAAGGGACTATCAAACTACGTTTTTCTTTTACTCTAGGACAGCAACATGCACATTTTCTCTTTTCTCCAATTGATCACAACAAAAGAGGGGGAAAGGCAACCAAGACATCCAATGAAAGGAGAAACCATCCAAGACATCCAATGAAAGGAGAAGCCTTCCTTCATCATTGGCCCTTGAGCCCCAACCAAAATACAATCAAAGGTGTAATTCAACCATGGCAACAACTAGCTTCCACAACACAACATTCTTTCACATACACATTTCCTTTTTAAAACACAATTCAACACAAAAACAACAGTTCACAACTACATTTAAAATCATTTCAAAACAGAACTCAGGCTTGATCATGCAAGCCAAAGGAGCAAGGTCTATGGGGGAAGCTACTTATGCCTCCCAATTGGGAATTGGGCATCCACCAAAACAACCCACAAAAATAATTCATCCTACACACATCCTTATGCCCCCACAAGTTTCTCCTTATGCCCCCATAGATTTCCTTATGCCCACCCCAAAGTAAGAAATGCAAGCTATTTATTTTCCATGGTGGATCCCAAAACCAAACTTCCTCCACAAAATTCTGATGCCAATGGAATTCCTTATGCCCCCCACATGGATTCCCCATAGTCTTCTCCTAAACCTTCCTAAGTTATTCTACCCAACCAACCAACAAATAAAATAAAGCATGCACCATTCACACAACACAACAAGAAAATGACAACATATAAAATGAGTGTTAAAATCCTACCTCTTCATGGTTACTTTTGTCTCCAAATAACAAGCTTCAAACAACAAAAACACAATCCAAAACAAAATCTCTCAAGAAGGCAAAGCTTTCTCCAACTTCATCCAAAAAAGAGCTACAAGAAGAAAAATGCGCCCCAAGGAAGTTGCAAAAGGATTTTAAAAAACCCCAAAAACAAGGTGAGAGCTTGAGTTAAATAGAAGAGGAGATAAGAGGATGGTGTGTATCCATGTAGGATGCCACATCACACATCCTCAAATTCAAACACAAAAGACAAAATTCCATTCTCCCAAGCACAATAAAGAGGTGGGTGAAAAATGACAAGTTACTTGCACACTCCAAAAGCCCATACCTCAAGGGGCAACAAAAATAAATAACATGTAAGAAATTGCAATCCAAAACAAGAAACATGATTAATAAAAATCATTATAAAAGTCTAAAATCACCTCTCCAACCATAAGTATGGTTGGTGAATTAAATTTAGAGGCATGGGACAAGTTTTACTTGTCCCACAAGCCTCCAAAAATAGCCCCCAAGGACAAATTCGAATTTCCATGGAGGTGGAGTATTTCTTACTCCAAAATCTAACTTACACAAGCTCTTACACAACTTACACATCACTTACATAATTAATACAAAGAGCCAAAAACTTCCATTATTACTTTCCCATATCCCAATTTGACTTATTTAACTTTTAACCATATGTTTTCTCACATAAATCTAACACAATTTTAATTAATTAAAAGAAGGGAACACATTACTAATAAAATACATACAACAATAATAAAAGAAACACATTAATAAAATACACAAACCCATGGTCACATATAAAGGAAATCCCCCCATGGGAATCCCTAACAAAATAAAACACACACACTCAAAACAAGTTGCCATGGTGACCTTGTTGAATTCACCTAGAATTACATTTTGGTTGGTCTCGATTCCCCAATATTTTGTTGTAATATTCTTAACCTACAAAATAAAAATACCTCCTTTGGCCTCGTGGCCATATCGTAACATTCTGAATGAATATAAATAAAATCACAAAACCAACTATATAAATGAATCACAACAACATTGAAGTAACTACATCATTTACATTTTTAATCAACAACTATATCATCATCAAATAATTTCCATTTTCTAGGTTCACTCCAAATATCAAATATCACATGTCTAAACAACATCTACAATATAACCATGTTCGCTAGCATGTCAACATCTATATGAAATGTCTCCAACAATTATCATGCATCATATATGAATCGGATCCAACAATAATCTAGGTTCGACATCTAACACCATACTAAATCCAAACTATATAGATGTCCATCACATATTCTACAAATATCATGATCATTAATAAAAGGTGCCAAAGGGAAGTGGACACTACAAATAGTGGATTGAGAACCATCTAGGAAGTATCACACTTCACGGAACTAGCTTACATTAGGCAAAGTCCATTGTCATATATCATTTAACTATCTTTATGTTGTCTTGTTTTCTATTATAAGTAGTTCCTCCTAGCCAAAAGGAAGCTCTCACAATTGGCACCGGATCAAGAAGTCGAACACGCACATCAACCTCCAACCAACCCATTTAACAAGTATTCCTCCTAGCCCTTACCCTTATATGTTTTGTCACACCAAAAACATAAAGAAAACGTGAAACACATGCAACCTATTTTTGGAGTGGATAAGTGGTGAATGGAAATTCCCCACCATTATAAATATGTAGTAAACTACGTAATAGATAGATAGAGACATACAAAGAGGATGTATATACAGATTTACCAACTATATAAATGAATCACAACAACATTGAGTAACAACTACATCATTTGCATTTTTAATCAACAACTATATCATCATCAAATAATTTCCATTTTCTAGGTTCACTCCAAATATCAAATATCACATGTCCGAACAACATCTACAATATAACCATGTTCGACAAAGATGTCAACATCTATATGAAATGTCTCCAACAATCATCATGCATCATATATGAATCGAGATCCAACAATAACTGGGTTCGACATCTAACACCATACTAAATCCAAACTATACGGATGTCCATCATATATTGTACAAGATATCATGATCATTAATAAAAGGTGCCAAAGGGAAGTGGACACTACAAACAAGGGGATTGAGAACCATCTAGGAAGTATCACACTTCCCTAAACTAGCTTACACTAGGCAGTCCATTGTCATATATCATTTAACTATCTTTTTGTTGTCTTGTTTTCTATTATAAGTAGTTCCTCCTATCCAAAAGGAAGCTCTCACAATTGGCTGGATCAAGAAGTCAGAACACGCACATCAACCTCCAACCAACCCATTTAACAAGTATTCCTCCTAGCCCTTACCCTTATATGTTTTGTCACACCAAAAACATAAAGAAAACGGTGAAACACATGCGACCTATTTTTGGAGTGGATAAGTGGTGAATGGAAATTCCCCACCATTATAAATATGTAGTAAACTATGTAATAGATAGATAGAGACATAAAAGAGGATGTATATACTGATTTACCAACTATATAAATGAATCACAACAACATTGAAGTAACAACTACATCATTTGCATTTTTAATCAACAACTATATCATCATCAAATAATTTCCATTTTCTAGGTTTACTCCAAATATCAAATATCACATGTCCGAACAACATCTACAATATAACCATGTCCGACAAAGATGTCAACATCTATATGAAATGTCTCCAACAATCATCATGCATCATATATGAATCGGATCCAACAATAATCTAGGTTCGACATCTAACACCATACTAAATCCAAACTATACGGATGTCCATCATGCATTCTACAAAAGATATCATGATCATTAATAAAAGGTGCCAAAGGGAAGTGGACACTACAAACAAGGGATTGAGAACCATCTAGGAAGTATCACACTTCCCGGAACTAGCTTACACTAGGCAGTCCATTGTCATATATCATTTAACTATCTTTTTGTTGTCTTATTTTCTATTATAAGTAGTTCCTCCTAGTCAAAAGGAAGCTCTCAAAATTGGCACTTTGGATCAAGAAGTCGAACATGCACATCAACCTCCAACCAACCCATTTAACAAGTATTCCTCCTAGCCCTTACCCTTATATGTTTTGTCACACCAAAACATAAATAAAACGTGAAACACATGCGACCTATTTTTGGATTGGATAAGTGGTGAATGGAAATTTCCCACCATTATAAATATGTAGTAAAATATGTAATAGATAGATAGAGACATACAAAGAGGATGTATATACGAAATTACCAACTATATAAATGAATCACAACAACATTGAAGTAATAACTACATCATTTACATTTTTAATCAACAACTATATCATCATCAAATAATTTCCATTTTCTAGGTTCACTCCAAATATAAAATATCACATGTCCGAACAACATCTACAATATAACCATATCCGACAACATGTCAACATCTATATGAAATGTCTCCAACAATCATCATGCATCATATATGAATCAAATCCAACAATAATCTAGGTTCGACATCTAACACCATACTAAATCCAAACTATACGGATGTCCATCATATATTCTACAAAAGATCATGATCATTAATAAAAGGTTCCAAAGGGAAGTGGACACTACAAACAAAGTGGATTGAGAACCATTTAGGAAGTATCACACTTCCGGAACTAGCTTACACTAGGCAATCCATTGTCATATATCATTTAACTATCTTTTTGTTGTCTTGTTTTCTATTATAAGTAGTTACTCCTAGCCAAAAGGAATCTCTCACACCGCAATGGATCAAGAAGTCGAACACGTACATCAACCTCCAACCAACCCATTTAGCAAGTATTCCTCCTAGCCCTTACCCTTATATGTTTTTTCACACCAAAAACATAAAGAAAACGGTGAAACACATGCGACCTATTTTTGGAGTGGATAAGTGGTGAATGGAAATTCCCCACCATTATAAATATGTAGTAAACTATGTAATAGATAGATAGAGACATACAAAGAGGATGTATATACAGATTTATGTTATTGCACGCATGTTATTGTAATGAAGCTTCTGTATACTCACTGCATTGAATATAATGAAGGACATTGGTTGAATCTAAGTGTTAGTTTTTGTGTGTATCTAAATCTAGTATGTTTTTGATCTCATCATGGTTAGTACTTAATTTTGTTCTCCCTTAGGTACAAAACTGGTATGCTCTGTAGAATGATGAGCTAGTAATAGAACTATATATGTTAAGTCTCCATCATGCTAACATCCTACTACAACAACCCTAAAGAGGGACCTGGTACCTTTGCATGCTTCGGGTGAGAACTCATTTTAGGCTGAGTGATGTGCCAGTGTGTCTAGGGTTTTATTGGGTTTGTATCACTTAATTCTAGGTTGCATTAATTGGCCTTTTTCATTTTCTCAACAATGTTAAATAGAAGACCCAAAACTTCTACATCTATGACATGATACCTTCTTTTCTTTGTTGTGACAGCATTTTTAGTCATTTTTACACCCACCAAAGAACAAGGGAACCCCATGCACACCGGCCTATCACCTAGCAGGTGTTGGGCACTCACCCGAGGCACGCATGGGCACCGAGTCTCTCCTTTATGTGAGTTTATTGGGAAACATCATCTATGATAGGAATTTAAAGAGAGTGAGTGGAAATGAGACATGTAATCATCATAGAGCTCATAATGGCTTCTAGACCAATGCATTCATTCCAAACAGAAAGATACTTTAACAGAATAGGACTAAAATCAAACAAGAAAGGAAAATGCATAAGGATTCATACTCATTTCATAAACATACATGAAATAGAACTATGAAGATATGAGGATGGACCAAAATCATTAATGATCATATTCAAATAATTTGGTAACCTCATTACATCCATTAGATTCATTACAGAACATCACAAGTATGGCAGACCAAATTCATACATCATAACTAGATCTACATTCCCTAGCTCTCAAAATAAAATTTACAATCCCACGCCCTTAATGCATCCTTATCCTATATTTTATCACCCAACCCAATACAAATCCTCGCAGGTGTTTTTACGAGTTTGGCTCTCTATTGATCTCTCTTCCTATATTCCTCTGTGGGCACTTGTATTTATAGGCCCCTTGAATTACCAAACCACCTTTCTAAGGCTTCATATCCATTGCCAAGTGTCTAGATGTGGTCCTCCATGGGAGCATGCTCATCCAGGCCTTAGCTCTCCACTCCTTGCCATGATGGTCTTCTAGAAGCTTCCAACGCAAGGTATATTCCTTCCTAGGCCAACCTATCACCAGTTGGCACCTTATCCATTCATCATGCACAGGTGGGTCACACTTTTTCGTGTCCTACTCGATACACCGAATTTGGCTAATTCTTGAGAATTTTTTCTATCAGTAGCGTAACATGGTCCTTCTAAACCCTCCTTGAACTTGTTGGTACTGCATTTAATCTCCTTCACAACTTGAGCAAGATTATCATGGATTTTACAAGACACTCAAAGGATGATAAATGATTTATATGTCATTTTGTAGCTGGGAAGAAATTTATCTGACTTGTTAGCACTCAAGATTTGAAGAAGTGGGTAGCACCTTGAAAGGATTTTTGATTTGATCTTAACTATTTTAGGTTGTGCCTTTCAACCAAGGTAAGAAAACCTATATTATAGCCTCTGTTTTGTGAAGGAGGTGGAGATATCCTTATACTATGCACATTGTATGGAGATGGCCTCGGGAAAACATGATCAATTTTCCATTATTCAAACTCAATAGATCTGTCACTACTAAATGATGAAAATTATTTCAAAACAAGGTTGAGGTTGCTAGAGACATGGTATGATCCTAATTTTCTTTTTGCATTTTTGTAGATGGGTTAGATTCTTTTGTTGACACACAATGCAATGCAGGGGTAGTATGGGTAGGATTAGTTATTCAGATGATTTTTTGGTGGGGTATTGACAAGAAAAACTTAGATATATCAAATCTTTGACAACCTCTACAATATTAGAACAACTATCAAATAAAATGCTTCAAATAATCAGGATGTTCTTTCAACCAGAAGATGCATAAATGGAAGCCCAAGTTGCACTCTTCACACAATCTTTGAGAACTCACCACAAAATCTTGAAGTAAAGAACTCAATTAAACACAAAAATCCTTGATCAAACCACGCCTAAGGTACCCCCAAAGGCTTACAAGCAATCCCAATCAACAAATGAAGGTGGAGTGATTTTAAACTACTTATTTTCAATGCCAAATGAAAGCTCTTCTAAAAAAAAAAACTACAAGTGCCACTAAACTATCAATAAGGATGAGATTCTGTGTGATTTCTAAAGACTTTCAATGCAAGATTGCAACAAGAACTATGAAAATTAAATGATAACAAACATCATATTGCCCAGAAAAACACATATTAACTCAAAAGCTTGTTAGATTCATTAGCAGGGGAGAGTTTCATGAACAATCTCAAAGCTATGTGATGGCTATACACTTGTAACCAACTCACATACATGAAGATCCAACACATAAGAAATTAACTTGGTTCTTTGGTGGGTTTCTCAGAAAATGAGATTTCTCTCAGAATTTTCTTGTGATTTTCAACTTCTCGACCATTTACATTTCTCAAAATACATTATATATCTCTTGCCACATTGGAGCCTTCTTTCCCAAGCAAAGCATATGCCAACGGATCAAATTTGTTACAACAATTTCTCATGATTCACTTGAAAATGACGTTTAAAAATTTGCAATGAGAAGTTGTTAGGTTTTTAAAAAGACCGAATCATTACAAATATTCAAATCATTATCCTTCTTGGAGGCATGTTTTTCATCATCAAGGCATGTAGATTCCTTTCCTCTCATCATTTCACCTTTTCACCTTTTAAAACTACCTCTACAACTTTCAATTTTGACATTTCACGTGTTTGGATGGATTAGGGAAAAAAATTGTTTCAAAAACACCTCAAATCTACAAATTAATCCCTAAAACCACTTGCATTGATCTTTACAGGCACAAAGGACATGAATTCATCAAAAATTTGATTAAAAATGATGCAAAATTCACATCTCCAAGCTTCCTAGAGCAAAAATGGTGGCCAAAAATGAAAATGTATAGTTACCCTTGATCTGCTCTTTCTCCTTCAATCTGGGCCCTCCACGTGTCAAAATACGATTGGGAATGAATTTGGTTCACCTTTTGACTTTTTAACATTTTTGGAAAAATGGAAAATTTTGACTTTTTCTCCGCCCCTCCCCTTGAATTTTGGTGATGACACGTGGCACATGGTGGGTCCCATTGGGATCACACTTCAATTCTACACATTTTGACCTTTTTGGAAAATTGGAAAATTTTCACCTTTTTGCCCCATGCGCCCGCACACCCGATTTCTCCCTTACCACGTGTCACTCGATGATTTGTCACGGGGCCACACCTCAATTTTCCATTCCAAGTCCTTTTTCCTCCACCACCCCGCCCGACCCGCTCTGCCTTCGCCACGTGTCTCCCTATGGCTCATTCGCGGGCCCGCGGCTTAATTTTTTTACTTTAGCTCCTTTTTCTAAAAAGGGAAAAATTTCCCCTTCCTCCACGGCCCGTACTTCCCTACTTTGCCACCGCCGCTGCCACGTGTCCACCTATGATTGGCCATGGGGCCACGCTCCAAATTTTACCTTAATATTTTTTGCCTCCAAAGGCAAAAACACTTAAAACCTCTCGCCATCCACATCCCCTCTACCCAAAATTGATGCCATGTGTCCTCCTTTGATTGGAGCAGGGATGAAATTGATTTTGAAACTTTAGAAAAATAGAGCTAAAAACTCTAAGTCCCCCATCGGCCCGCTCCTCCCTTTTTGATCTTTAGGACACGTGTCCACTCTCGATTGGTGTGGGGTTTCGGGCCAATTTTTGACTTTTTAAAATTTTGCAAAATAAAGTCTAAAAATTCTAAGGGAATCTGACCACCCACCATCCCTCGGCCAATTAGAACCCGTCATGTTGCCAATGCATGCTGAGGAAGAAATTGACAGGAAAATGATGCCCGTCTGACCATCAAAATAAAGAAAATGCCAGGGATGCCCTAGAAATTTATTTTTTCACCAAGGATGGAAATTTTTTGAATTGGAACTAGACAAAACATGATTTCAAAAATTTCTTGACCTTGGGATTGATACAAGTATGAATCGATCAATTTTGCCTTTTTCATGATCGGGTAAAAGGGAAGAAACAAGATAGCCCGTAGATTTGAAAAATTAGGGCATAGAACATGGAAAACTTAGGTGTTTCTTCACAAATGAGGCATGGCAAATGATTTTCAAATGGCCTAGGGCATGGAAACAGAAAAAAAAATTCATCCCATCCATTCAAACTATAGAAAATGTTTCAAGAAATGTAGAGTGAAAGGAAAATTAAGGAAAAATAATAGAGGATCAAAATGGACACCAACATCAACTCCCACTCGAGGATGGGAACTCCTAGTGAGTGTCATAAGAACAAAATGTAGACCAAGTGCCAAAATATCCATTGGGAAAAGGAGTCATGTGCCAAAATCACCAAAAACCAGCTAAGAACTCGACAAAAATGGTTGCCACACACCCAGAAAACCACAAACCGACAAAACACCAAAAACATAGTGAAAAACCAAACACTATACACTGTATAAGTGGTGCATACCTCAAATTTGGGGATTAATCCAAGAAATGCTTCAGATGCCTGCCATTAACAGGCAGTTGAAGAAATTCCCCATCTAAATCTTTGAGAAAAAGATATTCACACCAATTCTTATATCAATGGAGTAAGGGCCCATCCATAATGCATCAAATTTTCCATTTTTACCCTTATCCTCATTTCTAATATCCCACAACAAAACCATATCTCCAATATTGAAGGCCCTAGGAGTGACCTTCTTGTCAAACAATCTTTTCAACTTCTCTCTAAATCTGATATGCCTCTGGTGGGATGCTCTTCTCTCTTCATCTAGCTCCATAATTTGATTGATCCTTGCTTCATATGGACTAACCTCTTGATCCTTAAGCTATTAAACAAACTGAAATGAAGATAACTATAGATGTAAGGGTAATAGAGCTTGGGTTCCATACACCAATTCAAATGGATCTTACCATTAGCTCTCTTGGAAGTGATTCTATTAGCCCAAATTACAAATTTCAGTTGTTCACCCCATTTTCTCTTGTTCAACTCCAAGGTCCTCCTAATGATCTTTAACAAATTCTTATTGTTGGACTCAGCTTGTCCATTTCCTTGGGGATTATAGTTTGAAGAATAAGTTAGATTGGTTCCATACTCCTTACACATTTCCATCAAAGGTTTAGCTCTGAAACACATGGCATTATCAGCAACAATCTTGACTAGCACACCAAATATGCATATGATATTGTTCAACAAGAAGTCCATAACAACTTGGTGTGTTGCTTTCTTGGTGGGGATTACCTCTACCCACTTTGTAAAATAATCATTGGCTACAAGAATCCACTTATGGCCAACACTAGAAGGATCTAAAATCTCACTAATGAATTCCATTCCCCATTGTTTGAAAGGAGCTTCAATTGATATAGGTTACAAAGGAAGGGAGCTTGATCTTTCATTATTCCAGAGAAACGCTGGCAGCTTTCACATTTTCTAATCAACATGGTTACATCTTTGAAGAGAGTAGGCCACCAATAACCAGCTCTCAAAACTTTTTGTGTTGTAACCCTTCCAGCAAAGTGTCCTCCACAAACTCCCCCATGGAAATCAGCAATCACTTTGGGAGCTTCATCTTCAGTTACACATTTCAAGAGGACACCTTCAGGATTCTTCCAAGCCAGCCCAAAGTCAATGATGATGTATTTTTGAGAATCTAGCTTGAGGGCTCTTTTCTGATTTTTATTTAAATGATTAGGATAGCATAGGTGTCTAAGGTAAAAGATTATATCCTTGTACCATTCAGAACTTACCAATTTCCCAAGAACATCTACCCTTTCTTCCTCTACTTCATTCACTTCCACAGTCTACAAGTTGCTCTCAGCCATGAGCTTAGCAAGACCCAAACCTCTTACCAACTTTTGGTTTGGATGTCCATATCATACTCCTATAGTTTTTCACCCATCTACATATTTTACTTGAGATCTCCATCTCTGATAAGATGTATTTTACCATGGTGTGGGGAACATAAGCAACAACTTTTGAACTTAAAATATAAGGCCTGAAAACCTTTGTTGCTTTCACTAAGGCAAATGCTTGTTTTTCCATGATTGTATATTTTAACTCAACAGCTTGTAAAGCCTTGCTAAAGAAGGAAATAGGCCTCTTAGCCCCATCTTCATCCTTTTGGAGAAAAACAGATGCAATAGTATTTTCAGAAGCAAAGGAGAAGATTTGGAAAGGCTTCTTGTAATTCGGAGCTGCTAAGAAAGGTGCATGTTTAAGTGCTTCCTTGATTCCTTCAAAAGCCTGAATAACAACCTCCTCCCATTTGATAACTTGATCTTTCTTTAACATGCATGTGATAGGAAGAGTCAACTTAGCAAAATTGGACACAAACCTTCTAATGAAATTGATTTTCCCAAAGAAATATTGGATGCCCTTCTTTGTTCTTAGAATTGGTACCTTGTGATTGCTTCTACTCTCTCAAGGTCAATCATGACACCAGACTTTGAAACAATATGACCAAGCATCTTGGCCTTTTGCACCCCAAAGTGACACTTCTTTGGATTGAGAGAGATTCCAAATTCTCTACATCTAATCAACATTCTTTCCAAATGCTGCAAGTGATCTTTTCTGCTCCTTGAAAATACAGTCACATCATCCTGATAAACTGTAATGAAGTCATTTATATAACCAGCAAAAGCAACATCCATTGCTCTTTAGAAGGTAGCTCCAACATTCATGAGACCAAAAGGAATTCTCACATAAACATATGTTCCCCAAGGAGTGGTAAAGGTAGTTTTAAATCTTTCTGACTCCTTGACAACAACCTGATTGTAGCCAGAGAAACCATCCAAGGTGGACAACAATTCAGATCTAGTCACTAATTGCAGCATGTTCTCCATGTTTGGCAAAGGATAATTTTCTTTCAATGAATCTCTATTCAAATTTCTGAAGTCTACATAAGTCTGATATCTCCATTCTTCTTTCTAACTGGCACAAGGTTTGCAACCCAAGATGAATACCTCGTGGGCTGAATGATCCCTCCCTCCTTCAGTTTCTTTAATTCATCTTGCATTTTCATGGAGAGGGTGGATTAATTGTCCTTTACTTCTATCTGAATGGTTTGGCATTTTTCTCAAGAGGGATCTCATGCTGAAACAAGTCCTCTCTATATGCTTTCAGCTCTGAATATGACCAAGCAAGGCAATCTTGATATTGTTTCAATAATTGAAGATAAGACTATTTTTCTTCCTTGTTTAAAATATTGCCCAACCAAACTTTTCTTATTTTTCCTTTGTTCCCAAGTCATGCTCTTCCACATCCCTTGAGGCAGATATGTTTCTATTGATGATGCAATCAACATTGCTAAAATTTGACTCAAGAGCAACAAGACCTCTAGGAATGGTGTTAGTTTTCAATTGGATAATATCTTTTCCAAACAAAGTCTCTCTTCCTTCAGTCACACACACCATTGGTTCCCAATCAATATTCTACAAACTCACCTTGATTTTGTAAGAACCTTTACACTTGAGCATCATCATCAAACACTTTCCAATGCTTGATGTTGTCGAGACAATGGCTTAATTAACACTTCAACATTGTACTCACAATAAGGTGAAATAGTGCAATATCCAAATCTTGACCCCATCACTGCCAACTTGTCAGCAACAACATTCAAACTTTTTTCATGGTGCACAATATTGAAGGAATCAAACATCTCAATTAGATCCCAAACTACATGCTTATACTACTTCATCTCGCTGATTTTTTGTAGCATACAATTTTCTTATTTGTTTGACAACTAGCTCTAAATCTCCCTTTGCAATGATGTCCTTGACACCATACTTCCATGTAATTCTCAGACCCAACAACAAGGCTTCATACTCAGCAATGTTGTTAGTACATTCAAAATTAAGCTTGAAGGAAAAAAACAAATTCTTCCAAGCTAGGAGAAATCAGAATTACACCAGCACCATTTCCAAATTTGGAGCAAGCTCCATCAAATAGCAAGGTCCAAGGAGAACATACCTGTTCAAGGCACTTTGACTGATCCATTTTGTGTTCTTTTCCATTAGAAAAACTAATAAAATTATTAGCATCAACATCAACAAATAATACTTCATAAGAAGCATTGTTTGGGTCCTCAATTAGATGCAACATTTTATTTTCTCCATAGAGCTTGATAAGGCTGCCCTCAATGGGAATGGTGGCAAAAGACATATCCATTTGGACACTCCCTCTAACACTTACAGCCCACTTTCTTGACAATAACATACCCCATTTGGCAAGGCAATCAATAATCACAACATCTAATTTTAAATTCCTCCTAGGATAAGATGCAAGTTGCACTACCAAACCCTTCACACAACCAACAACCAAACTTCTCTTGAGTCCATGGCAGTACATTTTCCATAGGTTGTTATCACTTTGATATCCAACTCATTCATGACTTCTAGAGGCATGACATTACATGATGCACCAGAATCAAACATACAATTATGAAGTAGCCTATCCTTTATGATCAAAGTTGTGAAGAATGGATCAACATTCAATTGGGAATCAACCAAGGATGTCCCCAAATATACCTCAGGTGTCTCTCCAAGATCTTCTACTGCTGGTGGTGTTTCAAGGTCAACAATGATTTGAGGAGGAATCTCAAAAACATTTACATTTCTTCCTAGAGTAGTCTTCTCCTCCTTTAATCCCAAGTACTCAAATGCTCTCTTCTTATGCTCAAGAATTCTAAGAAACTCAATGATTGGAACACTCACTTTGATTTGGCTCAATACTTGGGCTATGTCATAGGGAACACTCTTTGGAAAAACAACATTGGAAGGGAGACAAGAAGATTCATTTGATGGCAAGGGATTCTTGGTAGCTTGGGCATGAGGAGGAATGTTTTTTTGCTTGGGACAATAGAGCTTTTGGCAAGTGTTTCTCTCTAGGAGATTCTTTGGAATGATTGTGAGCAAGGGTGTTTTAGGTTTGTCTTGAGGCCCAACTCCTTTAAAAACTTTGCTTCTAGTGTTATAATATTTCTCTTGAGCTACTGACAACATTCATCAACAATTTTCTATCTTCCTCTGAAGGGATACCACCATCATACTTCTTAATCATCAAATCTCTTAAGTATTCAAAGTCATTGTTAGGAATTTCAAAAGCTTGCACTACATAAACTTCAAGAGTATGAGGGGAAGAAATACTTGTACCCATTTGATGCAATCCCAAAAATTTGACAGTTGTCCTTGCACTTATCACTTCAGTAGATGTTGCTCCTCCTTGTGGACTTGAAGAACAACCCACCATGCAAATATCATCATCAGTACCATGATAATTATTAGCTTCACCTTATTTATGGTCCATTTCAAATGGAGGATGGGGTAGAAAACACCTATCACACCAATCAATATCAGCAACTTCTTCAATAACAACAAACCCTAGCAGTTAGGGGATCAGGTAACACTCTTCCTTCACATGCTTGAGGATGTCTATTTGCAGACCCCATGGGTCCTTTTCCTCTATCATCTTCCCTTTGATCACCTCTAGGATGATTGGAAAATTTGTCATGGTTTTGTGCTCTTGGCTGACCTTGTGAAGTTTTCCCAATTCCCTTCTCAGCTCTTGCCAACTTATATGAGATTTCTTTGACAGCCCTTGCCAAAGTTTTCACAACCTCTTCTAAATCAGCACCCTTGCTAGCTTGAGGTTTTTCAAGGTTTATCAACTTTACACCATCTCTCTTGAGAGGTTTCCCAATTGATTTGATATTGTTTTCAATTTGAAGTGTCATGGTGAAAGCTTGTCTTAGATTGGTAGGATTCTTTCTCTTAGGTAATAGGCTCCTTTTTATCAAATGCATTTGCATATTTGATTAGACAAGATTCATCACACAGCCTTAGATTAACAAGTAGCCTTCTCAAAAAAAACCTTTTAAAGTCATGGACTGATTCATTGGGGTTCTTCTTGATATTCTCAAAATCGACAAGAGAAATATATGATCAGTCTTATCACCGTATTGCAACCTAAATGCATTCTTCATCTCAATCCAAGAATCAATTGAATTATCAGGTAGAGCCTTATACCAATCCCTAGCATCCTCTTCTAGTGTATGAATGAACAATTTAATATACACATCTCCAAACTCTTTCTCAAAATCTTCCATCATGTTAACAAAAAGTTTGAGATGTTGATCACTAGTTATTGCATTGTTACCTTGGAATTTTGACAATCTATTTCTAACATCTTGTGGGACAACATTTGGGTAACCATCCATTCCTCAAAAGTTTATAGGACCAAATGTGTTAAAAAAAAATGGAGGTCTAGGTTGAGCCATATTTTTTGGTGGAGGTGATCTTGGGGGTGACACAAGCTGATGAGGAGTGCAAGGTCTTTGGGGCTCAAGAATGTAATTCACAAGACTCGGTATTCTCTAAATTCTGATTTTCTTTGAAAGTTTTATTTGAATTAAAACACAGAGGTGCAGATTGAGAAGGAACTTACCAGGTACAGTAGAAGGACCTTCACTAGCTGAGGAAAAAAAGTTTATGAGAGGATTTCTTGAATTAGAATCACTTGAAGAATAGTAATAATCCTCTACTAAATGCTGATCTCTCTCACCAATGGATATATCTTTGCATGATGTCTGACCTTTAACCACATTCCAAACTCTTCTCCCTTCCAACTCTGAGTTTCTTGAATCTGTAAACAACTTCTTAGCAAATTCTTTAATGAAGAGAGATCTTCTTCCTTCCAGTTTTGTAGAGATTAAAAACCAAAGAAAATGATAGAAAAGTTAAGACACTGGTACTTTATCAAGATTAGAACAACATGGAGTCGCCACTAAGGAATTTCACCCTAGTTGTGCAAATGCACTAAAATACTCTGTCAAATATCTATCAGCACTGAAAATCTTGCAAAACTTTATAGATCAGACCTTCCTTTCTTTGAATTTATCAATAAAAATGCAAATGAAGTGCAACTACTACTGGAAACTGATAAAATTTGTGATAAAATTTGCAGGCAAAACTTATATCTTCACTCAATCCTTAAAAATTTGATTATAAAATGATGCTTCAACAATGTATTTGCATGCAGAATTTGCAAGGGACTTTACCAAGGTTTGATATGCATTCAAATATCTCAAATATGTATGCACATGGATCATATTGAACTAAGAGAATATCAAACTCATAACTCTACTCTTCATTCCAATCTTATAAATCTGATCAAAAGATGATACTCAGATTTGTAATTACACATAAATCACACAAGAAGTATTACCAGGGATCTAAAATATTGAATAATGCCCCAAAGAATGAAAGATCATTAAGTGGTGTTGATGGGCTAAATAGACATGGACTGGCAAATGAATCAACAAATCAATCTCATCACTACAAATTATTTCCCAGGAATTCAAAACAGATCCCCGACAACGGTGCCATTTGGGTGTTGGTACCTAGATTTAATCTCCTTCACAACTTGAGCAGCATCATGGATTTTACAAGACACTCAGAGGTAGATAAATGATTTATATGTTGTTTTGTAGCTGGGGAAGCAATTTATCTGACTTGTTAGCACTCAAGCTTTAAAGAAGTGGGTAGCACCTTGAAAGGATTTTTATCTAATCCTCACTATTTTAGGTTGTACCTTTCAACCAAGGTAAGAGAACCTATATTGCAGCCTCTGTTTTGTGAAGGAGGTGGATATATCCTTATACTATGCATATTGTATGGAGATGGCCTTGGGAAAACATGATCAATTTTCCATTATTCAAACTCAACAGAGCTGTCACTACTAAATGATGGAAATTCTTTCAAAACAAGGTTGAGGTTGCTAGAGACATGGTATGATCCTAATTTGCTTTGTGCATTTTTGTAGATGGGTTAGATTCTTTTGTTGACACACAATGCAATGCAGGGGTAGTATGGGTAGGATTAGTTATTTAGATGATTTTTTGGTGGGGTATTGACAAGAAAACTTGGATATATCAAATCTTTGACAACCTCTACAATACTTGAACAACTATCAGATAAAATGCTTCAAATAATTAGGATGTTCTTTCAACCAGAAGATGCATAAATGGAAGCCTAGGTTGCACTCTTCACACAATCTTTGAGAACTCACCACAAAATCTTGAAGTAAAGAACTCAATTAAACACAAAAATCCTTGATCAAACCATGCCTAAGGTACCCCCAAAGGCTTACAAGCAATCCCAATCAACAAATGAAGGTGGAGTGATTTTAAACTACTTATTTTCAATGCCAGATGAAAGATCTCTTCTTACAAACAAAACTGCAACTGCCACTAAACTATCAATAAGGATGAGATTCTATGTGATTTCTAAAGACTTTCAATGCAAGATTGCAACAAGAACAATGAAAACTATTTGTAGGTATTTAAAATGATAACAAACATCATATTGCCCAGAAAAACATAAATTAACTCAAAAGCTTGTTAGATTCATCAGCAGGGGAGAGTTTCATGAACAATCTCAGAGCTATGTGATGGCTATACACTTGTAACCAACTCACATACATGAAGATCCAACACAAAATAAATTAACCTGGTTCTTTGGTGGGTTTCTCAAAAAATGAGCTTTCTCTCAGAATTTTCTCATGATTTTCAACTTCCCGACCATTTACATTTCTCAAAAATGCATTATATATCTCTTGCCACATTGGAGCCTTCTTTCCCAAGAAAATCATATGCCAAGGGATCAATTTTGTTACAACAATTTCTCATGATTCACTGAAAATGACATTTAACAAATTTGCAATGAGAGTTGCTAGGTGTTTTAAAAATACTTGAATCATTACAAATATTTGGATCATTATCCTTCCTAGAGGCACGTTTTTCATCATCAAGGCATGCAAATGCCTTTCCTCTCATCATTTCACCTTTTCACCTTTTAAAACTACCTCTACAACTTTCAATTTTGACATTTCACGTGTTTGGACGGATTAGGGAAAACTTTGTTTTAAAAACACCTCAAATCTACAAATTAATCCCTAAAACCACTTGCATTGATCTTTGCAGGCACAAAGGACACAAATTCATCAAAAATCAATTAAAAATGATGCAAAATTCACATCTCCAAGCTTCCTGGAGAAAAAATGGTAGCCAAAAATGAAAATGTATAGTTACCCTTGATCTGCTCTTTCTCCTTCAATCTGGGCCCTCCACGTGTCAAAATACGATTGGGAATGAATTCGGGTTCACCTTTTGACTTTTTAACATTTTTGGAAAAATGGAAAAAATTGAATTTTTCTCCACCCTCCCCCTTGAATTTTGGTGATGACACGTGGCACATGGTGGGTCCCATTGGGATCGCGCTTCAATTCTGCGCATTTTGACCTTTTTGGAAAATTGGAAAATTTTCACCTTTTTGCCTCTATGGGCCCACACCCAATTTCTCCCTTGCCATGTGTCGCTCGATGATTCGTCATGGGGCCATGCCTCAAATTTTCCATTCCAAGTCTTTTTACAAAAGGGAAAAATTTCCCTTTTTCCTCCGCCACCCCACCGACCTACTCTGCCTTCACCACGTGTCTCCCTATGGCTCATTTGCGGGCCCACGGCTTAATTTTTTACTTTAACTCCTTTTTCTAAAAAGGGAAAAAATTCCCCTTTTCCTCCACGGCCCGTACTTCCCTGCTCTACCACGTCCACCTATGTTTGGCCATGGGTCGGCGCTCTCTAAAATTTTACCTTAATATTTTTGCCTCCAAAGGTAAAAACCTCAAAAACCTCTACCATTCGCATCCCCTCTCTGCCTAAAATTGCGCCACGTGTACTCCTCTAATTGGAGCAGGATGAAACTGATTTTGAAACTTTAGAAAAATAGAGCTAAAAACTCTAAGTCCCCCATCAGCCCACTCCTCCCTTTTTTATCTTTAGGACACGTGTCCACTCTCGATTGTCTGCAGGGTTTTGGGCCAATTTTTGACTTTTTAAAATTTTGCAAAATAAAGTCTAAAAATTCTAAGGGAATCCAACCACCCACCATCCCTCAACCAATTAGAACCCGCCACATTGCCAATGCATGCTTGAGGAAGAAATTGACGGGCAAATGACACCCGTTTGACCGTCAAAATACAAAAAATGCCAGGGATGCCCTAGAAATTGATTTTTTCACCAAGGATGGAAATTTTTTTAAATTGGAACCAGACAAAACATGATTTCAAGAATTTCTTGACCTTGGGATTGATTTTTGAATACATACAAGTATGAATCGATCAATTTTCCTTTTTTATGATCGGGTAAAAGGGAAGAAATGGCATAGCCCATAGATTTGGAAAAAGTAGGGCATAAAACATGGAAAACTTGGGTGTTTCTTCACAAATGAGGCATGGAAAATGATTTTCAAATGGCCTAGGGCATGGAAAAAAAAAAACAATTTCATCCCATCCATTCAAACTGTAGAAAATGTTTCAGGAAATGCGAGTGAAAGGAAAATTAGGGAAAAATAATAGAGGATGAAAATGGACACCAATAGAACCCTTCCTCGTGCTTTCTTCTTGCATTCCCACCCTTCAACTTAGGCCTTGCATACCCATTCACCTTTTTGTACTTAGTCAATATTTTAGGGGCCCAACATCACCCCACACTTTACCTATTCTTCGCCCTCGGGAACACTTCTTCAAAGATATAATTACAATAGAATCAACGTCTTGGAAAAAGAATAAGGGAATCAAAAATTGGGAAAAATGAAATATAGGGGAAGTGTTGACACTACTACAACAAGATAGGAAAATCTCCTTATAATTCAGCCTCTAACTTTTTCAGGCATCGAATTCATTTTGCACTCTCTAGCAGAGGATGCCGACTATGGTGCTTACCTCACAAAACCCGACCCATTTCCTTGAGTGTTCAATTTTTCAACCATTCCTTCCAATTCCTTGCTCACATCCTCAAGCACATCCATCCTTCTTTTAATATGTGGGTACAACTCCTTCAGCTAGTTTTTAATTGAACCTCGTAAGGTTTCAATAGCTTCTGACTTCTTCTCGACCTTGGGTAGGATCCTCTCCTACTCCGCTCTGTTTCCTTTATTCTTCTCTTAGAATTCCTTGAGCTCTACCTCATGATTGGTGACTAAAGTACTCACCACTTTATCTCTATTTACACAAATGTCATACAGAGCCTCAGTAGTATGGGTAGTAATTTTTACATCAGAAAGAACCTTTCTGTACTCGGAAATGATTGCTACAACCTTCAATTTGTCCTCCTCCACACGCGTTGCTACTTATTTTGTGGATTCTAAGGCAAGAGGTTGTCTTTCCATGGTGAGGATGTGTGTTAATTATTTAAGGAACTCAAGGGAAGATCCATACTTTTACACAGGCGGTGCTAGGTTTGGATGCTTCAAAATAATGGCATTTGAGATGGATTCTACCTTCTTATATACCTCGCACACCCTTTCCTTTTCTTCCCTTAGTTCATGCTTTAGCTGCACGCTAATTATTTCCTCCTACTTCAAGTTCTTGGTCCTCTCTTCTATATCTTCTTCCCTCTTTCCTACTCTACCTCCAAAAATTTTACCTTGTCATTCCTTTTGAATAACCTAGCTTCTAGTTTAACCGAGACCTTATTCAACGCATTACAAACTTGTTCATCCGAAAGTTATTGAGCGCTCACCAAGGGGTTATCTCCTTTTGACTCAGGCATCTTCATTAGTTCCCCTTGAATTACCTCAAACTTTGGCTCATCAATGTTAGAATTAATTTCCCACAAAATCATTTTCCTCATCCGAGGGTATACACCTTATTCATCAAACAACTTCATTGCCAAGAGTTGATCTGTTGGAACTGTGCTTTGGAAACGTGCACGTAACACCTTTTTTGGATCATCAATGTAACTCCCTCTTTATCTTTAGATCTCCATGTGCTTTCCTCTTGTGCACGTGCCCTTATGAATAGTTATCGATAGATTGGGGCCTCCTACACCTGCCATGATCTTTTCCTATGCTTTCTTCCCTATCTTCATTCATCACTAGATCAACGTTTTGCTCTAATTATTGTTATACCAAGGATTCAATTATTTTTGTTCCTTATCTTTCTTCTGCCTTATTTACTTCATCCTTAGTGAGGCTTGGACTCCTCTGACCCTTCATGCTAACCTCTTCAACTCCTCCCATGTCTTGGGCACCCTTCACCTCCTGGCAGCCCTTCCTTTGCACAAAGTGATAGTCATTCTTCTCCTCTTCACCTTCTTCTTCCGAATCGTGCACACTGAAAACAAGTGGTTCTTGGTCTCCTTCAGGTTCATCTTCTTCATCATCATCCCTCTCACCCTTGTATTTCTCCAAGCTCTTTGTTTCCTCTGAATCAACTTCCTCCATCACCTTCTGTTTCTTCCTAACTAGGGATTCCAGTATAAGAGATTTTTCTTTCTCTTCTTCATCTTTTAGTGATTTCTCCTCTGCGATAAGATTTCCTTACTTGGGTGCCTCCTCTCTTACAAGATACCTCTACCTTCACATGTAAGTACTTCTTCTATCACTTGTTCCTGGGGCACCCACTACTTGAGTATCTTGGACACTTGGTGCCTTTTTCTTTATCTCTTCCGTCTCCTTTTTCTTGGGCATAGTCTTATTTCTACCTGTTAGGTCTTTAGGTATAGCTATCTCATTCTCAAGATAAGTTCCCTTCTCAAACTTGGGCCTTATACAAAGGTATACACATGCCAAAACCTCACCGCAATAATTAGAGTTAGAGGTTTCATCATCTGAACTTCATATGATACATATTTTTCCACATACGCACACTTTTTGGGGTAGACCAACATCCTATGCATCTCCCTATGGTCCCGATCCATACTTCTAAGGTCAAAATTCAGCTTCTTAGATTCCTTGAATCTGTTTACCCCCACTTGGAAGTACTGAGTGGTGAAGGAAAATGGAATTTTACACCATGGGCTCATGCTTTCATCAACCAACTTAAATCTGCCAATGTAGAAGTGTTGGTATACTGTGAATTCAACTTCTCCCTATGAGATTTGGTAGTTGTTCTGGGATCCTCCATTCTACCCCAAACACATTCCTTAAGTGCGTATACCATTTCTCAAGATGCACCTTATGAACGGCTGTCATGCTATCACAAGTGTATTTTTCAAATCTCTTTGTGGGCAAGGGGTCTTCCTCTAGGTACTCCCAAATGAACTTATCTACCCCATCTAGCACTCTGATCTCTAAAAACACAATAAGTAAGAGGAAATTTCCGAAAAGTATCTTGTCACCCTCATGCGCTGCTTGATGATCTCATCCACGATGTACGTGGACAAGTTGTAGATGGCACCCTCTAATATCCTTCGTATACATCAACCATGACTTGTTCACTTAATTCACCTTTCTTGGTCATTAAGTTTTGTTACTGTGTGCACGACCATTCTCATCACCGTCTTGATATCTGTGATATCAAAGTACCTTGACCCCTTCTTGTATGCATATGCAGTGATGGTTTCTTTGATGGATTATTTATTACATAGGTCATCCTCTATACTTTCTCCTTCACAGATGAGACCTATGAATTTTGAAATCAGCTGAGGGGTTATGCACATATTTTACCCCTGGAAAGTGAAATTGATCATCATGTACACACGACATCAGCCATAGATAGAGGTGCTTAGGCTTCCCAAAGTATGGTAACTCATAGATTTGTAACCATCCCACCTTCTCCAACTTCACTTTTACTTTGTTGTTATAAATGGGTAACCCTTTTGGTGTCCTCTTGTTTTTTGGGTGCACTAAATCTAGCACCATTCCCTTTTCAGTTGTGTTTATGTAATGGTTATAATTGCTTACTGTCATGTTTCTTAAATTGCACTCCCACTCCTTTCCAAGCAAAACCCCATTTGGGTACTACATTTCTACATCCCATTATTCATTGGTACTTGCGGTGATTTCTTGTTGTTTTCCCTTTCCCTTCTTAGGTGTTATAGCTAATTTATTGGGTGCCATTGTGTAGGTTATATTTACACTTTAAATTCTCTTTCTTTGCTTCTCTACCCTTTCCAAGCTTAGATCTCAAACTTGTGAAGAAAATCCTTTTCAACCCGTTCCCTAGCTGTCAAACCCTCGCTGGAATATCCCCTTCACAAGATGACACTTCTCCACAACTCTCTCTACACCCGTGAACTATTTCCCTCCTAGTTTGCATATCCAAACTAGTCACTCACAGTTAAATTTCTCTAATTTTTCTTCACATAGATCAACTCTAGAAACCCTAGTTCACAAAAGCTCTTCCTTCTTCATATTCGCAATGTAAATAATGAAGTGTCCAACCTTCTATTTATAGTTTTTCCCACTTTTTAACATTAAATGCTACCTTACCTACCACCGTACTTCAACATTTAATGCGTTTGTTAGTGTAAATTCATAGCACCCCCAAAATGACCTTCAGATATGCTATAGACAAATGGTCAATTTGGTGTGAATGTGGAACATGGAGTTTTCCCTAAGTGTGGGACCTTACAAATTGGGAAAACTCTCCAAATTGAGGTTGGTTCCTACTCCTCTGTTTAGGTGTATGCATGTAATTTTTACAGAGGTTTTGATTCAAAATTCCTACTCTAAAACTACCAAGGAGACAAGGTTGAGAGAAAACATGGATATGTAAACAAAACTAAGCAAAAACAAACAAACAGCGATACACCAAAGGAGTGCCGAACTTCTTGTTTTACAAAATAGACACAAATCATGGAGATGCAACACCAAAACATGCATAGATTACCAGAATGCAATGAAGGATCAAAATACAATAATAAATGCATGAGAGGATTGAAAATCAATCACAGAACATACATTATCATTTCCAAGTTTGATACAATACATTACAATAGCAAGGAGGCAAAAATGTGCTGCAGTCTTCATGGGAGGTCTGAAACTCCTTCAAATCTACCTACTAAGGAGAAAAGAAGATCTTGCAAAAGTAAGAACGTTCAACCCTTAAAAATGAGCCAAAACTGGCTTTTAACGATGAAGCTAAACGAAGAAAGGTGAACAAATGTGGGAAAATTGATTTGAAGGTCCAACCACCAAAAATATCCTTTAAAATGCCAAGGGAAACTTCACAAAATCCATTTTCCAATGTATTCAACCATGCTAGAAAAAGTGGGTGCCATAGTGCATTAATTTTTGGTGGTTGGATGTCTGTTATGCATTTTTTCCCGTGCCCAGGACTTTTCTTCAATTTTCTCCCTCCAAATTTTCCCAAAACTCAAAATTGAAGCTTCCATGGCATAGAGGGCATTGATAGCTTTCCAATGGTACCAAATTTGATGAATTTCAACCACTAGATCGAAAGATATGACCTTTTGAAATTTTGCGGCCAAATTAGGGCAAAAATGGTGAAAAATGGGTCAAAATTGGGGTCGGCGGGGTCAAACTTAAAATTTTTCCATTTGATTTCAAATTGGGAAAATTTCCAAAAAAATATGTGCCCTGTTAATTCGGCTGATGATGTGTCATACAAATGACACGTGTTGGCCTCTGATTGGTGCGGAGGTGTGCTTCACTTCTTCCTTCACAGCCCACGGCCTCAAACTTCACCTTTTCCCCTTTGATTTCAAATTGGGAAATTTCCCAAAAAAATCCACACCCCACTCTCCCGATGTCACATGTCACTTCCGATTAGAATGGAGTGACCCAACATTTAACCCTTCTCCTTCTCGGGCTCACGGCCAATTTTGGACTTTGAGTTTTTAGCCAAAAAGGCAAAGTGATGCACTTATCTCCCTGGCCCCACGAGTCCACTTCCTTCCTTTGTTGGGCCCATAGGCCAAAATGTTCCTTTGTGCCCCTTTTCCGCAAAAAGGGCTAAGTGCCCAAATTTTCTCCCTACCTCCACAACCTACCAATTTCCTTGGAAATTTTTCCAAATCCACCCCCCCCTGAAATTCCTTGGCAAATTTTTCTCCTTGCCTCCGTGGACCCACCTAGGGAAAATTTCCCCTCCAAACTCTGCCGAGCCATAACTCAAAAAATATAAGGAGTCGGGGAGGACTTCGTACCTTTCTAAAAAGGGGATAAAATCCTCTATTTGATGAAAACATACCCAAAAAATTTTGAGTCCTTGAGCATGTAAAAAATTCATTTTAAGTACCAGTAAAGGAAAAGGGGGAAGAGTTAGCCAAAAATAAGCATGGGCTTATTTTGGATAACAATCCTAGTGACTCAGAGGGGTCATCTGCCTGCTAGATGAAGTGATCAGCTACCTTGAAGCATCCATTGGGCATGGAGTTATGAGTAGTAGTCTACAAATTGATTCTCTACTTGAAAACTTTCCTTTTAAGCCTCTTATAAACCACTGAAAACTTAAACTGGTTAAGACCAAATTCCAAGACAATGCACTGTGAAAGAGAAAACCAGCACCACAAAAACTATGTACAAACATGAAAATCATACATACCCCAAGTGGGATATGCAGAGTGTGCACAAGCACTTATTTTGCTGAAAGAAAACCTACCTACTCTACTCTAACTAGAAGCAAAGGTGGGCTAAACAAACCCTGCAACTGGTTGGGAGAAGTAGCTTCCCTTTCTTAAGAGAGGCAGCCATGTAAATGATTTGATACTAAATATAGCTGCATGTGTGAGTGGAAAACTGACTCTAAGCCTTTCTTCCACCCAAATCATCAAGGTATCAACATTAATGGGAAGTACCTCCTCAAGCTGATTGACATTGGACTCCTGGAGGTGTTGATGATGACCCTTGGTACTTTGATGTTCACCCTCATGCCCTAAAGTAGGCATGACTGGTTTTGGCTTCTCCCATGGCTCTAATGAAGCCAAGTAGCTGATTGGGAAAGGTTTGATCGATTGAATGTGCCCATAAATTTTATTTTCTACTCCATAAACGGAGTCATCTCATAAACCTTCCTGAATGAATGGCGTGGAAGAAGTGGTGAAATCCTCATGCTCTTTCCTTTCCCTCTCCAATGAGGAACATGGAAGATTTAAATCTTCCAATCTTAGCTCCAAAGGGCTGTTACAAAATGTAGGTTGTTGTCCTTGAATCCTCTCCTCCATGGCAACAGGTTCTTGTTGTTGAAGGATGAATGATGGAGTAGTAAGTGTTGTGATTTCCATGGGCTCTTCTCCATCAAAGTAATCCTCCAAGTCAGATAGATAATCTACCTCTTTGTTGTCCTGTTGCATGTGTTCAACCTCCTCCATGGTGTTATTTTGATCTGCAACTTGGTCACCATGGTTCTCTTCATTCTCAGAGATGAAATTTGAAAGATAAAACTCTTCTTTAACATTAGAAATCAAAGAGGATGAAGTGGGAGGAAGAATTGAAGGTTATTCTATGGCCTACTCTACACTTGGGGCCTTTGAAATTGTATGGTCCTCCTCCACAGCCGGAGTGTACTCCTTTATAGGCTTAACCAACAAGAGAACCATTGAAAACTAAAAATTAGCAGCCCAGATCTTCAGATTTTCTATCATTTCTTCTCTCGTTGGGTTCCTTTGTTTGATGGTAAAGCTTGAGAGGGTGAAAAAGAAAGACAAGGATCTATTGAATGAATTACCCATTGACAAGTTTGAATCAGAATTTTCTCATATGCTTCTATCTCTACAGTTTATTGTGCAAGTTGGGGCAGCATTTCAACCATGAAGTTTAGATTCTCTTGAGGGCTATAATGTCTTGGAAAAGGGCCTCCCCATGGACAAGTTTCTCTCGAGACCAATCTGAAATGCCTTTATTTGTGCTATGCCCCTTGATTACACCATGTTTGCCTCCATATTTTGGATTTTATCCAACAAATCTACATTCTCCATTTGGTTTTTGTCATTATGTGTATATCCCTTTTCCTGATAAGCTTCATGGCCAAACTAGTTTTGGCATTTCTGTTGTGGATAGGTAAATGATTTTGAATCTAATGATAATGTTTATTTGGAGGAGTTCTGAAAAGCATTGGAAGTGGAACGATTATTGCTGTTGTTGTTGTGTGTGAGTACCATGAAGGTAATGAGGTCTTGATTGCACAACTTCATGGAGTGGGAGAAAATGAAAGATATGGAAGAAGAAAATGGATGAAAATGAGTGGATAGAAATTCTGCAACTTTAGAGATGGGTTGTTGATCGATGGAGTCGCCGATGTGTTTGTGATTGCCTCCAAAGGATAAAATTTTAAATAAGAACAAATCAACCTGTAAAAATGAAGTAGAAGACCTCTTGGGTCCCATCAGGTGTTCCAAAACTCTTATTGCAAATTCACAAAGACCCCCAAAATGATGTTTAGATCTATCGTAGACAAATGGTCAATTTGGTGTGAATGCACAACATGGAGTTTTCCCTAAGTGTGGGACCTTGTAAATTGGAAAAACTCTTTAGATTGAGGTTGGATCCTAATCCTCTATTTAGGTGTATGCATGTAATTTTTATAGAGAATCTGATTCAAAATTCTACTCTAAAAATACCAAGGAGACAGGGTTGAGATAAAACATGGAAATGGAAACAAAACTAAGCAAAAGAAACAAACGGTGATACACCAAAGGAGTTCTGAACTTCTTGTTTTGAAACATAGACATAGATCATGGAGATGCAACACCAAAACATGCACATATTACTAGAATTCAATGAAAGATCATAAGACAATAATAAATGCATGAGAGGATTGAAAATCGATCACAGAACATACATTATCATTTCCAAGTTTGATACGATGCATCGCAATAGCAAGGGGGTAAAAATGTGCTATCATCTTCATGGGAGGTCTGAAAATCCTTCAAATCTTCCCGTTAAGGAGAAAATAAGAGCTTGTAGAAGCAATAACATTCAACCCTTACAAAATGAGCCAAAATTGGCTTTTAACGATGAAGTAGAACAAAGAAAGGTGAAAAATGTGAGCAAATTGATTTGAAGGCCCAACCACCTAACAAGATTGATTAAAATGGAAATGGAATCAAAAAATCCATTTTCCAAAGTATTCAACCATGATGGAGAAAATGGGTGCCATAATCGCATTAATCTTTGGTGGTTGGATGTCTATTATGCATTTTTTCCCATGGCCGGGCCTTTTCTTCAATTTTTTCCCTCTAATTTTTCCCAAAACTCAAAATTTTAGCTTCCATGGCATAGAGGGTGTTCATATATTTCCAATAATACCAAATTTGATGAATTTTGACCATTGGATCAAAGGATATGACCTTTTGAAATTCTACGGCCAAATTAGGGCAAAAATGGTGAAAAACAGGTCAAAATTGGGGTCGGCGGGGTCAAAATTTAAATTTTTCCATTTGATTTCAAATTCGGAAATTTTTCCAAAAACATTTATGCCCCACCGATGCACTGATGATGTGTCATAAAAATGACATGTGTCATCCTCTGATAGGCACGGAGATCTGCGCTTCACTTCCTTCTTGGGTCCGCACCTCAAACTTCACCTTTTGCCTTTTGATTTCAAATTGAGAAATTTTCCAAAACAATATGTGCCTTACTCTCCCAATGACACATGTCACTTCTAATTAGAGTGGAGCCATAGCCCAACATTTAACCCTTCTCCTTTGTGGGCTCGCGGGCTGATTTTGGACTTTGATTTTTAGCCAAAAAGGCTAAGTGTCACACTTTTCTCCGTGGCCCCACGAGTCGGATTCCTTCCTTTGTCAAGCCCGCGCACCAAAATGTTTCTTTGCACCCCTTTTCTCAAAAAGATCTAAGTTCCCAAATTTTTTTCCTACCTCTGCTGACCCACCAATTTCCTTGGAAAATTTTTCAAATCAGCTCCGCTCCCCAAAATTCCCTATCAAATTTTTCTCCTTTCTTCCGCGGACCCGCCAAGGGAAAATTCCCCTCCAAAATCCGCTGAGCCATAACTCAAAAAATACAAGGATTTAGAAGGACTTATTTACCTTTCTAGAAAGGGGAGAAAATCCTCTATTTGATGAAAACATACTAAAAAAATTTGAGTCCCCGAGCATGCAAAAAATTCATTTTAAGTACCAGCAAAGGAAAAGGGGGAGTTAGCCAAAAATAAGCATGGGATTATTTTGGATAACAACGAATTTTTCAACAAAACTCAAATTTATCACTTTAACTCATGTGCCCAATCCTTTCACCGAAAATCCCCTAACCTTCCTCGCATGTAACCAATCCATCTTGATAGGAGACTCTTATGCACACATCACCAAAGGTCCGAAGGTACTTCTATCATGATTTTTTATTTCACCTACCTCATGTTTCTTTTACACTTCTTCCTCTCTTATACATGGATCCACAATATAGCCTTACCCTGACACCAACCATCCTTCTTCACCTTTCCTTCCATGCCCTTCCTTTCCTAGGGCCATCCAACCAGGATTTTCAACGCAATCCTTCCTAGTTCTTCACACTTTGCACTTTCCTCTACATTATTCTACCCCACACTAAAATGATGTGTGGTCCTCTACACATTCACAAACTTCAAAAATAAAGATGTTACTGATGCCCAAGGTGCAACACAAAATAGCAATGAGAAAGGGAAACACAAGAAAATAAAATGCATTAAAGGAAATCCTAATCTAACTGGAAATATTGCCTTATTACAAACACCAAGAAGACTTATTTATAGTAGGGCTTCAACCTACTTCCATTGAAGTGTCTCGGTAATCTTGTCCCATCCAAAGGTTTCTTGACTAGCATGTCCCCGATTCAATAATGTATGAGATGATGTAGGGACCCAACCAATGTACCTTCAACTTCCCAGGATGGCATAGAAACTTTGAATCATATAGTAAGACCATCTGCCCAACCTTAAACTTCTTGTTCTTAATGTGACGATCATGCCATGCTTTTTTTTTACTTTTTCATTTTTCTGGCTCCAACTAGATAATGATCATCTCTCATCCAACTGCATTAATTTATCTATTCTTTCATCCATTACTTGTTCATCATCTAATCCTCCTGCATGTGTTATACGCAAAGAAGATAAAATGAATTCAACTGGTAGGACAGCCTCCGTGCCAAACACCAATTGGAATGGTGTGGCCTTATTCAACCTCTTGTAGGTTTTCCTATATGCCCAAAGAATGGCTGATACTTTTTCATCCCAATCCTATCTACCAACATCACAGATCTTAGTGAATGTGTGACTAACTATTTTTTAAACGCCTCCATGGTTCCATTTTCTTGTGGATGGTAAGGTGTAGTCTTGTGATGAGCCACCATGAACTCTACTAATAGAATTCTTACTTGTCTCATTCAAAAATATTTACCCCTCTCACTATTCAAACTCAAAGGGCATACCTTTTAATAATGTTTTCCCATAGGAACCTTTTTGCAAAGTAGCTCCGTACAATCCTTAGTAGGTGCTACTTCTACCCACCTTGTCAAGTAATCTATGTAAGTGATTATATACCGTGATCCAATGCTATGTGCGGCTGGTGTAATAGGGCCTACAAAGTACATAGCCCATTTTTTGAATGGCTTGGTGCTAGGAATAGGGCGTAAAGGCATTTCATCTTATCACCATGTTTTGGGAATGTGCCGACAATGGTCACATGCCTTACAATATTCCTTCCAGTCTTGATATAGGGTCTCCCACCCTAATCTGGCCATTAATATTTTGTGTGTAATAACATCAACCGCATAGTGTCCACCTTCACTACCTCTGTGTGCTTCTTCTATTATGGCTAGGTGTTCATGTTCTAGCACACACCAACGTAGAATCTCATCACATCCTAGTTTATATAGATCCCCACTAATCAACATGTATGGTGTGGAGTGTATAGCTAACTGCTTTCTATCTAATGCCTTCATCCCTTCTGGTGCTACACCTGTCTTGAGAAATACTGCAATATCTTCTAAGTCTGAGGGTGCATGTTGTAACCTAAATAGTTGTGCATCTAGCATGGTATCCTCAATGCTTTGTACATCCTCCCCTGAATCGATTCTAGACAAATGATTAGGTCTAGAATTACTTTTTCTGGTTTGAAAACCATCGTGAACTCAAATTATTGGAATAATAGTACCCACCGACATATGCACCCTTGTATATGATCTTTTTCACCAAGTATTTCAATGCCATATGGTCAGTGTAAAATATAAATGGAGTTGCTAGAAAATATTGTCTAAACTTGTGAAGCGCATAGATCATTGACAATGCCTCATGCTCAGTTATAGTATAATTTTGCTCCACTTGGTGTTAACTTCCTGCTTGTAAAGCACAAAGGATGATCAATAATCCCTTCACCAGGATGTGCAAGTAATGCTCCAATGGCGGTCCTTGAGGCATCAACATGAACATGGAAGGGCTTATCCCAAGAGGGGAATTGTAGTATGGGTGCAGGTGGACAAGCCTATCCTTTAAAGTTTCAAATGCCTTCATTGCGCCTCTCCCCAATGAAAGGAACTTTTATGCTTAAAAAACTCTTCTAAATGCATAGTGATCTTGGCATATCCCTTGATGAACTTTCTATAGTACCTCTGTATGCCCAATAAATCCATGCACTATGCTTTGACTAGTAGGCTCCCTTAATCCCACAATTACTAGCAACTTTTGTGGGATCTACTAGTAGGCCTTCCTTACATATGATGTGTCCCAATAATGTTCCAAACGAGGTAGTAAAGACACATTTCTTAATATTGAGGGATATCCTCAACGTCTCGACACCTTTCAAACATTAACCTTAAGTTGTCACAATGGTCCTTCACTAGCCCATATACTTTGTCTAATCATCTAGGTAGACTTGAAGAAATTTATGGATGAAGTCCTGGAAAGCTTGTACCACAATGTGTGAGAACACGAAGGCACATTCTTCATCCCAAAAGGCATGATTGTATAGGAAAAAAAAAAATTTCCCGCTTAGTGGTGAAAGTCATCTTCCTCTCGGTCCTCCTTCACGATCCTCACTTGGTGAGAGCCGAGAATCCATCTCGTGAAAGAGTAGACCTCATGTCCTACCACTCCTCTAAAATTTATTTTTTAAATGGGGTTGGGAAGGGATTAACAATACACACTACATTCAAGTCTCTGTAATCAACACAGATCCTTATCCTTCCATCCTTCTTAACGCTAATTACCATTGGACTTATCCACTCTGACTCTTCAATAACTTCAATGATGCCCAATGCTATCATCTTGTCTATTTCTTCCTTTACCTTCACATGCAGGTTAGGGTTCATTCAGTATGGTCTCTTCCAGAATGGGTGTGCACCCTCCTTTAACTTAATTCTCATTTCCCCAAGGAATTGTGAATTCATTTTAGTTCATGATACCCACATGGGAATAAATCCTCAAACTCATGTAAAAGATCAATGATCTTAGAGACTTCTTTCTCTGACCAATAGTCTCCAATGATTGCCTCCTTGGGTTCTACTCCTGAGCTGATGTTAACCTTCTTTATATTTAAAGGTTCATGATAGAACGCACCCATTCATCGAACTATCTAACACCTTGTGTGCCCTTACAGAATAATGGTCAACGTCTAAGTTTTCTACCTCTTCCCCATCAATTATATAAACCATCTTTCCTTTTTCTTTCTCTATACACATGTGCTCAAAGCATATCTCTTCTGTTTCTTCTTCCTCAAAGCACACCTCCAGGCCAGTTCACCTAGCAAGTCCAGTAGCCTATCTTCTACCATGGCACTATCCCCAATGGTAAGGCACTTGACAACCTGCAATGCCTTATCCACCAAGGGTTTTGTACTCTGATATTCAAATGTTTGAATGAGATCAGCCGCTAACTCTTGCCAATTCCCTATCTAACAGTGTGTCTCAGCGTGAATGTACCATGCATGCACATAACCTTGTAGGGTGGAATACAACTTGTGAACCCATAATGAAGGTGGCAATGCTTTTGTGCTTCCCATCTAGGCTATCTCACATGCTTGGATATGGAAGGAAGTGGCCTCTTTACCATGGTAGTCTTTTATAGATGTGGGCGTGTTACTCCTACAAAACCTTATGGAGAAGGTAATTCTCACCTTACGCCATTCCAAGAGGTTATCCCGATGTGTCACCCACCAACACAAAGTCTAGTACCGAGGACATAGCTTAACATCCCTCTTCATTCATTCTCCTTCTTCCACTAAGCTTCCATCTCCTACAAAAAGATCTCAGGAAGGATCCTCTTGAATACTTAGGTAGCTTCTTTCCTCCTAGGCACCGGATCGTATGCACCTTTGTCACATTTTTCACCAATCCTCTCAAATGTCCTCTCGATTAACTCATAGGTTCCATGTGCCCAATTATCACACGCTATACTGGTGGTGTCACTTAAGGACTGAGCATCCTCAAACTAGATAACTCCTTCTATGGGATGGATTACCTTTGGATCCCTGATTGAGTGCACATATATTTTATCCAAGACCACTTCTCCCAAAGGTTCAGTATAGGGTGTTGATTTTCCATCAGCCAGGGGTATGATGACATACTCATCCTCATTTTTAAAGCTTATATATCCCTTGTTGAACTAAATATCAGCATTGTTCTTATAGCACCATGGGTACCCTAGTAATGTTGGGAAATTGTCTACCTCAGTGAGCGTCAGGACTTCGAAGTCCCTAGTAAACTTATCCCCCTGAATGGTGATATTTGCATCCTTTAAGACACCAATGGGCATTGCCTTAATTTTGCTTTCCATATACAACACACTCAAATATGTCTATAATGTAGGTCTTCCCATATGATGCCATGCATCTAAGGTGAGAACATTGACCTTCGTGCCTGTGTCAATGAGGATATTACTAAGGAGCCATCCATCCATGACCGCATTTAACGTGATATCCTTATCATATTCAAGGTTGTGAGGGGGAGGTTTACATGCAAACCTACCTCTTGTGCTCTTCTCCAGCACATGGTACCTTCTCTCTCAACAATGCTCCTAACAAGGGAATAATATTCTCTTGCCTTAGCATTTTACATACTTCCTTAACCTTGTCCAGGTCATCCTTTGGTGCCTTAACCTTCCTTCTTTGATCCTCCCTCCTGGACTACTCCTTTAGACACTAGATTTCTCCTTGTAAACTCTGAATGATGTCCATGGTTTCTTGATATACCTCCTTCTAATGCATAGGGTTTGGGTACTTCCCATGTACCACTTCTTCCCTTGAAACTAGGTTCTTCTACCTTGGCATTTCCTTTCCGCGCATAGCCTCTGCTCTTGTTGTTACCATAACAAGTTCCAATCCTGCATCACATGTCACCCATGGCATCCATTGTGTGTCAGCCTTCTTAATGCTTACCATTGCAGCACCCTTTTCTTTTCGGTGTTGTTGATTCATGTGCTCAAACAACTCAAGGAACTCCTCATACTTGTGCTTCTTCCCACACCATGAGCACTGCAATAAGTCTGGGCACTCACACTTGTAGTGGTATGTAGATCCATAATTAAAATAGGTTCCACATGGGAACTCACTTCTCATTCCTGTGGTTACCATGACCACAAAATCCTCCTAGAAATCCCCTTTCATGTGCACCTCCATCTGTGCACTCCTCATAACAAGATAATAATCACCCTTAGAACTACTGAGCGGTCTGGTATGATGCACACCATGGTTAATGGCCTCACGGATCTGGTCAATAAGCCAACAATCCTTAGTATCATGGGTCATAGAGGTGTAAATATTATAGTAACAAGATACATTATTCTGAATTACGTGTTGTAGCAAGGGAAATCTACTCACATCATGGTCCCCATGAAAAATTCACAGTCTACTGTTATGGTGCGTATTGTCTTCCGAGGGAAACTATCCTTGGCATGCCCCTATACTTCATAATATGTACACCACATTCCACTGTGAGTATCATGAGCTAAGTTCACAGACAAATTTTTTAGTTTCTTAGCCATATCATCTATTTGAGCTTCCAAAAATAGGTTAACACCACTGTCAATTCTCCCAACAGCCTTCGGTCGTGAGGGTAGATTCCAACACCTCGCGTAGGTCTTTGAAAGTATTATGAGATAAATCTCTTCTAAATGGGGTTATCAACCCTCCAACAAACCATTGAGCATGCTATGAAGGGTTAACGTCATATTACAATTTTGACAAGAGAGTCTTGGACCACATGTCATACTCTTGTAAACTCTCCACCATTCCCTGTTGAATCTCCTTAAGGGCACTAATGCTCTTTTATTCAAACTTAGGGATGTGGATTTCTACTAGAAAGGTGTTTTTCAATGTGGTGTAATCTACCACTATCTGATGTGGGTCATACTTCCTATACTAGCTATGCGCACACCCTTGTAACATTGTTACAAACTGACTAGCCTTTCATTCCAGGGTTGTGATCCCCTTTGTGTGCCATAACAACTCACACTTGTGAACATGCTCGCAGCATCTTCAATACCCCTATAGTCTGGTAAGTGCAAAGACATCTTGAAAAACACTTTTGGGGTGGTTGGGGTCATTGTCCTCCTGAGCCAGAGCCTTGGTTTCCACCGGTGTTTCTCTCGCAACCGATCCGCTAGATCAACTAGGTCTTATGCCTCCCGACCCACCGATCCACTGAGATCCTATTCCCCCGAGTCCCACTAGTTAAATCTCCGATCCTCCTATAACTAGTAGTGGGCCTGAAGTGGTCATGCCTAGGGTCTCCAAATTTCCACTGAATTGTGCACCGATGATCTGTGATAATGTCCCACTACCAATAGTGTACCCCATGCCACTCCCAGACATGAGATAGAAAGCTTGTGTATCCACACTCTACCCGAAAATTCCTCCAAACAATGGAATGGTATGTGCAGCCATAAAAGTCCCAAATGAGAAATTATATCTCTTGGGTGCAGATCGGTCACTTCCACCGATACCAACTGGGTTAACAATACTCTTCCCTTGATCTGGAAAACCAAACACCAAGGTTCGATCACTAGGTGGGTTCAAATGCACGCTAATGAATCTTCTCTCTCCATGCGACAAACTCTCATTAGAAGCCGAAGGGGTCTCTCTTATGTGCTTGCCAAGATGGGGTAGCACAGATCGCTCAGTTCCACATCCTTTGTGTGAACCTCAAATCCTTCCCCGTAAAATCTACCTCCATATATCCATCACACTTGAAACCTCACGTTGTATAGAAATCTCCCTTTAAATCACTTCACTATACTTGAGTCATCTCTCCTCCCTCTCTTTCTCGGTCACACTATCTGTCAACCTCCTCCACTCTAACTTCCTTTCCCAACACTCGAATAGTTTAGCCACCATCGAAATGCCTCTAAACTCAAGGTAACAATCAAGATCTTCATTTCCAGAGGGATAACATGTAGAAATGATCCTTTGGGCTCCTGCAGAAACTCAAACTCAACAATGTCTAGACAAGAATACGTGGAAATAGCATATTCCAGGTGTAGCTAGTCAACACTCCTTTCCACCAATGATCCACAACACGAGTCCATGTCAGATCTGCATCTTGCAGCCTCTGGTACTCTTCTTGGGTCCATGCGTGTGATCTATAATACCAGCTTGATCTAGATGCATATGCCAAGAGCCATTCATACAACTCTACTGGGAAGCAACAAAAAAGTTTCATACAAATCATGGTAGAGGTTCTCTTCTACCCATCTACATGCATCAAACTCAGGTCCATTGCTAAATCTCTCAAAGAAATTCATTCTTCGTGCTCTTACACCATGATTCAACACTTTTCAAAGTTAAATTCTTTGTCATCACTCATTGCAGACCGATCGGGATGTATGTTATTTCCCACTATAACTTCAAAAAGAGGTCCTGGTAATAGAACAAAGATGTACTCATTTTTACACCCACCAAAGAACAAGGGAACCCCATGCGCGCGACCTATCACCTAGCGGACACTAGGCACTTACTTGAGGCACACGGGGCCCCGAGTCTCTCCTTTATGTGATTTTAGTGAGAAACATCATCTATGATAGGAATTTAAAGAGAGTGAGTGGAAACAAGATGTGTAATCATCATAGAGCTCAGAATGGCTTCTAGACCAATGTAGTCATTCCAACCAAAAAGATACTTTAACAAAATAGGACTGAAATCAAACAGAAAGGAAAATGCATAAGGATTCATACTCATTTCATAAACATACATGAAACAGAACTATGAAGATATGAGGATGGACTAGAATCATTAATGATCATATTCAAATAATTTGGTAACCTCATTACATCCATTAGATTCATTACAAAACATCACAGTATGGCAGACCAAAGTCATACATCATAATTGGATCTACATTCCTTAGCTCTCAAAAAGAAAATTTACAATCCCATGCCCCTTGATGCATCCTTCTCCTATATTTTATCTACCCAACCCGATACAACTCCTCACAATGTTTCTACAGAGCTCCACTCTTTATTGATCTCTCTTCCTTTATTCCTCTCGTGGGCGCTTGTATTTATCGGCCCCTTGAACTACCAAACCACCTTTTAAGGCTTCGATCCATTGCCAAGAGTCCAGATGTGGTCATCCATGGGAGCATGATCCTCTAAGCTTTGAGCTCTCCACTCCTTGTTAATATGGTCTTCTAGAAGATTCCAGCGTAGGGAATATTCCTTCCTAGGCCCACCTATCACCAGTTTGGCACCTTATCCATTCATCATGTGCAGGAGGGTCACGCTTTTCTCGTGTCCTACCCGATACGTCAAATATGGCTAAGTCCTAAGACCTTGTTCTTCCGGTGCATAACATGGTCTTTCTAAAACCCTCATAGAACCTACCTTCGTGCTTTCTTCTTACACATACACCCTTCAACTTAGGCCTTGTGCAACCATACACCTTTTTGTACTTAGTTAATATTTTAGGGGCCCAAGAACATTTTATTTCACGGAATTGGTTTAGTAACAACATCTTTATCCACAACTTTGATAGGAAGCTTAGGAGGCTTTCTCTTGTTCACTACGACTTCTTTTTATTTTCCCCGGCATTGTCATGATCTCAGTGGAAGGTAGATATTATGATTCTAGTATCTTTTTTTGTGTTGTGTATTATCAAAAATGCTGGTTGATTGTCTGTTATTACTTGGTTGACCACACAAAAATATTCAGCTCCAAATAACAACAAGGTTAGTGTCATTATTGGTCTCCCGATTTTCTTCCACGGATGGGTTTGGTACCTCTAACAGTGGTTCTTGTTGACTAGAAGAGATTTGAACCATGTATTCTTGAAGGTGCATTTCCCTCTCATAGCCAAGTTAGTTATGTGGAAGATGACATGGTAAACACTACTCTATTTCTTGTGCCATATTATTTTACATAGGAACTAAAGCTTAACTTGAACTAAGAGGAGGAAGTGCTTGTGGTAGAGGGATTATTAGCAAGGGAAGAGGAGAACTTTGAGCCTACCATTTTTTATTCTACTAGTTTTGTGAATATCTTTGACTAGGTTGTTGATTTCTCCATAGTCAATTCCCTCGATTAGAAGACTTCCCTTGATTTTGATCGTTCTTATGTGATTGAGCTTGTTATTTATCTAAGGATATAATTTTTTTTTCAATTTTCTAATCAACACCTTAATCTTATCATCCTCCTTTTATTGAGCAAGAGTTTGTGAGGTGAAAGAACCAAGTTTCATATTTGGTTAAGGAATAGGAGTAATGAAAGGTTGGGAAACATGTGGAAATTTAGCATGTAATGGCATAGGTGGCCTAGGGGCTGATTTCCCAGCTTGTATTAAACAATTTTCTTCCCTTATAGCTAATGCATAAGCTGCTGGTAGCATTATACCTCCCATATATTGTACCATAACAACAATATTAGAGTTAAGAGCTTTCAAAAAGTAAAGAAATGCACCTTCAACTATAGTCTTGAAAAGAGATGGAATTCTATCCTAGGTTCTCTGGAATCTGAAGTTAAAATCTACCATGAGTTCACTTGTGGCCTTTTGATGGTGGTTAGTTGTTCCAATAGAGACAAGTTGCCTTCCCTTTCTCCAAATTGACTACACAGAGTTGTACATAGCTCATTCCAATTTCTAACTGATCCCGTCGGGATTTTGAACCATTGCAAAATGTTTCCTGTAAAATATGAAGACAACAACTTAACTACTACATCCATCTCAACAATTTCATGAATTACACACACATTTTCAATATCTTGGATATGATCAGCTAGAGTGGTATGGTTTTCTCCTATGAAGAATGGGATATTCTTTAAAGCTGCTACGGGAATAGAATATTCAAAGATTTAGGAAAAGTAGATTACTCCTGTTAAATTTAAAAATGGATTGGGTTGTTGTGCAACCATTTTGATGGGTCTAAGAACTCAAGTGGATTATAAGAAGGGTCTACTAGGTGGAGGTGTTGATAGAGTTTGATTTGGAGGATATGGAGATATGTGAATATTACTTCCTCTTCTACCTCTACCTAGGGATAACTGCAAATATTCAAATACACCTTCTTCTCATGTTCTAGAACGATTTTGTATCCTTCTCATGAATCAAGGATTTTAATACCATAGAAACCAATTGGTTTTCTGAATGGATTCACCGGATGTGTTACGAAAGAGCCTCCAAGGCTAAATTTTCACCAAGATACACACCAAAACTTGATAAAATTGGAAATATTAATTTCAAATGTCCCATCGAGAGTTCCAAAACTATTAGAGCTCAAATATGCACCCGTTCCCGAATCATAGACAATTCAAGATTTAAAAAAACATGGGATTATATCCAATTTGTGGGACTCGAACTAAGAAATACCTCTAGAGAAGGTTGGCTTCCTCTTCTTACTCTTGATGCTAAACTACTCTTAGGAATTAAAATGCAACTATCTAACTCTACCCTAACTTTCCAAGGGACCAAGGTGAGAAGGAGAAGCATTAAACATAAACCTAAACTACGAGAGGTGATAACACAAAAATAAGAGGATGAATACTTAAGTAAGAGTGAAATGGGAGAGAATGATGAGGAGGACCAAAATGAAAGCCACATATTGAAATTTCATTCAAAGTTCCGCTTTCACAATACAAAATAGACATAGACCTCTAAAATAACACATGCAACACACCTACGACTAAATAGAGGCAAGAGAATGTAATAAAACAATAGCTAAAGCCGAAATTATCCACAAAACCAGATATTTAATTTCTTAGAGATCATACACAAATCATCACGATAGAGGAGGAAGATGTAAAAACATTTATAGAGACAAAACCCAAGGCATGCTACTATTAGAAAACTTGTACACAAAGATACCTTTTGTGTGTTAGAGACGTCTTCCTTTCTTTGTGCATTTATTTCTAATCAACTCACAAAATATGATTTTATATTGCATGGAGGAGGCTAAGATTTCTTCAATCATATCAGATTTACAAGAATCAGATCCTCTGGATGCATACCATTGTCAATTTTAGCCTTCCATAGAAAAATTCTACTTTCCTTTGATCTATGTCTTCAAACTTTTGGTCATCTAAATTTTTTTGACTTCCACGGCTTTGTGTCAACATTTGCAGATTCCTTTGTTCACTTTATGGTCTTTCTTAGTTATGTGGTTTCTTCCTTTATGTCACGGCATTGTATTCTTCATTATGTGGCTTATCTAAGTGGTGGGGATTTGATTTCACATCTGCATAACCTTTTCTTACCTTCGTAGCTTTTTTGAATTCAGTGGCTTTTACCCTTAGGTGCGGCTTTGAATCCTTCATTCCATGGCATTCCTAGACTCCTCCACGCCTTCATTCCTTAGCCCACAAATTTTCAAGTTGTTTAATTTTTGTAAGGGTGCAAAAATAAACAACTAGTTCTCATCCCTCCCTTTCAAATACTTCTCAAAATTCACTATCCGGCCTTTGTTTTCCCTAAATTTTTGATAATCCTATCATCATGAAGTTTCAATATGTGGGATATGAGCACATTTATTCTTAGAAACCTATGTCCCCGACATAGGTGATAGTGACATTCAAGATACATGAATCTAGATGAGTTTTGGATAGAATAACATATGAAAATCCAACCCTGCTCGACCCAATGTGTTAAAAATAGTGGATTAGCTCATGTTGTTGGATTCCCCACCTTAGTACAATGCACTAACAGAGTTTTGGCTTGTGCATCCAATTTCAATCCAAAATAATAATAATTGAAATATCCCCATAGGTAAGTCATTTCTCAACTAGATGCTCACCATATCAATGTAGCCTTGGGAATTCCAACCTTTGAAGATTCCAACATTTAAATAGGACAGAAGCCCAAAGATTGTTTAACCTCAATCAATATAAGTATAAAACCATGATTGCTAAATATTGTTTGAAATTCAAGAGAAAAGGACCTTCTAAATTACTAAAGACCCTATATAAAATTGACTTCATAGAGTAACTTTCAGATATAATAACACTACTAGCTAGTGTAATCGGAATACCATCCACCAATGAATTTTAGAACTAGATGTGTGTATGTATTAACATAATTTATGAAGGAAAGAAACATTTTAAGCGGGAAGAAATAATGTGAAAATATCACTCACCGGCTTTCCAATGTGAATCAAAGCAACAATTTTCAAATGAATTCATACATCATGTACACTATAGTAACATATATGACATGGGTGAGGCTAACGTCAAGAGAACAAAAAAATTCACCTATATATGAATTCTATACCCAAATCACCTATGATAACAACAATATTCATCATAGGAGAGTAAACAATTCCTTCACCATGTCCCCAATTAGATTACTATAAGGAAATGTGACTGATAGAGTTTCTCTCAGAGGATATATAATTGATTTCTACATATAAAATCATATTCATTTAGTTTAGAAATTTTTCATACATTCGGATAGTTGGGTTTGAGGGGCACTATAAAAGCCACCAAAATATTGTAATGATAATATAGTCCTGGTTGAAATTTTTATACAATTGGATGTTCTCCATAGAACTTGTAAGGACAAGAAAATTTCAGGCATCCAATTTCCCATCTCTTTGGGAAATACACTTATATATCAACCTCGGATGCTCAAAATGTTGAGTGAACTATCTAAAAATTCAATTTTCACACATATCGAGAGAGAGCTTCATTTGATAGTAAGGGTTTCATTGTTAAGAATATGAGGATGAGTTACTATCATTTACCAACATTTGAGGACTATTGGGATGACTTTACTAACGTGTATGAAGTTAGAAAAAGGTTGTTTAGTAGATTTTCATTGTAGTAAAGTAAGGACATCAAGTTGTACACGATTCCAGAAGGAATGGTAGATGATGATTCAAATATTGATATTGTAGAGTATATAAGATACATTTAATATACTCCTGTATCCACCATTTATTGGTATTTGAAGGAGTTATACAATCCTGATGATTTGAATAATCCCATGATCCTGAGAAAAATATATTGGTTCAATAGAAAAATCAAGGAATTTAGAGAATCTCAAAAAACATATTCTTCTCAAGAGGCCTCCACTTCAAAAAATGATGTCCCAGTTCAACAAACTCCTTCCTCCTCTCCCTTAGACTCAAGAACCAAGGTCTATATGAAGAAAGACAAATCAAAAGAGGCTGAAAAGAAAATAGAAACACATGAACAAGGAGTGGAGCAAGAGAAAACACTAGAAATGGCTAATGAAGATGCTCCTGAACATACATCACAACCTACAAAAGATGAATTAACTAAGAAAAATCAGGATGAACAAGGTGGAGAGGAATAATGTAGAGAAGATAATTAAGGAGGAGATGAAGTTGAAATAATTAAACAAGATTCAGGAAAAGTAGATGTTTCAAGGCCTAAGTTAGAGTTTAGAAGACCTATGTTTTCTTTCAATGTAACTTCCACTATTGAGGCTTATATTTATCAGTCTCCAAGTTCCCATATTTCCCTTGCATTTCCTCCTCAAGAAAATTCTTCCGAGGGTTCTTTCACATGGGTCTAACCTCGATTGATAATAAGAAGAGGAAAGCAAAATCCTGTGTTGAGGTTCTTGTTAGCCATTGTGTGGTTGTGTTGTCATTTATGTCAACCCCCATTGATGGAAAATGGTGTCATGGTGTCATGTGAGTCTCCATGTGATGTTATTCAGTGGTCAAACATGAAGGTTGCTTGGTAGTGTCAATTTTTGGTGAGTTCGGTGTAGTTCCAATACATGGTTGAGTGAGCTAAGTCATTATTTAAGATCTCTAGAGTTGGTTGGATTGTTTGATGATGTCAAACATGGTCCATGAGGTGTGTTATAGGTGTCATTAGGTATACATATGGTCATCAAGGTCAAGTCAAGAGTTGTCGGTAGTGTGTCAAGTCAAGAATTGTCAATAGTGTGTCAAGTCATTCTAGGTTTGTTTCTAGCCCTAGAGCATGTAGAATGAGGCATAAATGCAAAATTTTGACAAGATATTTCTTTTTGGAGCATGATGGAATTTTACCTAAGGTATATGGTGAGTTTCATGTCAATATTTAGTGGTTTGATGCATTTATGAGGTCCTTGAGAAGTAAGAAGTGAGAAACATGCATGTTGGCAAAGGTAAGTCAACTGGCGAGAGATTTTGAGGCATATTTGGACTAGATGGTGAGTATGAATAGTTATATGATGTTTTCATGATGCTTCGTAACAAGTTTCAGGTCATTTTGCAATGGGAATTTGAATTTATGCAAGTTTTAGCAAAATCGTAAGTAACAATGTGTGTTTTTAGAGAAAACTTTGACCTTTTGATGCTCATTGTGGATTGTATGCTTTGTATGGGCATGTGATATCTTTGGAGTAGATTTTCAAGTCAATTATGAATTTTTTTAAAAAATAATGATGTTTTTTATTGTCACGTTTTTATGAATGATCGTCAAGAAGGTAAAGTGGTTTAAAACCCTAACAAAACCCTACTTAAGCACAACTTTTATAAAAGTGAGTATTCTAAGTCTATTTTAATTTTTAGTGAAAAAGTGATGATTTTATGTTGTAGAGGACTATTCCCTATTTCTAGAAATATATGTTATAGAATGTGGTGATATGTGGGCCCCACCTAAAAATGTAAGTTTCTGAAGAGTTTTAGTTTGTACCAAATTTATCCAAATGAGGTAAATACTAAATTTCCATTTATAAAATACGAGGAGTTGTTATTGATTTCGATGAAGGTTTTAGATCATGGTTGCAGTGAAAAAGTGCAAAATGTGTCCTATTTGTGTTGACTACTTTTAGGGAAGTTTGGAGCAACCTTTAGTAAAATCGACATTACAAGAGCTACAAGGGGAGTTAGGAATCCATTAAAAAAATTGTGAATCTGGTTAAACAAAATTTCCGGTGGTTTATAAATTTTTTTATTTAGATATAGTATAAAAAAAGTTATGATTTGTTCTTTGAGGTTCAAGTTTGGAGGATGCTCACTCTAGCAAGGTGTAAGTGGCTATGTGAGGTAATATTTTGATTATGATTTGATCAATTTTTGTGAAGGTTTTTTATGGACTAGAAATCATGTCTAAGTGTGTTCCACACTTTGGTTAATAATGGAAGTTATTTTTAGTGTGATGGAGCATGTTGGGCAAAGTGTTAGTTCTTTAGTCCAAGAAGGGTGAAAAATTAGTTTGCAAAGATGGACCCGGTTAAAGGCCTTGCACTTGGAGTAGGAAGGAGTTATTATATGTTATGGAATGGTAATTTAGATATATTTCAAATTAATTATCCATTTTCTCATGATGAGGTGTTTTGGTCAGTTATTTAGGTCAATTTGTGAATAAGTTTTTGGTTACATTTTTAGGACATGTTTGTTCTTGCTAAAGTACTTGAGTTTTTGAGGCATCAAATGGATGAGTTGATGTTTTTATCACCTAGAAAGTAAAGAGGGGTTATTTTGTTATCTATTTAATGCATTTTTAGGTCTTGAACATATCATAAATGACGCATAAGAATCAAAATCCTAGTTTGTATATAGGTTAGTCTCATCCATTTTGGCTTCTTAAGAGTGTTATCAAGTCTCAGGAGTCTTCTAGAGTTTTTAGGTGTGTTAGGTTTGAATAAGGCCTTCCCAAATTCAAATTTGGTCATTTCCCTCCAAAATTCCAATTTGAATCTTTGAAGGAAATTTTGGCTTAAATTGATGTTTTGATGTACTTATTAGAGCATTATGGCATGTAAAGTATGTGGCAAGCTTCTAGCAAGTCTTATTTCAATCTTAGAGGGGTCATGATGATGAACTGGTGTTATGCCATAGGGTAATTTGCCTACACTAGGTATTGTTGTGGAAAATCAGTAGCACCCCCTGGATGTTGATCAGATTTCTAGTTTGATCATACTAGCATCCAGTGTGATTGCACAACATTGAATCCTTTCCCCAAGTGTGGGACTTGCAAAATGAGAAAGGAATCTCCAGTTTAGAGGCTGGTTCCTCAATTCCTCTAGTCAAATTTATCACTTACAAGTTGCAGAGGTCTATATTCCTAACCCTACCCTAAATTCCAAAGGAGACAGAGATAGAGAATGCAAAAAAGCTAAAACTAATGCTAATAGGTGATGCACCAAAGGAGTGGTGAGCATTTTTTACTTCTGCAGATTGACACAGTCCATAAAAATGCAACAAAGAACCTCATGCACAAACTGATAATTGTAATGAAGGATCATAAATTAACCAAACAACACAGGAAGAGGATGAAAACTAATCACAGAGGTTGTATTGTTATTTTAATCATCAAAATCACTTGCATTACAACACCTGAGAGGAAAAATAAAAGTTACAGCTCTTAGAAAAGGTCTAATATTCCACCAAAATCACTTCCAAGGTGAGAAAGGGGACCTACAATACACAAAAATGTTCAACCCTTTGAAAATGAGCCAAATCTGGCTTTTACAGTGCAAGGGACGAGCCCAGGAGAGAGAAACATGGGAAAACATGGGAGAGGTTCAATCATTGACCAAAATGCATTCAAAATAGCATGGGCATCCTTACAGACCCATTCCTTGACATTTTTAACCATGCTGGGAGAGAATGCGAGCCATTCTTCATTAAAAATGGTGGTTGAAACGTCATTTCTACTCATCACCACGTGCCAGAGATGTTTTTCAATTTTCTCCCCTAAAATCCATCAAACTACAAAATAGACCCTGGAATCTTGTAGATAATTTCACCAGCTTTCCATTTATATAAATAACGTGAAAAACTGAGCTCTGGATCGAAAGATATGGCCATTTGAAGTTTTAGGGCAAAACAGGGCCAAATCGGGTTGGCAGGCAAAAATTCAAATTTTTGCACCTTTTTGGTCATTTGGAAATTTTCCCAAAATTTCCCCACAATCTGCCACTCTAGGTGCCACATGGTGGCATCTCATTAGCTATGTGCCTTTTAGAGGAAAAGTTTCCCAAAAAACTCCGCTGAGCCATAACTTCAAAAATACATGGAGTTAGGAGGAAAACTTTACCTTTCTGGAAAGTTGAGAAAGAGCTCTATCCAATGGTGCCATTTTCAGAAGGTTTTGAGTGCCTAAAAAGAAAAATATTATGACTGAGGCACAAGAGAGGGGAGAATGGAAGGAGTTAGCCACAAAAAATGAGCAGGGGCACATTTTGGATAACAATTTTGGCGACTCAAAGGGGTCATCTGCCTGCTGGATGAAATTACCAGTTGCCTGAAACAATCCATTGGGCATGGAGTCATTAAATTCTCTGTTTGGTACCCCAAATGACTAGAACATTGAAAGGATGAACATGGAATATCACATGATGGAGAAATGCCTGCAAACACATTCCTAGGAATAGCAAGCCTGTGCCAAAGCACTTAGGGAAAGAAAAACTAACCTACAGCAAAACAATGTGCACAAGCACTTGGAGGAATGAAAACCTAAGCTAATATTTACAAGGTGGAGAATTTCCCTTTAGTAACAATTCTTTAGATGGATCCCATTGACTAGAATCTATAGTTCTTCGCCATCCAATGAAGACAATTGGAAGGCATTGTTGTCCTTACACTTTGTGACCATGTATGGGCCACTCCAAATGGCATCAAATTTTGAATGCCTTCCCGGTTTTGCTCTGTCTGCATCCCATTTTAACACTAGATCTCCAACTTGGAAGGATCTATTCTTGGCCTTTCTATCAAAGGTCTTCTTTATCAAAGCCTGATCCTTCTCCATTGCTTGGGATGCCTGATTCCTGATTTCTTGGAGCTCCATCAATTCTGCATATCTAACTTCCATGGGCTCAAACTCCAACAACTCCAACTATTTCATGAGTTCCAATGTTGGCAACTCAAGTGATATGGGAAAAATTTCCTCTCTCCCATAAACAATCCTGAATGGAGAGTTACCTGTAGATATTTTAGGAGTTATCCTATCAGCCCATAAAGCTGATTTCAATTTAGTATGCCAAGACCTCTGATTTTCATCAAGAGTCCTCTTAATGATCCTCAACAAGTTCTTGTTTGTAGATTCAGCCTGACCATTACCCTGGGGGTAATAGTTTGATGAAGTACTTAGGTAGATTCCATTCTTGACAGCCCATTTAGTCACCTTGGACCCGATGAATTCCAATGCATTATCTCGATATTATTATAACAGTACACCAAATTTGGTTGCTATTCCCACATAGAAGTCTAGGATGCTAGATTCATTTGCTTCCTTAAGTGCTACTTGTTTCACTCCACTTAGTGAAGTAATCATGGCTGTTAAAATCCACTTGTGCCCTTGGATTTAATTGGGATTAATGACTCCAATGAAGTCTAAACCCCATTGCATGAATGGCTGGTCAACTGAAATTGGATGCAATGGAAGGGAAGCTAGCCTCTCTTTACTTGTGAAGAATGCACAATTCTTGCACCTCTTGATCCATGCATAACAATCATTGAAAATCTTGGGCCAATAATAGCTAGCCCTCATGATCTTTAGAGCTGACACTCTTGGTGCAAAATGACCACCAGCTGGTCCACCATGGAACTCTTCCAACATCCTATGAATCTGATTTGTACCAATGCATCTCAGCAGTACTCCATTCACATCTCTTTTGAACAAGACACCATCAACAAGGGCATATGGGATAGCCTGTAATCTGAAGTGTCTTCTTTGGGTCTTGTTCATCTCTGGAGGGCATAGGCCTATGCTTAGGAAGTGCATTATAATTTGGGTCCAGCAAGGAGTGGGGACACCATTATTTTCCTCTTGAGTGCTTCCTTGCTCATGGCTGTCTTGCAACTTCAAAATAGTCTCTTTCTCATTGCATGCTTCCTTTTGCTTGCTCAAAATCAGCTGCTCACACAGTCCTTTTCCTCTGACCAACTTGGTGACCTTGATCTCTATGTCATACTCCATGACACGAGTAATCCAACCTGCCCTTTTTTCATTCAAGTCTTTATTTAGGAGGAAGTCCTTAACTCCCGCATGAGAAACCAACAATTGAACCTTGTTGTTTGAGACTAAATGCTTGAACTTATTCAAGCTTCTGATTACTGCAAGAACATGCTTCTCAATGAAAGAATATCTCACCTCATAGTCCTCTAAGCTTTTGCTGAAGAAAGAAATTGGCTGCTCATCATTGTCTTTATTCCATTGTACCAAAATTGCAGAGATAGTATCATCACCCCCAAATGCATAGAGGATGAAATCCTTGGAGAAATCCGGGTTGATAAGAGCTGGGGCTTGAGAGATGGCTTCTTTGATTGCTTCAAAACTCTCCTTGCCTTCTGTTTTCCATTTGAAAGCCATGCTTTTCTTTAACATCTTGGTGATGGGCTTGAACAGGGCTGCAAAATCTGGGACAAACCTCTCGAACAAAATTCAATCTCCCAAGAAACTCTGGAGGGCCTTCTTGTGGCTTGGCAATGGTAGTGCTCTTATGGCTTCAACTCTTTCTAGATCAATTGCTAATCCTTCTTTAGAGACAATGTGACCAAGGAGCTTTCCTTCATGAGCTAAGAAAATACATTTTTTAGGATTCAAGGAGACTCCAAATCTTCTGCACCTTTGGAACACTTGTCTCAAATGAGAGAGGTGGTCTGCTGTATTTTTTGAAAAAATAGTGATATCATCAAGATATATCAGCACTATGTTGTTAATCAAACCTTTGAACGCCATGTCCATTGCTCTTTGGAAGGTAGCTCCGGTGTTGGACAACCCAAATGGCATTTTCCTGTATGCATAAGTTCCCCATTTGGTTGTAAAGGCTGTCTTGAACTGATCCTCTTCCTTCACCATAATCTGATTGTACCCTGAATAGCCATCAAGTAGTGAAAACCTTTGAGCTAGCAACAACTTGCAAAATCTACTCCATGGAAGGTAGTGGGTAATGATCCTTGAGAGATGCTCTATTCAAATCTCTGAAGTCAACACACAATCTGATTTCCCCACTCTTCTTTCTGACTGGAACCAAGTTGGAAACCCAACTAGAATGCTTGATAGGGAATATGATTCTTGATTCTATCAACTTATTCAATTCTTTTCTCATGAGAGGCTCCATGTGGGGGTTGACTGGCCTTTGTTTCTGCCTAATGGGCTTAGTATTTGGATCCAATTCAATGGTGTGTTGAGCTAACTCGGGATTGAAACCTTTCAAATCTTCATAGCTCCAAGCAAACACATCAGGGAATTCTTGACAAAGTTGTATAAACTCATACCTTTCTTGCTCAGTTGTCATCTTGCCAACTTGGAGTGATTTGCCTTCTCCTACCGAGATGGACACTGAATCTTCTTCCTTCACTTAGATGTTTGCTTTCTCCTTCCTAAACTGATCATTAGGATTGAAAATGTACTCCAAAGTAATAAGCCCCTTTGGTATTTTGTTAGTTCTCAACTGCACTTCCTGGTCACCATACTGCTGCTCCAACTTTTCTTGATTTTTGGCTGAGAACTCAGCCTCTTCTTGCAAGAAATGGATGATTTGCTGATCATTTTCAAATACTTGCCAACTTACATTGTTGTCCGGCACTGAAGGCCTCACAATCACATGGATGTTTGGTTATACCTTGTCCTTTTGAATGCTCTCCACAACGTCAAAGGCTGCCCCAACTGCTGCAAGCCTGTCAGCAGCTTGGTTCTCTTTTCTAGGAATGGATTTTATGCTAAAGCCCTCAAAATATTCAATGAGGTCCCACACCCTGTTCTTGTAGCACTTGAGCAGATTATTCTTGACAGCATGCTGCCCCTTAACTTGGTTGACAATCAACTCACTGTCACCAAAGACTTGCAAGTTCTTTATCCCTCTCTTGATTGCCCAATGCAGTCCTTGCACCAAGGCTTCATATTTAGCAGTGTTGTTAGAGCATGCAAACTGAAATCTAAAAGCTGAATAATACTTAACTCCTTGAGGTGAAACCAGCATGGCTCCCCCTCCTACACCTTGTCTACTCCTTGATCCATCAAAAAACAACTGCCATACCTCATTTTCATCCTTGTGGTCTGGCTTGGTGATGCTAGGAATAGGCTAATTTTCTTCATGCATGCAATAGACTCCTAACTCAGATTCTTCTATTTCTTGATAAGGATCAAAAGCATGCACCTTACTTGCCCATTCATCAAGAGTCAAATCTGGGATGCTTCCTACCTTGGTGTCAGCTTCATCAGTGCTTGGATAATCTTCTTGATCAAATGTTGAACAATTGGTATTGATCTGACTTGGAGTGTAAGGCTCAATGTGAAAGTTTGCAATAGGTTCAGACCTGATTGTGGCTTTGGTTCCATATCTTGTTTTGAACAACATGTGTGACTAATCAACAAACAAGTAACCTCCAATCTTAGCTGTGAAATCCCTTGAAAAACATAGGGCAAAGAGTGGTGGAAGGTCTATTACTGAGACATCTTGCAAAACAACCACGTTGGGACAGGCATGCAAAGTAAGACTCAAGTTTTTAATCACTCCAACTGTTGTTACTGCTATCCCATCCAATTGTACCACCCCTTTGGATATGGTTTCATACTAAATTCCCAACTGATCAGCTATTTGCTTGGGCATTACTGAACTACTTGCCCCAGAATCAATCATGCAATTGTGTACTAATTGGTTCCCAATGATCAATGAAACATAGAATGGAGGGGGCTTCAACATCTTACCTTGTTGTCCTCCATGATTCCCCTCAGGCTGGGCAGCATTTGTGAGCACCTTCTCTTGCATTTGGACTTGCTGATTTGAAGTTGACCAGTCCTTCATGGCAGCTTGTAGCAAATCTCTTTGGCCTGGGATAGATAGTGATTCCCACATTGATATGTTTACATTTGTCTTCCTCATCTGATCAATGATATTGAATGGAGATGAAGTATCCTTTTTCTATCCCTTGGCCTGCACATTCATCCCTTGTATATGGGCAGCAACAACTGGCATTTGAGTTGGCCTAGGAACTGTTTTAGGCAGTCCTTGTGTGCTTGGGATTACATTTTGCTTGCCAATAGTTTGTGGAGTGACAGAAGGTCATGAATTACTTGGGGCCAATGGTTGTTCTTCACCCAAATTTCTCCTCTTTGACCTTGTGTTGGCTGCAACACTTTGGGAAACTATCTGGTTCATGCCACAAAAATATTCGCACCGCCACTTTACAAGTGTGGTATCATTTGGAGCTGATTGCTGCTGGAATGTTTCTTGTTGCTGGTCATTTCTTTGACTACCTTCACCCTCCACACCAGTTGTTGTCACCATGGATGCTTTATTCAAGGCACCGTTGAAGCACATGGACTGGTTATGAGGTTCATTACATGGGAAACACCAATCATACTCTTGAGCCATATTGTTTTGTACTCACACTAATGCTTTAGAGGCAGATGTAGCATTGGGATTATAGGGCTGAAATGGTCTGTTAGGCAGAGGCCTTGCTTGATTTAGGTTTGTACCTAGATTGGGTGGTATTTAGGGTTGATATGGCTGCTGTTAGGGTGAGCTTGAGGCTGGAAGGAAGGTCTAAAACCTTGAGTTTGCTGCCTTTTGAGTGTAACTAGCTGATTACCTAGATTTTGCAATTGCTTCATGACTTCTTGAAGTTCATTTGAGGCACTAGAAGATGAAGTGGAAGCTTCACTTGAATTCTAATTTCTAAGAGTGGGAATAGAAGCTAAATTAGGCACTTGGCTAGTACTTAGGCTATCTAAACTTGGAAATAATGGCATTGGAGGCCTAGGAGCTAGCTTGCCAGCTTGAATCAAACAATTTTCAGCTCTAATGGCAATGCTATAAGCAATGGGAATAGTTTTTCCTCCCATGGACTGAATTAACATATAAATATCATAATTTAAAGCTTTAAGGTAATAAAGAAAAGCACCTTCTGTTGTTGGCCTGACTGCCACTGGAATTCTCTCCCAAGTCCTTTGAAATTTGAAATTAAAATCAGTCAGCTGCTCATTGGGAGCTCTTTTGATAGTTGTCAGCTGCTCCAAAAGGGACAAGTTGTCTCCCTTTTCCCCAAACTGCTCATGGAGGGCTATACATAGCTGATTCCAATTTTGAATAGAACCTGAGGCAAGACTCCTGAACCATTGCAAAGCTTTCCCTTTGAATGAAGATGCCAGTAGTTTGACAACAACTTGCATCTCATTGATCTCATGGATTACACAAATGTTAGCAATATCCTTAACATGATCACCAGGAGTGGTCTGATTTTCTCCAGTGAAGTACGGAATGTTCTTCAATGCTACAACTAGGATTGGATTTTGTGCATTGAGAGCAAGTGGGCTGCTGCCAGTGAAATTGACATAGGGGTTGTTTTGTGCCATTCTGATTGGCCTTAGAACCCTTGTTGATTGAATGAAAGGCCTACCAGGTGGAGGAGTTGAGAGAGTTTTGTTTGGTGGAGATGGAGACCTTTGGATTCTCCTCCCACTTTGCCTTATTCTTGGAGATAACTGCAGATATTCAAATAACACCTCTTCCTCTCCAGCTCTTGACCTTGTGTTGATTCTTCTCATGAGTTTTCAGGTCTGCACTGCTAAAACCAGCTGATTCTTCTTCCTTGGAGTCGCCAGATGTGCAATTTATAGCTCTTTTAAAGCAAGAAACTTGCAACAAATGCACATCAATTTTGTTGCAATGAAGATGAAGACCTCTAAGGTCCCACCGAGCATGCCAAAACTGTTGTGGTAAATCAGCAGCACCCCCTGGATGTTGATCAGATTTCTAGTTTGATCATACTAGCATCCAGTGTGATTGCACAACATTGAATCCTTTCCCCAAGTGTGGGACTTGTAAAATGAGAAAGGAATCTCTAGTTTAGAGGTTGGTTCCTCAATTCCTCTAGTCATATTTATCACTTACAAGTTGCAGAGGTCTATATTCCTAACCCTACCCTAAATTCCAAAGGAGACAGAGATAGAGAATGTAAAAAAGCTAAAACTAATGCTAATAGGTGATGCACCAAAGGAGTGGTGAGAATTTTTTACTTCTACAGATTGACATAGTCCATAAAAATGCAACAAAGAACCTCATGCACAAACTGATAATTGTAATGAAGGATCATAAATTAACCAAACAACACAGGCAGAGGATGAAAACTAATCACAGAGGCTGTATTGTTATTTTAATCATCAAAATCACTTGCATTACAACACCTGAGAGGCAAAATAAAGTTGCATCTCTTAGAAAAGGTCTAATATTCCACCAAAATCACTTCCAAGGTGAGAAAGGGGACCTGCAATACACAAAAATGTTCAACCCTTTGAAAATGAGCCAAATTTGGCTTTTACGGTGTAAGGGGAGAGCCGGAGAGAGAAACACAGAAAACATGGGAAAGGTTAAATCATTGACCAAAATGCATTCAAAACAACATGGGAATCCTTACAGACCCATTTCCTAATATTTTTAACCATGCTGGGAGAGAATGCAAGCCATTCTTCATTAAAAACGGTGGTTGAAACGTCATTTCTACTCATCACCACGTGCCAGAGACATTTTTCGATTTTATCTCTCTAAAATCCATCAAAATGCAAAATTAACCCTAGAATATTGTATAGAATTTCACCAGCTTTCCATTGATATAAAGAACCGAAAAATCAAGCTTTGGATCGAAAGATATGGCCATTTGAAGTTTTAGGGCAAAACAGGGCCAAATCGGGTTGGCAAAAAAATTTGAATTTTTGCACCTTTTTGGTCATTTGGAAAATTTTCCAAAATTTCCCCACACTCTGCCACTCTAGGTTCCATGTGGCAGCATCTCATTAGTCGTGTGCCTTTCAGGGGAAAATTTTCCCAAAAAACTCTGTCGAGCCATAACTTCAAAAATACATGGAGTTAGGAGGAAAAATTTACCTTTCTGGAAAGTTGAGAAAGAGCTCTATCCAATGGTGCCATTTTCAGAAGGTTTTGAGTGCCTAAAAAGCAAAATATTATGACTAAGGCACAAGAGAGGGGAGAATGGAAGGAGTTAGCCACAAAAAATGAGCAGGGGCACATTTTGGGAACGTGATTGGAAACCTATTTTAAAGCTTCAGAACTATTTACAATCCATCATCTAGATGGTCACTAAATGGAAGAAATCTTCTAGAGGGTTAAACAATGAAATTTACGTGCATATACAATTTATATTAGCATTTCTATGGTTTTGAAGGATTCTTTATGGTAAATATACCTATTGCATGCAATTCGGTGAATTTATACATGATAAGAGGTTTTAATTTGTGTATTTTTATTGATAACTATGAGATTTCATATCTCTATGCATGTAAGTAATTTTAACACTATATATAAGCCATGACAAGCTTTGAGGGAAACATTTAGGAATAAAAGGGAGAATAGAGAGGTATTTTTCGTTTATAGAGTTTGATAAGGTAGAGAGAGGGGGAGTGATAATGATCACTATAGTATCAATCTTTTTCTAACTAGGGTTATTGTGAATATCTCCTCAAGAGGACTATAACAGTTAGTTTGGAGACCCTGTCTCTCGAGAATAGAGATGAAGAATTTTGATCCTTGTTTGAGATTGGAGTCACAATTAGATTAAATGGTAAGTTCCAAATGTGTAGGAGATTGAAAATAATATTATAATAGAGTAATAAATGTTTGAAAATTCATGCATTTGTCTTTGTGACAAGATTTTGATCTGTTGGGCCTAGAAGAAACCCTCGGTATGGTTTAGATAACATCTGGATTTCGTGACTTATATAATGAGTTAATGGTTCGAACTCCTAGGATATCTTCATAGATGTATTTTGAAGGTAACTCTAGGGTCTTGAGGTTTGATAAGTAACCAAAAACAATATTTGGTGACATTACCTTTCTCGACCTATAGATGACTATTAGAAGCATATGGTTTATGTAAAAGGTAGAATCACGAGGAGTTAAGAGCCAATTCAAGCCTTGAAACATTTAATATAGTTTTAAGATGTCATTAGTTAATGTTATAAGGTGACTAGAAGAGCCAAACCTCTTGAGCCATAAGGAAGGTCTGTGTGATAGTCCCAATTGAATGTTGTAGGTGTAGATGTGTCAACAAGATCAAGTCTGTTAACATAAAGAAGGATTATAAATTTGGAAATAAGGTCAAAATTACAAGATTCACTATGAATTCCCTTGATAAATCATAAATTTAAGATTGTAAAATGTAATAAACTCCAATTATTTGATTTTCTCCTAACAAGTAGAGTCTAAAAGATAGTATAATAGAGTTTAGCCTAGAAAATAGGTTAAATCCACAAGAAATAGATAAAGGGGTCTAACTAAGGAGTGTAAGTTTGAATAAATGATGAAGATACCCTCCACCAATTTTTTTAAGGTTTAAATTATAGGACATCGCCTATTGTCCATATTCATTAAAATTTTGGAACACATTCCACTCCTTACTATGGAAGACCTAACTTGATAGTTTAAAAGGAAGATTTGGTGGGACCTAAACACATAATTGAGTCTTAAACTCTTGTGCATGCCTAAAATGATATAAAAGGTATTAAAATATAAGATTACCTTATTTTGAAGCAATATAGAGGAGTTTGACATGGGAGCTCTAGAAAATATTGCTTGAAAATCCTATATAAGGGTAGTTTTCACACCACATAGGTAAAGTAGAATTTTTAAAGCTCCTAAACCATTTTAAAAGTGATATTTGGCATAGTGAAGGGTTAAGATCAAGTTAAAATGATTAGTCCAATGTTTTGAGGAGAATGAACAAGGAAAGGCATAATTTTTAAGCTTGTGTATAGTAAAGAAAATAGCTCTGTTGAGGACCTAGAAGATCTAGTTCTTGGATTTTTATTATTCTAGCACTTGTAGACACCTAAAATCCACTTACATAGTTTTATTGCTAAAAGTGCACTAATTACTCTCATTAACTAATTATTTCCTCTATTTTGGTTAATTAAGGATGCTTTTTTGATTAACTAACCTCTATCACATTCAAGATGCCAATTTACAACACATCGTAAGTCATAATCCTCTTCCGAACAAAAAATTAGTGATTATTAGCTAATTAAGCCTATTTACCCTTGTATTTGATCAATAAACACTATTATTGGTTAATACCCCTCTTCCAACCATTCAAAATCACCCCACTTCCCTCTAAGACATCTCAGAAGGCTTCAAAGCTTATCCTAGCCTCTTAATTCGTCAATTAAGGCTCCTCACATGCTAATCACTTGTTGATTTCACTAATCATGATTAAAAAGATTTAATCTACTTTATTACTTTACTCCCACATACACCAAGATGTAAGCTTTCCTCAAATAGAAATTTATATAAGGGAACTGTTGGTTGTCAAACTTACACCCGTGTCTCAGATATGAAATAACTAAATCATTTGAGTCAACAATGGGATTGTCTCCAAGTTGTGGGACCTTGCGCACTTGAGACAAACCTTTGGAGAAGACCGGTTCCTCTACTTACCTCTACTACTACTATTACTCCTAATGCTAAAAGTGAAACCTAAGATAACGATGTCAAGGACTAGGGATAGAAGGATAACATAAAATGGAAAACTAAAACTAAGGGAGGTGATAACACTAGAAAAAGTGGGATGAACACTATCTATTTTGAGTGAAAATGAAGGAGAAGGCATAAAGGGAGGCTAGGCATGCACAACACAGACCAAAATACATTCACATGATCGATTCCATGAGACACAACAAGAAAAGGAACTACAAGGGATTTAGAATGGCACAACAATCGTGCAATACAAATAAAAGGCAAGTAAGAAGGATACAAACACATTAGGACAAAGAATAGTCACAAAAAAATGCTTTTATTACTTTTAGAAATGCACAGTTAATTATAATGGCATCTGAAGGCCGATATCCACATGCAAGAACCAGATCTAGAGGTCTACGACTCAAAATACAAAGATATAGAGTCCTTAGAAAATGCTAGAGGATCCAAAATGTCCAACCCTTTACAATGAGCCATGCTCTTACATTTATAGATGAATCGGTGAGAGAGAAGAGGAGGGAAAATTTGGATTTTAATCATAACCACCCAAAAAGCATTCAATGCTTGTAAATCTATCAAATGTACTTCTCCAAGTCTATTTGGCATGTGGGAGAAGCAAGGAGGGAAAATTAGATCAAATCTGGGTGGTTAGAGCAATCATATATGTTCATTAATAACCAGAAAAGTTTCCTTATTTCTCACCTACCAAATCCCACTGAAATTTAAATTTGAATGGTCTAGAGTGTATCCCACATTAGCATATTTTAAATGAGATTAGGTGCACATGTGTCAAAGCCCTGTAGAAAAAGTTATGGCATTCGAAGTTTTCGGTGCAAACTAAACACGTGAGACACGTGGTGCGCACTAATTGACTAGATTATTTTTCATTTACACCACATGTCATTCATTGGTTTGTTAAAAGGATTTGGTTCCTAGTTCGTATGCTTCGATTGGTTATGTGTAGTAAAATCAATGTCTGATAGATGCCACTTGGCACCGAATGGTGTAGAAGAAGGCGCAAAGGCATGAACTTAGAAGAATGAGGCACAAGAGGAAAATAGAGGAAGGGAACGCATGAAGACAATGCATGCGGGAGAAATGGGAAGACTACTACGAGGGAGAAATATATGTTAGATGTGTAATCATTACAAAATTATGTACAATAGAAAGGAAGGGGCACGCGATGATGCTAAGGACTTAGCTAATTTTGGGAAGCGATTCTTAGGCACGCGTGGAGGATGCATGAACTTTTGGGAAGAAGGTGAATGTGCAAAGGGTGCACATGAGGGAAAAATGGAACAAAGAGGAAAATGAAAATAAAAGGTGAAGGAAAGGAGGAGTTCACATGAGTGCACGAAGAATCTATAACCAAGGAATGTGCCAAAGGAGCAAATGAAGTGCGCATAAGCTATAATGTAGATCCTTAGAGCCAGAATGGAATGTAAGTTTTCCAAATAACTAGGGGAGTTATTTTGGATAACAAGAACTCACATATATGTTTACACTTTACACCATACTTTTATTATTATATCATATAAGAGATATGATTAAGATCCTTACTTCCCTCTTGGATTAGCTTTCTCCATCTTTGCATCCAATCTTCATATTGGTTAGTAGAGGGATATCTAATATGGCCTTGTAGCCATTTTTAGAGAGATATTCTCACCATTTGTGGAGTATCAAAAAACATAAGTTGATTTCCTTAGATCTAATTAGGTCTATGTTAATTAATAATCATCTCACATAGTGAGGATGCTTATAGATTGAATGTTTGATTTCATTTAGTTTCCATTAATGCATGATTTTAAACTTTGATCATGATGTTTCACTCTTAAGCTTGAGCTTAGCTCTATGATATTGTGGCATTATCCTTTACTAGTTGGTCATATTGCAAAAGTTTAGGGTGTTATCATTTAGAACGCCTTGATGGGAGATTTTACCATTACATTCATTCATGTTTGAATTCTAGATTAATTTCAAAGTTTTTATAGTAAATTTCAAGTTTTTGTAGATTAATTTTAAATTTTGATAGTTGTTTAAACTAGATTAGTAGTAGTTTTTTTTGTTTCTATGTTCTTTGTAGGATCAAGGGGTGTAAAGTGCTATCAAAATTGCATTAGAATATCCAAGATTTGAGCTTTATCATATTTTTCTTGTCAAAAACCATGTTTTGAACACCTACGGAAAGGTGCACACTCATGTTGTTTAGTTCATGCTCACGTTGCAAGGTGCACACTCACGTCATCAAATTCATGCTCAAGTTCTCGGGATGTGCTCACACTTCTCTGTACACTTTTTTGTTCCATTGAATTTTCTCCCTTTGTGTATTGGCACCACTAGTGCTCTGAAGTACGCATTGGCATCTCTCTAGACACTCTCACATTAATTGAATGTGATTTTTTGACAAAGGCGCTGGTGTTTTCTAGGCTACACTACTATGGTAGGGGTGCGTTGGAGTTCTAAGGTATAATTGGTTCAAATTTCAAAGTTTTAATTGTTTTCTCTTAGTACTTTTGTCATTCTTCTAGGGTTTTTAGCTATTGTTATTGTGGGTTTTCTAACATATTTTCTTAGGTTTTGATGAATAATTTTGTTTTCATGCTTTGTATGAGTTTGGAATAGGGTTTTGTATGCTCTTCTCTTGCACCTTGTGTGATCTTGAGAATCAAAAGCAACTTTAAAACTTCTCTTGCTAACATTAGAGTACATGGGAAATTTAATTATTCATTTTTATGCTTAAAGGAATGAACTTTTCATATGGCATTTGTATGGTCCTTTAGTTTAAGATATTTTCCTTTGATAAAAAACCAAAGCTAAAGCTTTTGTATGTATTTCTCTTGCACCTAGTGTGATCTTGAGAACCAAAAATAAATTTAGTTTTTCACTAAAAACACTTGCATTAATTGGGAATGAGCCTTGATTTGCAAAGTATTATGGTGGTTATTTCATTTATAAGTTTTTTATTGATATCTATTTGGGTTTCTTTTTGTGTATGCTCTTCTCTTGCATCCTTGGACGATATTAAGAACCAAAAAAACATTTAATCCTCTTTTTATCATATTGTAGATCTTTTTGGATAACTACTAACTATTTGTGTCTTGGACCTAATGCTTGAAAAATAAAGGAGAACTATTTTCAAACCAAATTCTAACATACACATGTGTTGTAGGTTACCAAATGTGGTCCAAACAAAATTGCTTAATCCAAAAGATAAGAAACCACACCACTTTGTAAAACATTGTATATCCAGGTTTTGGTTAAGAGATAAAACTCGTCCCCTTGAACTAGGAGGAATTTCCTTTGGCATAAGCCTTAATATAACAAGAGGGATGCTCTTAGGAACCCCAAATTAGTTCACACAGAGGGAACCTTGTGAATGAAATGGGAAAGTGCTCCACTACCCAATTGATTAGTACACCTTGAGAGATTAGAGTCAAGATTATCTTCATGCGACCCCAGTGAAAATACAACTGAATGCATTTATTTCTCATTGTATTGAAGGGGGTAAAGTAAATCTGGGATACTCCAAGGTTTAGTTAGTGTAATTTTCTTGGAAAAATGAGCTTGCAGAGGTAATTTGTGACACCTAGTTGAGTGAACCAATAGGAAGCTTGTGGCTTGGATCCAATTTGACTTATCCATCGTATTCTAAAGAGATCTCACAACATGAAAAAAATTAGAGTCAAAACCTTGTTAGTAAAACAAGGGAAAGTCTTTCAAAGTTGATTTTTTTAATATTTCATCACGATATTTACAAAGTGTTACTTTGTCCTAGTTTTTCACTTGTCCTAAGACAAGGTGAAACTCTGCCAAAGTTACACCTAGTATTTTCATCACCATTTGGTCTACTCCTTTATTTTCTTGTTTCCCATTTAGGATAAAATAAGAACAACATAAGTGGATACCACTAGAGATAATCATGTCCACCACTTTTATAGTCTACTTGCATGACTAGGCTGTTATCTTTGGAATGCAAGTATTGAAAGTGTGAATGGTATGTCTTCATGTTCCAGTGAGGCCCTTTTTCACACCCATATTGAGACTAATTATCATTGTAGTTAGGTGATATCATCATTTACTTCCTTTGAGTTGTTAGGCTTCCCACATTATAGCCATACAATTGTGATACTTACGTCTTGTTTCCATTGTGAAACTTGGTCTAAGTCTCTAAATTGTATTTTAATGTTGTTGAAATGCATAATAACTTCTTGATATATATAGGCTTAATTTTTGACACTAAACATCACCTTGAGTTTTTGTGAGTGTTGAGGTTACATTTTTGCATTGTGATACCATTATTTTGATAATAAAATCTTTTTTTTTGGTTACAAATCTTGATTAACGTATCCAAATAGTGTTGTTACACTGCTCACATTTGTAACTTACATTTTCAAAGACTTGGAATTTGTTAATGTATAAAATTGGTTTTAGTATACCTTGTTGGAGAGGGTCGTGTCAACACTTTCTTAGTATTTAGCTCTTGTTTATTTTAAACTTGACCTAAGTGGTGATATTGTGTTGTCACTATTTACACTAAACCTATCTTGGAAAACATAGGGAGTAAACTATTTTTATGACTAAATTTTAGTCTTGTGATTAATTGTCTTGTCCTAGGTACTTGTCATATATATTACATTTTTAGTATATCATTTTTATTATTTAGTATCCTTGGGTTCATTCTGAACTTTGGATTCATGACCATTTGATATTCAACATTCTTTGTGATGACTTAACACTATTATGTTGTGTAAACTTACGTAGGGTCAATTTATAGTCAACCTTAGTAAAATATTTTGTGTTATGCCTCCTACCACAAGAATGGGGCATCAAAAACTAGAGGTAAGTCCCTTTAGAGATGACAGGTTAAACCCACTTTTAGAAGAATTCTCCTCAAGAAAATTTTGAGTTGAACCCCACCCACTTTGATGATTATATATACTAAAATAAACATGAGGTACTTGTTGGTCATTTAAACTTGTACCTATGTTTCGATCTGGATGAAGCTGAGTTGTTTGAGTCAATAATGGGATTGTCTCAAAGTATGGGACCTTGCACGCTTGAGATATACCTTTGAGAAAGGTCGTTTCCTCTACCTATTTCTATTACTACTGCTACTCCTAATGCTGAAAAATGGAAATCTAAGCTAAAAAACCAAGGGACTAGGGATAGAAGGATAATAGAAAGGAAAACTAAACTAAGGAAGGTGATAACACCAAAAAAGTGGGATGAAAATTATCTGTTTTGAGTGGAAAAAAAGGAAAAAGCATGAAGGGAGGCAAGGCATGTGTATCATAAACTAGGACGCATTAACATGATCGATTTTATGAGACACAACAAGAAAATGGAGATGCAAGAGACTTAAAATGACATAGAAAGCACACAATGTGAATGGAAGGAAAGAAAGAAGAATAGAAACACGTCAAGGCAAAGAATAGCTACAAAATAATGCTTTTATTACTTCTAGGTATGCAAAGTCAATTATAATGGCATTTGAAGGCTAATATCTGATCCAAAGGTTTTCAACTCAAAATGAAAAGATATGGAATCTGATGAGGTCATAAATTACAATTATTTTATCCTTCCAAGTTAGCTTTGAAATTGGATTTAAATGTAATCTTAGAACTTATAGTTTGCTTAAGATAGAATATAGGATATATATCTTGTTCATTATTTAGAATTATTTTATTATCTATGTTTTTGACTAATCTTATTGATTATTTAGGAAAGATGCAAACAAAGATAATGCTAGTTATGAGAAAAGTGGAATTTATAATGAATTGTATATCTAAACTTAAATATGATTTCATATCCAAATTTCTCTTAAAAAATTATGCAAGTTCAAAACAAAAATCATCTCAATCCGAGATCATGTGTAAAAGTTATATATGTTTTTAGTTAGCTCCAAAACAATTAGAGTTAGCTCTGGAACTTGTAATTTTATTTCAAGAATTTACTGATTTTGTTCTAGAAAAATTGGAGTTAGCTCCAGAACAATGAGAGTTAACTCTAGAATAATTGGAATTAACTCTAGAACTTGAAGTTTTAGTTCTCAAACTTCCAATTTTAGTTTTAGAGCATAAATTCAATGTGATTTTCTTGTTACCAAAAAGCAAGGAGGAGATTTGGGAGAAAATTTTCCTAAAATAAGCGAGATAAGACTTCAGCTCCAATAATATATCTCTCTCCATATTTTGTGGAGATGAAGATCTTAGTTGTTAGGATTGTAATAAAGATAAAATTATATTGTATTTCCCAAAATAAGGATTTGGTTGGATGTATGAATTATAAATGTAACCTCCCACACTCTTATATGTAATTTTCACTACCAAGAATAATATATTTGTTCTTCCTCATTAATCTTCTGAGAGAAATTATTCTGCAGATTTTGAATTAAAAGTATGAATTAAGTCCTCTTCCAAGGAATGAGTTGGCCACTCATTCCAAGGAAGATGGATCCATGTGTTATGTTCATTTCTTTATTTTTTTCATTTTCCTTTTGTTGTGATTTCTGATTTTATGTTATGTAATTCTTCTGTATGTACAATTTCTTTTGTGAACCTGCAGGTGTCCTATTTATCTTTCCTTTATTTTTAATTCAGAAATTTCATTTATGCAAAGTGTGATTTCTTTCATGCAAAATTTATTTCTGCAAGTGTGTCTTTACATTTTTGCATGTGTGATTTATTTTATGCAAGTTTGGATTGTGTTTAACAAAGTTGTTTTCCAAAGATATTTTTCTCTTAATGCATACAGTTATCGGACACCAAGCCTAGGTTAACATTATTAATGGACAGGATTGATGACCCTCATCATTTTGGCATTGTTTTCAGGGATATGGTGTTATTAAGAGATTCAAAGTTTTCTAAGATAATATTATAGTGACAGTAGAATACCTCTTGAAAAATTTGTGACAAGAAGTATTTGGAGGTAGTTCTTTAAACTTTTATTTTCTAAATAGATTAATATTTCTTTCATGCAATATAGATTAAAATTTTATTTCTACAATTAGGAATGTTAGATTGTAAATATTTACCTCCCCACAAACTAACTTTGTGTATAAGAAAAATGACTGTGATGTTTGATCAAGAAGGTATAATGACAGGGACAAAGAATTCAAATCTAGATTCTATTTATGAAGAAATGGTAGAAATATGATATTGAATCTGGAAGTAGATCCAGTTGATGAAATATCAAATGCCATTATTGACAACCACCACCATTCCCCTTGTATTAACTAATAGCTCAGTGATCTTATTACACATAACCTTAGTCAAAAACTGACTTATCCAATTTGTAATAATGAAGTGGTAGCATTTCTAATTAACTCCATCCATATTTAGGGACTTCATTAGAGCCAAAATAAAAACCCACTCATAATAAATCTACCCATCAAAATTAGTTTTCATCCCATAATAAAATTCAATCCCTGAACCATATCCAGTAGAAAAAAAAATCATGTCTTTCAATTTCTTCATTTTTGTATATGTTTGTATAACATTAAGAAGAAATTATTTTGAATATCAAGGAAAACACTTTTTCGTGCTAACATCCACATGAATTTCTAGAGTTGTTCTTGGTACCAGCATACATATTTTTGAGTAGCAAAAATATCAACCAATGAGCAGTTTGGAGGAACCCACATCTATCTTCTCGAGATCACTAGTTTGGGCTTTGAAGATTACCATGGTGATTCCAATAATACACAATTCAAGTTGGGCTTTAGAGACCTAGAAATTTTCTACATAATTTTTAGAAATATTATTGGAGTTACCAAGTATACAAAGAGTTTTTTTCAAATTTCTTCTTATTTTACATAGGTTGTACTTTGATGAATATAGTCTAATAATGGATCAAAATTTTCTCTAATATTTCTCATGCTATCATTTCAGCAAAAAAACTTTGATTGGAAAACCAATTTTCTAGCCAATCAAAGGCAAAAAAACTTTAATTAAAAAACCATTTTGTTGGCCAATCAAAGGAAATAAACACTTCAATTGGCAAACCAACTTGTTGGACAATCAAAGGTAAAAGGGGGAAACTCTTCTTCAAAGGCAATCAATTGTTACCTAGTGGATTCTTTCTCGACACTATTTGACCATGTTAACAATAGGCCGGCAATGAAAACTAGATGTATGGTCAAGTTATTTTTTTATACTATTTTATTTTTAAGATTTCTTGTAATTTTTTTTACTACAGCTAGATCTACTTTTAAGATCTCTAAGGAAGGTAAGATAAAATTCATATCTCCCCTACTTACAAATATGAAAATATATGCACCTTTTTGTAAATAAAATTTTAGAGTCTAATTTATGGGCAGTCATGAATAAACAAAATGCATGAGGTCATGCATCAACTTAGGTGTGGGAGAGAAGGAGAAACACAAGGTATACATTTTGATTTTAAATATGAGGCATAATAGAAGGAGATCCACACAAGAACTTGTTGTAAAAGAAAATAAATTAAAAATAGCACAAGGAAATCAACACAATAACTTGTAAAATAAAAGAAATAAAAAACAATAGAAGAAGATCCACACAAGAACCTATTTTAAAAGAAAATAAATTAAAAATAGTAGAAGGATATCCACACAAAAACCTATTGTAAAAGAAAAAAATAAAAAACAGTAGAAGGAAATCCACACAAGAATCTATTATAAAAGAAAAGAACTAAAAAAATGAAATCCACACAAGAACATGTTGTAAAAGAAATAAAATAAAAAATAGAAGAAGGAGATCCACACAAGAACCTGCTATAAAAGAAAAGAAATAAAAAACAACAGAAGGAGATCCACACAAGAACCTACTGTAAAAGAAAGGAAATTAAAAACAGCAGAAGGAGATCCACAAGAACCTATCCTTGAACTATATATAGAATGCATACATGCATAATCTCAATGCGGAGAATACTCTAAGAAGAGGAGATAATAATATAATGCATGAGGACATGCATAAGATTAGGTGTGGGGAAATGATGAGGCCATAAATTGACCATAAATTACCATTATTTTGTCCTTCCAAGTTACCTTTGAAAGTGGATTTAAATGTAATCTTAGAACTTATAGTATTATTAAGATAAAATATAGGATATATATCTTATTCATTCTTTATAGGTATTTCGTTATATATTTTGTTGATTAATCCTGTTGATTACTTAGAAAATAAGCAAAATCTTGTGTATGTAGGCCATAAAAGGAAAGATAATGTAAGTTTTGGGAAAAGTGGAATTGATAATGAATTGTATATCTAAACTCAAATATGATTTCATATCCATATTTCTTTTGGAAAATTATGCAAGTTCAAAAAAATCATCTCAATCCGAGATCGTGTGCAAAAGTTATATTTGTTTTTAGTTAGCTCGGAACAATTGGAGTTAGCTCTGGAACTTGCAGTTTTAGTTCCAAAACTTACAGATTTAGTTCCAAAATTTGTAGATTCAGTTCTATAACAATTGGAGTTAACTCCAAAATAATGGGAGTTATCTCTGGAACAATTGGATTTAGCTCTAGATCTTTCAGGTTTAGTTCGGAACTTGTAAATTTAGTTCGGAACTTTTAGTTTTAGTTTTAGAACCTGCATAAAATGAGGAATTGTGAATAATCAAATAATCCAATGGGAAATATGAGAGAGGTTTTTGTTCATAGCAATTTTTTTAACAAAAAAGCATTCATATTTTCTACAGGTTTTACCAATAAGAAGAAATCTAACTTTTAGTGAGCTGAAGTCCAAGGTAAAAGTGTATCGATCAGCACTAAAAGTTCCACATCCAGAAACAAAAATTAAAATGGAAAAAATGAGAGAGGTTTTTGTTCATAGAAATGTGTTTAACAAAATTCTTATTCATATTTTCTACAGGATTTACCAATAAAAAGGAATATAACTTTTAGTGATCTACAGTCCAAGGAAAACGTGTATCAGACGAGCACCAAAAGTTCCATAGCTAGAAACAAAAATTCAAATGGAAAATATGAGAGAGGTTTTTGTTCATATAAATGTGTTTAGAAAAACATCATTCATATTTTCTACAGGTTTTACCAATAAAAAGGAATCTAAATTTTAGTGAGATGCAGTCCAAGGAAAAAGTGTATCAGACGGGCACCAAAAGTTCCATAGCCAGAAATAGAAAAGTCAAATGGAAAATCTAGGAGAGGTATTTAGTAAAAGTAATGTTTTGAGGAAAAATATCCTTCTAATAAAGTAGGAGAATAAAATCAATGTGATTCTTGTTACCAAAAAGCAAGGAGAAGATTTGGGAGCAAATCTTCCTAAAACAAGTGAGATAAGACTTCGGCTCCAATAATATATCTCTCTCCATATATTGTGGAGATGGAGATCTTAGTTGTTGTTATTGTATTAAAGATAAAATCAAATTGTATTTCCCAAAATAAGGAGTTGGTTGGATGCATGAATTATAAATGCAACCTCCCACACTCTTATATGTAATTTTCACTACTAAGAATAATATATTTGTTCTTCCTCATTAATTTTCAGAGAAATTATTCTAAGAGATTTTGAATTAAAAGTATGAATTAAGTCCTCTTCCAAGGAATGATTTGGCCACTCATTCCAAGAAATATGGATCCATGTGTTATGTTCATTTCTTTATTTCTATCATTTTCCGTTTGTTACGATTTCTAATTTTATGTTATGTAATTCTTTTGTCCGTACAATTTCTTTTGTGAACCTGCAGGTGTCCTATTTATCTTTCTTTTATTTTTAATTCAGAAATTTCATTTATGCAAAGTGTGATTTATTTCATGCAAACTTTATTTCTGCAAGTGTGATTTATTTTATGCAAGTTTGGATTGTGTTTAATAGAGTTGTTTTCCAAAGATCTATTTTTACTTAATGTATATAGTCATTGGACACCAGCCCTGGATTAACATTATTAATAGAGAGGATTGATGACCCTCATCATAATATTTAAAAAATTCTAGAAGATCCAAAATTTCCAACCCATTACAATGAGTAAAGGTCTTACATTTATAGATGAATCCTGAGAGAAAATAAGAGGAGAGAAAAATTGATTTGAAAACTCAACCACCTACAATGAATGTCTACAAATCCACCTACGATATGTGAAATTTGCATCTCCAAGTCTCATACGACATGTAGGAGAAGGAAGGAGACAATATCCATATCAAATTGTGTGGTTGGAGCAATCAAATCTGATCATTAATGGCCAAAAAGATGTTTTACCATTTCCCACCTTCCAAATCCCACTGAAATTTGAATTTGAATATCCTACACTGTAGATTACATCAAAATATTTCAATTGAGACTAAGCGCGCATGTGTTAGAAATCTGGAACAAAATTTATGGTTGTTAGAAGTTTACAAGTCTCTCGACATGAAATGACACATGCACACACACTAATTGATTGAATGGACCAGCTAACTATGTAACCACTTTGTCATTTTCTACCACGTGTCAAGCAATGATTTGTCTTCGATTCGGTACCCAGATGGCATTCTTTGATTGGTTACGTGTAGCACACTCAATGTATGACAGATGCCACATGGCTTAGAAGGGTATAGAAGAATGTGCAAAGGCATGCATGTGGAAGAGTGAGGAATGGGAGGAAGACAGAGGAAGGGTGTGCGTAAAATTAATGTGCGCAAGAGAAGTGGGAGGAATACCTACGGAAAAGCAGATGGTCAAGGTATAATTCTTACAAGGTAATATGTGGGGCTCGTGATATTTTCAGGGACTTCACTAATTTTGGGAAGCAATTCTAGGGTAGCACGCAGGGTGAATGAAATGCTAGGAAGTGGGTGAATGCACAAGGATTGCGCGTGGGGAGAAGTGAAGCAGATAGAGGAAAAGATGAAAAGTATAGAAAGAAAGAAGAGCGCATATGAGAGCACGAGGAATTATCACCAAGGAAATGTGCCAAGGAGATAACTAAAGTGCGTGCAACCCATAAGTAGAACCTCAGAGATAGAATGGAAATGTAAGTTGTCCAAATAACTAGGGGATTTATTTAGATAAAACTTTTGTTGAATTTTGGGGCCATCTTCTTGCTAGATGAAAGAGATCAGTAGCCTAGAGCATCCATTAGGCATGGAGTCTCAGCTTGGGAATAAGAATTTTTATCGGTGACCTTAAAGAAGTACCCCTTAAAGTCACTTGATTAAATATTTTTGAGCTTTGTTCAATACACTGAAAACTATTAGAATATGATTGGCATCCTGAAAGAAACAAAAATCACACGTAAGAATGACGTGAAAATAATGAACTATATAAAAACAAAATAATGTTCATGCAACACAATTGGAGGAATAATAACTATTCTAATATATACAAAGTGATGTAGCATGCTTAATTGAAGGTTTTGAGATAGATCCCATTGATTGGGATTGAAAGTGCGCCTCCATCAAGATGAGATAACTCAAAAGAGTTAACCTACTTGTGAGAATTGATAGTATATGGGCCACTCTAGAGTGCATCAAACTTTGAATGACGCCCTTGTTTAGCTCACAACATCCCATTTTAAGACTAATTCCCCTTATAACAATGGTATAGCTCGATACCAAATAATAGAATAGAATTATATTACAATGACCAAAGTGAAAGTAATGATAACCAGATCGTACCAAGCCAAGAACATAGATGCTAATCAAACACCACGATCTATAAGATGAAAGTAATTCTCCAAAATAACTTTACATAAAACCTTTGCAAAACAATGAGGAACAATATCATATATTATTATGGAACTCAATGCAATACATTGAGAATGGGTCTTACTTAAATAGGCAAGGAATAACAATCTAAGAACCAGGTCAAGGTCGTACATCAAGCCATAAATCAAGGAAATAACTAGTCATCAAAGAACTAGTAAAGACCACAGATTTAGGAGAGAACTAGACATCAAGGATCTAGTCAATACCATATATCAAGGAAAGAACTATACCTAACAACTAGATAATATCTCTTAATATCTAAATAAGATAAAAGAAATATCCACGCACATAAGTGGGTGAGGATAAATACAATAAAGGTAAATAGAGTACCTAGGTGAACATGAGCTACAGTAAATACCTACTCTAACACCCCCTCAAGTGAAGCTAGGGGCCAAAATAGAAGTGGCATGTCCATAGTATGAGTCTCGAAAACTAGGCCTAATCAGGTACTCATGTACAATAATTGGATAAAAGGGACACCGCAAGGTACCCAAAACCAATAACAACAAAGTAAAGAGAGTAAAACCCCGCTCCAAGGCATCCCAAGAAGCTCGGCTCAAAAACTCATAAAATTCTGAAGAAGTTTGGTGTGCACTGTGGTCTAAATCCACTACTCGATCAAAAACTCAAAAACAACTGACACTGGGCTTCACTAGAATAGCTCCATACAAGGATATTGTCAATGGAGTGATGTCAAAAGTGTAAAAAAAGAAACACCAAACATAATCTTATCAATTTCTGTAAATAGATGTGCCACAATCCAAGAACAAAAACCAAAGAAACAAGGCAAGGATAGAAAATCCAAAGTGTCACAATCCAAGAAAAGCCAAGGTAACAAGGCAAGGACATGAAACCTGAAGAAGTAGGACCAACACCACACCCTCCCATACTACTGAATGGGTGGAGTGATGCTACAAATCTGTATGGGTTGCCAAAAATTCAAAAAATTCATCGCTGAAGTACTCCCCCCCATTATCAATATGAAGGTTCTTTATGCAACTAGAAGATTGTTTCTCGACCAAAGCCTTGAAGACTTTGAAGTGTGAAAAAACATCACTTTTGTACTTGAGAAAATAAACCCAAGTACACCTTGAGAAATTATCAATAAATGTAAGTGCATACTTAGCTCCATTGAAAGAGGGGTAGGAAAAACCATCAAGTCACTATGCACAAGCTCAAGTGGTGAAGAAACTCTCTTAGACAAATTCTTAGGAAATGGATCTTGGTGTTGTTTCCCTAATGCACAGCTAGAGCAAACTCCCTCAAGACTAGAAACTCTAGGAATACCATCTACCATACCATGAGTGCTCAACTCCTTCAAATATCTGTAATTAAGATGTCTAAATATTTCATGCCAAAGCTTACTCTCTGAATCTGCATGAGAAACCAATCTTGTCCCTATAGAGGAATTGTCATGAAAACCCTCAAAGTGATATAGTCTAGAACTATGATCAACAATACCCTGAGCAACAAGTGAATTTGGCTCCAACAAAGTTCATACTTCTGCCCCATGTGGTGTAAAAGTCACTATTTTCCCTTGACCAGAATGACAAATTTGATACACAGAAAGTAAATTTGTAATGATCTTAGGAACATATAGTACATCTTGGATACTACCACCATCAAGTTTTATATCACCTTTTCCTTTAACAAAAATAAAAGAATAATTTCCAACCTCAATTTTGGAAGTAGAACTCAAACCTAGAGAAACAAAAGACTCCTTAGAATAAGTCATGTGATGAGAAGCACCAGAATCTATAACCCAATTATCTGTAAGTGGTGACTGATATCTCCCAACAACATTAAGTGCTTTGCCATGCTGATTAGAAGGAGGTGGAGTAGAGATAGAAATTTTGTGTTTCTTGACTGCATCCTCTAAGGCTTGCATTCACTTATAACACCTATGTTCTTCATGATTACTACCCCCACAAAAAGAGCATGAATGGCTAGACTTATTCTTGGATTTAGAAGACTCCTTGGGTTTTGGGTTTAGGAGAATTTTGAGATGAAGAAGGGGTGGATTTGGTTTTACTATTTGGTTTTCCCTTGCCCTTAAGATTAGATGCAACTAATGCCGTTTGAAAGATAGAAGACTCAAGGTGAGACAATTTGGATTCTTCCTAGTAAGTCTTTCACAAAATGTTTCTAAGTCGGGCATTTTAAATGTGTCACCTAAGGAATCCATGCTAGAGAAAAATATAGAAGAAAATATTTTAAATGGTCCTCTCAACTTGGATAGAATCAAGTAAATACACTCTTCATCTTCATTATCTCTTCCACTCCCCTTCAATTGTGTCAACAAATGCTTGAACTTGGTAAGATAGTCTATAATTGTATGAAAATCTTCGGGATTAAGAGGTGATCTCAATTTCAAGTTGCATGGCTCTCATATGATCCACATTACTAAATAAATCCTCCATTTTCTCCCATATTTTGAAAGGAGAGTCACATTTTTCTAAATGAAACAAAATACTGTCACTTACATAAGTTCCTATCAAACCCATACACTCATCAAATTTGCACTAGTACTGAAATTTCTCATATTCTCTAGTGAATACTAGTTGTTCTTAAGAAGTTTAAAGCCCATAATCCTTTCCACATAATTATTGTTTCCATTCTTGGTTTCCATGTGTGGTAATTATGTGTTGTTAAGGGCCCAACATGATCTAATGCAGAAGTAGATGCCATCCTCAAAAAATCACCAAAATAAATGCAAGAACCAAGCAATGCAACAAGACCCTAAGCAATGCAACAAGAGCCCCACAGATTTTGGCACTTTATAATGAGTGTGTGTTACAATATGGCACTTTATAATTATAGTGAAATTCTCAAAATAAATATTTCTAATGGAAAGAGCACGGAAAAACAAGTGCTTTTGCAAAAAAATGGCACTCAAAACCGAGTTACCGATCAAAAGTTACAAGCTTTTCAATATTATGCTCTACTATTTATTTTAGTTGCCACTAAAATAGAATAAAATGCTCTTGCTTTCACCACACAAATAAAATTAAAGGGGGCTGGAGATAAGCACCTACTAGTAGGAATCACAAGCTTAAGCCCTCATACAACCATACCATATGACCAAGGGCTAAGGATTTTTATGGGTAAAATTATCTATCGTACCAAAAAACAACCCAATGTAGATCTCACGAAATCCAAAAACCCAATAAAAAAGTTTCCTCAATTTCTTAACCGTGTGGCACGAATCTTAAGGCATACCTATGTATTTCACCGTAACCACAAAAATGATCGCCTAAGAAATGTTGAGTTTACAAAGGTGAATCTTAGGGTTTTCATACCTTCCGATCCAATGGAAGCCTCTTTTTTGCATAAAAATGCACATAACAACAAAATATGACCAAATACCAAATATATGAATACATAAAAATTATTTGTGAAATAAAACTTACAGACAGATGTCAACAACAATCTCTCACTCTAATACCATGAAAGGAACGATAACCGAGATCATACCAAGCCAAGAACATAGATGCTAATCAAACACCGTGATCTATAAGATGAAAGTAATTCGCGAATAACTTTACATAAAACCTTTGCAACAAATGAGAAACAATATCATATATTATTATGGAACTCAATGCAAAAGATACATTGAGAATGGGCCTTGCTTAAATAGGCAAGGAATAACAATCTAAGAATCACCAAGGTCGTAGATCAAGCCATAAATTAAGGAAATAACTAGTCATCAAATAACTAGTAAAGACCATAGATTTAGGAGAGAACTAGACATCAAGGATCTAGTCAATACCATAGATCAAGGAAAGAACTATACCTAACAACTAGATAATATCTCCTAATATCTAAATAAGATAAAAGAAATATCCACGCACATAAGTGGGTGAGGATAAATAAAATAAAGGTAAATACCTACTCTAACACAAAGAGGGACAGAAGCCTTATAAATATTATTAATCATGAAATTAGATTACATAACAATGCAAGAGTGTAATATTTATAGATATTAGACAACCTCATATGGATACACATGACACCCTATCAGGCACCAACTATGAGATGATAAGACCCATCTCACATGCACATGTAATTACTACTAATACCAATATTGAATGTTATACAACATAACAATATTGAATGCAAGTCACTAGACTAGAGTGCACATGTTGCACATTATTAAATAAAAGACAATGCAATAAAATGCAATAAATATACCTATGCTAAATTATACTAACATTCCCCCTTAATTTTGCATAGTTTCCAATGAAGTGGAGAGGAACTCTCTGAATAGTGTGAATTTGTCACATGCAAGTGACTTAGTGAAAACATTTGCCTTTTGTTCAGCTGTAGGACAGAACTAGAGCTGCATGTTGTGCTTCAAGACATGCTCGCATATGAAAAGAACATGTACTTTAATATGCTTGGTTCTCTTATGAAATACTGGATTTCGAACAAGCTTCAGAAATCCTTCATTATCAACATATACTGGAGTAGATTTCTATTGTGGTAGACCAATTCCTTCTAGTATTTGGCGTAGCCATATTGCTTCACAAACAGCTTCACCTGTAGCTCAATACTCTACTTCTATAAAAGAGTTTTTGTTTCTTGCTTCCCCATGATATTATTCCAGATCCCATAAAGAAGATGAAGCCTGATGTTGACTTCCTATCATCCATGTTTCTTGCATGATCTGAATCTGAATATCCTATCAAGAAGTTGTCATTCTTCTTGTACTCTAGACCAAGGTCAACTATACCCTTTAGATATCTCAATATTCTCTTTGTTGCTTTCAAATGACATATTTTTGGTTCTTGCATGAAGCATGATAAATAGCTGATTGCAAAGCTGATATCTAGTCTAGTATATGTCGAGTAAAATGAGACTCTGATCAACTACTAATAGAGAGTTACATTCATCAGTGGTGATGGATTGGAACAAGATAACTGAAGTCTCACTTCCATAGGTGTAGCAATAGGAGTGCAGTCCATCATCCTAAATTTCTCGAGCGTTTTCTTGGTGTATTTCAACTGCGATACAAAGATATGATTCTCTTTTTGCCATACTTCCAACCCAAGACAATAGTGCATGAGCCCGAGATCTGTTATGTCGAACGATCAATTAAAATCCTTCTTTATTGCATCGATCATCTTCACAGAACTACCTGTAATGACTAGATCATCAACATAAACAACCACAATGAAAATCTCCCCCCTTGCTTTTTGAGGTAGATATTGGGGTCATAAGGATTCCTTTCGAATCCATGACTTATGAGATGCTCATCAATTTTGATGTACCATGCCCGGGGTGCTTGTTTTAGGCCATATAGAGATTTTATGAGTCTGCATACCATCGTCTCCTTTCCTGGTATTACATAACCCTCTGCCCGAGTCATATATACTTCTTCTTGCAAATCTCCATTAAGAAAGGTGCTTTTCACATCCATTTGGTGGACTTTCCAACCAAATTTTGCAGCTAGAGCAAAGATCATCCCGATTGTCTTGATTTTGGTTATGGGAGCAAATGTCTCCTCATAATCAATGCCTTCTTGTTGTGCATACCCCTTTGCTACAAGCTTTTCTTTATACTTGTCAATAGTCCCATCTGATTTGTACTTAGTCTTGAATATCCATCTACATCCAATGGGTTTCTTCCTAGTGGAAGATCGAGAAGTTTCCATGTGTTGTTCTTCATCACTGACTGATACTCTGAATCCATGGCATCTTTCCAAGCTTTTTATTGTAGGGCTTCCTGAATTGTAAATGGCTCAACTATTTCAACAACTCTACTAATTAGGGCATAATTGACCTCTTCACGAGCTTGATTGCAAGTTCTAGGTCTAGGATTGGATGATGTGTTAGGTGCTTCATCCAAATTTACATATCTTATTAATTGAGTATACCATTTAGGTAACTTCTTAGCTATTCCATTGACTTGTGGTGGATCTAAGTTTTCACCATCATCCAATTCATCACTGTCATATTTAGTGGGAACATCAAATTTTGTCTTCACAAGAGGTGTCTTCGCATGTTTATTGATTCGTTGAGTGGAGCATCTTCTTGTTTCTTCTCAAAGAACACAACATCCCTACTTGTGTATACTTTCTTTGCTTTCGATCCCATAATCTGTATGCAAGTGCTTCTTCATTGTATCCAATGAATATCGCTTCTTAGCTTTCATATCCAACTTGTTCCTATTCTTCTTAGGTATGTGCATACTAGCTTTACACCCAAATACTATTAGGTGTGCAATTGATGGTTTCTGATTTGACCATGCTTCTTGAGGTGTCACTCCTTCAAGATCTATTGTGGGCACTCTATTCAAAAAATAGACTACAGTTCTTGCAGCTTCTGCCCAAAATGTCTTTGTTAAACCTAAGTCATCAATCATACATCGCACCATTTCCATGATAGTATAATTCCTTCTCTCAACTATACCATTCTGTTGTGGTGTGTGAGTAGGAGGCATTTGTCGACGAATCCCATGAGCTTCCAGGTAAGTCTTGAACTCATTGCTTGTGAATTCCCCCCCTCGATCTAAGTGGAGAGTTTTGATCTTATGACCAACTTCATTCTCAACAAGTGCTTTGAACTTCTAAAATGTCTCAAAGGCTTGACTCTTGTTTCTTAGACAATATATCCACATCTTTCTTGAGTAGTCATCAACACAAAGCATGAAGTATTGACATCCAAAATGACTTGGTTACATGGGCCCACAAAGATCGGTGTGCACCAAATCAAGCTTTCCCTTAGCTCTATATGTGTTCTTCTAGAAGGGTACTCTGTGTTGCTTTCTAGCTAGGCAATTGTGACACTTGTCAGTGTTGTGCTTGAGTGTAGGAAATCCTTTCACCATGTTTCCCTTTTGAAGTGTTTGGAGATAGCCAAAACTGATGTGACCATAACTGTGATGCCATAGTTCTGTAGATTATGTGTCTTTGGCCACTAGAGCTTGATCATCCTTGTGGAAAAAATCAAGTTAGAACATGCGTCCCACATTGGAGGCTCTTGCTACAATCTTGGAACCTCTTGACTTATCTCTTATCAAGCACACTTTTTCTCCATTATTACTGTCAAAATCCAACTTCAAGTTGTGATCAAGGAGTTGACTAACTGATAGAAAATTCTTGGTCAACCTAGGTACATATAATACATCTGTGATTTTGTAGTTATGCTTTCTAAGAGGTAGTGAAATGTTTCCAATCCCCTTGACACTGTATGATGAGTCATCACCTAATGACACATGGTTCTTGTTAGGTGAGTCACATAGTGTGTAGAACCAATCCTTACGTCTAGTCATGTGTCGAGTTGCACCCAAGTCAACATACCAGATATCTTGTGTGGACTTGGTTTCTTCATCAAATTGAGCAGAATACATGTGGTTTCCTTCATCTAAATCATCCTCATGTTTGGTAATGTACCCTTGTTGTTTGGGTTTTCTTTTCCAATTACCATTTTTCTACCCTTGATTGTTGTTTTTGTTGGACTTCCCTTGATTTGAATTATTATTACCCTGTTGGTTATTGGGTTTTTAATTGCTTGATGAACCCTTTTTGTAGGAATTATACCAACAATCTTTGATGTCATGTCCCCCTCTATTGCAAATGGGACACTTCTTGGTGTTGTCTCGTTGACTTTGATTTTGTTGGGACTTTTTGTGATTGGACTGAAATTTCTCCTTTCCTTTATGATTGGAAGATAGTGCTTACTCATCTTCATGATCTTTTTGTTCATTACCTCTTCTTGTTGGATTCGATTGACCAATTTCTCAAAGGTGACCGTGTGTTCACTCATATTGATAGTTGTCACAAAGATTCTGTAAGGAGGAAGTGCTCATGAACACAATTGGTATGATGTCTTCATCACTTATCTCTTTTCCCAATGCCAATAGAGATGCTTTCAAAGTAGCAACTCATCTCAAAAAAACTTCAACCTTCTCATTGTGCTTGAACTTGAGAGTATACAACAGATAGTAGGTTATGATGGGATTCTTGTTCTTTGCCTCATAGACCGTGCTCAACTTATCCCATGCATCCTTAGCTGAAGTGGCATCTATAATGTGGGGTTGCACATCATTTTTTATGCCAAAAAAGATGATCAACTTGGCCTTTTGATTGGCCCTGTCAAATTGAACTTGTTGTCTTCCATCATCAAGTGATCTTGTTGTTGTTCCATCTACAACTGTCCATAGGTCTTCAAACTTAAGTAACATCTTGATCTTCAATTTCCATGCAACATAGTTGTCTCCTCTAAGTAGTTGTGAATCTGACAAGAAGAACTTTGGTGCTTGTGCACCCATTTCTGTAATCTAAATTTCTGAAACTCTGAATTTCTGACAAAGGGTAAGGCTCTTATCACTCCAGGTTTATGGTCTCCCTCTCAATATATCGTCAGGCCAATATACCAAACCTTTCTATATACGCTCCCTTCTAATATACCCATCGGTATGGAAAGAGGTGTTAACGTACGTGAAATAATTTAGTATGTGGTACATATACGATCTGAAAAGAGGGTTTGTGCAAGCACAAATGGATGGGAGGGCTCAAATGTGTGTGTATTATGTCCTTATTACTACCCGTCAATTTTATAGGGTCAATGCCTAGAGAACATTTAGGCAGTGTGTGTGTTAGGTGTTAAGGGCGTGTAGTAGTCACAACGGCATCACCCGTAAGCACTTCCCGGAGGCACCATATATACCAAACACTACTATGAGATCAAAGATCTCGTGTGATAGAACAACATAAAATAAAAAATTTGCACTTCTTTTTTTTTTTTACTTTATGCACCAAGATTAGTAAAAATGCTCCAAAAGTACATCAAAATAATTTTTTTGTGTCCCCCTCTTTAGAAAAAGGGTCTAGAATCACAAAATACACAATTTAGGCCAAAAATATTTTTAACCCCCCGATAGGTGTTTTTCCGCTAAATTTAGCGGTGGCTCTAAATGTGTTTGGTGATTCTAAATTTAGAAATCTCCCAAAATTTAGTAATTTCTACAAATTTTCCAAAAAAATAATTTAATAAAAAATATGGAGGGAGTGGAAATTGACCTGCTAACCTGTTTGTTCCCAAGATCTAAACAAACAATCAATATTGTTTTCACTTTTTCTTACAAACCATGATCCGGTTTTTCTAAAATTTTGTCAAAACATCATACAATATTTTTCTTGAAACCCATAAAATTTCAAAAGAATCAGAATCTTAGTTTTTGATATCTTACCAATTTACTACTAAATTTGATTTTTTTCAAAAAAATGATCCAACTTGTACAAACTTTTTGTCACATGTAGAGGCCGAATTTGAAGATGACATAAACTGCAAAGTTGTGCGCCTCCTTATCTTTCTAGGAAAAAAACAGCACATCAATCCAACATTGTATGAAAATTTTACGTCCTTTTTCTAAGAGATATTTGTTGAGATTTTGTTGATGGGACTGCTTGACCTTTGCTCCCCGAATTCTTCACACCTCCACTTTCGATCTGATTTTTTTTTTTTTAGATCTGATCTTTTTTCACTCTTTTTTAGATCTGAAATTTTTTTCAAGATCTTTCTCTTTTTTTTGTAAGATCTCTTTTTTTCACAAATCTTTTTTTTTTTCAAGATTTTTTTTTTAAAGATCTCCAATTTGAAATATTCTCGCCAATATGTTAGATCAATTGGCTATGCCAATGACTAATAAAAAAATTACCTTCCAAATAAGTGGATAGGTTAAATTTTAGTTGAGGGATGCTTGGAAGAAATGGAGGTCAGGGATGCTTCAATGGCTTTCCTTTGATGCAAATCTTCTTCTCCAATGGATCCTCTCCAATAGTGCTACTCTTCAACCTTGCTTGGATAAAACCTTCTCGATACCAAATGATAATAATGGTATAGTTTTGATACCAAATGATAGCAATGGTATAGCTCTAATACCAAATGATAGAATAGAATTAAATTGCAATGACCAAAGAGGGACAAAACCTCACAAATATTATTGATCATTAAATCAGATTACATAACAATGCAATAGCATGTAATATTTATAGATATTAGATAGCCTCATATAGATAGACATGACACCCTATCAGGAACCAACTACGAGATGATAAGACTCATCTCACATGCACATGTAATTACTACTAATACCAATATTGAATGTTATCCAACATAACAATATTGAATGCAAGTCACTAGACTAGAGTGCACATGTTGCACATTATTAAATAAAAGATAAGGTAATAAAATGCAATAAATATGCCTATGCTAAATTATGCTAACATTACCAACGTTGAAATCTTGAGGTGTAGCCTTTCACAAACCACTTCTTTGTTGATTGTTGATGTTATTCTAGCTTGATCATGGCGAGTTTCGAGTTCTTAAATTTCGATCAGCTCTTCCATTCTAATTTCTCTCTGGTCTACACTCTCAAACTCTAACTATTGGGAAATCTCTAATGAAGGAAATTCAAGAGATAAATAGAGTCTAGCTTCCTTTCCATATATAATCTTGTAGGGTGAAGTACATATTACCTTCTTCATTGTGATTATGTCTACCCATAACGCACATGAGATATTTGTATACCACTGCTTCGGTTGATATTCATTGTCCGCTTCATGATTCTAATTATGTTCTTGTTTGTTGACTCTATCAGACCGTTGCCTCGAGGGTAATAGTTGGAAGAATTCTTCAAGTATATGCCCAAATTAAGCGCCCAATTAGAAATATTAGTACCAAGGAAGGCCTTTGCATTATCAAAGATGATTTTTTGAGGAATACCAAAACCGTGTTACGAGACCCTAGATAAAGTCCCGGATGATTGACTCGGTTGATTCCTTGAGTGTGAAATTTTTTTCCATCAAGTGAAGTATTTCGTAGCTATCATCACCCACTTTTGGTCACGCTCAAAGGAGGATTGATCATGCCTATGAAGCCAATATCCCATTACACAAAAGGCTGATCCATTTGGATTGGTTGGAGGGGAAGCACTACCAATTTATTCTTTCCTACAAAGAAAGCACAATCTCTATAGTTTTTGACCCACTTGTGTGTGTCTCAAAACAGGGTCGGATATAAGTGTTATGCCTTAATGATCTTCATTATTGTAGTCTTTGTAGAGAACTTCCCACTATAGAATTTGTCATGAAATTTTGTTAACACCTTTTCGGTTTGCATGCCATTTATACACCTTAACAACATGCCATCAAGATTCCTTTTGAGGAGAAGGCCATTAATGAGCACATATGGGATTAATTACATCCTTAGATGTATTTTTATTTTGTTTAAACTAGGAGATTATGTACCCTCATAAAGGAATGTGATCATGTCCTTCATCCATTCATGCATACTAGGGGTTTGATTATCTTCGAGCTCTATTCGCGGAGAAATTCATTCAAAAAAATGAATTTTTAGGCTCAACGTGTGCATCCTTAACAAGATGTTTGCAGAGTGTGCTACCTCTAACTAGATTTGTGGCTTTGATGGTCACATTATACTCCATGATTTTGGTCACCTTCCTTTCTCTATTTTCTCTTATCTCCTCCCATGATGAAGTCTCTTACACTTGTGTGTGAAACTAACACCTTGATGTGGTTTGTGGAGAGCATGCTCTTGAATTTCTTGAGTGCGCACATGATGGCGAAGACCTTTTTTCTATGTGGCTGTATTTCAACTCATAATCCTTCAGCGTTTGGCTGAAGAAAGCCACCGGTTATTTCATTCCTTGTTCATTCTCTTGGGTTAGGAAAAAAGCAACACTTCTATCAACACCATAAGCATAAAGGATGAAATCCTTTGCGTAATCTAGGTTGATGAGTGTTGGCGTGAAAGTAATTTCTTTCTTTATTTTTTTGAAACTTTCTCTTCCTTATGTTGTCCACTTGAAGGCTATGTCTTTCTTAAGCATGAGGGTGATGGGCCTTACTAGTCCTGCAAAGTTAGGGATGAAGCACCGACAAACCGATCTTGTCAAGGAAATTTTGTAATGATTTATTATGCACGGGAGGGAAAGATCCAAGATGGATGGAATGTTCCCATGATCAATTTCAATTCCATCCTTTGAAACCACATGGCCCAAAAGAGAGCCTACCCTCGCGCCACAAAAAAATTACACTTCTTGGGGTTAAGAGATACCCTAAACTTTCGCATCTCTCAAATACTTTCTCTAGATGTGCCATGTGATCTGTGCCCTACTTTGAGAAGATTGTAATGTCATCTAGGTAAACCAAGATGAACTCATTGATATAACCTTTAAAGGAAATATCCATGATGCGTTGGAATTTCACACCTATGTTTGATGAATCAAGGGCATATTTTGATAAGCATATGTTCCCCACTTGGTTGTAAATTTCGTTTTGTATTGATCCTCTTCTTTAACCAAGATCTAATTTAAACTAAATTATCCATCAAGCATAAAGAATTTCTTCACACCAGCCACAATCTGTAAATTTTCTCCATAGAAGGCAAAGGATAATGATCCTTGAGGGATGCCTTGTTTAGATATCTGAAATCAACACAGTCTGATTTCACCATTCTTCTTGCACTGGAACTAGATTCGTGACCCAAGTAGATTATTTGATAGGAAAAATGATCTTCACCTCAATGAGTTTAGAAAAATCTTTCCTTATGAGGGGTTTTATATTTAGATTGATAGCGATACTTTTCTTGATGGGCTTGATACCAAGATCAATATCAATAGAGTGTTGAGTAACACTTGGATCAAAGCCTTTGAGGTCTTCATATTCCCATGAAAATATATCATTGTATTTTTGGCAGAGAGAGATGAAGGCCTACTCTTCATCATGTGCACAAGATTTATTGAGTAGAAACTCTTTTCCACATGCAATAATGACTTGGGAACATTCTTCTTGTACCGTGCACATATTCTTTTCTTCACCCTTGATCTCACGCCATGGTCACCAAAAAGTATGCCTCAATTGGGATCACCTATAAGTTATATTATTATATATGAAAATATCCATACCAATGCTACTAAATAAATGGGATTTATCTTCCATTGAAAATATAAGGAAAATCATGGTTTCTTTCAATGAATAAAATATGTAAAATATTTCGATCCGAATCTAAAACTTACATTAAAAGAATTAAAAATGATAGTTATTTTTATTGTTAGGGGACCTACCTTGATTATATCCATAACCATTTAAGGAGATTAAAATACTTTTTATTGTAAAACAATGATAGAATAATGCATAAAATAAATGTTATACTTGACTCCACAAACCATTCACGGGTGTGATTCACCAAAAATCACACAACACTTTCAGATGACAGTCAGTACAACTGTTTGGAACATGCATTGAAATCTCGCTAAATTAGTGATGTCATGAGTTGCACCAATCCTTTTTATCTTCCTTCACCTCTACAAAACATGTAATACCAAAATATGCAAGAAAAGAAGAAAAGACTCAAGTATGGCCTCAAGTTCATAAAGACTTAAGGGGTTGAAATGATGGGGGTGAGTGGTGTTATAGTTTTTGAGTGCATAGAAGATTGTGACACATATGGGTGCAATGTGTATAAATGGGTGAAATGATAAGGGTCCATAGTGAATTGGGCATGCTAATGGGTATGTGGGATGGACATAATTAAATGTAAGTGGGTGAGTGTTAGTAAATGAGTGATGAGGTGTGTTTTATCACCTTTTAGTGGATTTTTTTATTTCTTGGTTGTTTTGTGGGGTTATTTGATTTTTTTGGATTATTATGTTTTATGATGTTTTTGGTATTTTAATAATAGGATACCTTATGTGCAAGGTTTATTTTCTAGTGTCTACACCTCCACCATCCAAGTCTTAAAAATACTATAGTTGTTTGATAAATGATCGATATAGGATTTACATCCCAAATAAGACAAATGGATGCGCTTGGTGGATTGAAACCCCACATATTTCAATAAAATATAATATCGCAACCTCTCCACCATGGATTTAGAAATGTTATAAAGGTGGGAACTTGTATTTAAAATGGTAAGTTTTATATGTACAACTACTAATTAGGAGAGTTTTCGAGCATTTGTGGAGAGTTTTATTGCAAGATAGCTATTGAAAATTATACCAAAGCTTCCTAGAGACTAAGTAGAGACTATATTTTCATGCTAAAGAGTTTTTTTATGTAATTTTTCATCGTACAAGTGTTTTTATATCATTAATCGATCGATTCAAGAGATTTTTCAAACCTCGGAGACATAGCCCACACTTTGGGTGAACTTTGTCATCACTTGGTTTACATTTTCTATTGCATTTTCCCTTATTTTCTCATATTTTTATAATTTTGCTATATGTTTAAAGTTTTCAAGATAATTTTAAGTAATTTATGGAATATTGAGATAAATTTTTAAAGTATCCCAAAATAGTAAATTTATTAATTGATTCATTTAATAAAATTAGCTGATCAAGGCTATTTTAATGCTAATTTTTGGAATTTTTTAGACTTTTTGTTTTGAATGCTTACCAGGTATAAATCAAAGTGAGGTGAAGGATTGTTTGAGGAGTATAATTCTAATATCGATTCAAAATGTGTAACTCAGATTTTAGTTATAAAATCTCCTAGAGGAAAAATGAATTCATAAATGGCCTTCTAACAAGATTTTGGGGAAATGATGAACATGGTGGAAGAGTTATACCAAGAATGGAAATAAGTACTCTAAGGTAAATAAGAGGAGGAATAAATTATAAGGTTCAATGTAAAGGAGAAGAACCTCGTAAAACTCGTCCATCTCCTTCCAAACCTTCTAGGTCTTCTATTGATAGTGGAAAGAATTTTTTGATGTTTCCTTTGTTTTAAAACTTGGTTTTAAGGTTAATTTTCTAATTTATAATGGGGAGATTAATGCGAAACATTGGATCATTGGATCAAGCATATTGAAGTATACTACATGTTTCAAAATGTTGTGGATTAGGAAGCAAAAATTTAGATAGCTACTCTTCATTTGGGTAGGACAACACTCATTTGGTAGGAGATTAAGACACACTTAAAACATAGTTAAGTAATTTCTTCTTAGGAGGATTATCTTTCTGCTTTAAAAAGGAAATTTTATCTTTTGGGTTATATGCAACAAGATACTATGGATTGGACCATTTTGAGACAAAATAAGGTTCAATGTGTTCAAGATTACACTCAAGATTTTAGGAAAAGGGATTTGATTTTTGGAATTCCCCTCTATACTTGTGAGACTCTTTTAAAATGCATTGCTGGGTTATATAGTTATTTGATACATACCATAATCATGTTTAATCCCACTAACCTTGATGAATTTTTTGTTCAAGTTAACCGTCACATTTCACAATTTTTCTTTCTTTGCAGTCATAAAATAAATTGTATCATTAAACAATTTGTGAGTAATGTGGAAGCAGGTACCACTACATTATCCCGTGTATCATTTTGCACACATACACATAGTTGAAAGGGTATGCATACTCATGCACAATTGTATGTGTGACATCGCAATGGTTCATGTTGTCATGTATTTACAAATTGATTAATGTTAAAATTCATTTTGCGTACTAATTGCTATGGATGTACATTATCTTGTTTTTTGTGGACGATGATTTATGTAACCATCTTGGATGGCTATGCTTCTAGGATCGTGTGTTGAGAAATAATTACTTTGTTATATGAGATGATTTCCTTATCGAATCTTACCTAGTTAACTTTACTTGTCTTGTTGAGATGAAATACTTGCAAGGACCGAACATATCCATTGTTGTGAATAATATTAATTAATGATCTTGTTTATCTTATCTTATTCTTTGTGTTAAATGTGATGGTTGATGCATTGGCATATTCTTAGGTTTTTTAACCTGTCATTCATATATTATCCTAATTTTTTTATTGGAATTCATGATTGGTAAATGAATTCGCTTGATGAAGTCATAAGAAACTCCTTAAATAGTAAGAAAATATGAATTTTGTTATATGATTGTACTAACCACTCTATACATTAAAGTGAGACTAGTGTATATGATCGTAATTATCACCGATTCTCAATATTTATTAACATGTAATTTCTTAGATTAATGAGTAATGATACGGCCTTGGAATCAACATTATGAAATTACATGGTTTTAACTACACTCGGCACTTGAAGGTCATTGGGGTTTATTTCTTTTAGCCATACTTTATAGAAGAATTATCGATAATCCTTTTAATAATGAAGGTTTAAGACCTTGATGTAGTTCATTAAATTGATGGACACCTAATGGAATTTAGGTGAATTTTTTAATGGTATTTCAGGAATAATAATGTCATATGGTCTTAAACAAGGTCCTTTGGCAAGTTGGAAAAATAATGTTATAATCAATAGATGGCTATCAAAGGTATGACATAGACTAAGGTCTTTAGCCATATTTAAAATTAAATGTTAATACTTAAATTGGTATTCTAATTACAATTTATGACTAATGGTTAGGGGTTGGTGAATGACCCAATTGATTTTGGATATGCCTAGGTTTTAACATTGGCTAAATTGGGAAATTGCTTTGTTTGTTTAATCATTGCATTGGCCAATAAACCATGCAAAGTCAAAAGAGTTCATTATTGTTTTGGATATATACATGAAAATAATTATCTCTAGCTAAGTTTTTGGGAAACTTAGTGAGCGGTGGGTAGAGGCTCAAAATCCATTACGTGACCCTTCAAATTAAATAACATTATTTTTCTTAAAAAGGATGCAAAAAGTCCTCGCAAAGCTACCAATTGCATGAAATGATGGTTATTGATTATTTTAAAAAACAATCTATGGTTTTTTAGTTAGGCATCCTTTAGCGAAGCCATGTAGGTATGAGATTTCATTCTTCGATCTAATCTTGTGCTTTACTTGAGAAAACCGTGCATGTAGGTGTTTAAGTGAAGTTTTGCTAAATTATTTTGTATTCTGTTACCTTAAAAAATGATGGTTTTAATCTAGAATGTTTAGAGAAGTGTGGGTGGATTGAGCCCTTGAATGCGGTAAGGAAATTCAAATGGTTTTACTACATTGAGCTATTGGTCTTTTGGAATATTTTGAGGATACTTCCAAAGTAAATGTTCGTGGCTCGACAATGAAGCTCACAAATAAAAAGGCATTTTTTCTCCTTATTATCTGTGTAGTATAGTGTTAAAATATTTCAATGCATTGAAATCCTTGCATTATTCTTCTTTGCATTTGTATGAAAGATGGAATAATGAATGGGTTCATAAGTGAAAACTTATGTACATGATTGAATTTTTAGGTGTTATATTTCATTCTTGAGAATGTGTGATTTTGGTACCTTTTTTATATGCCCGAGAAACCCATTACAACTTTTCTCTTGATAGGATACCGTGTTTTATCTTAAATAAAAAATAAAAGTAAAAGATATGGTGGGCATGTGGGATTTAATTCTTGGTTGGATGGTTAGCTACCCATTAAGGGTTTAGTCCATGTGCGGTTTAGAGAACTATTCGGTTTTGTATTATGTTTCTTTTCTTAACCTAAGAGGAGATAATGGGTGTATTTTTATTTATCGGTTTATCCAAATCAATTATAGTTAACTTTTCCTCTTTTAAGGAACTCGCTATTGTAGTAGAGTTTTTACTAGAAGTATGAATAAATTTAACACTATGATAATATATACGAGTTTCATAATTATTCGTTATGAATACTTAGTATTCACGTGTAGATATTATCCTATGGTCAAATTTGCATCTTACTAGGAACTAGCTATTATAGCCAAACTTGTTTCCTTTCAAAGTATTAATTTTGACTCAGCTACGATTTAAGGGTTGTTAATTGATGAACATCCAGTTGATCTTCTCTTAAGGCCACATCCATGTTTAGGCTCGGCATGATATACGAGTTTTAAACCTAAAACCGAGCTAATGAAAGGTGAGTTGATTGATGTTAAATTGGTTAGGGATGCTCAAATTTAAATACACTTATGTTATATTTAGGGATGGCTATGGCTTCACTTTTGATCTCCACCCTTATAATTCCCACCCTTGGCCATGTCGATATGGAAACACAAGAGAGAAGATATCTCTTGTATGGAGTGTCAAAATTGTTTAATGGTTTGTGCTTAAATTCTTTGTCATTTCATCAATTCTTAAACAAATCAAATGGTTATTTGTTGGGGTTATGTTTAAAGATTTTTTTGATAATTTTAAGGTGATTGGTGGTACATATGGAAAATGTTAAGGTAGAATCAAATATTTTCAAGGTTTTCCTTTACTATTCCTTATGGTATTTTGAATACCCTTCCTTGCATGATTGTGTGCTTATTTTCAACCTTTTCTTGTTTGGTTGGGGAAATTTTTTTATGATGGTTTAAAAATAAGTGAATGTTATTATGTGAATAAAAGGAAACAATGAATAAGATTATTCTGTTTTATTATGTGAATATTTTAGATTTCCAAATCAGCTTTACGTTGACTCACCGAATGGAATTGATGTCTAATTTCTGGTATGGAGATAACCTTAGAAAAAATTTTCTTAAATCATGATTGTAACAACAAAGTATATATATCGACTAGGATAAAAAGGGATAGTAGAGATTTTGAGTTGGGAACATTAAGTTATGATTTATGTTTCTGAAGTTTGTCTTAGTCCTCAACTTGTTATATGCATTGTACATTACTTAACTATGATGTGGAAGTAATTTAATTATTCATATTATTTTCTTTGATGTCATGATGGAGTTTAGTCATTGAGTTATTTTAATGATATAAATTGTAAAGAATACAAGGGTAGATATCATGCCGGTTCGAGAACCGACCTTGTACTATTTGTACTTCATAATTATAGATTTGTAGGTAAAAGTGGGTAATACAAAAAGAAATAAAATAGTGGGTGCTATAAACTTACTTTACATTGAATTTATTGTAAAATAAGATGAATGCATTATATTTATTGGCATTGATATGTTGAGGAACAACATAAATATATTGGTAATGTTAAAAGCGAATACATGCTCTATTGTCCTATTTAAAAGGAACTAATATTTAGCTTTAAAATATCATTGTACTATTTCAAAAAGAATTATTGCACTTGTAATAAATATCATTTTGATGTTTGTAAAATGGTTGGATAATTGTTGTTGGTTATATTGTTCTAAATATTGAATTCAGCAAGATGTCATTAATGTATGATTAATGATTTTAAGGATAATGAGTGATAAGAATTATCTTCATTAATATATGATGAATAATTATGGAATAGTTATAAAACAAAAGAAAATACAACAATGATCATTTATAATCTATTTAGACTAATAAGCATAATTTAATGTATACTTTAGGGAGTATTATGACAATGTCGTAATGAACAAATAATGGGTTGCAGTAACAATAATACAAAGAAGTCAATCTTAAATTTCATTTAGGTTGCATGATGATACTTGATTAAGTTGATATAATTATGGGTTTGTAATGAATTGATGAATAATGTTATTAGCGTTCCTCAATGGCAGATGTAACATACACTTAAAAGACTTAAGTAAGTCTTTTATTGAATAAAATGGTTTGAATTTAATTTATATGTCGACAATAATTTGAAATAGGTTGTTGTATTCTAACGGTCATGACATATAACTACATGTTGATGTATCAACGTTCTTTGATCTAAACACAACATAACAATAGTTAAGTGAATATGCATTTGCAAACTACTTAATATAATAGTATGTTTAATTAAACATTAAATATACTTATACATTACATAATCATAATCTAAACGATTAATCAAATAAGAAAGTTGGAAACATATAGCCACGAAGAAGAGAGAGAGATATGAACATAATAACTTAAGATCATAAATGAATACCGAAACTATGAATTGAGTCGGATGTGGGGTGAATGGAGGGATAGATTTCCCATGGCTTATGTGCAGGTCATGAAACTAGGCTAGCTATCACGATGCCCTAAAATATGGCCATGGTAGTGAAATTGAATGGTTACATTATCCGATCACCATTACTTCTTATAAACTATGTTATTTCTGGGATGCTACACTAAGAAGATACACATTCTCAATAACGTAAAAAGGTATAACCAAATGATATACTGGCTATATCAAGTTGGGAGGAGTATTTAGGGGGATTGAGTAGGAAGCTGAACCCTTACAGTTGCACATGGTTATCTTATCTTTTATAGTTGGATTCTAAACATTAATTAATGTTGTATTGATATGTTGTAAGCTATCAATCATTGAAGACATCAAGATAATTGACTAATGCCGATATTTTTCAGTGGGTGTTGTAAATGATGCTACTCATTTCAACGTAAGATAACTTAAGGTAATTTCTAACTCTTGTGTGATGGAATTTAATGGTTGCATGTTAAATTCATTGAAGGCATAAACTGTATTAAATGAGTTAGTAAAAATTCCCTAGTTGAGAAGTGTAATAAAGTGGTGTTACATTTTGATATCAAAGTGGAAGGTTACAACTCTTAGACTAATTGGGTCCTTACGTTAACCGAATTCTGATTTTGTTAATAAAATAAAAATGGATATGTGAAGGATGATCCATTTATAATGAACCATAACCAATTATGCTTCAGCTTCAAGGTGGTAAAATTTTTTGAGAAAAACTCTAATAGTCCTTTATGACACACAAGACACAAGGCTACTTGGAGCGCAGTTGGTTGAGTGTGAAGATGATCAATTCTTTGTGAAACAACCTTGAACTAACCGATAACAATCAAAGCAAAGGATTTTATTGATTGATGAGCTTTCTTGATGACATATTTGGTACTTAAATACAATATTAAAATAAACCCAACAAGTGTAGATGAAGTAGACGGGTGTGGACTGCTCTTGTATCAGAAAAGCATTGTCAGAAAAGGCCAAAAGGCTAAGAATAGAATCAGAGTACAAATGATAACTTGAAAAGAGTAGAAGAATACAAGAGCATTATTTCTTCACCCACAACTTTTAGGAAAAATTTGTGAAAACATTATGGTATAAATGTGGACTGCCAAGTTGAGAAGAACCATAAGAACTTTCAATAATTTTCAGCAAGAAGTAGAACAATGCCATGGTGACAAAAAAACAAGAAAAGGAACAAGTAATTCCTAATGTAATCTCGGGTAAGATAAGTTGTGGATTTCTTGATTTTTTTAGCATAATACTTGTTATCCAAAATGTGCCCCCTGCTCATTTTTTGGCTAACTTATCTCATTCTTCCTTCTCTTGTGCCTCGAGACATAATATTTTGCTTTTCAGAACTCAAAACCTTCTGGAAATGACACCATCGATAGAGCTCTTTCTCATCTTTCTAGAAAGGTAAAGTTTTCCTCCTAACTCCATATATTTTTGAAGTTATGGCTCGGCATATTTTGGTGGGAAATTTTCCCTTCAAAGCCCACACCAATGAGATGCCACCACATGTCCAGGGGATGTGGCGGGGGTCGGAGGAGAACTTGGTTTTTACCAAGTGTTTTGGCAAAATTTTCAAAAGGAAATTTTCCTTGAAAGGCCCTCCAACCAATTATATCTCACCACGTGTCCTAAAGTGGTGGAGTGAGGGGAGAATTTGGGAAATTTTCCCATGGAGAAAATAAAGGAAAATTCAGAAGGGAAATCCCGCCCCCCATTATCATGAGCCAATAGAATCTCGCCACGTGTCATTAACGGCAAAAAAACCAAGGTCAAGCTCATGAGGAAATTTTGGAAGGTCTAACCCACATCTAATGGGGTTTTGACACGTGTCCAGTCAAAAATTATCAAAGTGACCCAGTGGAAAATTTAGGAAAGATAGGACCGCGTCCAATCCGTGCCCACCACGTGTCCTCGGCTCACCAAATTTCCGTGGAATTTTAGGAAAATTTTCCAAAGGCAAAAGCAAAGGGAAATGAAGTAGGATGTCCCTGCGCCCAATCAAAATGTACCACATGGCACTTGGGAAGGTGGAACGTGGGGAAATTTTGGAAAATTTTCCAAACAACCAAAAAGGTAAAAAATTTCAAATTTTTGCCCGCCGCCCGATTTGGCCCTGTTTTGCCCTAAAATTTCAAATCGCCATATCTTTCGATCCAGAGCTCGGTTTTTTGCGTTCTTTATATCAATGGAAAGCTGGTGAAATTCTCTACAAGATTCCAGGTGAATTTTGCATTTTGATGGATTTTGGAGAGAAAATCAAAAACGTCTCTCAGCGTGGTGATGAGCGAAATGACATTTCAACCACCATATTTAATGAAGAATGGCTCGTATTCTCTCCCAACATGGTTAAAAATGTCAATAAATGGGTATGTAAGGATGCCCATGCTATTTTGAATGCATTTTGGTCAATGATTGAACCTCTCCCACATTTTCCCGCGTTTCTCTCTCTTGGGCTCATTCCTTGCACTGTAAAAGCTAGATTTGGCTCATTTTCAAAGGGTGGAACATTTTTTGTGTATTGCAGGTCCCCTTTCTCACCTTGGAAGTGATTTTGGTGGAATATCAAACCTTTTCTAAGATATGCAACTTTATTTTACCTCTCAGGTGTTGTAATGCAAGTGATTTTGATGATTAAAATAACAATAGAGCCTTTGTGATTAGTTTTCATCCTCTCCCTGTGTTGTTTGGTTAATTTTTGATCCTTCATTACAATTATCAATTTGTGCATGAGGTTCTTTGTTGTATTTTTATGGACTGTGTCAATCTGCAAAAGTAAAAAATGCTCACCACTCCTTTGGTGCATCACCTATTAGCATTAGTTTTAGTTTATCTGCATTCTCTACCTCTGTCTCCTTTGGAATTTAGGGTAGGATTAGGAATATATACCTCTGCAACTTGTAAGTGATAAATCTGACTAGAGGAATTGAGGAACCAGCCTCTAAACTGGAGACTCCTTTCTCATTTTGTAAGTCCCACACTTGGGGAAAGGATTCAATGTTGTGTAATCACACTGGATGCTTAGTATGATCAAACTAGAAATCTGATCAACATCCAGGGGGTGCTGTTGATTTGCTACAACTATTTTTTTCATTCCCGGTGGGACCTTAGAGGTCTTCATCTTCATTGCAACAAATTGATGTGCATTTGTTGCAAGTTTCTTACTTAAAAGAGCTATAAATTGCACATCTGGCGACTCCAAGGAAGAAGATTCAACTGGTTTTAACAGTGCAGACCTAAAAAATCATGAGAAGAATCACTACAAGGTCAAGAGCTGGAGAAGAAGAGGTGTTGTTTGAATATCTGCAATTATCTCCAAGAATAAGGCAAAGTGGGAGGAGAATCCAAAGGTCTCCATCTCCACCAAACAGAACTCTTTCAACTCCTCCACTTGGTAGGCCTTTCATTCAATCAACAAGGGTTCTAAGGCCAATCAGAATGGCACAAAACAACCCCTATGTCAATTTCACTGGCAGCAGCCCACTTGCTCTCAATGCACAAAATCCAATTCTAGTTGCAGCATTAAAGAACATTCCATACTTCACTGGAGAAAATCAGACCTCACCTGGTGATCATGTCAAGGATATTGCTAACATTTGTGCAATCCATGATATTAATGAGATGCAATTTGTTGTCAAATTGTTGGCATCTTCATTCAAAGGGAAAGCTTTACAATGGTTCAGGAGCATTACCTCAGGTTCTATTCAAAATTGGAATCAGCTATGTATAGCCCTCCATGAGCAGTTTGGGGAAAAGGGAGACAACTTGTCCCTTTTCGAGCAGCTAACAACTATCAAAAGAGCTCCCAATGAGCAACTGACCGATTTTAATTTCAGATTTCAAAGGACTTGGGAGAGAATTCTAGTGGCAGTCAAGCCAATAGCAAAAGGTGCTTTTCTTTATTACCTTAAAGCTTTAAATTATGATATTTCTATGTTAATTCAGTCCATGGGAGGCACAACTATCCCCATTGCTTATAGCATTTCCATTAGAGCTGAAAATTGTTTGATTCAAGCTAGCAAGCTAGCTCCTAGACCTCCAATGCCATTATTTCCAAGTTTAGAGAACCAAAGTACTAGCCAAGTGCCTAATTTAGCTTCTATTCCCACTCCTAGAAATTATAATTCAAGCGAAGCTTCCACTTCATCTTCTAGTGCCTCGAATGAACTTCAAGAAGTCATGAAGCAATTGCAAAATCTAGGTAATGAGTTGGTTACACTCAAAAGGAAGCAAGCTCAAGGTTTTAGACCTTCCTTCTAGCCTCAAGCTCAGCCTAACAGGCAGCCATATCAACCCCAAACACCACCCAATCCAGCTGCAAATCTAAATCAAGCAAGGCCTCTTGCCAATGACCATTTCAGCCCTATAATCCCAATGCTACATCTCGCATCTAAAGCATTAGTGCCAAGACAAAACAATATGGTTCAAGAGTCGATTGGTGTTTCCCATGCAATGAACCTCACAACTAGTCCATGTGCTTCAATGGTGCCTTGAATCAAGCATTAATGGTGACAACAATCTGGTGTGGAGGGTGAAGGTAGTCAAATAAATGACCAACAACAAGAAACATTCCAGCAGAAATCAGCTCCAAATGATACCACACTTGTAAAACCGGCAGTAGTAAGATTTTGTGGCATGAATCAAACGGTTTCCCAAAGTGTTTCAGCCAACACAAGGTCAAACAGGAGAAATTTAGGTGAAGAACAACCATTAGCTCCAGGGAAACCACAACCTTTTGTCACTCCACAAAATATTGGCAAACAAAATCTAGCTCCAAGCACGCAAGGACTACCTAAAACAGTTCCTAGGCCAATTCAAATGCCAGTTACTACTGCCCATGTGCAAGGAGTTAATGTGTAGGCCAAGGGACAACAAAGAGATGCTTCATCTCCATTCAATATCATTGATTAGATGAAGAAGACAAATGTAAACATATCAATGTGGGAATCACTCTCTATCCTAGGACAAAGAGATTTGCTACAAGCTGCCATGAAGGACTGGTCAACTTCAAATCAGCAAGTCCAAATGCAAGAGAAAGTGCTCACAAATGCTGCCCAGCCTGAGGGGAATCATGGAGGACAGCAAGGTAAAATGTTGAAACCCCTTCATTCTATGTTTCATTGATCATTGGAAATCGCTTAGCACATAATTGCATGATTGATTCTCGGAGAAAGTAATTCAAGAATGCCCAAGCAAATAGGCTGATTAGTTGGGAATTCAAGATGAAACCATATCCAAAGGGGTAGTGCAATTGGATGGAACAGCAATGATAACAATAGTTGGAGTGATTAAAAACTTGAATATTACTTTGCATGCCTTTCCCAACGTGGTTGTTTTGCAAGATGTCTCAAGTAATATACCTTCCACCACTCTTTTCCTATGTTTGTCAAGGGATTTCACAAATAAGATTGGAGGTTACTTATCTTGATTGGTCACACATGTTGTTCGAACAAGATATGCAACCAAAGCCACAATCAGTGTCTGAACCTATTACAAACTTTCACATTGAGCCTTATGCCCCAAGTCAGATAAATGCCAATTGTTCAGCATTTGACCAAGAAGATCACCCAAGCACTGATGAAGCTAACACCAAGGTCGGAAGTATCCCAAATATAACTCTTGATGAATGGGAAAACAAGGTGCATGCTTTTGATCTTTATGAAGAAATAGAAGAATCTGAATTAGGAGTCTATTGCATGCATGAAGAAAATCAGCCTATCCCTAGCATCACCAAGCCAGATCACAAGGATGAAAATGAGGTATGGCAGTTGTTTTTTGATGATCAAGGAGTAGACAAGGTGTAGGAGGGGGAGCCATGCTGGTTTCACCTCAAGGAGTTAAGTATTATTCAACTTTTAGATTTCAGTTTGCATGCTCTAATAACACTGCTGAATATGAAGCCTTGGTGCAAGGACTGCATTGGGCAATCAAGAGAGGAATAAAGAACTTGCAAGTCTTTGGTGACAGTGAGTTGATTTCCAACCAATTCAAGGGGTAGCATGATGTCAAGAATGATCTACTCAAGTGCTACAAGAACAGGGTGTGGGACCTCATTGAAGATTTTGAGGGTTTTGGCATCAAATCCATTCCTAGGAAAGAGAACCAAGCTGCTGACAAGCTTGCAGCAGTTGGGGCAGCCTTTGACATTGTGGAGAGCATTCAAAAGGACAAGGTACAACCAAACATCCATGTAATTGTAACATCTTCAAGGTGTTGGACAACAATGTAAGTTGGCAATTGTTTGAAAATGATCAACAAATCATCCATTTCTAGTAAGAAGAGGCTGAGTTCTCAGCTAAAAATCAGGAAAAGTTGGAACAACAGTATGGTGACCAAGTGGTACAGCTGAGAACCAATAAACTACCAAAAGGGCTTATTACTTTGGAGTCCATTTTCAATCCTAATGATCAGTTTAGGAAGGAGAAAGGAAACATCTAAGTGAAGAGAGAAGATTCGGTGTCCATCTCGGTGGAAGAAGGAAAATCACTCCAAGTTGGAAAGATGACAACATAGCAAGAAAGTTATGAGTTTATACAACTTTTTCGAGAATTCCCGATGTGTTTTCTTGAGGTATGAAGATCTGAAAGGTTTCAATTCCGAGTTATCTCAACACACCATTGAATTGAATCCAAACACTAAGCCCATTAGGAAAAAATAAAGACCACCAATCCACACATGGAGCCCCCTATGAGAAAAGAATTGAATAAGTTGATAGAATCAAGAATCATATTCCCTATCAAGCATTCTAGTTAGGTTGCCAACTTGGTTCCAGTTAGAAAGAAGAGTGGGGAAATCAGATTGTGTGTTGACTTCAGAGATTTGAATAGAGCATCTCTCAAGGATCATTACCCACTACCTTCCATGGAGCATATTTTGCAAGTTGTTGCTGGCTCCGAAAGGTTTTCACTACTTGATGGCTATTCAGGGTACAATCAGATTATGATGAAGGAAGAGGATCAGTTCAAGACAACCTTTACAACCAAATGGGGAACTTATGCATACAGGAAAATGCCATTTGGGCTGTCCAACACTGGAGCTACCTTCCAAAGAGCAATGGACATGGCGTTCAAAGGTTTGATTAACAACATAGTGCTGATATATCTTGATGATATCACTTTGTTTTTTCAAAAATACAACAGACCACCTCTCTCATTTGAGACAAGTGTTCCAAAGGTGCAGAAGATTTGGAGTCTCCTTGAATCCTAAAAAATGTATTTTCTTAGCTCATGAAGGAAAGCTCCTTGGTCACATTGTCTCCAAAGAAGGATTAGCAATTGATCTAGAAAGAGTTGAAGCCATAAGAGCACTACCATTGCCAAGCCACAAGAAGGCCCTTCAAAGTTTCTTGGGGAGAATAAATTTTGTTCGGAGGTTTGTCCCAGATTTTGCAGCCCTTGTCAAACCTATCACCAAGATGTTAAAGAAAAGCATGGCTTTCAAATGGACAGCAGAAGGCAAGGAGAGTTTTGAAGCAATCAAAGAAGCCATCTCTCAAGCACCAACTCTCATCAACCCGATTTCTCCAAGGATTTCACCCTCTATGCATTTGGGGGTGATGACACTATTTCTGCAATTTTGGTACAGCAGAACAAGGACAATGATGAGCAGCCAATTGCTTTCTTCAGCCAAAGCCTGGAGGACTATGAGGTGAGATATTCTTTCATTGAGAAGCATGTTCTTGCAGTAATCAGGAGCTTGAAGAAATTCAAGCATCTAGTTTCAAACAATAAGGTTCAATTGTTGGTTTCTCATGCGGGAGTTAAAGACTTCCTCCTCAATAAAGACTTGAATGAAAAGAGAGCAGGTTGGATTACTCGTGTAATGGAATATGACATAGAGATCAAGGTCACCAAGTTGGTCAGAGGAAAAGGATTATATGAGCAGCTGATTTTGAGCAAACAAAAGGAAGCATGCAATGAGAAGGAGGCTGTTTTGGTATTGCAAGACAACCATGGGAAAGGAAGCACTCAAGAAGAAAATAATGGTGTCCCCATTCCTTGTTGGACCCAAGACATAATGCACTTCCTAAGCACAGGCCTATGCCCTCCAGAAATGAACAAGACCCAAAGAAGACACTTTAGATTGTAGGCTGTCCCATATGCCCTTATTGATGGCGTCTTGTTCAAAAGAGATCTGAATGGAGTACTACTTGAGATGCATTGGTAAAAATTAGATTCATAAGGTGTTGGTAGAGTTCCATGGTTGACCAACCGGTGGTCATTTTGCACCAAGAGTTATAGCTCTAAGGATCATGAGGGCTAGTTATTATTGGCCCAAGATTTTCAGTGATTGCTATGCATGGATCAAGAGGTGCAAGAATTGTGCATTCTTCACAGGTAAAGAGAGGCTAGCTGCCCTCCCATTGCATCCAATTTCAGTTAACCAGCCATTCATGTAATGGGGTTTAAACTTCATTGGAGTCATTAATCCCAATTCAAGCCAAGGGCACAAGTGGACTTTAACGACCACAGATTACTTCACCTAGTGGACTCAAGCAAAGTGCACTCAAGGAAGCAAATGAAGCTAGTATCCTAGACTTCTATGAGGGAATAGTAACCAGGTTTGGCATACCAGCTACAATAATATCAGATAATGCATTGGCATTCATTAGGTCTAAGGTGACTGAATGGGCTGTCAAGAATGGGATCTACCTAAGTACTTCATCGAACTATTACCCTCAAGGTAATGGCCAGGCTGAGTCTACAAACAAGAACTTGTTGAGGATCATTAGGAGGACCCTTGATGAAAATCAGAGGTCTTGGCATACTAAATTGAAATCAGCTTTATGGGCTGATAGGATAACTCCCAAGAGATCTACAGGTAACTCTCCATTTAAGCTTGTTTATGGGAGAGAGGCAATTTTGCCCATGTCACTTGAGTTGCCAACATTGGAACTCATGAAACAATTGGAGTTGTTGGAGTTTGAGCCCATGGAGGTTAGATATGCAGAATTGATGGAGCTCCAAGAAATCAGGAATCAGGCATCCCAAGCAATGGAAAAGGATCAAGCTTTGATAAAGAAGACCTTTGATAGAAAGGCCAAGAATAGATCCTTCCAAGTTGGAGATCTAGTGTTAAAATGGGATGCGACAGAGAAAAACCGGGAAGGCATTCAAAATTTGATGCCATTTGGAGTGATCCATACATGGTCACAAAGTGTAAGGACAGCAATGCCTTCTAATTGTCTTCATTGGATGGTTAAGAACTACATATTCCAGTCAATGGGATCCATCTAAAGCATTGTTACTAGAGGGAAATTATCCACCTTGTAAATATTATTAGCTTAGGTTTTCATTCCTCCAAGTGCTTGGGCACATTGTTTTGCTTTAGGTTAGTTTTGCTTTCCTAAGTGCTTTGGCACAAGCTTGTTGTTCCTTGGAATGTGTTTGCAGGCCTTGCTCCATCGGTGATATTCCATGTTCCTCTTTGCAACGTTCTAGTCGGTTGGGGTATTAGACAAAAATCGTGTGACTCCATGCCCAATGGATTACTTCAGAAATCAGTAAATCGTTAGGATAAATTTTATTATCCTATTATTTAATTATGCATAGGTTAATTATTTAATTAATTTTAAATAATTATATTGTTATATGGTTAATCAACCATATTTGTCTGTATTCAGATTGTTATATTGTTTTAAACAATATATTTGTCTTTATGTAATTTTGCTTCCCGGATGTTATTGGAAGCTTGTTTATTCTGGTTTGTGGTTGCACCTGTGCAACTCATTTTCCCAGATGTATTTGGCTATGCAATATCTATAAATATTGCAGCCCATCCTCTGTAATTTTTTACTGATTGAGATCAATAAAATCTACACAGGCTTCCGTCCCTGTTTCTCAATCAACATTTGGTACCAGAGCGAAATTCTGGCCCTGTGAAGGTGTGGAAGAGAGAGCAGCAGAGAGAGAGGAGATTGGAGACGTGTTTGCAGCATTTGAGAGCCTGTGCAGCCTCGTGTAAACTCCCAGCCCCATCTCTGCCTCCCCCACATCCACCTGTTCCTTCCAGGTACTTGGAAGGAAAATTTTTTTGCACTGCCTTTGGTGCACTCAAAGACTGTGCAAAAATTGCCTGTATTGATAATAATAATAATAAAAAAATTCCAATAAGGGTTTTGTTTTACTGTATTTGGAGGTTGTTTTGCTTGTTTTGGAGGTCTGTCTGTGCACCTGCAGTGAATCAAACAGAGCAAAGAAAATAAAAAAAAAGGAGGCGTTTTTCTTGATCCAGCAACCTGTACAAGGAGAAAAAAGTGTTTTTTGAGAGCATATGCGCCCTTTGCTGTCCCATGCGCGGCCAGCATAAGAAAAAATGTTTTGTTGGAGCTAAGAAATGCCATTCTCCATCTGCCATGGCCTGAACAAGCACAGGCAATAAAAAAAACGCGCCCAGGGATCAAACACGCGCCCAGGCATTCAAAACGCAGTCCAAGGCAAAAATACAGCAAAAATATAGCGCCCAGGCACTAACATACGCGGCCAAGCAAGTAAAAAAATGCCCCACGGAGAAAAATACAGCAAATACGGCCTGTACAGTGCGGCCAAAGGAAAAAAATGCCCCAAGGAGACAAAAAACGCGCCCAAACACAAAAAACGCAGCCTGCACTTGTAGATCAGTGCGTGGAAAGGAAAAAATGCGGCCATAGGTGAATACAAAGGCGTGGAAGTGAAAAGAAAAGCTCCAGATCCGTTTTTTGGGCAAATGCAACCCTAAAAACACCCCTTCACCAGCATGCACCACGTGGCATCCATTTTACAAGAGGTAAGTCCATTTGTTTGTCAATAATACAAATTGCTTCCTTTGATAGTCCAAGCGCCCCAAGTGGCCAAGTTGGTTAGTGCATGTGCCTTGGGAGTGAGAGGTTTGAGGATCAAATCCCACTAAAAACACTCAAAAACTCTCCTTTTGAATCTGGCGGAAATTTTGGTGAAAACTCATAAATTTAGCAGTGTTTTTTTGAATTTAGTTACTGACTAACTAAATTTAGCGGAGCAATCCCTAACTTAGGGTAAAAAAATTCTCCTATTTGGTTTGTTTTCTCATTCCAGGACATTTTTTTTGCAAAAGGAGACCCACCCAAAAGGAGACCACGTATTGAATTCTTTCACGTACGTTAACGCCTCTTTCACGTCATCGCCGAGTATATAGAAAGGGCGAGCTTCTTCCACGTGCATCTCGACGGGTATATCGGAAGGGTGTGTATATAGAAAGGTTTGGTATATCGGACTGACGGTATATAGATTGGGAGACCTTATACCTGGAGTGATAAGAGCCAAACCCCTCGGTGATCTCTGCAAAATGGGCACCAATGCCCCAAAATTTTTCTTCCGATTCACAATTGCTCGAGGAAGAAACTATGCTGCTTGGAAGACAAAAATCAAAACACAACTTGAGTTTGAAGAAATCTGGCCTGTTGTGACTGGTACTCTAACCAGATCACCAACGGATGCAACACAACAACGACAATTTGATAGAGCAGATCAGAAAGCAAAGCTCATCATTTTGTTTGGAGTGTCCGATGATGTGCAAGCCCACATTCGAGATGCCACATCAGCAAAAGAAGCTTGGGATAAGCTGAGCACAATATATGAGGCCAAGAACAAGAATGTCATACTCAATTTGCAGAGTCAGTTACATACATTGAAATTCAAACAGAATGAGAAAATTGAAGCCTTCCTAAGAAGAGTTGCAGAGTTGAGGGCTTCACTTCTAGCCCTAGGAGAAGAGGTCAAAGATGAGTCTCTCGTTCCCATTGTTCTGAGAGCTCTCCCTTCTTCTTACCGAATTTTTGTCACAACTCTAAACTTTTCAGATACGACGATTAGTTTTGACAAGTTAGTAAACCTACTGCAACAAGAGGAAGTAATGCACAACAAGGATGATGAAGAGGAGCAGGCACTGTCTTCACATCAAAAATGGAAAGGAAAAGGTAAAGGGAAACCTAAATCCTATCAGAAGTCCCCACATCAAAATCAGTATCATGGGGAAAATCAACAGAAGAAGCGATGTCCCATTTGCAAAAGAGGACATGACTTGCAAGAATGTTGGTTCAACACATATAAGAAAGGTTCATTAAGCAATTCTGGACCACAACAACAATAAACTTACAAGGGACATTCAAACAATTATCACGGGAAGAAAAAGGGGAACTGGAAAGGAAACCCCCCCAAGCAAGGTAATATTGCTGAGCAACAAGAATAGTCTGACAATGAAGACTTCTTGTTCACTGCTCGATCAAGTGAACCATCCACGCCATCTAGTGACGCCTGGTATGTTGATTCGGGAGCCACTCGACACATGACCGCCACAGAGAGACCGTTTATTTCAATGAGGGACACGCCATCAAAAATCATGTTTCGTTGGGAGATGATTCTTCATATACATTCGGGATTGGAAACATTTCTCTACCCTTGGTTCACGCAAATGCAAACTATCGATGTTCTATATATCCCTAGGTTGACAAAGAATCTTCTTTCTGTCTTCGCAAGAAAAGTGAAGCCTTTGAAACGTTCAAAAAGTTCAAAGTGGCAGTTGAGAAAGAAACTGGTCGTCACATCAGAACTCTCCACTCAGATTGAGGGGGGGAATTCACCAGTGATGAGTTCATAGACTATCTACAAACTCACAGGATTCGTTGACAAATGCCTCCTCCACACACACCGCAGCAAAATGGTGTTGTCGAGAGAAGAAATCGTACTATCATGGAAATGGTGCGATGCATGATCGATGATTCCGAACTTACAAAGACATTTTGGGCAGAAGCAGCAAAAACAGTAGTGTACTTGTTAAACAGAGTGCCCATAACTACTCTTGATGGAATTACACCACAAGAAGCATGGTCAAAGAGGAAACCATCCATTGCACACCTCAGAGTATTCGGGTGCAAAGCCAGCATGCACATACCCAAACAGAACAGAAATAAATTGGACATGAAGTCACAAAATCTCATCTTCATTGGATACAATGAAGAGACTCTTGGGTATAGATTGATGGATCCTAAGACCAGAAAAGTCTACACAAGCAGAGATGTTGAGTTTTTCGAGAAGAAGGAAGTAGAGACTCCTCCTCCTGGACTCGCAAGATGTAGATTTTTCACCAGTTGTAAAAACTGAAGCAAATGTTCCCTCAGAAGATGAAAGTGATGATGGGGATGATGGTGTTGATCAGATAGAACCACAACCCATGGGAACAGCTCAACGTATGCCTAAATGGTGTACAAGCACATTACGAGATGCAAGACTGGATGCTCCACCGGATACATCCACCCCTGGACCACGGACTCGTAGTAAAGCAAGAGAAGAAGTTAACTTTGCTTTGATGAGTAAAGTCATTGAATCAGACGAGCCCTCTACATCCGTGAAGCCCTACACCAAAATCTTGGAAAGATGCCACGGATTCTCGAATATCAATCGCTGATGAAGAATAACACTTGGCAATTGTCAATCTTCCACCAGGGAAGAAACCCATTGGTTGCAGATGGATATTCAAAACTAAGTACAAAGTAGATAGGACAGTGGACAAGTGTAAAGCAAGACTTGTCGCAAAGGGGTACGCATAGAAAGAAGGCATTGACTATGAGGAGACATTTGCTCCCACAGCTAAGATCAAAACGATCAAGATGATCTTTGCTCTAGCTGCTCAGTTTGGATGGAAAGTTCACCAGATGGACGTAAAAAGTGCCTTCCTGAATGGAGATTTGCAAGAAGAAGTCTACATGACTCAACCTGAGGGATATGTTGTACCTGGTCAAGAAGAAAAGGTATGCAGACTCAAGAAATCTCTGTATGGCCTCAAACAGGCACCCTGCATGGTACATCAAGATTGATGAGCATCTCATACAACATGGATTAAATCAAATCCATACGATCCCAATCTCTTCCTCAAAAGAAAGGGGGAGATGGTGATTGTTGTAGTTTATGTCGATGATCTAGTCATCACTGGCAGTTTAGTGAAGATGATTGATGAAACAAAGAAAGATCTTAAGCAATCATTCGACATGACAGATCTCGGGCTTATGCACTACTATCTTGGACTGGAAGTATGGCAGAAAGAGAATCACATATTTGTTTCTCAGATGAAATATACCAAGACAACGCTCGAGAAGTTTAGGATGATGGATTACACACCAATTGCTACACCTATGGAGAACAGACATGCGATTATCTCATTCGATCCATCTCCCGAGGTAAATGCCACTCTCTATCGGCAGCTGATTGGGAGTCTCATTTACCTGACCTACACTAGACCAGATATTAGCTTTACAGTGAGCTATCTATCTAGGTTCATGCAGGAACCCAAAATTTGTCATTGGAAAGCGTAAAAGCGCATTTTGAGATATCTCAAAGGATCAAGTGGATCTTGGTCTAGAATACAAGAAGAATGAAAACTTCTTCTTGATCGATATTCGGATTCGTATCATGTAGGTAACATTGATGATATAAAATCCACTTACGGATTTGTATTCTTTATGGGATCCGACCAATATCATGGGGAAGTAAGAAACAACACTTTGTTTCTCACTCTTCCACGTGAAGCCAAGTATCGCTTTTGTAGGAGAAGTCATCTCAGAAGCGATTTGGCTACGCCACATACCTGGAAGGACTTGGAATACCACAGACAAACCGACCACCATGTATGTTGACAACGAAGGTGTTCTCAAACTTGTTCGCAATCCAGTTTTCCACGAGAGAAAAAAGCACATTGAAGTTCAGGTTCATTTCATACGCGAACATGTATTGAAGCACAACATCCAAATTTCAATTTTGTCCAACAAATGAACAACGAGCGATATTTTCACAAAGTCACTTGCACGTGACAAGTTCGAGTTGTTCAGAGCATTTCTCTCCTCACCTCTTCAGACAATGCACAATTAAGGGGGGGAATGTTAGGATAAATTTTATTATCCTATTATTTAATTATGCATAGGTTAATTATTTAATTAATTTTAAATAATTATATTGTTATATGGTTAATCAACCATATTTGTCTGTATTCAGATTGTTATATTGTTTTAAACAATATATTTGTCTTTATGTAATTTTGCTTCCCGATGTTATTGGAAGCTTGTTTAATCTGGTTTGTAGTTGCACTGCAACTCATTTTCTGGATGTATTTGGTCATGTGCAATATCTATAAATATTAGCCCATCCTCTCGTAATTTTTACCGATTGAGATCAATAAAATCTACACAAAGCTTCCGTCCCCTGTTTCTCAATCAACAAAGAATTTCATCTAGCAGGTAGATGACCCTCTCGAGTCACCAAAATTGTTATCCAAAATGTGCCCCTACTCATTTTGTGGCTAACCCCTCTCATTCTTCCTTCTCTTGTTCCTCAGACATAATATTTTGCTTTTCAGGCACTCAAAACCTTCTGGAAATGACACCATCAGATAGAGCTCTTTCTCATCTTTCAAGAAAGGTAAAGTTTTCCTCCTAAATCCATGTATTTTTGAAGTTATGGCTCAATGGAGTTTTGGTGGGAAATTTTCCCTTCAAGGCCCGCAGCCAATGAGATGCCACCACGTGTCCAGGGAGGTGGCGGGGGTCGGAGGAGAACTTGGTTTTTTACCAAGTGTTTTGGCAAAATTTTCAAAAGGAAATTTTCCCCTGAAAGGCCCACCAACCAATTATATCTTGCCACGTGTCCTAAAGTGGCAGAGCAAGGGGAGAATTTGGGAAATTTTCCCATGGAGAAAATAAAGGAAAATTTAGAAGGGAAAGCCCGCCCCCTTATTGCGAGCCAATAGAATCTCACCACGTGTCAGCTAACGGCAAAAAAACCAAGGTCAAGCCCGCAAGGAAATTTTGGAAGGTCTAACCCACATCGAATGGGGTTTTGACATGTGTCCAGGTGAAAATTATCAAAGTGACCTGCAGAAAATTTAAGAAAGATAGGCCAGCGTCCAATCCGCGCCGCCACTTGTCCTCGCTCACCGCCCATGGGAATTTTGGGAAAATTTTCCAAAGGCAAAAATAAAGGGAAATGAAGTAGGATGTCCCCACACCCAATCAAAATTTGGCATGTGGCACCTGGGAAGGTAGAACGCAGGGAAATTTTGGAAAATTTTCCAAACAACCAAAAAGGTAAAAATTTCAAATTTTTGCCCGCCGCCCGATTTGGCCATGTTTTGCCCTAAAAATTCAGATCGACATATCTTTCGATCCAGAGCTCGCCATTTTGCGTTCTTTATATCAATGGAAATATTGTGCAATTATCTACAAGATTATAGGGTGAATTTTTCATTTTGATGGAGTTTGGAGAGAAAATAGAAAAACATCTCTGCACGTGGTGATGAGCAAAAATGACATTTCAACCACCGTTTTTAATGAAGAATGGCTCGCATTCTCTCCCAGCATGGTTAAAAATGTCAAGAAATGGGTCTGTAAGGATGCCCATGCTATTTTGAATGCATTTTGTCAATGATTGAACCTCTCCCATGTTTCTCTCTCGGGCTCCCCTTGCACTGTAAAAGCTAGATTTGGCTCATTTTCAAAGGGTGGAACATTTTTGTGTATTGCAGGTCCCCTTTCTCACCTTGGAAGTGATTTTGGTGGAATATCAAACCTTTTCTAAGAGCTGCAACTTTATTTTTCCTCTCAGGTGTTGTAATGCAAGTGATTTTGATGATTAAAATAACAATACAGCCTTTGTGATTAGTTTTCATCCTCTTCCTATGTTGTTTGGTTAATTTCTGATCCTTCATTACAATTATCAGTTTGTGCATGAGGTTCTTTGTTACATTTTTATGGACTGTGTCAATCTGCAGAAGTAAAAAATGCTCACCACTCCTTTGGTGTCAGACACTTAAAATTGGTTACTCAATTTCGTGTCTCTCACATTCGCTTACCTTCTCGTAACTCCGGGGCACGTTTATATCACCACTACCCCCTTGGAGTATTAATCAATTTGTGATTTAAACACATATCCTAAGTTTAATTCACCCCATTTTGTTTCACCCATGAGTAATTAAATATTAACTATTTAATTACACCTTTTTACATATATCCTAACCACTTATCTACCCCATATCTATTTTATCCATATGTCCCCCCTATTTCTCCTCCTCCCAAATCGAGTCGCGGGATATCTCCCATACTTGGGATGATAGGATCACTCTCATCTTCCCAGAAATCACCCCGTTTGGCCATTTCGAGTTCTGCTCCCGATCGGCACCGACCGGCCGGTACTTTGGCCGACGCCGATTTTAGGAACAAGGGCGCCGATTTAATATCGGTCGGTGCCGATTATAATAAAGCCCGTAACTCGCCTGGTTAGACACAGATTGTAAGAGAGAGAACGAGAGAGTTCCAAACATCAATTTTGAGTTTAATCTATCGAGTGAAAGTGAATCTTGTCCAAATCAATCCCTGAGAGGAGCACCGTTACTCTGCTCTTATCACATCAGCATTGCACGTCTCCATTGATTCTCTGGTGACTGTGTTCCTGCATCCAGCACAGGTGGACCCTGGCCAGTGTCTCTCCAGCATTTGCAGATCCTGCAGACATTGACGATCTTGCCTCTGTTTTCTGATTCTCAAACCTTTTCGCACGCTGCCCCGGATCGACGCCAATCCACATCGGGCCGACGCCGATCATATGACACATCCACACTAAGTCGAGCCGATCCACATCAATGGTAAAAGGACTGCAGTAGGTAAAAGGACCCGGGTAACATAGATCCAGTTTTGTTTGCACAGTTTCCTGTTTTCTGTTGCTTTCTGTCTGCTGTTTAGATTCTGTTTTATTACTGTGATCAGAAAATCTAGTCCTGTACGTACATCTTTTATCATGTTTGCTTCTTTGCTTAATTAAAAACGTGGACTGACATCCGCCGAGGGAGCTTATCGCTTCCCGGACCCGCTTCTCGGGCAGTCCACCAAAATATCTTTTAACGTGGTCTTTTTCTGTCAAGCACTGGTGTCTTGCAGGTTTCTTGGATCTACTGTGCCGAATTGCTCGTGTGTGCCCGTCTTATCTACATCGGCTTCCTTATCCATCTACATCTTCGGATCTTGTCCATCAGGTATCAATTTCATTTGAGTTTTTCAAGGTTTTTGTGTTTAGTTTGGTACATTAACTTGGACAGGTAACAAGCGTGAAATTCTTGATCTACATTCTGGCACGCCCGGTGGGACCGAACCAAAGTCCCTTATTGGTAAGTTCATCCCTTTTCTAGTTTTGAACTTTGTTCTTTTTTTTTCCCGCTGATTTTTCTCAGTTTTGCTTGAGCATTTCTTCTCATCATTTCAATCTTGCTTTTTAGGTGAAATCATTATCTTGAAATTTTTCTAGTTCCTTAAAATAGAAATTTTTCGTTTTCACCATTATCTGGATATATCTTTCTGGATCTTGTTTGGTGTTTGCTTAACCTTTTCTTGCGGAGCACTTTGCTTGTTCGTGGGATTGTTCGAGGGGAAGAGCTCAACAACGCGCTTTTTGAAGTCCACACACCTTGGAGAGCTAAATCTACAGGTATTTCTCTTTTACGGTGTTTTCTCTTTTTAGGAACTATAAATAAATAAATAAAGAAAAAAATTATTTTTTTTTATCACATCCAAACATTTCAATTTTTGGTGCTTAAAAGGAATTTAATCGCATTTGGGAAAGAATCTGTTTGACTTGTCTTCATCGAAATCAAACACTTCGTTTTTAAGTGCTTAAAAAGAACTCTTTTTTTTGTCATTGTTGTTGTATGTTTTTCATCTAGTTTTAATTAGGCTGGAAAATTGATCAAAATCGGTAGTGACACTATTTGATTTTTATTTTTCACCCTTGCACACAAAGCCAAAATCACTAGGTATAAAGCATTTAAACAAAAATTCCTTCCCTGGCCTCGCCTACTTGGAAGTGACATCCAAGAGGAAGAGCCTACGTGGTACTCGGCCGCGCTATAAATTCATGGAAGTTCTGGTATATATTGGCAAAGCACCCGACTCCCTTATCGCAGCGGTGTGTGAAGTGTGGGGGTAGGCCCCTATATCAAGCCACGTACTGGTCTTTTACTGAAGTGCCTTCGGGACTCCTCACCAAACATTCCCCAAACCATCCTTAGTTTGGCTATCTGAGTAGTTCTTGTTCTAAAAAGCCTTCCCTAATATTTTATTTCTTAAAAGCATCAAAATTTAAAGGAGATAATCACCTGCACTGCTTGAATTGTCTATGCATTAGTTAGGTCAATCTTCTTTTCTGTGTGTTTATGATGGTCATCACTCGGTTACAATCTAGAAGAATGGCTCAATTGGCCCCTACTTCTTCCGAGATTACCACTAGTGTGGATGTTTCGGCACCCCCCAAATCTTCCTCGGGACCGCTGTTAGTTGGTTCCCCATCCTGGTCATATAATCCTTTCTATCAAGCCAAAGCAACCCCATCACGTCCAGCTTCCCCTAGTCCTTCAGAAATATCATCTGCTTCTGACTTAGAGTATGTTCCTCATGGGGATCCTAAATTTCAGGCACTCCTTGATCGTAATCCGGTAGCCCTCATGGACTACCTAGTACACAAATCTATTCAAATATCTGATCAAGGACCACCAATCCAACAAGTGTACGATTATCCTCGTGAACCATCCCAGGCTTTTGTAGAACAGTTAGCATCATTTTTCTCACCTCGAGCCACAGAAGAGGGTGGCACACCTGTGCCTCCTTTTTCTCTTCCACCTACCGTATCGACTAGTTCTCAAATAGTCTTACCTATTCCTAATGCCACAGTTACCTCGACTATTCCACAACCTACTTCTGAGAAGTCCTCTTCTCTGGCTATCATGGGTGCGTCTGCGCACCCACATATCGCTGTTAATTCATCTATGCCATCCATTGTATCCCAGGGTCAGTACCTCTTCATGAGTCAACCCCCTTCGACTAGTCAGTTGCTTCCTGCTTCTCGTCCTCCAGTGGGTTTTTCTTCCAATGTTTCGGCAACAGTGACCTTCACCCATCCTCTAGCATCGGCGCCCTTAATAACTAATCCGGCAGTAAAAATCCTCTTTCAGGTCTTGTTCCCCACCATGTCCAATCAAATCAACACCCATGTTCCTCAATCTATTCCGATTCAGTCAACAAGCATAGGAGTCCACCAATCACAGGCTCCGTCCGTCATCCAACCTTCATTTTCTCAACCACTTATTATCCCACAGCCTACCTATACACAGGCTCCTTCACAGCAAATACCTCACCAGGCGTCACCCAGAACGCCTGGTTATTCCTCTTATCATCCTATCAATCAACAGATGAATCCCCCGTTGACACCTCAACAACATCCACCATCTGCTTCCTATGTAGGACATGCCACTGTGCCTCCTCCTCAATCTGACGTGGTTCAAATTCTTTTCAAGAAGATCGCAGACTTGGAAGCCTCCACCAAAGGGGCTCGTCCTTCATACTCTTTTGAAGAAGTGTGTAATGAACCCATTCACCCCTCAGTGGCTTTTAAGCCTTATCCTCCCCAATGGGAACTTCCTAAATTTTCAAAATTCCATAGTCGGGAGGACCCTCAACAGCATTTACGAGCATTCAAACATGCTTGCTACCTCATAGTCCAAGATCAGGAGCTTATGCTCCGTACTTTTCCTATGTCTCTGCAGGCCCTGCTTTAGACTGGTACAATAACATTCCTCAACACTCCTTGTTTTCTTTCTCTCAATTGGCTCAGATGTTTGTTGAAAAATTTTCAATAAATATCGCGCATAAGATCTCGATCACAGATCTTTATAACATTCGTCAATTCGATGATGAGTCTATTGCAGACTTTGTCGCTCGTTGGAGAGGGATAGTAAATCAGTTGTCTTTCTCCCTTCCTCAACCCCAACAGATCGAGTTGTTTACTCGATCTTGTGCTAATCATATTTCTTCCACTTTAAGGATCCAGACCTTTCATACATTTGAAGAAGCCTTTACGATGGCACGCAAACTTGAGTCTCGTGCCATTGAACAAGGGAAGTTAAAACTTCGCTCTAAGTCTAAACCAGATTTTTCTCGGTTTACCAAATCAAATCCTTCCACTTCTAAAGACAAGAACCAGGGATCCACCAACGCTATCATATTAAAAACATCACGAGCTGATAATACTTCTAATCAAACACCACGGAGAGACTCCTCATCTTCTCGAAAAGGGTCCTCATCATCTCGATCTTTCACTTCGTTGGGAGAATCATATGCTTCTATCTTAGAGAAAATGTTGGAAGTTTGCATGATCGAACTTCCCCCCATTCGGAATATTGATGAAAGCCAAGAACGTCCATTCTGGTATAGGGAAAATGATTTCTGTCATTATCATAGAACCAAAGGTCATGACATTGAACGATGTCAGACCTTCAAAAATCTTGTCCAGAAATTCATTGATAGAGGTGAGCTCATTCTGGATAACCCAAATGCTCCCCCAAATCAGGCACTGGATGTTTTTAAACAACCTTTTCCTAATCATTCCCCGAACCATAATGCTTCAGAATCTCAAAAACCAAACACTCATACTATCAGCTTCATCTCTACTGAAGAATCTTCTTCTGAAACTAAGCCATCTGCAAACACATCGACCGAATCAGAACCTCCTTCTACTTCGCTAATCGCTGAGATTCCACCATCTTCAAATAGCTCGTCTTCGAATATTCCTACATTGCAAGATACGGATTCATCTCTCTCCGCTTCCTTGTCTGACCTTCCATCCATACCCGAGACAGTGTCATCCTCATCTGTCTCATCGTCAGACATTCTTTCAGTGCTCGAGGCAATTACATCCCTTCGAGTTTCCACTGCGGATACACCTACTTCTGTTTCTCCCATTTTTGCTGCGACTATGCCATTGGTAAACGTACCTATAGTTGTACCAACTTCAATGGAAGCGTCTTCGATTTTGACTCTTCCTGTTTCCTTTCCTACAGTAGTTTCACCCACAATTACTGTACCAGAAGTAGTTCCTTTGCAAGGAGCTGCTTCTTCATCACTCACTTCTTCCATCACCAATGTTGCTTCGCCCATTAAAGGAAAATCTAAAGAAGTAGCACCGACACCTATACACTCGGTTCCCGAACTTAGACCGAGACAACCAAAATCTAACATTGCATCATCAGCATCTCCCCCTTTGTTTTCTCCGGAAAGGTTACAATCCCCTTATGCGGTTGAAATTGTCACCATCCCTGAAAAGGGAAAGCCTATAGTTCACGTGTTCAAGAATCTGGGTGCTTTCCCGCAAAAATCTCTATCTACGCCTCATAAAAGATTGGATTTATCCACTGAGAAGGCGTCTTCTCCTGCAAACTTATCAAAACCATCATCTTCTTCTACAACACATTCTTCACCAGCACCTCGAAAAGTGGACTTACCTATTAAAAGGACGTCACCTCCTTTATCAAAATCATCATCTTCATTACCAAAAACCAGGACACCCTTTAGACCTACTTTGGGAGCTTCTTCCTCATCTAGATCGACATTATCTAAATCATCAGTAGTTTCGACCAAGCAGCCTCCTTTACTTCTGAAGACCACGACACCTGTTACATCTCCACCATCTTCAAAATCTATTCTAGGGGCTCCTCCTCCATCAAAAACAATCATGTCTCACTTACTTCCACCTCAAGTGCCCAAGGCTGCCCCTCCAGATGTCCAAAAAAATAAGATGATCCCTAAAAAGACTGTCAAACCTAACATGCAAGTCCTTTTACCTCGGCAGTCTGTTAAAGTAGAAGAGGTGCCTTCATCATCCCTGTCCTCATCTTTGTCTAACAGATTCTATACTGAAATCCTTCGCCAACTTATCCAATCTTCATCCATATCTCTTCCTCCGATTAAACCCTATAACCCTAAAGGAGTTAAACCTGCCTGGTTTAACTCTGATTTGATTTGCGCCTACCACCGTACCCCGGGTCATGATACTGAGAGGTGTAAAGCCCTTCAATCTGTTGTCAACAGCCTTTTGGAAGAAAGTGATCTTTTGCTGGAGGATGAGGAACAAGTATCTCCTGTCATCATAGCTCCATCTGAGTCCCAACGATCTACTCAGACCTCTACTTCTAGTGATTCCACTCCAAATGACCTTCCACCTTCTCAAATCGACACAATTCATATCGCCACTAGAACCCAACAGTATGATAATCCATCCTCATCAACAGCATCTCGACCACGGGTTGTCATTTCTGCAGCCCCCGAAGGAATTTCTCCTTCCTCATTAGCCTCGAGACCCCGAGTCTCTATTCGTGCTGCACCTCGGGCTCAAGTTCCCGTATCAGTTGAGGAGAGTGTTATGAAACAACTCACCCAGGCTCCGGTCAAAATGTCTCTTTTTGACCTCATTCAATCCTCTCCGCAACATCGCCAGGCTCTGATTGATAATCTGCGTCGCATCGCAGTGAATTCAGATGAGCCCCAGCCTTTCGAGATGGTTGTTGGATTGAATAGACCATCAACCACCATTTCTTTTGAAGACTCAGAAATTCCTTCCCTTTCTTCCGAGGATTTAGAGGCTCCCCTCTTTATCACAGTCCAGATCGACAACACTACATTAAAACGCATTATGATCGACAGTGGAGCTGCACTTAATGTCATCTCCTCACACACATTCGAACAGCTTAAGTTACCAAAGAACGTAGTGTCACCCCCGCCTTTCACTCTTCGATCATTTAACGATCAGCTAGCAGTTACTTTAGGAACTGTGGTCCTACCCATTCGAGTAGGTAAGAAGCTGCTTCACGAACTCTTTTACATTGTTGAAGGGAAATTCCACTATAATATGATCCTCGACGCTCCTGGATTCGTGCAATGCATTGTGTCCCATCCACCCTCCATCGATGCTTAAAATATCAATATGAGGGCAAAATCTATACTCATCCAGGAGATCCTTTTCCTTCCGCACAATGTGACATGACCACAGGGTCTGCCCCTCTAAAGGAAAATGCTTGTTCTCCTGATGGGGCCTCATCTTCTTCCATACCTGCAACCAAACTACCGGATTTACAAAATCTAGAAGAGACATTGCAGCGTTTCTCACTGGGAGAGCTTCCTCTCCTTTCTTTTGACGCCCATCTCAAACCTAGTGAGTATGGTAGACCAGACAAACAACCTGAATATCAGCCAGGTCTCTGGTCACATCGTCACCATTGGTCTACCCCAATCAATGACTAATTTCATCTACGGTGGTCTTGATACGCCTCACTATCGCCTGATTCTCCTCCTCGGGCCAAACCTTATTTAATAGGGTTCGATTGTCTACAGAATCCCACGTTTGCAAAAACTTATTTATATCGATGCGCGTGGAAGGGCTTTGGCCTAGGAAAATATGAACAAGGTGTGCATGACCTCACATCCATTCCAACTCTCATGCCACATCAAAAATTTGGTTTAGGATTTAAACCTCTTTCAAAAGCCACTCACTGTTCTCGATGAGCCTCTTCCTATTGAGGAACCATCTTCTCCCGCTAGGTCAGAAGCATCACTCGATGTGGACGACGCCATTTCCATCCCGTCTAACTTTTTTTTTTAGTCAATACCATTTCCTTAGGACCACTAACCTATAAGACTAATGACACGTCCACTTCCATACCGTTAGTTTTCCCTGAAATAGTTGGAGACGACTCTCCTACTATCAACACTATCCACTGTGCGGATGATGATTCTGTTCTCACCTATCTGGGGGCAGAGGATTCTTATCTTCCTAAGACCATTCCTTCTAACACGTCTACGCTTCTCAACGAAGCCACTGTCGACCTTAATATAGGGACTTCTAAAGACCCTCGCATCATTAAGGTCGGCCAATCCCTTAATCCACAGGAGTTAGGAGATTTTACCACTTTTCTTTCCAACCATCATCAAGCCTTTGCTTGGTCATATGAGGATATGCCCGGACTCGATCCCGATATCGTGGTTCACAATATCGTTACTCTTCCCGACATTAAACCGGTTAAACAAAAATTGCGTAAAATGCACCCTAGAGTAGCCCTGCTTGTTAAAGAAGAGTTACAGCGCTTGCTCTCGGCTAATTTCATCCAACCCATCGATTATCCACAATGGGTTTCCAATGTAGTACCAGTAACTAAAGCCACTGGGAAAATTCAAATTTGTACCGACTTCCGGGATCTCAATCTTGCTTGTCCAAAAGATGATTTTCCTCTACCTAATATCGACCAACTCGTGGATTTAACTACGGGTCATGAGATGCTTTCTCTTATGGATGGTTTCTCTGGGTATAATCAAATTCTCATCATGCCTGTAAGACCAACATAAGACTTCTTTCATAACTCCTCGGGGACCTTTTTTATCGTGTCATGCCCTTCGGTCTTAAGAATGCAAGAGCAACCTATCAACGAGAATGACCTACATCTTCCATGATCTCTTACACAAAATCATGGAAGATTACGCGATGATCTCCTTGGTAAATCAAAACGTCGTCAGATCATCTTTTCATTCTTGCACCTCTCTTTGAGAGGCTTATTCACTTTTGTCTTCATCTAAATCCATCTAAGTGTGTGTTTGGCGTTCTCACTGGTAAACTTTTAGGCTTTATCATTTCCATTAGGGGTATTGAAGTGGACCCCGCAAAAATAAAAGCTATCCTTGAGATGCCTTCCCCTTCTAACTTAAAGCAACTCCGCAGTCTCCAAGGATGTCTTTAATCAGTGCGTCGTTTTATTTCACAATTATCGGACCGTTGTCAACCTTTTCATCATCTCCTCCGTAAGAATGTTCATTTTGAATGGGATGAGCATTGCCAAAAGGCCTTTGATGATCTCAAAGCTTATCTTCTTTCTCCACCTGTGCTTACACCTCCACGCGAGGGGGAGCCTTTCTATCTTTATATCTCTATGACTGACCATGCTCTGGGAGCCATGATCTCGCATCGACACTTGCGGTAGAGAACAAGTCTGTCTATTACATCAGTCCGCACCTCCATGATTATGAAACACATTATTCCAAGCTGAAAAGCTGTGTTGTGCTCTCTTCTTCGTAACTTCTAAGCTTCATCATTACCTCCTTAATCACAAAACTTACATTGTCACAAGTGTCAATCCACTCAAGACAATTCATGCGAAGCCTTATCACAATGATCGTATCACTCATTGGCTCATGCTTATGACAGAATTTGACCTCGAGTTTATCCCACAAAAGTCTATCAAGGGTCAGGTCATTGCAGATCAATTAGCTGATGCTCCTCTTCCGGACACTCAAGACCCCCTTGCTCAATTCCCCGATGAATATATCCAACAAATTGATTTTGGTCTATCTCCATTTAAAGTAAAGCTCTTCTTTGATGGATCCAAATGTCAGCAAGGGGGAGGTGTAGGTTTCGTGATGATTCCTCCTTGGGGTATGCCTATCCCTGTCACACAAATTAAACTTTGAGTGCACCAATAATATGGCTGAATATGAAGCTCTTGTCTTGGGTCTTCAAAATGCCATTAATCTCGGCGCTCGTCATATTGACATCTTTGGTGATTCTGAACTCATCGTTAATCAAGTCACAGGCGTCTATCAATGCAAGAATGATGTCCTTCAAAAATATCGTGATATCATTCTTGTTCAACTCCAATCTTTCGATAAATTCACTATCCAAGCCATTCCTCACACTGCGAATCGATTCGCGGATACAATGGCTTCGTTAGCTTCACTTATCCCGCCTTTTACCGACGACTCGCGACTTTATGTGGCTGTGCAACGATTAGATCAACCATCTCATCTTCGGCAACTAACTTTAATCCATGCTGTCACAACCGATACTCAGGATGAGTGGTATCAATAGATCGTTGATTATCTATGTCTCATTCGGTCCTGCCTCCAGATCTGACTACCAATGGTAGAAGATCTTTTATCCAACGCGCTAATCGCTATACTATTCTAGGCGGGATCCTCTACAAACGCAGCTTTGATGGTATTTTGCTTCGATGCCTCAAAACCCATGAATCATCTAAAGCTATCCAGGAGGTCCATGACGGTATCTGTGGTGGACATTTTAGTGGCTTGGCTGTGCTAAACGCATCTTACGTTTGGGATATTATTGGCCTTCTCTTATTCGAGATTGCTTTGTGAATACACTAAGAAATGTGTCAAGTGTCAACAACATTCCAATCTCACACATATCCCTAGTCAAGCTTTACAACCTCGCAGCCGGATTTTAGCCTTTTTCGTAATGGGGTCTTGATCTCATTGGTCTCATCAATCCCCGTTCTTCACAACATCATCATTCTATCATTACTGCCACGGAATACTTTACTAAGTGGGTGGAGGCTATCCCTCTTTCTTCAACAAAGGCTAAACCCATAGTTGATTTTGTCTATCAACACATCATTTGTCGCTTTGGCATTCCACACAAACTCATCACAGATAACGGTAAGTCTTTCAAGAACGTTGATTTGCAGAACCTCTGCGATGCTTTCAATATCAAGCTCAACTTTTCCTCTCCATACTATCCGCAAGCTAATGGCCAGGCCGAAGCTTCCAATAAAACTTTGCGTAATATCCTCGCAAAGGTAACTAGTCGAGCTGGTAGGGATTGGCATTTACATATCCCTTTTGCTCTCTGGGCTTATCGGACTAGTATTCGTACTCCTACGGGTGCTACTCCCTTCTCTCTCGTCTATGGGTCTGAGGTTGTTCTTCCTTTGGAAGTCCAAATCCCATCTCTCCGTGTTTCTCTCAGAGAATTCATCTCTGATGAGGACTATCGTCAAAATCATCTAGCACAACTTGAATTATTAGATGAGCGGCGTCTCAACACTCTTGAACATCATCAAGTCTATCTTGAGCATGTCAAACGTGCTTATAACAAGCACTTGCAGCACCGTGACTTCAAAATTGGTGATCTTGTTCTTAAAGAAAACCAAAATGTCACTACACTCGAAAGGAGTCAACGTGGTAAGTTTTCTCCCAACTGGATGGGCCCGTACATTATCACTCATAAATATGGGTCTGGGGCTTATCGTTTATCTTCCATGGATGGTATACCTGAAGTGGAACCTCTTAATGCTTTGCATCTACGGCCCTTCTACTGTTAAAATCTATCTTACACAAATTTAGTCGCAAGACAGATCTTTCATCCATCTAACAACTAGTCATATACTTTCATGGTGATTCGGAACTATGTGGTTCTCCGCCTATTGCCTCTTTTTCCTTAAATATGAGTATCGCGGCTCTACTCATTGCATTTTTCTTTTGGATATGTTCCTCCTCATGGTAGGAATACCTTAATCACCATTTCATCTGTCCCAAGTGCTTATCTTAATCGGATCTACTCGGGGCATGCGTGCATGTTCTTTTATGTTTTCTTTCCCTCTATCTGATCTATCTAGGTCTAAACTCAGCTTCTTCCAAAAGGATTTTCAAAAAAAAAAAAAAAAAGATGTTATCCAAAAGATAGACTGATCCCTTGAAGGACAGCTATCCATACATTATCAAAATGAATCAAAAACAAATATAGACCATGCCCTCGAAGGATGGCTATCATTACAATTCAAAATACAGACCGCTCCCTTGAAGGACGGCTGTTTCTCAAAGCACCACTCAAGGCTTCTTGCATTGATCAGCCTTTCAGTCAGTTTGTACACTTTTTAGCATCGCTGAAAGACTTCCCGTATTGATCAGTCTTTCCATATCTAGCAAACTTCCCGCATTGATCAGTTTGCTTTTCTGCCAAAATCATGAAGCTGAGATTTAAGACCTTTTGTCGATCATATGGAGAATCCTATTTTCCCAGTATGAACATGTATTCTGTCCCTTGTACATTTCGACAAGATACTTACTTACTATCTCTTTCCATTTCCATCCTAAATTTGGTTTTGCATGCTAGTTAATGTCAGTTTATTTTAACCTCATATAGGGCCTTGTATGCATGGTTTTTGGTTTCTATCCGATTCTATTTATGGTCGGTTGGGAGTCTCGATTTATCATTTTTCTTCATATTTGGGTGTATTCCTTTATTTCTAATCAAGGTCGTTCTCACTACGTCCTTGACTCTCACCAAGGGTCTTTCCAATTATTTCATCCAGTTAACTTAACATTTAACATGTTAATCAAACTCTATCATTTATCTAAAATTCATCTGATCTACTTTGTCCAATACATATCTCATCGCCTCTATCTATTTTCATCAAAATATAATTAAAATCTCAAAAATATCAAATCCATTCCAGCTATTACCTCCTATCTATCTATCACATCGTCTAATCACTTGTCTATCCATGTCACATTACATCTATCTATATCTATTTTCTCATCCAAATTAAATCCACATACCAATCACATCAAATTACATCTATTTTTATCCTCTATCAGTCTATATCTATTCAAACACATCAAATCACATCTATTTATATCCTCTATCAGTCTATATCTATCCAATCACATCAAATCACATCTATTTATATCCTCTATCAAGTCTATATCTATCCAATCACATCTATTCATCATCTATCAGTCTCTATCTATATCCATCTATCCATGTATATCAAAATCAAAAGCATGAGAACAATTATATGACAAATGAAATGATGAATCTATATATACATGTCTGTCTGTACAACAAAAAATGGGTGGCTTTCAATCAAGCCATCTATAAAATGCCTTCCAATCGAGGCTACATCACTACATCAATCTCTATATCGTGAAATCTGATGCGTGGAGGACACTATCTCCTCCACCCTCCTCTGGACCAGGCTGTCTCCCCTGGCCGCCGCCTATCGAGCTAGATGCACCTGCTGCTGGAGGCCTCTGCACACCTCGGTCTCTCCCGGTGCTCCCTCCCTCTGATGCCCCACTCGCGGTGGCTGTCGCTGATCTCCTCCTTGCCCCGTAACGGGGCACATCTGGGGCATGCTGTGCTAGGGCATCCTCGTAATATCTCACCTCAGCGAGGAGAGACTGATAGGTACTCAAGCTCACGCGCCTGTGCTTGTAATGTTTGCTTTGCCGCCGGATGTTGCCGCTGTTGCCTGCTGGTGGTGCTCCTAGGGTCGTACCCTGTGTACCCGACTCCGACATGGTACCTGTCTCCCCATATTTGGCCCTGAGGGCCTCCCTATGTCGAAGGTAGCGATCCCTCTGCTGGATCGCTATATCTCGCTCCTGGCGAGCGGTGTCTCTCTCCAAAATTAGGGCATCCCTCTCCTCTGTCAGAGCTCTGATCTCCTCAAGAGCCACCTGGTGTGTCTGCGTCAAGGTGGCATGCTCTCCCTCCAATCTCTCTAGCACTGTAGCCATATCCTCCTCATCGGCATCTATAGATGCCGGAAGGTGTCGTGGTAGCTCTGTAGCATACCATGCCGCATAACCATCATCCACCCCTACGTCATCATCACTGTCTGTGGAGGGTGGGGCCTCTCTCAATGGATCTGCCGGGATCAAAATCGGCAGATCAGTCTCCCTGCTATCTCGCCTATAAGGCCTGTAAGTAGTCGGCACTGTCTGCACTAGGCCGAACTGTCTCAATACCCACACAAACGGGACTCGCTCCCACATATCAGGCCTGCGGCCCCTAACCACCCTGCTCCGTCTCAATGCCACCAAGTGAGCATCCTGACCAGCCCATGTCGGAAATACCCGATATGGCCTCCAGATAACCTGATCTGGTGTCAGCGTCCTGAAACGCTCAGTATACCAATCTGCGGATCTCCCTGTATCTCCCGGGGCCATATCAGCCCGCCATCGCCGGAATCCATAATCAATAGACCCCACTGCTGCTGGCATCCAAGGAAGCCCGGATGGCCTGATCACTGCTATATGCTCATATGCCCAGCAATGGAGCACAAAACTAACATCGATACCTGTCCTCCGGCCAGTGGTATACATCCATAGCTCATGATATATCTGAGCTATCAAGGCATCAACAAATGCGAATACCTGTCTGAACTGCAAGATGTCACACACGCAATCTAATAATAACAATGGGAATCTCCCACCTCCCGAATCTGGTAAAGCAAAATAAGAGATCGCCATCTGAATCAATGCTATCCGTCTGCTCCTGGGCACATCCTGTCTGTACTGCGAGGCTATCCTCACCCCGCCGGACGCTATCTCTGAATCATCTGCCCTGTCTCCATACAATCGAACTAGGGCCCTCTGCTGCTGCTCTCGTGGCGTGATCTCTATCGGATCCCCAGTGATCGGCAGCCTCAAAATCCTATATATGTCCTCGTGGGTGATGGTCATCTCACCCGTCCTGAACCAAAAAGTGCAAGTCTGGCTATCCCATCGTCGCACTAATGCCCGCATCAACTCTACATCTCGCGGCACTCGTCTGTAATACCGAAAACCCCCGAGCCCGGCTAACTCTAAGTGGCACCAATCTGCATCAGTGACGTCAGGGAGAATGGTCTCCAGTAGCTCGGAATCGCATCCCTCATGTGTAGTACCTCTCGTGCCTGCATTCACGACATCAAGAGCGATGTTAGCTTCATATTTACCTAAATCTGAACATCCAAAAAAAAAATTATCATCTTCATTTAACACTTCTATTCAATCGGCATCGATTATATACAATCGACGTCGATCTACTAAAGTCGACGCCGATTGAATTCAATCGGCGCCGCTCTAATAAAAATCGACGCCGATTATACCAATCGACGCCGATTGCGGGGCCGGACTTAAATCAGACTCTGGCCTCCCCCAAAAAAAAATCAAACAAAAAAAAATAAATAATAAAATAACGATAATCACGAGTCAGGAGAAACCACTTACCCCAGGTCGTGTCCTCCTCCACTTCTGACCGCTTCCAGAGGCTTCCATGATGCTCAAATCCAATTTTTGACTCTCTCTGAATCAATCGTCACGGTGTAAATAAATCGTTTACGTTTTCCGTTCGCATATTTATATGTGCTATAAACGGTCGGCGCCGATTTTTTCGGGTCGGCGCCGTTTACTTGGGTCGGCGCCGATTAGTGTGATCACCGCCGATTTTCCATATCTGCTTGCCATAGTGTTGATGCTTGGCCTTATTTATCTGATCATTATTGTGCACTGAATGTTGCCTTTTGGCACATCTTTTCGATATTACCGTCCATTTCGAGTTTGTTCCCTTTGCGTGGAACACTCACTTTTTTTTGGCCGCTTAGGGTTCACGGGTCTGTAGGCACTAACGTCGTCTGCTTTGCAGACCGTCTAATTGTCCCTACCAATGTGTCTCTCTTTAGAGGCTGACTATTTTGCAGCCCTCCTTACACTCATGGGTCTGTAGGTACTAACGTCGTCTCATGAGGAGACCGTCTAGATTGCCCTACCAATGTGAGTTCTTTAGGTTGCTGCCTTTTTATTTATTTTTGTGCATCATTAATGATCAGATCTACTCCAGACATCCAGCTGGGGCATCCTGCGTTTTCATCTACCTCTTTCAAACTTGGGATCGTTTGTTCTATCACCCATCCCATCCCTAGTTTGAGGGGGATCACATCATCACTTTTTCTTCCTTTCTTCCACCTCCTTGTTTTTGTCTCACAACTTTGCTTATCGCAAGTTACTTGACAAAAAGGGGCAAAATGTAGACACTTAAAATTGGTTACTCAATTTAGTGTCTCTCACATTCGTTTACCTTCTCAGGTAACCTGGGGCACGTTTATATCACCACTACCCCCTTGGAGTATTAATCAATTTGTGATTTAAACACCTATCCTAAGTTTAATTCACCCCATTTTGTTTCACCCATGAGTAATTAAATATTAACTATTTAATTACACCTTTTTACATATATCCTAACCACTTATCTACCCCATATCTATTTTATCCATATATCCCCCCTATTTCTCCTCCTCCCAAACCGAGTCACGGGATATCTCCCGTACTTGGGATGATAGGATCACTCTCATCTTCCCAGAAATCGCCCCGTTTGGCCATTTCGAGTCTCTGCTCCCAATCGGCGCCGATCGATTTACTCGATCGACGCCGATTTTTAGGAACGGCGCCGATTATAAATAGAAGCCCAGAACTCAGTTCTGGTTAGACACAGATTGTAAGAGAGAGAACGAGAGAGTTCCGAACATCAATTTTGAGTTTAATCTATCGAGTGAAAGTGAATCTTGTCCAAATCAATCCCTGAGAGGAGCACCGTTACTCTGCTCTTATCACATCTCGCATTGCATGTCTCCATTGATTCTCTCGTGATCAGTTCCCGCATCCAAAGACAGTGGACCACGCCAGTGTCTCTCCGGCATTTGCAGATCCTGCAGATGTTGACGATCTTGCCTCTATTTTCTGATTCTCAAACCTTTTCACACGCTGCCCCGGATCGACGCCGATCCACATCAGTCGACGCCGATCCACATCAGTCGACGCCGATCCACATAAGTCGACGCCGATCCACATCAGTCGACGCCGATCATACTGCAGACAGGTAAAAGGACCCGGGTAACATAGATCCAGTTTTGTTTGCACATTTTCTCGTTTTCTTTGCTTTGCTTCTGTTGCTTAGATTCTATTTTATTACTGTGATCAGAAAATCTAGTCTTGTACGTACATCTTTTATCATTTTTGCTTCTTTTCTTAGTTAAAAAGTGGATGACATCCGCCGAGGGAGCTTATCGCTTCCTGGACCCGCTTTTCGGGTAGTCCACCCAAATATCTTTTAACGTGGTCTTTTTCTGTCAAGCACTGGTGTCTTGCAGGTTTCTTGGATCTACTGTGCCAAATTACTCGTGTGCGCCTGTCTTATCTACATCGGCTTCCTTATCCGTCTACATATTCGGATCTTGTCCATCAAGTATCAATTTCATTTGAGTTTTTCAAGGTTTTTGTGTTTAGTTTGGTACATTAACTTGGACAGGTAACAAGCGTGAAATTCTTGATCTACAGTGCATCACCTATTAGCATTAGTTTTAGTTTATCTCGCATTCTCTACCTCTGTCTCCTTTGGAATTTAGGGTAGGATTAGGAATATATACCTCTGCAACTTATAAGTGATAAATCGACTAGAGGAATTGAGGAACCACCTCTAAACTGGAGACTCCTTTCTCATTTTGCAAGTCCCACACTTGGGGAAAGGATTCAATGTTGTGCAATCACACTGGATGCTTAGTATGATCAAACTAGAAATCTGATCAACATCTAAGGGGTTGCTTGATAATTTGCAACAACAATACTTATATGATTGAGTTTGTTGTATCTAGTGATTAGATGAAAATAGAATGAGAAATATGATTTATCTTTTGCATATGAAAATAAACATGGTTAAAATTACAAACCTATGCTCGGTCCAATGAAACATTGAAATTGCTCAACCTTCATCACGAACTTGGTTATTGCAAGTGAGTTTGATATAAGACATGAGACATAGTGAATAATTTTTATTATTCCCAATGTGAATCAATGTTTGTTGGTATGAATAACAACAAATACCTAGAGGTTAAGTGATGCACAGAGCTTTTGTAAGGATACCTTCAATTTCAAAATTCATGCTTCTTGGAGTTAATGTAAAGTTTTGGAAAGCTTAAAGGATTCAAGGGAAGTCATATGAGGTATTACAAGCAATCGGTGAAAATGAACAAAAATAATGATTTGTTATCCTTTAGTACTTTCCCTCCAACAAGGTATTACTAAGTGTTTATTAAGGTTGTTTCACCTGATTCTAGATCGTTTCTTCGAATGTTGATGAAATAGATAAGGGTAATGGATTAGGAGGAATACCTGTAGAAATGTTGGTTGATAGGTTGTTACGCATGTATGAATTCTGAATCCAAGATGATCGTGAGAGCTTCCTTTTTACTTGGAGGAACTACCTGAAATGGAACACAATACCACCAAATAAAAGTTAAACAATATATGTAGTGGACTGCCTAGCGTGTGCTAGATCCAGGAAGTGTGATACTTCCTAGACGGCTATCAATCCACTATTTAAAGCAAATTAATGTGAGAAATAAAGGAAATCCTATTGTAGTTAAAATGATTTAGGTATCTCATTCGTCTACAATAAGAAAATTCGTTCACAACAAGCTAAGCTATGATTGAATCTGAAGGTCAAGGTCACTGTCAAGGTACTGATGTTAGTCAGGGTGAGATTCTAGGTGGTTTTAGGTATTTGGTGGAATTTTAGGAGCTCTGTTCTTGGTTTCTGGTAAAATAAAAAGAGACCGATGTCAGTCTGGTATGACTGGTATCAGTTTAGGCTAACCGCAATAGTTGTGGGTAATCGGTGTCGTATGATTGGGGTATAGAAACACTCAATAAAAACTTGGCTGGGTGATAGATCTAAGGTTGGATGAAGATGGAAGGGAAATGGAAAGATTCATATGGATCCTAGATATGCACAGGAATGATTAAGGTCTAGGTATGGGCAGTGTAAGGGTATGGATAAAAATATGGTCAAGTTTGCATGGAGGTAGATGATGAGGGAATGGAAATGAGAGTAAAAGCTAAATAACAGATGTAAAAGGATCTACCAAATGATGAATAGATGAGTGTTGGCTAACAAAACTTATTGTTTGAAAATGTTTGATGCCTAGTTGGAAATGGTGGGTGATCAAATGGAATGAACTTGATGTAGTGTTGGCACTTCCCGGATGCTCCCGTGAAGGTAGATGGTTGTGTGATTACTTCAGGTACGGGATATGGATGCTTTGATGTGTATACTAACGTTGGTTCTGCTTGCATGCAGCTCTGGTTTCGTCACTTGTTCTCAAAAGATGTGATTATCTCCCAGAAAATGTGCCAACCTTGAAATAAGGTTTTTTTGGGGTTAAATGGTAACCAATGGTGGTTTCGGGTTAATCGGTGGCAGCTTAGGGTGACTAGCATCGCTTAGGGTGGGATTTCCTAGGCTTACTAAAATAGGCATATCCCCTTGATTTTATGGGATCTCGTTCATTTGCTCCATAGATTAGAATGGAATATTCCTTCTAAAATGTGGGAATGTGGTTAGAGGGAATGTAGGCATTGATTTTTAGGGTTTGGGTAGGTCTTAATTAGTTATGGCAACTTAATAAGAATAGGTCTTAGGGTGAGGTGGCTAGATGAGGTGTCTTAGTGAGGTGGATATGTAGGCATTATCCCAATTAGGATATTTAAATAATAAATATGGTGAGGATAATGAATTAATTTAATTAATTTAATTAAATTAATATTATAGTGGGGTGAAGGGGGCCATGGCTAGGTGGATGTGTTCAAGGTATTTATTTAACGAGGGACCAAGGGGAGTATGACCTAATTTTAGTGTCTACATTTTTCCCCTTTTTGTTGTGTAGCTTGTATCTCAAGAGACACCGAAAAAATAAGATGTGGTTGCCCCATGTGTGGGTGAAGGTGATCCCCCTCAAACTAGGAACTGATGAGGTAGAAGGTAGAAGCGGTGAGTGGTTTGATTAAAAGGTGAATGTGATGAAGAGGAGGGTGGGGAACAGGGGAAAAAGGAAAAAGGTCCACTCGGGTAATCTAGGTAATGAGTCAGGGTCAAAGGTAGTAACAGTCAAATGCACACACACGTATAAACTGTAGCAGACGGTACTAGATCAAGAGCGGAAAACTCAACATTGTCTAAGGTTGATAGGTTTATCCAAACAAGGTTGAAGTGATTCCGGTATCCAAGGTATAGGATATGGTCAAGAAACACGATGCAGGTTAGGTGCAAAAATGTTTAGGTATGTTTCGATACATCAAGGTTGGGTCAAGATAAATGATCATGGCAAGAGGCAAGGTAAGTGTTAGTGCAAATCAACAAAGCACCCCAAAATGACGTTTAGATTTGTAATCCGCATTGAGTCATTTAGTGTGATTGCACAACATTGAGTTTTCTCCAAGGTGTGGGACCTTGCAAGGTGAGAAAACTCTCTAGATTGAAGTTGGTTCTTGCTCCTTTGTTTAGGTGTATGCATGAATTTACAGAGGTTCAATACTAATTCCTACTCTAAATTCCAAGGAGATAGAGTTAAAAATTCCGAAAGGGGAAACAAAACTAAGCTAAAACAGTTGATACACTAAAGGAGTGATGGACTTCTATTTTGCAAATAAACGAAATCATAAGAATGTAGCATAGAACATGCACAAATTGCCGAGAATATAATGAAATATTAGAAGATAACGATAAATACATGAGAGGATTGAAAAATCAATTATAGAACATACATTATCATTCCTAAGTTTAATACAATGCATTACAATGGCAAGGAGGCAAAAATATGTGTTACAGCTTGTATGAGAGGTCTGAAACTCTACAAATCTACCTACTAAGGAAGAAAATAGAGTTTGCAAAAGAAAAATGTCCAACATTACAATAGATTACATCCCTTGCATTTATAGCTGAAGAAAAGAGAGGGAAAATAGAGGAGGAAGTAAAATATGATCTTTTTCCTCAACCACCCACCATTAATCCTTTCAAATCGGCCTACAATCCATCAAATCGACCTCCTCTATTTCTATTTTGCATGTTGGAGAGAAAAAATGATAAATTCGGTGAAGCACAACTCTCAAAATAATCTGATCTCACATTTATGGTGTGAGAAGACATTTTAGGGTTTTCTCCCATAAAAACAAATTGATTCTTCATCCTTGGCATGTGGGAGAAAACAACCATGGCAGATTTGAGTAAAAACAACTCATTTGAAGCAATCTAGTTCACATTAAAGGCTTGAAAGATGTTTTTGACATTTTCTTCATCGAAACCTACCAAAATCTTGTTTTTATTCCTCTAATGCATAAAGGGGCTCGAGACCTTTACAAAAAGTCTGATTTTGTTCAAATCTAATATATGGATAGAAAGATATGCTCATTTGAAGTTTTAGGAAAAAATAGGGCATAAACTCGAGCTCAAATTTTGAGGCACAAAATAGGGAACACTTGGTGGCAAAATCAGATTTTGAAAACAGGTCCACGGGGTCAAAATTTACTTTTTGCACTTTTGGATAATTTTCCAAAAAATTTCCATGCCTACACCTCCCAAGACACATGTCACCTTCTCGGTTCGCTGATGGGTTCGTGGGCATAAATTTTCCTTTTTGCACTTTTGAAAATTTTCATTGGGAAAATTTCCCATTTACCTCTACACTTCCCCTTCCACTACTGACTAGACACATGGCGCTCCCTCATTGGTCGGCGGGATGCACCTCATCTTTTCACCTTTGCACCCTTTTTGGTTTTGGCAAAAAACCAAAACTTCCTCCACCGGTCCAACTCCTTTTCCTACTGGAAACGTGGAAGCTTCAAAATGATCCATGGGCCTTTGGGCTAAAAACTATCTTTGGGCATTTTTAGCCAAAAGGGAAAATTTCCCAAATCTCCCCGCGCCTCCGCCGACCCTTTTCCTTCTCCTCCATGGGCCCGCGGGAAAAACTTTGCCTTTTTACACTTTTGACCAAAGCACCAAAAACTTAAACTTCCCCAACGTCTCCGCCACTCCACCCGCCACATGGCACCTTCTTATTGGTCGCGGGCACATCGTGGAAAATTTTCCCAAAAAACTCCGCCGAGCCATAACTTGAAAATTATAAGGAGTTAGGAGGAAAATTTTACCTTTCTGGAAAGGTAAAAAAATTCTCTATCTAATGGAATCATACCCAAAACATTTTGAGTCCCTAAAGCATGCAAAAGTTCCATTTTAAGTAACAACAAAGGAAATGGAGGAGGAGTTAGCCAAAAATAAGCATGGGCTGATTTTGGATAATAATTTTGGTGACTCAAAGAAGTCATCTTCCTACTTGATGAAGTGACCAGCTGCCTGAAGCAATCCATTAGGCAATGGAGTCATGAACTTAACTTGCTTGTTACTCTCAACTCATTAGAAAATCTCTAGAATGAAGATTGTGAGAGTAGAACATTACTTGATCTAGAACATGATCTGCAAAAGATGCATCCTTGGGGCAACAAAACTTACGCCAAAGTACTTAGGGAAAAGTAAATCTAAGATATAAAAAACAATGTACATAAGTACTTGGAGCAATGAAAAACTCTAAGCTAATATGTACAAGGTGAGAAGTTTCCTAAGTAGAAATGCTTTACATGGATTCCATTAACTCGGAATCTACAGCTTCCTCACCATCCAATGTAGACAATTGGAAGGAACTACTATTTTTGAATTTTGTGACCACATAGGGGCCATTCTAAATGGCATCAAATTTTGAATTCCTTCCTAGCTTTTCTCGGTTTGCATCCCATTTCAACACTAAATCTCCAACTTGGAAATTTCTAGCGTTAGCTTTCTTATCAAAGCTTCTCTTGATCAATGCTTGGTCCTTTTCCATTGTTTGGGTTGCATGCTCTCTGATTTCTTAGAGTTCCATCAATTCTGTGTATCTAACCTCCATGGGCTCAAACTCTAACAATTCCAATTACTTCATGAGTTCCAATGTTGGAAACTCAAGTGACATAGGCAAGACTACCTCTTTCCCATAAAAAAGTTTGAATGGAGAGTTACATGTGGATCCCTTGGGAGTTATCCTATTAGTACATAAAGCTGATTTGAGCTTAGTGTACCAAGTCCTCTTATTTTCATCAAGAGTCCTCTTGATGATCCTTAATAGATTATTATTTGTGGACTCAGCTTGGCCATTACCTTGAGGGTAATAATTTGATGAAGTTCTCGAGATAGATCTCATTTCTAATAGCCCATTCAAGTGACTTTTGATCCTATGAATGCTAATGCATTATCTGATATTATAGTGGCAGGTATACTAAATCTAGTTGTTATCCCCTCATAGAAGTCTAGAATGCTAGATTCATTTTCCTCTTTGAGTGCCACCACCTCAGTCCATTTGGTGAAGTAGTCTATTGCTATTAGAATCCATTTGTGCCCTTGGTTTGAATTTGGATTAATGACTCCAATGAAGTCCAAACCCCATTGCATGAATGGCTGGTCAACTGAGATTGGGTGCAATGGAAGTGTTGTTAACCTCTCTTTTCTTGTGAAGAATGCACAATTCTTGCACCTCTTGATCCATGCATAACAATCACTAAACACTTTGGACCGATAATAACCAGCCTTCATGATCTTGAGAGCTATCACTCTTAGAGCAAAGTGACCCCCAACTGATCCATTACAGAACTCTTCTAACATTTTCTCAATCTGATTTTTCCCAATGCACCTTAGCAACACTCCATTGATATATTTTTTTAACAAGACACCATCAACAAGTGCATACGGGATAGCCTGCAATCTAAAGTGTCTTCTATTGGTTTTATTCATCTCTAGAAGGCATAGGCCTGTTTGTAAGAAGTGCATTATGTCTTGGGTCCAACAATGAGTGAGCACACCACCATTTTCTTCTTAAACATCTCTTTGTTCTTGGCTATCTTGCAGCATCAAAACAACATTCTTCTCTTTGTTTTCTTCAATTGGTTGAATCAAGGATAATTTCTCACACAATCCCTTTCCTCAAATAAGCTTGGTGACTTTGATCTCAATGTCATACTCCATGACACGAGTAATCCACCCCGCATGTTTTTCATTTAGATCTTTGTTGAGGAGGAAGTCCTTAACTCCCATGCGAAACCAACAGTTGAACCTTGTTGTTTGAAACCAGATGATTAAATTTCTTCAAGTTCCTAATCACTGCAAGAACATTCTTCTCAATGAAGTAATATCACTTCATAGTCCTCCAAGCTTTGGCTAAAGAAGGAAATTAGCTGCTCTACATTTTCTTCATTTTGTTGTATTAAAATTGTAGAAATTGTATCACCACCACCAAATGCATAAAGGATGAAGTCTTTAGAGAAATCTAGGTTAATGAGAGTTGGATCCCATGAGATAGATTCTTTGATTGCCTCAAAACTTGCCTTACCTTCAACTTGTCCATTTGAAAGTCATACTTTCCTTCAACATCATAGTTATTGGCTTGACAAGGGCTATAAAGTTTGGAACAAACCTTCAAATGAAATTGATTCTTCCCAAGAAACTTTGAAGAGCCTTCTTATGACTTGGCAATGGCAGTGCTCTTATTTCTTCAACCCTCTCTAGATCAAGTACTAACCCTTCTTTAGAAACAATGTGGCCTAGAAGCTTGCCTTCATGAGCTAGGAATATGCATTTTTTGGGATTCCAGGATACCCTGAATCTTCTACATCTTTGGAACACTTTTCTCAAATGAAAGAGATGGTCTGCTATACTTTTAGAAAATACAGTAATATCATCTAGGTATATCAGCACTATTTTATTGATCAATCCTTGAATGCCATATCAATTGCCCTTTGTAAAGTAGCTCCGGCATTAAACAACCCAAATGGCATTTTTCTATATGCATATGTTCCCCATTTGGTGGTGAAGGTTGTTTTGAACTGATCATCTCCCTTTACCATGATCTAATTATACCTTGAATAACCATCTAGCAAAGAAAACCTCTCAAAGCTAGTAACAACTTGCAAAATCTACTCCATAGAAGGAAATGGGTAGTGATCCTTGAGGGATTATCTATTCAAATCTCTAAAGTCTACACAAAACCTGATTTCTCCACTCTTCTTTCTAATCGGAACCAAGTTTGTAACCCAACTTGAATGCTTGATGGGGAATATGATACTTGCATCTATTCACTTATTAAATTCCTTCTTCATTAGAGGCTCAATGTGTGGATTGACCGGTCTCTATTTGTTCCCGATGGGCTTAGCACTTGGATCTAATTCAATTGCAAGTTGATATAGCTTGGGATTGAAACCTCTCAAGTCCTCATATCTCCAAGAAAATACATCCGGGAACTCGTGACAAATTTTCATGAATTCATACCTTTCTTGCTTGGTTTCCACTTTACCAATTTGAAGTGACTTGCCTTCTCCAACCGAGATTGGCTCGAATCTTCTCCCTTGACTTGGATGTTTTCTTTCTCCTTTCTAAATTGATCATTAGGACTGAATATAGACTCCAAAGTCACAAGTCCTTTTGGCAGTTTGTTGGTTCTCAACTATACCACTTGATCACCGTATTGTTGTCCCAACTTTTCTTGATTTTTGGATGAGAATTCAGCTTCCTCTTGCAAGAAATTGATGATTTTTTGGTCACTCTCAAACACTTGCACAATTGTATTATTTTATGGCATTGATGGCCTCACAATCACATGGATGTTTGGCTGCATTTTGTCTCTTTCGATACTCTCCACAACATCAAAAGTTGCTCCAACTATTGTAAGACTATCAACAACTTGGTTCTCTTTCCTAGGGATGGAGTTGATGCCAAAACCCTCAAAATCCTCAATGAGATCCCACACCCTATTCCTATAACTTTTGAGAAATTCATTCTTAGCAATATGTTGTCCTTTAACTTGATTAACAATCAGCTCAATATCACCAAAGACTTGTAAGTTTTGATGCCTCCCTTCCTTGACCAATGCAATCCATGTACCAAAGCCTCATATTCAACAAGGTTGTTAGAAAATGCAAAGTGGAACCTAAAATTTGAATAATACTTAATGCCTTGAGGTGAAACAATCATAGCTCCTCCTCCTGCACCTTGTCTACTTCTTGATCCATCAAAGAACAACTACCATATCTCATTTCCATCGCTATGGTCTGGCTTGGTGAAGCTAGGAAGAGGCTGATTTTATTCATGCATGTAATAAAATCCTAGTTCAGACTCCTCCATTTCCTTGTAGGGATAAAATTCATGTACCTTGCTTTCCCATTCATCAAGATTCAAATATAGAATGCTTCCAACATCGGTGTTAGCTTCATGTGTGTTTGGATAATCCTCTTGATCAAATGCTTTGAATAGTTGACATTGATTGGGCTTGGATAATCCTCTTGATCAAATAGCATGTGTGACCAATCAACGAGATAGGTAGCATCTAATTCTAGGCTGTCAAATCCTTGACAAACATATGGCAAAGAGTGGTGGCAAAACTATCACCGACACATCTTGCAAAATAGTGACATTGGGGCATGCATACAAGGTAAGGCTCAAATATTTAATTACCCCAACTTTTTTTTTACTGATGTCCCATCTAATTGCACCACCCCTTGGATATGACTTCATATTGAAGGCCCAAATGATCAGCTATTTGTTTGGGCATCACGGAACTACTTTCCCCATAATCAATCATATAATTATGTTCTAGTTTATCCCCAATAATCAATGAAACATAGAATGAAGGGGGCTTCAAATTTTTACCTTGTTTGTCACCCATGATTCCCCTCGGGATGAGTGGCATTTATGATTACCTTCTCTTACACATGAGCTAGCTGATTTGGGGTTAATCAATTCTTCATGGCAGCTTGTAGTAGATCCCTTTGTCCGGGATGGATAGTGACTCCCACATAGATATGTTCACATTGGTCTTCTTCATTTTTTTCAATGATGTTAAATGGGGATGAACCATCTCTTTACCGCCCTTTAGTCTACATATTATTTTCTTGTACATGGGCTATAACAATGGGCATTGAGCTGGTCTAGAAGGTGGCTTGGATTTTCCTTACATATTTAGAACTGCATTTTGCTTTCGAACACCTTGTGGAGTGATGGAAGGTTTTGAATCACTTAGACCTAATGACTTCCCTTCACCAATAGTCCTCTTCTTTGGCCATGTGTTAGCTGCTACACTCGAGAAGGTGTTTGATTCACACCGCAAAAATCTTTAGTCTACTAATTCACAAGTGTAGTCTCATTTGGAGTTTTATCTTGTTGATATGTCCCTTGTTGTTGGTTTTTTCTCCACTTGCTTCACTCTCCACAAAAATTGTCGTCACCATCAAATCTTAGTTCAAAGCACCATTGAAGCACATATATTAGATGTGAGGTTCATTGCATGGGAAACACCAGTCATACTCTTGAGCTATATTATTTTACACTGGCACTAAGGCTTTAGAGGTAGATGCAACATGGTGGTTATAGGGCTGAAATGGTCTATTGGCGAAGGCCTTACTTGATTTTGATTTGTAGTCAAGGGTGGCCTATTAGAATGATATGGTTATTTGTTAGGCTGAGTTTGAGGCTAATAAGAAGGCCTAAATCTTTGAGCTTGTTGTCTCTTGAGTGTAACCAGCTCATTCCCCAAATTTTGCAATTGTTTCATAACTTCTTGGAGCTCATTTGAGGCACAAGAGGATGAAGTAGAAGTTTCATTTGAGCTCTGGTTTCTACGGGTGGGAATAGGAGCTAAAGTAGGTGTTTGACTAGTACTTAGTCTTCCCAACTCGGATATAAGGGCATAGGAGGCCTAGGTACAAGTTTACTAGCTTGGATCAAACAATTCTCAGCCCTAATGGTGATGTTGTAAGTGGAAGGTAGAGTTATACCTCCCATGGATTAGATCAACATAGAAATGTCATAATTTAAAGCCTTAAGAAAGTATAAGAAATCACCTTGAGTTATTGGCCTCACTACCAATGGGATTCTATCCCATGTCCTTTGAAATCTGAAATTGAGGTCTATTAGCTGCTCATTGGGAGCTCTCTGGATAGTTGTCGCTTGCTCCAATAGAGACAAGTTGTCCCCTTTTCTCCAAATTGGTTATGGAGGGCTATGCATAACTAGTTCCAATTGTGGATAGAGCCTACCTCAAGGATCCTCAACCATTGCAAGGATTTCCCTTTGAATGAATATGCCAACAATTTTACAGCAATATACATCTCAACAACCTCATGGATTACATAAATATTAGTAATGTCTTGGACATGATCACTAGCAGAAGGGTCTAATTTTCTCCAAGAAAGTATGGATTGTTATTCAATGATGTAATTGGAACTGGATTTTGTGGATTGAGAGCAAGTGGGTTGTTACCAGATAAAGTTGACATAAGGATTGGTTTGTGCCATTATGATTGGCCTCGAGAACCCTTGTTGATTGGATGAAAGGTGTACCGTGTGGAGGAGTTGATAGAGTTCTATATGGTGGATATGGAGACCTTTAAATCCTTCTTCCCCTTTCTCTTCTTTATGGGGATAATTGTAGATAATCAAACAATTCCTCTTCTCTATCCCTTGACCTTGTTTGGATTCTTCTCATGAATCTTCAAGCTTGGACTACTAAAACCAGTTGATTCTCTCCTTTTGGAGTCACCATATGTGCAAATCAGGGCTCTTTCAAGCAAGAAACTTACAACAATTGTACATCAACTTTGTTGTAATGAAGATGAAGACCTCTAAGGTTCCACTGGGCATGCCAAAATAATTAGTGCAACTCTACAACACCCCAAAATGACCTTCAAATCTGCAATCCAAAATTGGGTCATTTAGTGTGATTACACAACATTGAGTTTTCTCCAAGGTGTGGGACCTTGTAAGGTGAGAAAAATCTCCAAATTGAAGTTGGTTCTTACTCCTCTTTTCAGTGTATGCATGAATTTGTAGAGGTTCAATACTAATTCCTACTCTAAATTCCAAGGAGACAGAGTTGAAGAAGCAAGAAAGAGGAAACAAAACTAAGCTAAAACGGTGATACACCAAAGGAGTGACGGACTTCTATTTTGTAAATAGAAACAGATCATAAGAATGTAGCATAGAACATGCGTAGATTTCCGAATATAAAAAGATCAAAAGACAATGATAAATACCGAGAGGATTGGCAAATCAATCACAGAACATACATTATCATTTCCATGTTTAATATAATGCATTACAATGGCAAGGAGGCAAAAATATGTGTTGCAGCTTATATGAGAGATCTGAAACTCTTCAAATCTATCTACTAAGGAAGAAAAGAGATCTTGTAAGAGTAAAATGTCCAACATTACAATAGATTACATCCTTTGCATTTATAGCTGAAGAAAAGAGAGGGAAAGAAAAGGAGGAAGCAAAATCTGATATTTTTCCTCAACCACCCACCATTAATCCTTTCAAATCGATCACCGCAATCCATCAAATCGACCTCCTCTATTTCTGCTTTTGCTTGTTGAAGAAAAAATGATAAATTCGGTGAAGCACAACTCTCAAAATAATCTAATCTCACATTTATGGTGTGAGAAGAAATTTTAGGGTTTTCTCCCATAAAAAACAAATTGATTCTTCATCCTTGGTGTGTGGGAGAAAACAACCATGGCGGATTTTGAGCAAAAATAACTCATTTAAAGCAATCTGGTTCGCATTAAAGGCCTGAAAGATTTTTTTGACATTTTCTCCATCAAAACCTACAAAAATGATGTTTTTATTCCTCCAATTCATAGAGGGGCTCGAGACCTTTCCAAAAATTCTGATTTTGTTCAAATCTGATCTCTAGATCAAAAGATATGCTCATCTGAAGTTTTAGGGAAAAATAGGGCATTAACTTGGGCACAAATTTCATGAATGAATTAGGGCACAATTGGTGGAAAAATCAGATTTTGAAAACTGGTCCACGATGTCAAAATTTACTTTTTGCACTTTTGGAAAATTTTCCAAAAAATCTATGTGCCTCTGCGCGCCAGAGACACATGTAACCTTCTAGTTCATTGATGGGATAACAGGCTGAACTTTTCCTTTTTGCACTTTTGAAAATTTTCATTGGGAAAATTTCCCATTTACCTCCATGCTTCCGCCCATTCCGCCACCGACTAGACACGTGGTACTCCCTCATGAGGACGATCTCAACACAGGTAAAACTACTGCAAGGTATAGAAAACACATGAGGTCAAAGGTCACTAGCGATGTTCTAGGTCCAAGAATCTAGGTCACGGCACATGTAGGGCTGAGGTATGGGTAAAATAACAAGTCCCAAAATGAGGACGAGGTTAGGTAGTAAATGATTAAGTTAGGAGGGTGAGGGAAAAAAATAGTAACGAGAAGGGTAATAGGGTGAAAGTGTGGGCAATATGGAAGAGAGGGTGACCGATGCCGGTCAAGGGTAACTTATGTCAGTATAGGATAATCAACCATGGTAATGTAGGGCATGTGATCGATGCCAGTGAAGGTAAAACTGATGTCGATTAGGTTGGGGATGTTATAAAAATGAAAAATTATGTGTTTTTCGAATCATTTGTCTTGTGTGAAATAGAGGAAAATGACATGAGAGAGAGGGAAAGATGGAAAGTGTCGATGGAATGGAAAGCTGAGTTGGCAAGTAGAATGGAGGGTGATTGGTAGTTGAGAGGTGGTTCCATGAGATCAGATTGGTTGAGTTTATTGGTTAGAGGTGAGGTGACCGATTGGTGATGGCAGAGGCCGAGAGGGATCGGGTGGGCCACCGGGTGCAAAGAACCGAGACGTGCCACCACGGTGGACAAAGAACATGATGAGTTAAGCGTCAAACCCTTTCCCTATGTTGGGAGATAGATTAGGTGATAGGTCAAGTGGGGAAAAATTAGGTTTTCTTTTTAGGCGGGAGGAAATGAAATTTGAAATGTGGAAGGGTGAATTGAGTAGAAGAGGAGCGAGGAAAGAGGTAAGTGGGTGAATAGGGGTGGGATGGGATTGAGGGAAGTGTAGGTGAGAATGGGTGGGTAGAAGGGTCAGGAGAGGGAGTTTTAGGGTTTTGAGGGTCACGGTTTTTGCCGCGACAATGACCCACGTTGGTCCGCTGGCTATCTAGTGTTGGTAGGGTCAAACCGGTATCGGTCATGAAACAGGTGACCGATGCCGGTTTAGGGGTGACTGGGTCGGTTAGAGATAACCAAAACCGGTCAAGTTTAGAGAAAAAGGGGTCAAAAGGGTCCTAGGTTGAGTGGGTGAGATAGGGAAGGGTAGAATAGGGTGTGTTGGTGAAAAATATAATGTAGACGGGGGTAAAATGGGTATGGGGAAATGATAGTGGTTGAGGGTGGGGGTGGAGAGAGAAAATGTGATAGGAAGGTAGGTTGGGAAGACAGAAAGAGGTGAGATAGTGGGTATAGGTGAGGTGTCATGGGTGAGTATGGGTATGATGAAGGTAGATTAATTTGATGTTTGTATTGGATGCAGGGGAGAGATTAGTTGTGGATGAGAGACAGGGTGCCACCCATGCTCTTGAGAGTGTGAGGTATGGAAACAGTTGAGGAGTGATGACACATGAAGGAGGTGGGCTTAATTGGGGTGCAGGTTATTAGGATTTAGTTTGGAAGTCAAGTTTGATGGTCGCTCTCATCGATAGATGGGATTCAACGACCAACACATTCCACCTACCGACGGGTGAGATGATAATCACCCTAGAGGACATGTTTAGGATCTTGCAGCTTACCAATCTTGGGATGTAGGTGTACTTAATCTCCTCCGAGGCCTCAGAGGAGTTGATGCTGATAGTGTTTAGAGAGGGACTGGTAGACATGACATTCTATAGTGCCATTGAGTTACAGAGGGATGTACCTAGCCCGTCCAGAGGAGATGAGGCTAGTTGTTTTATTGATCAAGGAAGTGTTCTGTTTCACACCGGCCTATGCAGAGGGTGGGAGGTTTCCTCGCTCCCTGATGGGGTGCTACATGACATGGTGATGGATCGGACCTACTTTTCCTAGGTGCCGTATTCCTGGTGCAGTTATATAGAGAGTTGTGGGCATATGGGCGGCTGCGCATGTTCAGCTTATGTTGCACATTTTTACTACACTGTTGGGCCTATGAGCACATAGTTTGTGTGCGCCTAGTGGGTATGCCCTGAGAAGATGCATTTCCATCGAGATTGGTGTGGGTGGGGTATAGGCGATGGGTACCCGTGATTGGAGAGCGTCGATCAAACAGGGCTACACATGATGTAGCGTATTACAGGTGTTTATTGGAGGGTTTTTCTGGGGTGGACATCATATGGAGACCGTATGTGGGTTATCCCTCATACAGGTGGATGCATGATGAGTTAGATGGCCTTCAGCTACTAGAGATGGATAGAGGGGCACCATGCCGGGAGCACGAGATGATCCTAGTTGATAGGGTTAGATGGTAGTTTGGGCTGCTACAGGACATACTTCCACCCTTCCCACAGTACAGAGAGATGATGTGGAGATGCCATTACCTCTACCATAGCCAAAAATTCCCATAGGGTAGGAGGAGCAGGTGGTAGACTAGCAGATCGATGATGCTTTGGAGTGACAAACCGATATAGACAATGGTAATGATGGTCGTGTGGCCGCCTACATGCACAAGTTATAGGTTGCTAGGCTAGTTAACCATGGTGCAGATAGATTGGGGCCTTACAGACACTGCATACGAGCATAGGATTAGACGCCGATGACACCACCATAGGAATCAGAAAGGGTCCCAATTCATAGGCGAGGGGGGTGGGACAGATCCCACAGATGTGTACATGGTCAAAGGCCGATGGGGCCACCAAATATAGTACCTATATCTAGATTACGGAGGTGAGAGATGAGGTCTAGTATTACCAGCACCACCGACAAAGGGCAAGGATATATTATCTATCGTATGCCAAGTACATGGCACAACAGCCTTTAGCAAGAAGAGGACCGAGATCATGAACGCATAGCATGGAGAGCACATGGGGCCATCGAGCCTTGAGACCAGTCGGGGTGAGGCCACTAGTTCATAGAATCCAATTCCAGTTGATTTACCAACAGGGACCCAACCACCACCTATGATGGGTGGGGAGATGTTAGCAGGTTGCCAGACAGGGGCCGAGGAGGCAGAGGGGACATGTAAGATAGATATGGAGGATGTCCGCCATGATGATGTTTGATATATGGCCCTCAATTTTGATGTAGTTTTGATTTTGATATATACCAGCCTACATGCCGAGAGTTGTTATACTTTTGATCATATACCAGCTTGCGTGTCGAAGATGGTGAGGTTGTATAAGAGTTTTGTATTTTTGAGCATATACCGGCCTGCATGTCGAAGATGGTGAGGCTATAAATGAGAGTTTGGAGAGATACATTTTATTTTATATTTGTGTATATTGTATGGACATCTAGATTTATATGATGAGATGGATGATTTGATGATGATATGTTGATGTTAATAGACTGTGATTGTTTGATAGACTATGATGGTTTATGCATAGATGGACTTATGGTAGGTGTGTTAGGCATGGTTGAGTTAGGTCACAAGCATGGTTGAGTTAGGTCATAGGCATGATTTGAGTTAGGTTGTAGGCATGGATAAAGTTATGTTTTGGTTTTTAATTCATTAATATTTTTAATGAATGATGATATGGGTCATTTTTAAGATGTTTTATAATATTTGCATGTTAGTAAATAAATGGTAATTGAAATAAATGTATGTTTTTATGATGATAAAAATGTGAAGCAATTTTCCATTTGGTTGGGTTAATTTCAAATTTTGATATAAAAAGGAAACTAAGTAGGGTAGCATGTGATTTAGGAAAATGAAAGATAAATTGGTGAGGGTAGAGAGTGGTCAAGCTAACCTCTAAGGGGCCCATGCCCTCGGAGTGTTGCCTACATAGTCCTAGCAAAAAGGACCTCAGGATGATGTAGTTCTCCCATAAGCTAGGGAAGAATATGAGGAGGTATGAGAATGAGTTGGTAGGTCGTAGGTGTGATTTGAGTTTAGGTATACAAGGTATGGGTGAGTCATGGGAAAATTGGTATAGGTGATTTCAATTGTAGTAGAAGAAGAAGATTACCCCAAAGGTAAGTGTCGAGGACCAAGTCTTGTATAAGGTAATAAATACATAATAAAGAAGGTCAAAATATAAGAGGGGGCAAGAAATCCACTTGATTGGTTAGGATCATACCGAGTAGGTCATACCTTGGAGGAGGTGATGAACGTAAGACCCTAAATACATTGCATGATTGATTATTCTAAGGGTGAAAAGTAGTCACATGATCACCAAATGTCATGGTTTCTAAGAGGTCCCTTGAGGCAGTAGGAAATGGGAGTGCGAATGGTGAGAGGGGTGAAAGGTGGTTAATTTTTATATGGTATGAGGTAGCATGCTCTTTGGGCAAGAGATCCAAGGTCACAATGGGCAAGTCCATGACTAAAAGGCTTTCTGTGTTGACTGATATTTGAGATAGACTGATCAATGTGGGAAGTCTATATGGGATGAGGAAATTAACTCCTTGAGGTCTTTGTGAAGCTGATCGATGTGGGAAGCTTCAAATTCTCTTGCTTATTTTTTTGAAAGAGCTTTACATAGTTTTCCTTTAAGGGAGTAGTCTATTTATAGCAATGATTACAGAGAGGAAGATGTCCTTTTGAGGGAGTTATCTTTTTATTGGAAGTTTGACTCAAGGAGTTGGATCCCATGTGAGGGATTCAAAGTCATGGACAACACCAAGGTGAAGAACAGGATTCTTGTTCAGAAAGTAGGGTGAAACGACCATGGGATCTCATTTAAAGGTAGATGAAAAGTATCCATGAGAATCATGCTATGTGCAAAGGCCGTGGTACACATATTCAAGAGAAGATAACAAGTGATGGGTATGCACATGACTCTTGTTTAATCATTGGTGAGATGTAAGAATTAGATAGCGCTTAAGGGACGAGCATGGAAAGAGGAAAAAGTTGAGGTATGACTAACAGTCAATAGTAGAATGGTCAAAGATGCAAGGCATTAAGGGGCTCATGTTAAATATCACCCATATTAAACACACTAAACAAAGTAATAGAGATCAGAAATTTTAACACAATAATAATGCTTCACTCACATTCATTTAGGATATTTTATTCATATGAGATATTACATTATATAGAAGATTGATCTCCTTAATACAAAGAGTCAACTTTAATCTCAAACAATTCCCTAAAATATCTCATGATCCACTAATCACTCAACATATCTCAACAACTCTTATCTACGTGAGTTACAACTCACTTACATTATTTACTCACACAATATATAATATATATTTGCACACACACAAATATATAAATATCTAATGTTCACAATAACAAGCTAATTCCTAACATTCACCCCCTTAGTGTGAACATGGGAAAAACATACACACTCTCATCTACAGTATGCTCACCTCTATGGAGCATGTCAAACTATGTGACTCATGACCTTGATACTAATGAAGGGAGCAATGCTCAACCTTCTATGGTTTTATAGGTTTACCACAAACCTTGACGTGTAACAGATCCATCACCTGTCCACCTCTTGTGGTTTTCTGGATCTCCCACAAACCTTTTCAAGATCCATGAACTGTCTTACACTGGTGCTTTTTCTCACCTATTTCATTACATTGGGAGTTACATTTAGGAATGTTTATACATTAATTTTGAACAATCATTTGTTCTTATTCTCACAAATGCACACTGAAAGCAAACACTCAACTTAAAAACTTGGCCACCAATTTAGTTTCGCGGCCTCGTCGATGGTTCCTAATGAGAGGTTGTTAATCAACCTCCTTCCTCCGTTGCCTCCAGCCTCCATCCATTTGTTGCTTAGTTACTCAGCAAATTGATCTTTGAAGCTCAATTATATTTACCTTATGCGAACGATGGATTCCACCGAAAATGCATTCATAAGGTAATTTTTTTTTAATTTATTTATACAATTTTGACAACTTGACTACATTGACACGGATACTTCAAAAACTCAATTTTGATGACGACTCTTTATAAAATAGACACGACACAAAATATATATTAGAGCCGACTCAACATATATTTTTGAATTTTTCAAGGTATCCCAATTGCTCCATTATGATGTTGACCCAAAAAATGGTAAACTTTTGACAAAGTGTATGGACGTACACTTACTTACAAAACAATGACTCAAATTGATGATTTTGACACTAAACTTTAATAAAGCTATTAAAAACTTAATAGCTTCTAGATGGACCAAAGACCACTTCCTACATACTAAATAATCACTAAAAAATAGTTGTCTGATAATTAAGCCGATCCAACATGCAATACCTCAATTTTCTAGAGGTAGAACAGAAAATAAAAAACAGCTGACATAATCTTATGATGCACCGCCAGATATTCAAACTATAACAAGTACATGTGTAAACTATTATCTTGACAAAATAATAGCTTTTACATATATACTATTCTGCACTTACAAATCTATCACCCACAGGAAGAAGAACAACATCACTGCCCGTACGCATTCTTTACACCATCAAAATTGCCTGATTTGTTTCTTAATTTTCTCAAAAATATAATCTGGGTTGAATCAAAAATTTGACAGTATTGTTATTGCATGTGTATCTTCAAACCCAATAAATTTTACAAAAACCCAGAATGTAAAAAAATAATTATGACCTGATTTGTAAACGGGTTTAGCTAATTTGTCAAATACATTCTTCATTCACAAGACAAAGGAACACTACTCTGCCCCTCCACTGATATCAGAACTCCAACATTCTCCCATCCCTGATTTATCCTGCTCTGATGCCACTGTTAAATATCACCCATATTAAACACACTAAACAAAGTAATAGAGATCAGAAATTTTAACACAATAATAATGCTTCACTCACATTCATTCGGGATATTTTATTAATATGAGAGATTACATTATATAGAAGATTGATCTCCTTAATACAAGGAGTCAACTTCAATCTCAAACAATTCCCTAGAATATCTCATGATCCACTAATCACTCAACATATCTCAACAACTCTTATCTATGTGAGTTATAACTCACATACATTATTTACTCACATAATATATAATATATATTTACACACACACAAATATATAAATATCTAATGTTCACAATAACAAGCTAATTCCTAACATCTCAGTTCAGTTTTACCATCGAGTGAAGATAAACGATAAGCACCTAATCCATAAGTATGGGTCACGATGTATGGTCCAAGCCAATTAGGAGAAAATTTGCCCCGTTTACTTTTTATGCTTTAGTTACATGTTGATTTTCTTTCAAGATGATATCACCAACGTGAAAGGTTCGTTCATGGACACATTTGTCATAGGCATGTTTGATACGTTTTTGGTAAACTTGAAGGTGATCAAGAGCGTTAAGATGACGTTCATCTAATAACTCAAGTTGTGCTAAATGGTCCTAACGAAAGTCATCATCATTGAGCATGTCATGAAGAGAAATGCAGAGTGAGGGAATCTAGACTTCGAGAGGCAAAACAGCCTTTATACCATAGACCAGAGAAAAAGGTGTAGTGGCAGTGGAAGTGTGAATACTAGTGTGGTATGCCCATAGGGCAAAAGGAATGTGCATATGCCAGTCCTTCCCAGTATCATTAACCAATTTCATGAGAATTTTGTTCAAGGTTTTGTTAGTGGATTTGGCTTGGTTGTTGGTTTGTGGGTAATAAGGTGATGAGAAACTTAGCTGAATGCCGAAGGCATCGCAAAGTTTTCACAATGTTTTATTTTTGAATTGTTTTCCATTATCAGTGATGAGGCAATGAGGAACACCAAAGCAAAAATGATGTGATGATTGATGAACTCACATATTTTCTCAGCTTTCATGGAGATGAGTGGTATGGCTTCAACCCATTTTGTGTAGTATTTGGTAGCGGTGATGATCCATTGATGGCGTTGGGAAGAATGGGGATTGATCTCTCCGACAAGATCCAAACCCCATTGAGAGAAGGGTCAAAGGTCACGGGTGACCTGTAAGGTGTGACTGGGTGTATGATGAAGGCTAGCATGTTGTTAGCATTTTACACAATGTTTAACGTAGTCACAACAATCATGGTTAAGGTTTGGCCAGTAATAGCCTAGGAAAAGAATGCGCTTAGCACAAGAAAGGCCACTAAAGTGACCTCCACATATGCCATCATGAACTTCCTTAATGGTATAAGGAATTTCAGAACTCGTGAGGCATTGTAAGAGAATACCATCAAAGCCACACTTATAGAGGAGGCCCCCCATGATGACATAACAAGAGACCTTTTTAAGGAAGGTGCGTTGTCCATTACGGGTGAGATCAGGAGGTAAGATGGAGAGAGAAAGATAGTCGGAGTATTGTTTATACCAAAGATCACTTGGGTCGGGGTAGCAGTTCTGATGTAAACATCGCGAGGTAAATAAGAGGGTGATTGGAGTCATCGTATGGTGACAAAGATTTTAGAATCGACAGAAAAGCGGGTATTTGAGAAGCTAAGCATGCCATGGTATTGGAAAATTTCTTGGTTGAACGTGGGATGGTTTGAAGGGCATAACGGTCAAAGGTGGTCAAAAGTATGTTTACATGATGTTTTTGCTTTTGAAGTATCTCATTACGAAATTTTTATATACCATTGATCTGGTTTATGACCAATTAAGAATCACCAAAGATGTTGATTGATTTGACATCTAGGCGTAGGCGGCTCGAGACCTAATATGAGCACTTTGTATTCGTAAATATTGTTTACACAATCAAAATCAAGTTTGAAAGACAAAGGTATGATTTCACCATAAAGAAGAATAAGGATAACACTAGCCCCACCCCCACATTGACACTTGGAACCATCAAAGAAGAGTGTCATTTGGTAAGCGGGTTCTCTTAACCAAAATAAGCTCCCTCTTATTTTGGGTTAACTAGCTTCCCTTTGTGCCTCAGTCAATTTTTCACACATTTTAGTCTCTCAAAAAAAAATTTGGTATGGCTTCATCAAATAGAGAATTATCTCCCTTTCCGAAAGGTAAAGAAGTCCTCATAACTCCTTGTATTTTGCAAGTTATGGCTTGGCGGAGATTGAGGGGAAATTTTCCTAAGCAGCACTGCATGGGAAAAATTTTGGCACTTAGCCCTTTTGGGAAAAAAGATAAATGGAAAATTTTAGCCTGAAAGCCCATAAGGAAATGAAATGTTGTCACATGTCTAGTCAACAAGTGGGAGTCGGAGGAACATCAAGTTTTTCATCTTTTTCGTCAAAGTGCGTCAAAGGAAAAATAAGGAGCGCATCCTCGCCGAGTAATGTGAAGGTGCCACATGTCCACGTGTCGGGGGAGTCAAGGTGGTGGAAGGATTTGGAGAAATTTTCTAAAATTGGTAAAAATCACAAAGGTGAAAAATGAAACCGCATTCCCGCTAAGGAACCAGAGGGTGCCACGTGTCTCGGAGTAGCGGACCAAAGAGAGAATTTTAGGAAAATCTCCCAATGTTGTGAAAGGGGGTAGAATGCTAGTTTGAAGGCCACATCCCATCAGCAAACCAGGAGATGCCACATGTCTCAGAGCAATGGAGGTGTAGATATTTTTGGGGAATTTTTCCAAAATGGAAAATTTTAAGGTTTGACCCACCGACCCCATTTTGACCCGTTTTTTACCATTTTTGCCCTAAATCTTCAGAGGGCCATATCTTTCAAACCAAAGCTCATTTTTTCATGATTTTGGTGTCATTGGAAAGATGTTGAGATCCTCTACACGATGGACCCTTAAATTTTGATTTTTGATGGATATTTGTGGGAAAAAATGGGAAAATGTATCTGGCATGCAAAAATGCAGAAAACGACCCCAACCACCAAAATTAATGAAGTATGGGCCTTTGTTTTGTTCTGCAAAGCAATGTACAATGAAGTATGGGATTTTTCATGGAAACCCATCACTTTATAAGATAATTAAATGGATTTTTCAGTGGTTGGAGTTTCAAATCAATTTTCCAAAGTTTTTTTACCTTTTCCTTCATTATGTTCGATGGTTAAAAGCCGCTTTGGCTCATTTTGTAAAGGTTGTTCATCCTTTCTACTCTACCCTCCCTTCTTTTCTTCCCCAGGGTTGAAAGTGGAGTTTGAACTCCTCCCCTTATTTGTAGTGGAATTTTTTTCCTTACCCGTGAAATGATGATTTTGTGTAAATTTCTAGAGCAATAAAATGTGTTTTGTGATGCATTTGTCCATCCTTGCTCATTTTTGTTGTTTTATTCTTGCCTCTCTTCATTACAGGTATTTGTGAATATTTGGATGTTCATTACAGGTTTTGGAGCTATGTTCATGGATTTTGGAACATTTTTTTGTGAAATCCATCTTTGGTCTATGATGCACTTGTCCATCCTTCCATTTCTCACCTCTCTTTGTTTCCATGGCAATTTTGATAGATGTTCAACATTTTCCTTCTCTGGTGTATCACTATTTTAGTGTAGGCTCTATTTTTTCTATTTTTCTTTCTCTCCCTATCTCCTTAGAAGTTAGATTAGGATTAGATTAGCTTTCCTACACTGGAATAGCTTGTGGCAGGTAGTTTAGGAAGAGGAACTAGCCTTCTCTGGAGAGATTTCCCCATTAGAAAAGGTCCCACACTTTGGGAAAGCTCAATGTTGTGCATTCACACAAAATGAAATTTCCTGAGAAAAGTATATCCATAGGTCATTTTGGGGGTGCTGTGAATTTTCACTAACAATTTTTGCACACCTAGTGGGACCTTAGAGGTCTTCCACTTCATTTTTGTAGGTTGATGTGTTCCTGTGAAAATTTTAGCCTTTAGAGGCACTTGCAAACACATCTGGTGACTCCATTTGGTCAATAACCCATCTCAGAAGTTGCAGACCCTCTTTCCATTCATTTTCTTTCATTTTCATCCATTCTTCCTTCCATCTCTTCCATCTTCTTTCATTCCATGAAGTTGTGCAATCATGACTTCATTTCCATCATGGAATTCACATTTACAACAATAGTATATTCTACCTCCAACATGTTTTACAACTCCTTCAAATCATAATTTTGATCAAATTCAAAAAAATATGCATATCCATATGAGCAATACCAAAATTAGTTTGGCGATGAAGCATGTCAAGCACAAAGATATGCAGATTGTGAGGGAAGTCAAGAAGAAAATGCAGATTTTGTGGAGAAGATCCAAAAGATGGAGGCAAACATAGTGCAATCCAGGGCTCAAGCACAAATGAAAGCATTTGGAATCGGTTGTGGAGCACCCTGTCCATGGGTGGGACCTTTTCCAAGGCATTATAGCCCTCGGAGAATCTAGACTTCATGGTTGAAATGCTGCCCCAAATTACACAATGGATTGAGGAGATAGAAGCATATGAGCAAAGTATGAATCAACCTTGTCAATGGGTAAGTCATTCAATAGCTCCTTGTCTTTATTTTTCACCCTCTCAAGCTTTACCATTTCAGTAGTGTCAAGCTTCAAGTTTCCCTTATGTTGCACCAAATTTTGATTCCATTCCTCCAACTCCTAGTCTCTCATCCCACCTCGATTTCTCTACTCTTTTCCCTTCCAAATAGCCATCCCCTCCAAAGAAACAAGAATTTCTACCTCCTCCACCACCACAAAAATTACAAAATCAATTGAGTTACAACCCACTCCTTCTCTTGCATTCCCAAATCCATGTTGGGAAGATAAAAATCAGAATGCTAGCCAAGGACAACAAAAAGAGGAGCCCAATATAAAAGAAATGATAGACAAATTGAGGAGTTGGGCTGCCAAATTTGGGATATAAAAGATCCCCTTGATTGTTAAGCCTTCAGAAGAGGTTAAAGTTGAAGAAAAAGTGGTGGTTAGGACTGATTTTGTTGCAAAAGAAGAAGAGAAAAAAGAAGAAGTAGATCAGCAATTAGTTTTCTCAAAGTGTAGTCTCCATGTTGGAACTCTACTTAAAAACAATGTTGATCCAATTCAAGTTGCACAATCTGCCATGGAAGAGGAAATCTCTAAAAGATATCTTGCGGCCCTAACTTGTCCTATAGAGCAGAAGATTGAAGATTTTGATTTGACAAACTTCATGCTAGAGGAAGATTTCAATCAACAGCAAGATTGTCTTCAAGCAAAGTAGAGGAAGGAGAAGCTGCTCCAAATCCAAAAGAAGATGATCACATTCTAGCTATGGAGGAGAAAAGTGCAGATCCAAGATATTTGAACACAAAACAGGCTATAGAAGAACCTTAATTTCTTCCTTCTACTTCATTCTCTTCAAGCTCCAAAATTGAAGAAGAGTTTGATCTTTCAAACTTCATCTTTGAGAGTGAAGGAAACCATGGTGAGAAAGTTAAAAATCAAGAGAACCCCATGGAAGAAGTTGAACATTTGCAGCAGGATAGCAATGAGGTAGTTTGTCTCTCAGATTTGGAGGATTGTTTTTATGGAGAGGAACCGGTTGAGTTTTCATTGTTTTCTCCTTCATCATCCATCTTCCAAACACAAGAACCTGCTACCATGAAGGAGAGCATTCATTTACAGCATCTTGCATTTTATAGCAGCCTTTTGGAGCCAAGATTGGAAGATTTTAATCTTCCATGTTCTTCATTGGAGGAAGAAAAGAAAGAGCAAAGAGTTCCACCATTTCTTCCACACCATCCACCCAAGAAGGTCCACAAGAAGACTCCATTTTTGGAGTAGAATTTCAGAGCAATGGGCATATCAAATGGGTCATACCTTGCCCAATCAGGTATTTAGCTTCATTGGAACCAAAGGAGAATTCACAACCAGTCATGTTTTCCTCTAAGCATGAGAGTGATATGCAAAGCACCAAGGATCATTGCAATACCTCTACAAGCTAAATGCAGAGCAACTAAAAGAGGTATTGGATTTGTCTTCAGCTTGATACCTTTCTGATTTGGGTAGAAGACCAGCTTCTTGTTGATTTTCCACTCATCCAAACAGCCATGATTAGCTCCAAATCATTTGCATGGCTGCCAATTTCTAGGAAAGGAAGCTCTTTTGCACAACTAGTTGCAGTAGGTTTGTTTACCTTACCTTCGCTTCTAGTTAGAGTAGTGTAGGTAGGTTTGTTTCAAGCAAAATAAGTTCTTGTGCACACTCTACATATCCCACTTGGGGTATGTATGATTTCCAATTTTGTACATAGTTGTTTGGTGTTGTTTTGGTTGCTCTTGCATAGTGCATTTAGTGGTTTTGGTGAAGATCAACTCCAAGTTTCAGTGGGTTTCCAAGTGGCTCAGAGGTCATATTTTCATATTTCAGATCAAAATTGGTTATCAGGCTTGACTCCATGCCCAATGGATGCTTCAAAGGCCACTGATCATTCATCTAGCAGGTAGATGACCCCTGAGAGTCACCAAATTGTTAACCAAAATAAGCTCCCTCTTATTTTGGGTTAACTAGCTTCCTTTTTGCCTCAGTAAAATTTTTACACATTTTAGGCACTCAAAATTTTTAGGTATGGCTTCATTAGATAGATAATTCTCTCCCCTTTCCAGAAAGGTAAGGAAGTCCTCCTAACTCCTTGTATTTTGCAAGTTATGGCTCGGTGGAGTTTAGAGGGGAAATTTTCCCTAGGCGGACCCGCAGGAAAAATTTTGGCACTTAGCCCTTTTGGGCAAAAAGCTCAATGGAAAATTTTGGCCCAAAATCTACAAGGAAATGAAATACTTCCACGTGTCTATTCAACAATGGGAGTTGGAGGAATTTCAAGTTTTTGACTTTTGGTCAAAGTGCGTGAAAGAAAAAAAGGGAGCGCATCCCCGCCAAGCAATATGAAGGTGCCACGTGTCAACATGTCGGTGGGAGTCGAGGTGGTGGAAGGATTCAGAGAAATTTTCCAAAGTGGTAAAAAGTGCAAAGGTGAAAAATGAAACCACATTCCCGCCAAAGGAACCAGAGGGCGCCACATGTCTCTGAGTGGCATCACAGTGAGAGAATTTTAGGAAAATTTCCCAATGTTGCGAAAGGGAGTAGAATGCTAGTTTGAAGGTTGCATCCCATCAGCAAACCAAGTGATGCCATGTGTCTTGGAATGGTGGAGGTATGGAGATTTTTGGGTAATTTTTCCAAAAGGGAAAATTTTAAGGTTTGACCCCGCCGACCCCGATTTTGACCCATTTTTACAAGTTTTGCCCTAAATCTTTAGAGGCCATATCTTTCGAACCAGAGCTCAGTTTTTCATGATTTTGGTGTCATTGAAAATTTGTTGAGATCCTCTACATGATGGACCCTTAAATTTTTATTTTTGATGGATAATTGTGGGAAAAAATTGGAAAATGTCTCTGGCATGTAAAAAACGTAGAAAATGACCCCAACCACCATAATTAATGAAATATGGGCCTCCGCTTTGCTCTGCAAAGCAATGTAAAATGAAGTATGGGATTTTTCATGGAAAACCATCACTTTTAAGGATAATTAAATGGATCTATTGGTGGTTGGAGTTTCAAATTGATTTTCCCGTGTTTTTTACCTTTTCCTTCATTCGTTTCACATGGTTAAAAGCCAATTTTGGCTCATTTTGTAAAGGTTGGTCATCATTATTCTATGCTTCCCCTTATTTTCTTCCCTAGGATCAAAAATGAATTTTGAACCTCCTTCCCTACTCTGTAATGGTGGTTTTACCTCTTACCCATGAAATGATGTTTTGTGCAAACTTCTCGAGCAATGTAAAAACGTGTTTTGTGATGTATTTGTCCATCCTTGCTTGTTTTGGGTTGTTTCCTTCTTGCCTCTCTTCATTATAGGTATTTGTGCATGTTTGGATGTTAATTTTAGGTTTTGGACCTTTGTTCATGGAGTTTTGGAACATTTTTGTGTGAAATCCATCCTTGGTTTTGTGATGCACTTGTCCATCCTTTTCATTGCTCACCTCTCTTATTCCATGGAAGTTTTGATAGATGTTCAGCGAGCTTCCTTCTCTAGTGTATCACCGTCTTAGTGTAGCCTCTATTTTTTCTTGTTTTATCTCTCTCCTTGGTCCCTTGGAAGTTAGATTAGGATTAGATTAGCTTTCCGCATCTGAATAGCTTGTGGCAAGTAGTTTAGGAAGAGGAACCAACCTTCTCTCGGAGAGATTTCCCCATTTGCAAACGTCCCACACTTTGGGAAAGCTCAATTTTGTGCATTCACACCAAATGACATTGCCTTAGAAAATCATATCCATAGGTCATTTTGGGGGTGCTGTGAATTTGCACTAATAGGTTCATCCAAGGAAAGGGTAGCAATTGACTCATCTGGAAAGTCAAAATTAGAGGGTTGATCCCTAGAAATAGGTGCATCAGCCAATTGTTCGGTGATAGCTTGGCCTTTGATGGAATTTTGATGGATGAATTCAAGGTCAAGGTTGGCCAAAAGCATAATCCAACATGTGGAACACTGATATTGATAAGGTTTGGCATACATGAAGTGTAAGGGGTCGGTGTTGGTCACAACATAGGTTTTGTGGTTGAGTAGGTAATGATGGAGTTTGGTGGCAACGAAAAATAAGGCTAAGAAAAGTTTTTCGGGATGGGTATATTGGGTTTCATAGTCTAAAAGAGTATGGCTTATGTAATAAACCACCTGCTCCTTGTGTTGTTCATCACAATGAGCAAGCATGGCCCCCAAGGAGTGATCGGTAGCTGAGATATACAGGTAGAAGGGTTGATTGTCTTTAGGTGGAATGAGTACGGGTGGTTGAAGAAGGTATTGTTTTAAGGCCTCAAAATATTTGTGGTAATCATCATCCCATTTAAATGAGACATCCTTCATGAGAAAATGATGAAAACGTTGACACCGATCAAACAATTGTGAAATGAAACGGTGAATAGATTGCAACTTACCTTACAGGCTATGGAGTTTCCTAAGGTTATTGGGTGGAGGCATTTCCAGAATGGCCTTGAATTTAGTAGGGTCAACTTCTATACCACGTAAGGAGATGATAAATTTCAAGAGCTTTCTAGAGAACCACGAAGACACACTTCTTGGGTGAAGGTGAACACAATATTTAATAAGGTGGTCAAAGATGGTTTTTAGGATGGCAAGGTGCTCGAGCAGCATTTAGATTTGGCAAGGAGGTCTTTGACATAATATTCCAATATATGATGCATGATGTCATGGAATATATAAGTCATATCCCACTGATATGTGGCATCAACATTTTTAAGACCAAAAGGCATGACTCGATAGCGAAAGATCCCCTAAGAGGTGATGAATGTAGTTTTGTGTTGATCCTCCGGGGCAAGTAAGATTTGGTTATAACTTGAGAAGCCATCCATAAGTGATAGCATCTTGTGACCAGCAATGAAGGTCAACCAACTAGTCAACACCAGGTAGAGGAAAGTCATCTTTGGGAAAGCTAGATTGAGGTCACGTAAATCTATACAAATACAAAGTCCCCTGTGCCGCCTTAGTGACAGGGGACAATGTTAGAAATCCAATGAGAATAATTAATGGGTAATATGAAGGAAATGGAAGGAAGGAACTAAAGTTCTTCTTTGACAATAAGGGCAATACGAGGTGCATTTTCCTTAGCTTTTTTCATGGGCTTGGCATCGGGAATGGTTACGATATTATGGACCACTATGGTGGGGTCAATACCGAGAATGTCTGTATAAGACCAAGTGAAAGTGTGGTTATGGTTTTTGAGAAAAGAGGTGATGGCTTCCTGTTCAGCAGCATCTAAAGATTGACCAATCTTTAGGATGTGCGGGTCGTCCTAAGTATGAATGTTGATCTCGATAGTTGATTCATTCAACATGGTTTGTGTCTCAGATGGTAACGATCGATGAATATATGAGTCTTCTGCACCAAGGTAGGTGAGTATAGATTCATCATCATGACATTGAATGACGTTGATCAAAGGTGTATCATCATTGATCATTTCAGGATACAAGAAGGGAAGAGAGGAGGAGCCTCGCCCTCACATTGATAAGTCAGAGGCCCCAAGGAGATGGTGTTTATGAAAAAAAAAAGTTAGGAGGAATGGATTCTGGATCCATCGACTCCATCGGTGAAGGTGGTGATGGTGGTGAAGAAGGTGGAGAAGGGTTGATGTCCTTGATGAGCTCAATGCAGGCCTTCTTGGTAGGTGGTTTAGCAAAGCCGATACCACTATGGTCATTATGTTTGTGGGTAGTACATGGAATAATAGTATGGCAGCCTTTCTCATAAAATCCAAAACCAAAACCCTTCCATGCACATCGGTGTAGGAAGGTGTGGGAAAAATGGTGATTGGTGAGTGACTGGAGGTCAGTGGAAAATGGGCGGGTTTGTGACGGTGGTTCAGGTGTGTAAGTGGTAGTATCAAGTCCCCCATAGGTGAGACTGGTACAAAGGTGGGGAGGACCATAAAGGAGATTCTCTCTTATATGGTGATCATAATGAGGGTGTTGGTGAAGACTTCCATAATCTTTTGGAGTAAGGAATGTGTTGAAACTATATAGGCGATACTCCCCCAGAGTGAGGCATTAAAAATGCCTTCCAAGGGATTGGTGGTTGGTATATGGGTATTTGGAATAGATGATGTGTCAGAGGTCGACGCGGGGTGGAGCTAAGGGATTGGGAGGCTAATGGTTCGTCCGTGGAGGTTGTGGAGGCGATAGGCATGGAGGAGGCATGTGTGGTCGAGGTAGCGGTTGTACTAGTAAGCGGAGGTGTAGGTGAAGTGGTAGTGGTCGTGGAGGTAGACACCTTAATGGGTATAAGCATGTCATTGGGTCGGTAAAGCATGTTGCATGTTTTAAAAGGTGAAGGATCAGCTAGAATAGTATAGGTGTGTCCTTCATGCTCAAACTTTACACAATGATGAAAAGTGGAAGGAATACAACCCATGAAACAAATCCAGGGTCTTCCAAGTAATAGGTTATATTGGAATTCCCGTTCTAAGACGTAAAATAACTTTGAACAAGATGGGGGACCATGTGAACATGGAGGATGAAAGTTGCTAGTGTAGATGTGATAACGTCATTGAATGAACATAACATGATAGGATGTTTATGGATGCAATTATCAGTATGTGCATTCGAGCGAATGCATGGGATGAAATGATATTAATGCTTGCGCCCCATCAATCATTACATGTTGTAAATGTGTATCATCGATGTGGACAAATATGAAGAGAGTTGGGTCTAGGTCATCAGTTTGGTGTGGTGTGATCTCTTCCTCTAAGAAGCTAAGGGAGGCTACTTGGTGAGTAGGTTGAGGTGTGGATAAAGGTGGCAATTTGGTGAGAGATGCTACATGTTGGGGTTTGATAATGGAGGCTATGGGTGTAGGGTCATTAGGTAAAACCTTAATAGATTGCAGGACCTCCATGAGAGCTTGAAGATGGGATTTCAAGGTTTGGATGAGGTTGTATAGGGACATTTTGAGGGGGATTGGTGTAGTTGTTTGAGAATGGTGCGATGTGTGACCCCATTAGCAATAGGATACGTGGGGGTATGGATAGTGATTTTAGTTGTGGGCAGATGGTATGTTCTCGGTATAGGATTGGTTGGTGAGTCAGCTTGCCTTTTAATTTATTTTGTCCTTATGAGCACAGTAGCAACGTGGATCATGTCAATCTGAGGTGGGGAGATAGGAAAGGTAGGTGAGCCATGAAAGGTATGTTAACAAGAAGTGTAAAAGCCTAATGGTGGAAAGGAGCCTTGTGAGATGAACTGGGAACATCGACATTTGGGTGGAGGTTTAGTGAGGTCATTGATGCAAACCATGTTAATTTCAAATCTTGGAGGTGGTTCTAGGAGCTATGGGGGCAAAGGTTTGGGTCATTGAGTAGGTAGTGAGGGAAGAGTTATGGGAATTGGTGTTGGTGAAATGGGGTCCTCATCAAGTTCATCATCATCAAATTTTTCTTCGGGAGGGCACAACTTGATAAGAATGTTTTTAAAGGCCTTATAGTTCTCTACATCCTGTCCTAGTACACGATGGTAGGCACAAATTTTTGTGTCGTCAAACCCTTTAGGTTTGGGCTTAAGAGGGCCATAAGGCTTAAGCAGTGGTAATGTGATAACAGAATTCTCAAGGAGGTTGGTTAAGATTTTGGCATAGGACCTTACTACTGGGTTGCAATGGGAAGTGAAAGTGGGTTTGGGTGTAGGTGTGGCTGATTGTTGAGGAACGGTCTTTGCAGGAGGGGGAGTGGGTCAAGCTATGGTTTTGGGTGCTAGTGTGATCTTGGGTGTTGGTCATGTTTTCTTGGGTAGGGGTATGGTAGATGACTTGGCAGGAGGGTGCATGGTTGTTTTGACTACCTTATTAGAGGGTAGTGGATTTTTGTCTTTGGGTTGCACCTTCTTGGGTAAAGGTGATATGGGTGTACGAGATCTAGAGGGAAAAGTGGATGGGGGAAGAGGGCGAGTTACCCGTGGGGATAATGGAGGTGCCGTGAAGGAAGATGACGTGGGTCATGCGGGGTGTGAGGGATGATACTAAAGTGTAGTGGGTAGTGAAGAAGTAACTGATGGTATTCTAGGTATGGGTGGTAAAGATGCTACAAAAAGGTGTAAGTCATATCAGGTGCTTGGGTATGTTAGAGGTTTACAAGGAAGGAATGGGCTGTTGTGTTTTTGGATTACTGATGGGCGGAGTTTTTTGAACCATGTTGGGAGGTTGAGGTCCTAAGATGGATGGAAGGGGTGAAGGTGATGAAGGTGTGATTGATGTAGCTGGGGTATGAGTTTGATGGGCTTGGCTCTTCTGTTTGGGTGCCAGAGTAGGTTTGGTGTTGACTTTGGAGGATGTAGCTAAATCTAGTTTGATAGGTGGATGAGTAAGGTTAGTGGTTGGGGTGACCCCTAAGGTAGTAATAGGTTTAGTCAAGGAATATGATGTAGGTATGGGTTTAGATTTATATGGATGTTGGGTTATGGGTAAAGGTGTGTGTTGAGCTATGATGGGTGTCATGGCAGAAGTTATGATAGAGGTGGTTGTGCTCGATTCGATTGGTCAGAATAGTTTTGGATAGATAGTGGAAGTGTTAGCAAGTGACATCTATATTTGCATTGAGACAGGAAGGAGAAGACACCCCCAAAGTAAGGCTCTGTCCACATAATTTAGAAGATTGGCTAAGCATGAGAATGGCATGGGTGTAGGTGAGATTGATGAGGACCTAATGGAAATTCTTGTGAAATTTGTCTTAGAGACAGGGAATTTGCTAGCTTTAGCTTCCGTGGGTAAGAGAGTTGAAAGTAAGTCTACATGATCTTGGTTAGCTAATGGAGAATGATCACCTAGGGGTAAAGGCATTTCCACTGGGTCTTGGATAGGTGGAGGAGATGATGGGTGCTCCTCTATGGGTGGAGAAGATGGTAGGTGCTCCTCATGGATGGAGGAGATGATGGGTGCTCCTCTGTGGGTGTAGGAGATAAAGAGCATCTTCCATGGGCTGGAGAGGTATTGCGGTGACGACTCTCTAGGTGGAGAAGCCAAAGGTTAAATAGTCTCGATATTAATGAAAGGCTCCTCTACGGGTGATGAAGGAGGAATAAAGGGGTTCCTCATGGGTGGAGGAATAGGTGAGGTGGTTTCTAATGTAGAAGGAGGATTTCTCGGCTAGAATTTCCTCTATCGAAGGAATATGAGGTAATTGGGTAGCATCATGTGTATCACTGAAAATAGCATGGACCTCACGGTATGGTTGTCATGAGTTGAAGTCTCTCCAATTTGATCAGAAGAAGGGGCATGATTAGGAAAGGGTTTCTTGAAGATGTGTAAGTTTTGATTGGCAGGTGCATTAGGATTATCCATGGTTAACTCACCTTTCTTGAGCATTTCTGGACAATATTTTTGAAGGTGATGCAATTTCCATCACTATGACTCTTTACTCGACGGTAGTTATAGAATTCATGCTCTTTATGCCATATGGGTGTGAGGCGAAGAAGGGTTAAAACCAATATGTGGTTTCATAGAGGAAGCATGATGGCCGTAGTTTTGATGAGATTCTCCAAGACGAAGAATAAGGTTCCCCAATTGGGATATATTTTTGTTATTCCCATTTGAATTAAAAAGTTTGAACAGGTGAGAGATTAGATGAGGGGCTAGCTGATTGATTTGTGAGATGAGTGGGATGGATTTGAGTACCACTGTGTGTTAGTGGTCCCCTTGGCCTTTGAATAATTATTCTATGGTTTTGAAGAAGAAGAGGTGTCATTTGACTTGAATTCCAAGTTCTTATTGTGTAATTGGATTTTATTCTCTTCAATAGCCTAAATCTATAGCTTTCGTGCCATGGTGAATGCTTCTTCAAAGGTTCAGAAGGTTTGAACCTATAGGTTTGGTGAGATATGCCTAGCACAAGCCCATGTGAAGAGTTCAATGAGTTCGGTTTACGGTAGTTAGAATGTGAGTTGATTGATCAGGCTATGCCAATGAGCAACAAAATCTGTGATAGATTCGTCATCATATTGACACGTAGAGTATAGGTTAGTCATGGTAACCTTCTTAACGATATTAATGGAGAAGTGATCCAAGAAGGCTTGGGCCACCTAGTTGAATGAGAAGATAGAGTGTCTAGGTAACCCACTATACCAATCTAATGCAGGCCCAAATCGAGAGACATGGGAAAGGTCCTTAGAAGTAAAGTGTCATCATGGGCGATCAGATAACACCCATGTTTAAAAGACCGTAAATTTTGTTGTGGGTCTTCTTTGCTATTGAAACGGTTGAATTTAGGCATTTCCCAATGTATGGGATATGGATAGATAGGAATGGATGGATGTATAGGCTCATTACAAATTTCATTGTAGGTGAGAGTGTTGCGGGATCCAGAAACCGATGCCTCCAATGTTTGCATCTTGTCCATCATTAACTTAATTAGGTCATTGGTAGGTTGTGATGGATGGGTGACTCCTATAGCATAAGAGGGTTGGTGTTGGGCATATAACGGGGGTGACATTCTAGTATTGGTGCTACCGTATACGCTGATTGAGAAGAAGGCGGTGAAATAGGGGTACGTGCACCCAGAGTGAATAATAAATGAAACATGAGGTCACTGATAATATGTATATGGAGGTGGAAGTGTCATTGACCCTAGTGGCAATGGGGCTAAAGATTTTGGAATAGAAAGGATGACATTTTAAAAGGGGGTAGGGGTCACCGACACTAGGGGTGGTTGTGTAGCTATGGGTATATGCGAGACAATAGGTGTGGATGAGGTTGTGTTCTGGGTGGTTGGCGAAGGTATAGTGGATGTGGTGGGTGCAACAGATTTAGCAGATGTGATAGTCATAGCGGGTATAGGACCTAGCTATGAAATGAATGGGAGTAAGGTCGATGTGGGCAGTGCAGAGCCAGATGGGACTGACGTAGGAGTGGGAATGAGAGTTGGGGGATAGACACATGCATGTCGTATATCAACTAACCCGAGGTAAAACCGCAAGGTCGCAGGATTTTGTTCAAGGAGTCATGTGAAATCCTCGTCTCCTGTGGCGATAGTGATAGGTTAGGTAGGATCCATGGGTGATAAAATAGAAGGTGGTGAAGGACTAGGGGGAGTGGTTGATGGTACGGTGTCAAATATGAGGGTGTTTGTTTGGCTTCGTCGTGTTAGTACCATGTGAATAAGTACTTGATCGGGTTGGACTATTTTCTGTAAATGACACAGAAATATAGTAGAGATATGAGAAATAGGTGGTAATAGGTGGATTAGGTACCAAATGTCAGTTGGAAGATTTACACAGTATAACCGATGCTTAGTTAGGGTAAACCGACGCCGGTCATAGGTAACTGTGGTCACCACTGTGGGAAAGTGGAAAGTTGGTCAAAATATGGTAAAAGGCCAATAATCTACCAAGTATGCAAGATGCTAATGGGATTTACCAGTAAAGTGAATATGATGATAGTGACAGAGACTTTGAAAAGAAAAGAAGGTGAATAGGTGTCCTTTTGGGTAGGTTGACCAAAAGAACTATAACCGACACTAGTTAGGTAAAACTAATGATGGTTAGAGGGTAACCGATGACAATCATTGACCGACATCTTGCATTCTTGTGAAATTGAGACAACGATGAAGAAAATGTGGTTGTGAGTTAAAATTTGATGTGGAATCAAACCTAGAATTCTAAGAATGATGAGAATATGGTCCAGGGCACACTCAAATGAAGCTGAATACACCAACTATGATTAGGAGCGTGCAAGGGGAAATAAGAAAATGAAGAACGAATCCTCTCACCTCAAAATGCAAGCCAAACAGAAACACTAAGAAAAATATGATCTTAAGAGTGCCTTTTCTATTATGTTTGTTTAGCTTATACTATTTTAAGGATTGACTCATGAACTGTAGAATAGAGTTTTTTGGTGAGGATGGCTTCCTACAAAGAAGGAGATCTACAGGGAGAGGTTTCAGGTATGTTATGGTGGGGATGGGCCGTCCTCTGATGGGGTACTAGACAGAGATAACTAGTGGGGTGCCCACTGTGCCATGATTGTGTGATCACCTACAACTTCTTCCAGGTGAGATGTTGTTTAAGAATGTGTATATATTTTGAATTTGTGATGTTTAGATAAGACTCGAGAGAGAGAGAGAAAGAAATTTCTTTCTATGATTCATTTTTCAACCATCAACTGGGAATGACTTCCAACGTATAGGTTGCCCTCAATTAATGTGAGCTAATGCAAAAAAGTAGAATGAAATGCAATGATTTTTAAACCCAAATCGAAATGTAGAATTTGATGCCACAAATAGATGAATAGGAGAAGGGATGCTCTTTCACTAATGTGATACTAATGAAAGGGAAGAAATGTTCATTTTAAGCACCAAAATATGATTGCTTTTAGACAATAGAAGAGAAGAAGATTCCAAGGGAAAATTTTTAATGTAAGAACTTTTTAGAAAAGAAACAAACATACAACATTTTCACCTAGAAATGAAAGAATACAAAGAACCCCAAATGGGTCCCACCAGTGTGCCCAAAATGTTTCACCTGATTCTAGATTGTTTCTTCGAATGTTGATGAAACAAATAACGGTAATGGATTAGGAGGAATACCTGTAGAAATTTTGGTTGATAGGTTTTTGTGCACGTATGACTTCTGAATCCATAGTTGATCATGAGAGATTCCTTTTTTCTTGGAGGAACTACCTAAAATGGAACACAAGACCACCAAATAAAAGTTAAACAATATATGTAGTGGACTTCCTAGCATGTGCTAGATCCGGGAAGTGTGATACTTCCTAGACGGTTGTCAATCCACTATTTAAAGAAAATTAATGCAAGAAATAAAGGAAATCCTACTATAGTTAAAATGATTTAGGTATCTCATTCATCTACAATAAGAAAATTCATTCACAACAGGCTAAGCTATGATTGAATCTGAAGGTCAAGGTCACTGTCAAGGTATTGATGCTGGTCAGGGTGAGATTCTGGGTGGTTTTGGGTATTTGGTGGAAGTTTAGGAGCTCTGTTCTTGGTTTCTGGTAAAAGACACAAAGACCGACATCAGTCTGGTATGACCGGTATCGGTTTAGGCTAACTGGCGAAAAGTTGTGGGTAACCGGCATCGGTATGGTTGGGGTATAGAAAAACTCAATAAAAACTTGGCTGGGTGATAGATCTGAGGTTGGATGAAGATGGAAGGGAAATGGAAAGATTCATATGGATCATGGATATGCACATGAATGATTAAGGTCCAGGTATGGGAAATGTAGGGTATGGATAAAAAGATGGTCAAGTTTTCATGGAGGTAGATGATGGGGGAATGGAAATGAGAGTAAAAGCTAAATAACAGATGTAAAAGGATCTACCAAATGATGAATAGATGAGTGTTGGTTAATAAAACTTAATATTTGAAAATGTTTGATGCCTAGTTGGAAATGGTGGGTGATCAAATGGAATGAAATTGATCTAGTTTTGGTGCTTCCCGATGCTCCCGTGAAGGTAGATGGTTGTGTGATTTCTTCAGGTATGGGCTATGGATGCTCTGATGTGTATACTAACGTTGGTTCTACTTGCATGCAGCTCTGGTTTCATCACTTATTCTCAAAAGATGTGATTATCTCCCGAAAATGTACTAACCTCGAAATAAGGTTGTTTTTGGGGTTAAATGGTAACCGACGGTGGTTCCGGGTTGACCAGAGGTAGTTTAGGGTGACTGGCATTGGTTAGGGTAGAATTTCCTAGGTATACTAAACTAGGCAGATCCCCTTGATTTTCTAGGATCTTGTTCATTTGCTCCGTAGATTAGAATGGAAGATTCCTTCTAACATGTAGGAATGTGGTTAGAGGGAATGTAGACATTGATTTTTAGGGTTTGGGTAGGTCTTAGTTAGTTATGACAACTTACTAAGAATAGGTCTTAGGGTGAGGTGGCTAGATGAGATGTCTTGGTGAGGTGGATATGTGGGTATTATCCCAATTAGAATATTTAAATAATACATATGGTGAGGATAATGAATTAATTTAATTAAATTAATATTATAGTGGGGTGAAGGGGGCCATGGCTAGGTGGATGTGTTCAAGGTATTTATTTAATGAGGGACCAAGGGGAGTATGACCTAATTTTAGTCTCTACAAAGGTGTTGTCCAAATTTCTTCATTCATACTCAAATTAATAAGCTAGCTACTAAAAGAAACTAAAAACTCAGAATATGGAGGGTTTATAGTACCTTAGAAGCGTGATAGATGTGGATGGATGGGCTCCAATAATTTGATCTTTGTTGCAGCTGATGAACTTGCAAATAAGAGTATCTAAACATAAGAATGATTACATAAGATATGCAGGGATTTCTCAACAAAGAAAACTCCAAGAAGTGTGACCTTCCTTTCATGGATTTCAACCCCGTTTTGAATAAAAAATAAAGTAAAGGGTAGAATAGCATATGGCATGTAGAAACAAAAATAGTACTGAATCTAAATATAATTGAGATCTGATCTAGATACTGATTTGAATCAAATAAATGTAAATTAAATGTTACTTGGTCTAGGTCCATGATGATCGAGGATGAAGGTAGGCTATTTTGGATATAATAGAGGGATTTTATGGTAGTTTTAGTAGGCTCAAGCATATACATAACACAGGAAGAGGTTGGAGAAGGCTCTAGAAGTAGAAAACACAATTACAGAGGGCCGAGTTGATGGTGACTTCAACCGAGTGATGACGATTATAGCATAGTGAAGCAACGCCAAAGGTAGAAGGACCGAAAAGGAAACCCGTAAGTATAAAAACTGGAAGAACAACCCGATAACAAAATAATGACCACTAAAGTAAACTTAAGGTGTTAGATTGAACAAGATAACAATAGAAATGATATAGATAGCATAAAAATCAATGCAAAACCTCCTGTAGTTATTTAAATGATTAAAATGAGTTTTAAAGGGCTACTAGAGGATTGTTGCAATGATCTGGTTTAAAGGTTGATTTCGCAGAGTGCAATAAAATTAGAGATGAGTCATGCTTGTGTGTTTTCTATGTTATTGTGTGTTGTTTTTTGAAATGATTGAGATATTCTTATAGGGTCAATGGTAATCGGGTGGGTCACCACCGATTACAGAGAAATTTTCCGTAATGGGGTTTCTTTTGTGATTTTGGTCGAGATTTTGGGCATTTAAGAGTTGGAAGGGTGCTTTAAAGCATGTAGGTGGGAAGAGGATGTGTCATGGGTAGTTAGGGGATAAAAATAGGTAAGGAAATAACTTAGAAAAGTAAGGGGATGTAGGTTAGGATAAAACCATCCAAAATAGAAGGTTTGTTAGGGCATATGAGATTTTAATTCATGAATGAATTAATTAATAAGAATTAAAGGTGATAAGATAATTAAGTGGGAATTTTAAATTAAATAAAAATGGGCATGAATTAAATTAAGGAGGCCTCGGTAAAGACCAAGGTGAATTATGTGCACACAGTAGATAAGGTTAAAGATACTCGAGTTTAGGTTCCTACATTTTCCCCTTTTTTTTTGAGTGGTTTGTGCTAGCAAGCCATGAGACAAAAATGATAAGAGATTAAGGGTAAATGAGGATTGAAAAAGGTATATGGTGAGCCCTTTTTTTTTTAGTGTTTTGCGTTAGCAAGCCATGAGACAAAAATGATGACAGATTAAGGGTAAATGAGCATTAACAAAAGGTAGATGATGAGATCCCCCTCAAACAAGGGATCGATGATGCCACAGGAAATCGATGATGTGTTTAAAAAAGGTAGATGATAAAGGGCGGGTGGGTGAAGAAAAATGGGTAAAATGATTACCAAAGAAATATTCCCCAAGCAAAAAGGACTGCAATAACAATAAAAACTATGGCGGTGACTCCAATATCACATCGGTAGAGGAAAATTACGGTCTCAATAGAGACAGACAATAATGTTCTATGGGCTAGTGAGTGGGTGAAGATCACTGTAGTATGGATGTAAGTTGTGATGACCAATGGGTCATAGGAAAACATCAAAGTATGTGTGACTAATTGCGAAAGGTATGCAAAATCCTTCGTACATGAGGAATCAAGAAAATAGGTATGCATCCGTAAAGGGTAAGGATGAAAGGTTATCGTGCCCTAGCATAGGAAACAAAAAATAGATGAGAAGGTGAAGTGGAAAGAAGGTGGAATAATATGCCCTAAGGGGGAGTAAATATGGCCAAAAAGGTAAATAAGGAAGCAAATGATGAAGAAAAAATGCCCCAGTGGGGAAATAAGGTATGGCCAAAAAGTGGACTTTGTGTGCGGATTAGATAGGATTGTGAAATAAAATGCTTGAAGGAGGAGTAAATATGGCCACAAAGGTCAACTTAGAGTGTATAAAGTGATAGTTTAAAATTCCCGAGGGAAAATAAATGTGGCCTTCAAGATGACAATGTGAGGATGTAAAATATTTAAACAAAATTCCCTAAGGGGAGAATATAGATGAGCATAAAGGAAAAAATGATTAAGTAAAATTCCCCAAAGGGGGAAATAGGTATGGTCACAAAGGAAAATAAGGGAAGGAATGATTAAGTAAAATTCCCAAGGGGGAATAAGTATGGCCACAAGGTGGACTTGAATGTCAGAGAGATTGAATAAGGTCGAATGAGGTGTAGGATAAGATGCGACTTAACAATGGTGACCTATGGGTATGAATGAAACTACATCATATTAAGGAACGTGCAAGGAAAATATTCCTCCAACTACATTGGAGGTAAATAATAAGGGGATCTAGGTAACATAAGGTACATGCGACTAAAATAGATGTTAGTATGCAACCAATGACAGTTGGTCATACCAAAGATCATAAGGAGCATGGATGAAATGAAATTATAAACCTAATGTCGACATGACAAAGGGGTTTGAGATGGAGCTTATACATGAGAAGAGGGTTATCCATAAGTGGAATTCCCTGAATTTATGCCCCAGACTTCCGGGAAGGGAAAAGAGTAAATTGATCAATGTGGGAAGATTTCTTAAAATGCTAATAAAATGGAAGGTTAATCAATATGGGAATCCTTTGATGCCATTGTACAAGAGAGTAGCCATCCTTTGAGGGTATGGTCTACTTTATACATAATATAGATGGCAAGAATGATATATGATATTCTTCCTTTGAGGGATTGGTCTATTTATTTTGATTTTCTTTTGACTTTAATTTTCATGCTTCTCTTTTTTACATGAACAGATGTCCTTCGAGGGAGTAGTCTATTTTTAATAATTTTTATTTTTGAGAAGAGTATCCATGAATTTTGACTTTACATGGGGAAGAGATAAGAATATCTAGGTAGACCACTTAGAAGGGGATATGAATGTACAAGAAGCACCCCTTTACCCTTTGCATGGTTCTAATAGGTGAATAAGAGGGTGATGGATGTAATGATTGCAAATTTCTCACAAAAGGGGAGAGCCTATCCATAAGTAATATGTTACAAGAAGAGCCATGGTGCCCATATTTAAAGTCACATCTAGGAAATGACTACAGAGACCACATAATTCCAAATCATCACAATGGAAGATGGTGTTATCACTAAATTACATCACCCCCCAAATGGATAGCATGTGAGTGGGGAATTTGGTGTAATTTGTGTAACATTGAGCTATCCTAAAGTGTGGTACTTTGACAATGGGATAAATCTCTAGAGAAAGTTGGTTCTTGCTCCTAAACCTACCTACCACAAACTACTCCTAATGTAGGAAATAAACTACCCGATATTATTCTAACACTTCAAGAAAACAGGAGAAAGATAGCATGAAAATAAACCTACACTAAGAGCGGTGATACACCAAGAAAAGGATTTGTTAGACACAATCCAACTACCTAAAATGGAGAGAGGTGAGAAATGGAGAGGGTGGACAAGATGCACCATAGACCAAAGATGAATTCACACATAACACCATTTGTTTCCCATAAAAAAATCCCACAAATGTGTAATAAACATTCAAAAATATGCACAACATACCTTGCAATGAAGAGAGGAAAGTAGAGACACCAAAACATGCAAAGGATGGAAAAAATGCATGACAAAATATTGTGTTGGCGATAAAAATTTTCAGGTGGAAAAACTTGTGGATTTATTTCTAATGTCATGGGTATCTAAGTCCCTCTACTTAACCGGTGGAGTTGTCTATGAATGCATGTGAAAAGGTGGATTTCTGTGGTGTCCTTTTGACAGGGGATCCAATAGGGGCACTCCACCGACTTGCAAAAGAAGGCTAGAAATATCTTTCCGTGTAATAATTTGTTTAAAGAGTGGGGAAAGGGGAGTGAGAAAAGAGGTAGGAGAACTAATACTACATGTAGAAATACAGATACCTACACACACACTAGTTAGAAACTTTAACACATGCATTTATCGGAAAGAAACAACTCTGCGAATAACAATAAGACAAAATAGAATTCACCGATCACCAAGCATCAAGAAACCTCTTAGTCAAAGAAAGATATAAAATCATTCTTCTTGTAATGATTGATCATCTAAAAGTTGTGCATAATGTGGGAATGGAGGAAATTTAGAAAAGGGGAAATTGAAGAAAATGGCTATCTCCTTTGCTTCCTTTAGGTACAATGCACTCTTGAGTTTACAATATCAATTACCAACCCTTTTAAATGGGAATGGCTTTACAATTTATAAAATAGAATCAAATTTTCACCTCCCTCACATGACTCTTGGTTTCCATATTTTACTCATGAGCTTTCATTTTCCATGAATTAAGTATTTCTCTTATAATTTTGAGAAAATATTGTTTACAAATTTGAAATAGGTCACTTAAATGAATAGGATGAAATACAATGATGACACATAACAAAGAATTATAATGGAGAGAGAAAGAAGAGAGGGAAAGAGAGGAAGAAGATATGTCACTGATGAAGTCCGTTGATCCTTGTTGATGGAAAGCTCCAAATGCAGTGAAACTCTAAATCTTTGAATTCCTTGTACACTAGATGATGTGTGAACACCGTGTGTAAATACATTGTCACATGAATCATTTGGTGACCATGGGCATCACTCATGGAGATCCATTCTGAACAAATATCATCCTGACTCCCCTCAATGTTGTCGCACCGCTCACTAATTTGAATAGGATCCTAATGAATCATCTTATGAATGATCCCCAACAAAGTCGATTGTTAATTCCACCTCCCACATACCAATTGAAGTATGAAATGAGTGTCTAAAGACACTATTTACATCCTCATTGTCACATACTCTACATAGTATGGTGATAGAGATGACACTTTTTCTTACTTAGAAGCGAAGGGTTGTGTCAGATTCTACCCTGTCCATTTATGCTTCATGATTTTTTTTTGAAAAAGAAACTTACTATTTTTAGTAAGTGTGAAAAAGCAAGCCCTGGATCTGAACTGGATGATGCGACTTAGTTTTCCTCTTTTTCCCTATGTTCCATGTTCCTTCTGGATCAAATTTCTATTTTTAGCAAGTGCTCGAGGCCCACTTAATATTTTTAGTAAGTTCCAAAAATGTCCATTCTGGTGAATTCTCAGCAGTAGTGCACCTCCAATGTCTTCGTCTCCTTCGCAGGTTCTTCTATCAATGACCTTCCCAAAATAGCAATTCCTATGTCGTAGACTTGCTATTTTGAGAAAGTTGGCCTTTGGGAATTCGATTGACGTGGAACAAAGTTTTTTGATATGGTTTTTTTCCCAATATCACCCCTCTGAAATTTCAGGCCCACCCGCTTAATAGTCTAGGAGATTTTAAAGTTTTATTTTTCGAACTGACAGTGCTTCTGGGTACGACAACCATTAATGGACCTCAAAATTACAGGTCTGGTTTTCTCCTCCATTTGCAAAGAAAATTATATTTTTGATGTTGGTTTTTTCTTCTAGTGCTTCACATGCAATCTTACTTCAACTGCAATCCGGTTTGACGAGAAATCCCACTTCTTTCTTCGTTGAGCCGGAAGTGGGATTTCTTCACTGCGGATGCTCTAGTGCACGAGAGGAGAGTTTGAAGGTGTCTTCTTGATGGCCTTGGGTAGAGGAATGAACAGAAAAATATAACTTGTTGTTTCATGCATCCGTTTGGGAGAATTCTTTGACTATTCGTTTCATGGCTATGGAGTTTTCTCTGTGCTTCTCCTTCTTTGTTTTGTGCTTCTCCTTCTGTGTTTGCTCCAATTCTCCTTCTGGGACCTACATGTTTTTGTGGAGTGAATGTAATTATCTCTATGGAAGGTCTGGTTTGATTTTTTCAATGGTGGAGTGATGGAGGAGAGTTGCAGAGGAAGGATGAAGTTTTTCTGTGCACTGGAGTGGAAGTAGCTAGAAGCACTGAGCGACAATTAAAATTTTTGAATTTTGAATGCATGAAGGGAGAAGCTTTGGTGAAATTTTTCATGTTTGATGTCCTTAACCTTAGGGATATGAGGGAAATCAAATTCCATGGTGGTCAAGAGGATGACATGTGGTACTAGATCCAATGACAAGGAATGAAGGAGGAAAAAGTTGCTTTAAAGCACTAGGAGCTGAAAATTGGTCTTGTGGGTGTCCAAATGACACCCCATAGGGGCTAGGTGAATTTTTCCATGTCTAATTACCGTCACCTTAGAAATATAAGGGACATAAGTTTCACGGTGGTCCTAGAGTTGACATGTGGCACTAGATCCGACGATAGGGAATGGATGCTCCAAAAATGCACCTGGGAGCTGAAAGTCGGTCACATGGGTGTCCAAATGACTCCCCATAGGGGATGGGAGAATTTTTCAAGGTATGATGTCCCTCACCTTAGGGAAATAAGGGACATAAGTTTCCACGGTGGTCCTGGAGCTGACACATGGCACCAAATCCGACGGCAGGGAATGGATGCTCCAAAAATGCACCTGGGGCCGAACTGTCAAGTCTGGAGGTCATATGAGGGTCCAAGAGGTCACATGGGGGCTGGGAACATTTTTAATGGTTGGTGTACCTGACCTCAGGGACATTGGGGACATGAAATCCCGCCAGGCTCCTGGTGCTAACACATGTCCTCCCAAAAATGACTAAGTCCTAAACTGCCTTTGAGAGGGCAACTTAGAAAGAAGATAACTTGAGCTCCCGGTGGAATTTATTGGTGAAATTTTATATGATCCTGACTAGAAATGGAATTTTTAATCCAATGGTGGGTGTCTCATGTCTTTATTAATCCATCTGATTCCTAAACAATCAGATTTGTGATTTGAGATTACTTGTAGCTGATAAAAATTTCCTACCAATCCTATGCGCCATGGTATTGTGAAAAACATGGTTTTAACATAATTTAGGTATTTAAATCCTATTTTTTGGAGGTATTTTTTTCTTCTAACTCCATTTGAAGCTCCCAAATCATCTTCTAAAGCCCAACAATTTTTTTAGGCATGTGTACTGCCTAGGCTTATGAACCCTATTTTTTCTCAAACTGCTCCAAGTTTCTCAAAACTTCCCAAACTCTTCCAAAATAATTTCCATGATTTTTAAGGTCTTCAATTTACCTCTATGTTGAATTTTACCCTTCCGTTCCACTCTAAGGGGTTGATCCAGATCTGGGAAGGCCAACAATAATGCTTCCAAATACTGCTAGAAGATAGTATCTTTTCATAAATCCCTAAAATCACATAGGGGGAATGAATAGAGTTATCTAAATCACCTAGGGGGATGATATAAAATTAGTTAGGAGGTCATTTGGACTGACTAGATAGAACCAGGGTGTCTTGGAATGATGGGAATTGAAAACAATTAACACTTGGGTATCGTTGTCATGCTTGAAATTGTCAATTTCCTATCGCACATTTACACGACAACAACTGGCTCTATCTTGGGAACAAGACATGGACTGAGCGTAGTGAAAACATGACATGGGAATAAAAAAATCTCAATTTTAGACCATATAGTTCTTTGACCAATGTTGTATCCATTGGGCCCTGCAGAGTCATGTAGAACTTACAAGAGAGAGAGAGAGAATGAAACACACACACACACACACACACACACACACACAAAAAAAAAAATACACACACAACAAGAAGGGAACCACACCTAAAAATCACCTATTGTAAAAGAAGGGGACATCCCACTTTCACTAGAGCACTTTTCATTCCTCAAGAGTTACTCCTAAGTGGGAAACACTAAGTGATGTTGATCTACAAAGCCATTGACTGCTCTAGAAAGTAACCTCCTCTCCTTAGTTGCTTATGAAAGCCAGGTGCTTTCACAATTGTCTGTGTACTTGGTAGGAGTGATTTCATGCGAGATTCTTGATGCTAAGGTCCTTACTTGGAAATTTCATTTCCTTCACCCCCTCTAAAATTGGTTTCATCGTTTCAGTTGCCTTCCATGTTTATCCATATAGCTAATTCTCCATTGAGCATCTCATCGCTTCCCCAAAGCTGATTTTTTCCATGTTCTAAACAACTTTCTTCAATGCAAATCAGCTCAATGTTTTCCCTGTTATCTTATTCCATGGTGGAGGTGTTGTCTTCAAAAATGGAGATGTCCAAAGGAGATACACAAACTTTTCTTCTTTTGCACTCATGAACTTCTTCACACAATGTGGAAGAAAAAGGCATGTTTTCATGTTTATTCTCATCAACCAAAGTATTAGAGAAGTCATCAAGCTTATCCAACTGCTCCATTTCAACATCAAAAATTGGTGCACCAAAATAGGAAGCACAAATTGACTCATACTTTTCTTGTATCTCCATGGCCCGGGTCAAGAGTTCAAGACCGAGTTGAGGATCCTCAGTTTCTTCTGCGGCCTTCAAGATATCTTGTATGGATAGTTCTTCTAAAATTTCCATAGGATATTTTTTATCTTTATTGGAGGAATCTTCTTGTTGTGCCTCTAGGAGATGGTTAAAAATATGATCCATACAGGCCCATGATTCATCTAAAACATTCTCGTTCACCTCTTTCATGATTTACATTTCCGAAGATTCACTTTCTTGCATACATGGGCATACTTGATTCATGACACCTACTGACAAGGAGAATATGTCCAAGCTTCAAGGGAATGGTGCTCCTTCAAGATCGAAATCCATATCATCTTCTCCTTGGTAAGGAGTAGAGAACCATGTTGGGGCAACAGTATGAGAAGAATTTTCAGCTACATCTTGATCATCCATTATTAAATCCTCTTGCTCAGGTGAAAGATGAAAGGATATGTTTTCACCATGATGATGATTCTTCTCCTTGAGTGAGTAGAGGTTGTGTTTAAATTTCTCATTCTCCTCGGATTTTAAAATAGAGTGGACTTCTTCCATTTGATCATCCATGATTGCATCGGGAGAGAGTTTGATTCTTTGACTTCCTTCATTTCTTCATGCAACATTTTTATGTCACTTGAGGAATAAAAATAGGAAGGAGGATTATCTATGACCATCTTGAATTCATCATTTTTGGGCCATGATGTTGGCTAATTTTCTTACACTTCTTCACATCTCTCCATTTCATCATCAATTGAAAGATAAAAAATTGAAAATAAATCATCCATGCTTACTTTTAATTGACCATCTTCTTCATCATTGGTGGAGTCTTCAGAGAGCATTGGATCATCCATGATGCAGCAAGGATCTTCCTTTACTAAATATATTATTCCCCCCATGGGCTGTGACTTGAGCCAAATGGAATTGTTGAATGGTGATTCTATCTTTGTCTCTTCTACTTCTTTCTCCATGATGTTGCTTTGGCTTTCATTAGGAGGTTCCATGACAAGATCTTCTTTAGAAGCATCCGAGAATCTTTTGGGAATGAAAACCTCATAGTATGGCAGAAATCTGAGTCTTCTTCCATAGGGTGTGTCTCATCTTCTTCCTCCATTTGATGCGGAGTTTCAAAATGTTCATATCTTCTCTGTAGAGCTAAAGCATACCTCCAAATTTCATCAAAGACTTCAGGGTTAGAATTTCCTTTTATTATGCTCTCAAGTATTTCCACATATTCTCTTTTCAACATGTTCATTTCTTCATCACCATATGCAATGAATTCATCTAGATAATGGTGGAAGAAGGACAACATTCTCAATTTTGTAGTGAGTTGTGTGAGATTGCAAAAATCTTCTTTAGTGGATCTTGCACTGTCCTATCTTTTGTCATCTTCTTGAATGCTGATTTTATCTTCATCGGAAGGCTCAAGGATAGGATTTTCTTTAGCAGCATTCAAGAACCTTTTGGGTATGAAAACCCTATGGTACGAATGATCTTTAGGGTCTTCCTCTATAGGACAATTCTCCTCTTATTATTTCTTGCTATGGGTCTGCTTCAAGTTTCTCATTCATATCTTGCAAGAATTTGGCATATTCTCAAGCTTCACACCTTATCTTATGTATCCTTTGAATCCATTCTTCTTCATCGATGACAAGTTCTTTCTTCTTTCCTTTTTCAACACTAGTCTAGAACCATGGCTGATCAACAATCTTATTTTTTGGGAAGACATCTTCTTCTTCTTCTTCATTGTCACATTGGTACTTCACTCTAATCTAGAAAGTTCTTCATGATGCGGGAATCATTCCTTGATGGAGTCACCTTCAAAAAATGATTTTTCCTTTGAAATCTGATTTTTTTTAATTTTCAAGCCTTGCAGTCATATATTGGGTGCAGATGTCATAATCCTTGCTTGTGAGTGCCAAAAATAGTTGGCGAGAAAATTTATTGAGTGGAAAAAATTGTGGATTTCTTTCCAATCCTCTGAGAATCTAAGTCACTCTACTCAACCGGTGCAACTACCGTATATACATGCACGTGAAAAGGTGGATTTCTATGGTGGCCTTTTGACCAGGGATCCAATAAGGGCACTCCACTGAACCTATGACAAAGCTAACAATCTCTTGCTAGGGAAGAGTTTGTTTAAAGAGTGGGGAAATGGGAGTGAGAAAATAGGTAGGAGAACTAATGCCGGGTAGAAAATCATATTCCTACACACACACTAGTTAGAAACTTCAACACATGCATTTATCAGAAGAAACAACTTTGCCGATTCTACCCTATCCATTTATGCTTCATGATTTTTTTCAAAAAAGCAACTTACTATTTTTAGTAAGTGTGAAAAAGAAAGTCCCCGATCTTCAATTGGATGTTGTGGCTTAGTTTTCCTCTTTCTCCCTATGTTCCACATTCCTTCTAGATCAAGTTTCTATTTTTAGCAGGTGCTTGAGGCCCACTTACTACTTTTATTAAGTTCCAAGTATTTCCATTCTAGTGAATTCTCAATTATAGTGCACCTCCAATGTCTTTATCTCCTTCACAGGTTATTTTGTCAATGACTTTCCTAAAATAGTAGTTCTTACGTAGTAGACCTAATTTTTTTATAAAGTTGGCCTCTAGGATTTGGATTGAAGTGGAACAAATTTTTTTTATATGGGATTTTTCCCAATATCACCTCTCTAAAATTTTGGGCCAACCCGCTTAATAGTCCAGGAGATTTTGAAGTTTTAATTTTCAGACTTGGCAATGCTTCTAGGTACGGCAACCATTAATGGACCTCAAAATTGTAAGTCTTGTTTTCTCCTACATTTGTAAATAAAATTATATTTTTGATGTGGTTTTTTTCTTCTAGTGCTTCACATGCGATCTTACTTCAATCCGGCAACCGGTTTGATGGGAAATCCCACTTCTTTCTTCGTTGAGCCGGAAGTGGGATTTCTTCACTGTGGATTCTCTAGTACACGAGAGGAGAGTTTGAAGGTGTCTTCTTGATGGCCTTGGGTAGAGGAATGAACATAAAAATATAACTTTTTGTTTCATGCATCCATTTGGGAGAATTATTTGACTATTCGTTTCATGGCTATGGAGTTTTCTCTGTGCTTCTCCTTCTTTGTTTTGTGCTTCTCCTTCTGTGTTTTCTCTAATTCTCCTTCTAAAACCTACATGTTTTTGTGAAGTGAAATCAATTATCAATTATCTACATGTTTGAGTTTTTCAATGGTGGAGTGATGGAGGAGAGTTGCAGAGGAAGGATGAAGTTTGTCTGTGCACTGGAGTGGAAGCAGCTGGAAGCACTAAGCAACAGTTAGAATTTTTGAATTTTGAATGCATGAAGGGAGAATATTGGGTGTAATTTTTCATGTTTGATGTTCTTGACCTCAAGTACATGAGGGACATCAAATTACACGGTGGTCAAGAGGATGACACGTGGCAAGGAATGAAGGAGGAAAAAGATGCTTTAAAGCATTAGGAGCTAAACGTTGGTCACGTGGGTGTCAAAATGACTCCCCATAGGGGATGGGCACATTTTTCCATGTTTGATGTCCCTAACCTTAGGGACATTGGTTTCCATGGTGGTCTTGGAGCTGACACGTGGCACCAAATCTGATGACAGGGAATGGATGCTCCAAAAATGTACCTAAGAGTTGAAAGTCAGTCATGTGGGTGTCCAAATGACTCCTCATAAGGGCTGGGCACATTTTTCAACATCCGATGTCCCTCATCTAGGTACATAAGGGACATGTGGCACCGATCTCGATGACAGGGAATGGATGCTCTAAAAATGCACCTAGGGACTAAACTGTCAAGTTTGGAGGTCATATGAGGGTCCAAGAAGTCACATTGGGGCAGGGCACATTTTTAAATGGTTATTTTACCTTACTTCGGGGACTTTAGGGACATTAAATCCTACTAGGATCCTAGTGTTGACACGTTTTCTCCCGAAAAATGACTCGAGTCCCGAATAGCCTTTAAGAGGGCAACCGAGTCCCAAATTGACTATAAATGGAATTTTTAATCCAATGGTGGGGGTCTAATGTCTTGATTCATCTATCTAATTCCTTAAAAATTGGATTTGTGTTTTGAGGTTCCACTTGTGCACTGATAAAAACAAACGCCAATCCTATGCGCCAAGGTGTTGTGAAAAATATGATTTCACCATCATGTAGGTATTTGAATCCTCTTTCTCGGAGGTATTTTTTTCTTCTAACTCCATTTAGAGCTCCCAAAATCATCTTCTGAAGCCCAACAATTGTTTTAGGCATGTGTACTACCTAGGCTTGTGAACCCTAATTTTTCTCAAACTGCTCCAAGTTTCTCAAAACTTCCCAAAATATTCCAAAATAATTTCCATGATGTTTTAAGGTCTTCAATTCACCTCCATGTTTAATTTTACCCTTCCGTTCCACTCCAAGGGGTTGATCCAGTCCTGGGAAGGCCAACAATAACCCTTCCCAATACTACCAGAAGATAGTATCTTTTCATAAATCCCTAAAATCACCTAGGGGAATGAATAGAATTATCTAAATCACCTAGGGGGATGATATAACATTAGTTAGGAGGTCATTTGGACTGATTGGATAGACCCGGGGTGTCTTGGAATGATGGGACTTGAAAAAAATAAACATTGGGGTATTGTTGTCATGCTTAGAAATTGTCAATTTCCCTATTGCACATTTACACGACAACACATAGTCTATTGTTCAATTACATTTTTCACATTACATCACTAGTGGGAAAGAGGAAATATAATTCCATTAAAAATCATGGAGGGATTCTTGAAGCTCCACATTCAACCTAGAAGAGAAGAAAGAGAAGGGGGTAGAGAGGAGGATGACTAACTCATTTTTACGAAATGAGCCCCATGTTACAATTTATAGAATTAGATAAAGAAAGAGATATGAAATCCCAAAATATTCCTTTTAACCACTTGCAAGTTTCAATAAATGAGGGAAAATTATGATATCTGATTTGAAAAATATCCCTCATGTTGTCCCATAACCTGCAGTTGAAGAAAATGATGCCCATGCCCATTAAATCTTCACCCAACCACCGGAGGTCTATGTTTTGAATTGGGTCATTTTCTACAAAAATTTCCATCAAATCTCCATCAATTTCTGAATTTTGTGATCTTTGTGTGAAGGTTTTTGAACCACAATTCCAACGAGACCAATTTCATGTGATTCCATTGAGAAATACTCAATTTGTGAACTTCCGAGTGATTGTAACTATTTTGGATTGCCAAGCTTGCTTTATATCCATAGATCGTGTAATTTATTCTTGGTGGAAAAGAAATTTTAAATATTCTCCCTCCTCTTTCTAATGTTAGTGCATGATTTAAATGGTTAGAGTAATTAAAATCATGCATGGGGCCACCTATTTTATCATGTTCCAATATGGGTTCGGAAAAGTGTTTAAATCATATGTAAGAGCCAACTTCGTAGGTGACTTGCTGAGTTAGCTTCCTCATGCACCTTCGAGTCTTGGTACTGGGTGCCAAGTCACTTGTTTATATACTAGGTTATTTTCCTTATTCATTCCGGCTGACCCATTTTTCTTCACCTAGGTTGAGTCGGACATTCTATTTTGGCATCCTCCCAAATTTTATTTACTTGGAACCATGTGTAATTACCAATTTTATGGTCTTCGTGTTTCTAGCTCATCCTTTGAACTCTCAACCTACCACAGTCACTCGACCTAGGAATTGTGGATCCTATTGAATTTGTGGGGACTCTTTGTCTCAAAGTTTACATTAGTGTTCATGTCCACCCTATTGGCTTTGTGCTATATTGGCCATTTCAGCTTTGAATGTCATGATCGGCCCTGGTTCAAGTGGGATACTCATGCACCGAGAAGCCAACATTCCCACAATACATTGGATCACCTCATCGAGTGATCTAGGTTCTACAAGCCCACATTGACTCCTTGAAGGTCCTTTGATCATCTCTCTGCCCACATTGTTTTTCTTCGGTGATCTCGGTCTGCATTGCACGTTTTCCAATGGGCCACTTGGGTTGTCTAGCCCCAACTTCCCCACACTACATTTCTTAAAAGATTTTGTGTTTCTCCGGCACACTTATCCTAAGTTCCTAGGCCATTTGGGCCATGTTTCCCTTCCTTGGCCATAAAGGCTCACTTGTGTACCTAAACTCCCACTCACCGAGTTGGCTCGATGAGCCAACCTGTTTCACTTCACCGATTTTCACCCACCCCCAATCTCCATATTTGAACTCGCTAGTTCCTATTGAGCTTGGCCAAGTTGATAATGTGCCGAGTAACTCAACGATGGATGAAGGCAGCCACTCCCTTGCTCGATGTCAATCTCCTTACTTTGTGCTGATATGCCTTCAATATTTTCCATTATACTTAGCTTGGTCTAATTATTTCACCTTAGCTTGATTTTTCATGGTTCAACCGCCATTATCACAAAGTGACTCGACTTGGTTCCTCCTTTGCATGAGTTTGATTTACTTGTCCCATTCAACTTGCTAAGTTGTGGTTTAATGATTATTCGACTAATATGGTGTTCTATTGGGCTTGAATTCTTGGAATGGTGATCTGCCATGGCTCCTTGTTTTGACATGTATTTATAATTACACTGCGTTAACTCTCGCACCACCTACATGATTTCCCAAAATATTTCAAGCCAACCTGCCATATAATGTCCACTATTATGAAATGATGTAAGCTCACTCCTACAAACTTGAATTCAGCCATACGTGTCTAGTCCCACTCGACCATGCATTTAATAGCTCTACCTTCCTTAATAACATTGCCTTGCATAAGATTTTACACTCGCATAGCTCAATGGATTCCTAGGTAATGTAACTCGATTACCATTTGAAAAGTAATGTGGCCTTATTGCAAGATCACTATAAAATAGCTTTAGCATCGGATGGATGAACTCAATACTTATTTGTATTCGAGCTCAAACTTCAATGTATATTACCTAAGTCTCATGAGGCACAACTCGGTCATCAAGCTAGGTGATTTTGGTCAACTTTACATGGTCCGAAGTGTAATTATTTTAACTCCTCTAACTCCCTTTAGATTTCATGAACTCTGCTAGATATTCTTAGCATCGGGGGATGTGTGAAGATTTTGGAGGGTACTCCTAGGTGAAACATTATATTTTACCATCTAGTGTTGTCAGTGGACCCCACTTTCGATCTCCCAAACCGAATAAGAATTTTAAATTCAATGAAGACCAAGAAGAGGAAAAATTCCTCTTATGGGTGTCAACCTTCCCAAAGACCCGTGTACTACCTTGGAAGATTGAGATTTTTTTCTTGTTTCAGATTGGCTATGAGAGTCTCTTAGTGCTTATAGGCCTACGCGATTGTCTGATTTCACCCGAGGGGTGAAATTAGATAACAAATGGAAGAGGATAAGATGGAGGAATGATATAAGGATATTACTAAGTGCTCACTGGTAGTGTGCTAACAATAGAATAGTTACAAGTGTAATGCATTAAGGGATTCCACTTTTGGTTTACCACCAAGGGAGGGAAAACTTTCTGTGCAATGTTCTAATTAAAGTAGTAATGTTCGATTTGAGCCACATTCAAGAATAGGATGATAACTTACGAAGGATGGGATATAATGAGATAGATGAGAAAATATTAAAAACTATTCGATACCTTTAAGGAAGTGAAAATATGCCTCCCTAATGAGACAAATAGATGTCCCCCTAAGAGAGGAACAAATATAACCACAACGGTGGATTTAGGATAAGATGAAATGGTCCCCCAAGAGAGGGACAAATATGGCCACAAAGGTGGACTTAGTATGGAAAATATGGTGCCCCAAGAAGTGCATAAATATGTCCATAGAGGTGGACTTAAGATGGTAGATAGTTTGGTTGATTAAGGCGAGATAGTAAACTGGATAAGATCGGATGAGGTGGATTTGATAAGATTAGATGCGATGAAGAAGATAATATCAAGGGTGAAAAGATAATTAATCCATAAGCGGTCGATCTTAGAGTGGAATACTCGATATCAAGGGATCTATTGGATAGATAGGGGATGAATTCATGTAGACATGATACGTGGATGAGGAAGAAAATACAAGGGGTTCAATAATGAGTGGAAGGTGTTCCCCCAACAAAAGATAATATATCACATTGGATAACTTAGAGCTAGTGGATTTCGAAGGAGATTTGATTTGGATTTGATAGATGGTTGGGGATTACTGGGATGATTTAAAATGTAAATAATATTGATGAATAAGGGATGACTCTCTTTAGGAGGAATGATATGTGGAGGAGAGATGTTAAGGGATGTTGTGAATAAAAACATGACCTAGATAATTTGGTGGATGAATATGTAAAAATTTGATTAATTGCATTGGATGGAGAAGGAAAATCCCCCTAGATGAGGAATGTTTCGTCCTCAATAAGATCATGGATGATGTTTTGGAGGGCCTTATGATGCTCCGTATCGTGACCCGTGGTGTGATGATAAACACAAATGCAATTGAGTCAAACCATGATGGCTTCTTACTATGTGGATTAAAGGCTTTGATGGGAGGAAGTGTGATTATAGATATTTGAATTAAATGTCTAAGGATATCTGTGTAAGATCCAATTGAGGTGGTGTATGGAAGATTGCTCTTGTGAGGCTTGATAGGATGTTTGGACTTAGGTGTAGATGTATATTGGATGGTAAATTAGGTGTCTTGAAAGATGAATCAACTTTGGGAGGAGAGTTAGATTGTTTGGATTGGGATTTATTATTACGAGATATCTTAGATGAAGGGGTCTGGCCCTAAAATAGATGAGGGTGTGTCTAGGATGGATTTTGTAATATTGGATTGTTGAGGAGAGGTAAGGTCTAATTTCTTATGAGGGTACATGGGAGACTTTTGGGGATGCTTACCAAGAGTCTTATATTTTGATCAAGAAGATTTACCCTTGGCGGGATGACTATAATCTCAACCGGTGGATCTAAAGGTTGTGGTGTAAGTTTTGGACTGGTTGATGTAGAAACAATCGATTTTGAAGAGGGATAATGAATCCCCCTTGTGTTTGTTTTAGATGGAGGTGCTTGCTTCATAAATGTTGCAAGGGGTATCATTGATATATTCACAAATTGAGAGGATGTGATTAGTGTAGAAGTGGTTATAGATGTAGATATAGGAATGGATGTTGGAGAAGGAGTGGGTGTAAAATATTGGGATGGAATGGATGATGTAGTCATATGTAAAGATGTAGGTACATGTGTTGAGATAGGTGTTGGGATAGTTGTAAGTGGGGTTATAGAAGTATATGTGGTAGAAATGAGTGTAGTTGGGATTGATGTGGAAATGAGTGATGTAGATGTAGTAATAGGTGTGTTTGATGTAGATGTGGGTGAAGGAATAGATGTGAGAGGTGTAGGAATAGGTGTGGATATCAATGGGACCGAAATAGGTGTTAAAGATGAATCTGATGTGATATATTGGGGCATGATAGAAGTGGATGAAGTAGGAGGTATAGTCAAATTTGATATGGATGTGGTAAGGGTAGGAGTAGATATAGATATAGGATAGGTAATAGAAGTTGATATAGGTGTGGTAGTCATGGATATGATAGGTGCTGAATAAGGGGTGGGAATAATGTCTAAGGTAGGAGCAGGTGGAGTCATTGATGAGATGAGATCTTGATTGATGGTGTTAATGGTGTGAACATTTGGTAGTTGATATGTAGAAGGGGTGGCTTGATTTTTTTGTGGTTGATTAAGAAAAGGTTGTTTAATTCTATCAAGGGGTTGACTAGGTGAAGTGGTGGAGTTGTCTATTTGGATATCCCCCTTATTTATAAGTTGTTGGATGTGATATTTGAAGGAACAACACTTCTCAATGTTGTGACCTTTGACTTGATGATATTTACAATAGTTGCCTTCATGATACCAAGTGTGCTTGGGTCACGAGTCATCCACTGGTCATATGGGAGGAGGTTGGATGGAGTTTACTACCATTAAATTTTAAATACTAAACTATAGGATTACCCTAAGGGGGTTTAGTTCAGAGACAATCTAAAATATCTTTGCAAAGACTCCATGTGAGAGGAAAATGTGGATGGAGATTGAACCATGATGGTATTGGTGGTAGTTTTAGACTTGTCACTATGTGTAGTGGGTTTGATGAAATCGGTCTTGGGCTTGTTTGATCGAAGCTTAAGTTGGCCTTGCTCAAGGGTGTGAGTTTCAATTTTTGAGCCATAGTGAAGGCTTCTTCAAATGTCTAAAAAGTTTGGATTTTTAGGGTGGATGAGATGTGCTTTGCACAAGAGCATGAGAATAATTCAATGAGCTCTATCTCTGTTGGAGCATAAATGATAATTAATTGACAATAGCACAACATCATGTGATGAAATATGTGATAAAATCATCATCAAAATGTCTAATGGAATACAAATCATGGATAGTGATTTTGCATGTAATATTAATAAAAAATTTCTCTAGGTATAACTGCGCAAGTTGGGTGAAAGATAATAATGAATGTTGGGGGATTTCATTGTACCAATCCAATGGAGACCAGCCAAGGATATAGGGAAAGTGTGAAGTAAGAGGTCTTGATCATGGGTGATGAGATAACATGCATGCTTAAATGTGCAGAGATGTTATTGGGGATATTCCTTTTTTTTGAACTTGGTAAACTTGGGAAGCTCCCAATGAGGAGGGTAAGGTTTAATTAGAACCAAAAGATGAATGGGTTCATTACAGATTTGTGCATAAGACCATGCGAGCTTAGGCCTAAAGATAGTGGCCTCAAGGCTATCCAACCTATTCATCAAGGCATGCATGGGGTCATTTGAAGTAGTTGGATGGGGTTGTAATTGTGTGACGTAGGAAGTAGCTTGATAAGGTGGTTGATAGGCTTGTGGATGAATGGATGTTTGAGGAATTAATTGATGAGAATGAATATAATTCATGGGTTGAGATTGGATAAGTTGTTGCAATGGTTGATGTTGAGAAATAGGGACATGATGTGATTTTTGAGATTGGGAAAGTTTTGTGGTAAATGATGAGTGGGGATATGAGTGTTAAGAGGTTGAGATGGTTGGATAGGAATACTAGTGACAATAGTGGGTGGAATAGAGATATAGTTGATATAAAGTGATGTGGATGGAATGGGATCCACCAATTGAGTAGATTGATAGGATTAAATAATGTGGAAGATTTAAGTAATAATAAGTCATACATGAGGCTAGAAGGAGGTCTAAGAGTTTCTAAAGGAGCCGAGAGATGGGGGTGTAGCTGGTCTAGAAAGGTTGGATTGATGAGAGATATGAGGATTGGTTCCAAGATGGGGATAATTTTGGATGACATGGTCCTCATGAAGCGAGACCATGGAGACAGGTGGTAACTAAAGGTGTGGTCTCAAGTTTAGAATCTTGTTGGGAGATATCATTAGAGGAAGGGATGTTATTGGATGGAGTGGATTGTTGTGTTTTCTTGACTTGAGGAAGGGTAACAATAGGCATGAAATAGGTGAATATTTGTTTATGTAATTTGTTAACAAATAAATCAAGAAACAAGTTTCTTATTAAACTAATTAATTAAGAAATGTGAGAAATAAAAAGAGAGGTGGATAATGAAAGTACCTAAGGCTTGGTAGTCTAAGGCTGGTTTCGTGTAGTTGTGGCTAGGAATTCTCGGCAGCTTCTGTTGGGTGATGAAATCCCAATCAGTCCACCAAGTAGGAAGATGTCTAGATGTGTTAATTGATGTGTGAATTTTAGGTTTTGTGTGATAAAATGTGAGATGAAGCAAGTTAAACCTTTACTTAAGCTATGTGAGAAAGCAAGATGTAGAAAAGAAAGGTCTTTTTAAACCAAATCCAAATGTGATATTTCGATGAGGACACACACAAGAAAGGGAAATTGTGATGCAAAAAGGAGAAAATAAAGAAAAATGAGGAATACCTGGATAATTATTTTCCTTTTTATTTTAACTTTAAGTGAAGAGAGATCCAAGAAGCCAAACCCAACACAAACAAGTAAAAAGAGAAGCCTTGTGCTACAGTGTTAGTAAAAGATGGAAGAAACATAGAAAATAGGAAGAGATGCAAGGGATCACCTAAAGGGTGGTCCCATTGTGGTCGCCAAGAATTTTTCTAAATTTCTTCATTTGTACTCAAATCAATAAGCTAGCTATTGAAAGAAACTAGCAACTTAGAATATGGAGGGTTTATAGTACCTTAGAAGTGTGATAGACATGGATGGACACACGCAAAGTAGTTGATCTTTGTTATAGTTTATGAACCTAAAAATAAGAGTAACTAAACAAAATAAGGATTAGATATGATATGTGGGGGTTTCTCGTTAAATGGCTCTAAGAAGTGTGACCTTCCTTTTGTAGATGTCAACCCCCATTTCAAGAAAAAAATGAAGTGAAGGGTGGAATAGTAGATAGCATGCGAAACATAAATATTACTTTTGAATCTAAACATAATTGAGATATGATCTAGATACTGATTTGAATGAAAGAAATGTAAATTAAATATTACCTAGTCTGGGTCAACGGTGACTAGGGATGCGAGTAGCCTAGTTTGGATACAACCGAGGGATTGGATGGTGGTTTTAGGAAGTTGGAGTAGATGCATAACACATGCATAGGCTAGAGAAGGCTCTAGAAGTATAAAACATAGTTACAGAGGGCCAATTTGATGGTGACACAAAATGGGTGACAAAGGCTATAATAGAGTGAAGCAATGCTTTGAAGGTACAAGGACTAAAAAGGTAACCTACAAGTTTATAAACTAGAAGAACAACTTCATAACAAAGTCGCTACCATTGGTAAACCTTCAAGGTGTTAGATTGAACAAGATAGCAATAGAAATGATATAGATAGCATAAAAAATCAATACAAAACCTCCCATAGTTATGTAAATGATCAAAACAATCTTCCAAGGGCTGCAAGAGGATTGTTGAGATGCTCTGGTTCAAGGTTGATTTCACAGAGTGCCATAAAATCATAGATGAGTAGTGCTTATATGTTTTTTGTGTTATTGTGTGTTGATTTTGGAAAGGATTGAGATAGTCTTATAGGTTCAATGGCTACTAGGCTAGGTCATCACCAATTATGGGGAAATTTTCCCCAATGGGGCTACTTTTTTATTTTTGTCGAGATTTTGGGAATTTAAGAGTTGGAAGGCTGCTTTAAAGCATGTAGGTAGGAAGAGGATGTGTCATGGGTATTTAGGGGATAAAAAACGTAGGACAAAATATTAGAAAGGTAAGGGGTTGTAGGTTAGGATTAAAGCGTCCAAAATAGAAGGTTTTTTAGGGCATATGAGATATTAATGGATTAATTAATTAATATGAATCAAAATTGATAAGATAATTAAGTGGGCATTTTAAATTAAATAAAAAGGGGATGAATTAAATTAAGGAGGCCTAGGTAAAGACCAAGGTGAAATTTTTACACGTGGGAAGACAAAGGTATATATACCAAATTTAGGTTTCTACATAAGGTGCCTTGAGTTTCTTGTGAGAGATAGAATATAGGCAAGAGTCAAATATTTGAAAACAAACCCACTTAGTAAAGAGGAGGAAAATATGACATGTTTGTAAAATTAAACATAGTCATGAATATATGAAATTATGTGTTGGTATTTGCCACATGTTCTTTGATAGTAAACTTTGAGTTACAAAACAGAGGAGATGCCTCGAGGAGAGAGAGAGGTATAAGAAAGAACAAAGAAGAATGGTTTTGTAAGAACACATCCATTCAAATAAGGAAACACTCTGGTTATTTTGATTTTCCTTTATGATCAAGGTTGATCGAGTAACAACTAGAGGGTAGAACTCCTCTTGCATTTGGAAATATGTAAGGAACCATCTGTAGACACACTGTAATTTAGCTCGAGCAATTTAAATACTTAAATTACACTAATTATCTCTTTTCCTACAAATTTACAACATATTGTCAATAATGCTCACTTTCTCGCCTATCACCATTAATTAGCTACATTACGCTAGTTAATTAACCCCCTTTCTATCTAGACTAATTAATTATTATTAATTAATTAGCTTTCTCTTCCACTAAATCAATAAATTATCATTTACTTGATTAAATTCCCCCCATAGTCTAAAATCATGATAATTATTCCTCTAAAAAGATTCTATAAGATTGCAAACCTATTAATTAATCACCTTGGTTAATTAATAAACCCCCTCAATCCCCATAAGTTAATAGAGGACAAACTAGACTCTCTTAAGGTTAACTCAACCCTTTCTAAACGTCCCTTATCCACAATTAACCTAAACTCTCTATTATCCCACATGTAAAGGGATGTAGAGATTCTTTTATCCATTGGGCTATATAAGGATCCCTTCTCCTTTCTTCTTACACCTTTTATGTTCATAGCTAATCTATAAGTGTTTTATCTTAGAGCATCTCTCATTTGAGCTAATAGCCTTGTTCTTGCCCTCAAAATCCCCCCCTCATTTTAAAGTAAAATTCAAAAATTTTGAGCTCACGCCATCCAGTAGTGTTCAAGTAGAGTTAGAATTCCAAAAAGATAGAGAAATTCATGCTTTGAAGTTGTTTAAACTCTCCAGTCTGCACATTTTGATAAATTTTCTGTTTTCCTGTCTGGACGCGTGAAATTTTTTTTGTCGTCCTCATTTGAATGAAATTGTCAATGTTTCTATGGCCATGGATCATCAAACCTTGTATTTTTTTCAATTCCTTGGTTCGCGAAAGAAATTTGAAAATTGGGTGCAAAATGGTGGAGTTTTTCTTCTTCTATGCATTTTTCCACAATCGTGAATGACGGGCATTTTCTTCCCCGTTAATTTTAACCCCAGAATCCACAAGTAGTACGTGGCTATCTCTGATTGGATGTGGCATGGCCATGTTTCAAGCAACAATAGAAGCCTCCACATGTCCAAATGGCGTAACTCCAAAGGTCGGGCCCAAGGGATAGTCCATAGATAAGCGCAGGCTTTCCACATGTCTAGGGTCCAAAATGAAGACAAAATAAGCCCAAATCGGCTAAGTATGGAAGGTTCAACAGATGGCATCACATGCTTCATCGAAGCAATTTTAAGAGTCGAAGCTAGGGGCAGTTCTCAAACTTATGCCAATCCTCCATGTCTCTCGTGTCCAAGAAAGGGGATACGACCAATTGCTTAAATTGACTAAGTATGAGTGGGTTGGTGGAAGCCTCCACGTGCCTCAACGACGCAATTTCAGTAATGAAACTAAAAGACCAATCTTCAAATGAGTGTTATCTTACCACATGGCCAGAGTCAATGGAGAGATAGAGTTGGCCATTGAAAATTCTAAGACTAGTAGAAGGAGCCACGCATCAGCTTGGTGTAATTTCAGGAGGCGTATCTAAAGTGGAAACTCAAATGAGCGCTAGTTCTCCATGTGTCTAGAGGTCAACATAAGTCAAGTGGGAAGTAAGCCCGAATTGGCTAAGTATAAAAGAACCGGTGGAGCTCTCCACGTGTCAACCTGGCATAAATTCAAAGGAAAAATCTAAAGGTAGGTTCTAAATGAGTATCAGCTCTCCACTTGTCCAGGGTCAGATATACGGCCCCACAAAACAAAAGGAAAAAATTCAAATATTAAGCCCGCATTAAAAGTCAAAGCGGGGAAGCGGGTCAACTGACAACTTTGAGGTTTTGAGCCTTTTTGTAAAAAGGGCTAAAATTCATAAAGTGACCCACAACCCCGATCATGCTATGAGGAAAAAGTCAAATGTTGAGCCCACATTGAAATTCAAAGCGGGAAGTGGGTCGGTAGAGAACTTTGAGGTTTTGAGTCTTTTGTAAATATGGGTAAAATTCATAAAGCAAGCCGCAATTCCTTTGCCAATCAAGTGAAGCCACATGTCAGGATTATATCAAAATTTGAAGGGCGGGCCAAAAATGTAAAAAATGCCAAATCTCTATAAAGTCACAAAATACAAAAGGCATCCTTCACGCCCACTCCAATAAATTTCTCCCACGTGGATGACTCTGGTTTAAAGTTTCAAAGGCAAGATGAACGGTTTAAGTTACAAAATGAGTGTAACGGTTGCATTATGAAAAGTCTAGTTTTCCCGCCATTGGCATTTCTTCACGAATCAAGAATCTGAACAAACGTGAATAATTGAAAATATTGTAAACCGTTTCTTGCTAATAAAGAAGAATTTGTAACCGTTTCTTGCAAGATATTTAATGGCTTCTTCACACCATTGTAAGGAAGGGGTGATTGATCTTGTAGACTTGAGAGTGCATTGTACCTAGAGAAAGCAAAGGAAATAGCCATTTTTCTTCTACTTCCCTCCACTCTCAAATTTCTTCTATTCTGACACCATGTACAACTTGTGTTTAAACAATCAATACAAGAAGAATGAGTTTCTTGCTTTCTTTGACTAAGGGGTTTCTTGATACTTTTTGATCGATGAATTCTATTTGGTCTTTTTGTTATTTGTAGAGTTGTTTCTTCTCACGAATGCATGTGTTGAAGTTTCTAACTAGTGCATGCAGAATCTAATTTTCTACCTGCAACATTAGTTCTCCTACCTATTTTCTCACTCCCTTTCCCACCTTCATAGAAAATTCCCCCTTGTAGATAACTGCAAGCATTTTCCACAGGTCGTGGAGTGCCCTTGTTGGATCCCCGATAAAAGGCCACCACATAAATCCATGCTTTCTCGTGCATGCATACATGGTAGCTACACTAGTTAAGTAGAGGGACTTAGATTCCCAGAGTGTTGGCAAGGAATTCACAAATTTGTCCACCCGACAAATTTCCTTGCCAACAAGCCTCATTCTTGCATTCATTCATCCAAGCTTTTGGGTCATATGGAGAGAATCAAAATGGTCTTGTAGCCATACTTTGATGAGCTTCCATTCCCAAACCCTTGAAGATCAAACAATCAACTTTGATTGCCATGGATCTATCTAGGTTCATTTAGTGTTTTTGGTGATTTAAAGAGTAGAGATTTTAATACTTAGCATATTAGTTTGATTTCTGTTTTAATTCCTAATGCACAATGTTGGTATTTAGTCTTATTTAGCTCTTAGCATGATGATCTTTATGTAGTTAGCTAATGTTTTGAAACTATTAATGTGTTATTTTCAATTCCCTTTTCATAGATAACTAATACATTGATACATGTTATCCAAAATAAGCTCATGCTTATTTTGGGCTAACTTGCCTTCATTTCTTCCTTCCTTATCCTTCAGTCATCTTTTTGGAACTTTCGGGCACACCCAAAAATTTCTGGAGATGGCTTCATCAAATAGGATTTTTCTTCCCTTTCTAGAAAGGTAAAGAAGTCCTCCTAACTCCTTGTATTTTTTGAGTTATGGCTCGGTGGAGTTTACAAAGTGAAAAATTTCCCTGGTGGGCCCGTGAAGGTAAGGAGGAAAATTTTCCAGGGAGTCTCGGCCGGAAGAGCAGAGAAAGAAATTTTTCCAAAGGAAATTGGTGGGTTGGCGGAGGCGTGAGATAAATTTGGCACTTAGCCCTTTTGGGGAAAAAAGGCACAAAGGAAGATTTTGGCCCGCGGCCCGATGAAGGAAGGGAGCGCACTCATTGGGCCGGGAGAAAAGTTTGGCACTTAGCTTTTGGGGCGAAAATGTTAAATTTGAAAATCAGCCTATGGATCCGAACAAGGGAAAGGAAAAGAGATTGCTTAAGGCTCAGCAGCCAATGAAATGATGCCACATGTCCTCAAATCGGCGGGGTCGCGGAAAATTTTGGGAAAAGTTTACCTTTTTCCTAAAAGGGGAAAAATGTTGTTTTGAAGCCGCGGATCAACCAGAGAGCACCATGTGTCATCGAAGGAGCGGGGCATGAATATTGTTTGGGAAATTTTCCTAATTTGAAAAAGAGGGAAAAATCAGGATTTTGCCCCGCGAATCCATTTTTTCCCCTAATTTGCTCTATTTGGCAGCAGAATTTCAAAAGGTCATATCTTTCAATCCAGTGGTCAAAATTCATCAAATTTTGTACCATTGGAAAGTTATCAACACCCTCTACGCCATGGAAGATTCATTTTTGAGTTTTGGGCAAGGTTGGAGGGAGAAATTTGAAGAAATGTATCTGCACGGGAAAAAATGGAAAACCAACCCCAACCACCAAAATTGATGAAGTATGGCATCTGTTTCTTCTCCAACATGGCTGAATGCATCAAAAATGGATTTGTGAGGGTTCCCTTACTATTTTAATGAATCTTGTTGGTGGTTGGAGATGTCGAATCAATTTTCCCGCATTTTTTCACCTTTCTTCATTCTGCTTCATCGTTAAAAGCCAGTTTTGGCTCATTTTGTAAGGGTTGGACGTCCTTGCTCTTGCAAGCTCTTCTTTTCTCCTTAGTAGGTGGATTTGAAGGAGTTTCAGACCTCCCATGAAGATTGCAGCATATTTTTTGCCTCTCTGCTAGTGTAATGCATTGTATCAAACTTGGGAATGATAATGCATGTTCTGTGAATGATTTTCCAATCCTCTCATGCATTTATTATTGTCTTCTGATCTTTCATTATATTTTAGCAATTTGTGCATGTTTTGATGCTGCATCTCCATGATCTGTGTCTATTTTGCAAAACAAGAAGTTCAACACTCCTTTGGTGTATCACCGTTTTGTTTTTTCTTAGTTTTGTTTCCCATTTCCATGTTTTCTCTCAACCCTGTCTCCTTGGTAGTTTTAGAGTAGGAATTTTGAATCGAACCTCTACAAAAATTGCATGCATACACCTAAACAGAGGAGTAAGAACCAGCTTCAATCTAGAGATTTTTCCCCAATTGCAAAGGTCCCACACTTTGGGAAAACTCCATGTTGTGCATTCACACCAAATTGGCCATTTGTCTACGGCAAATCTGAGGGTCGATTTGGGGGTGCTGTGAATTTGCACTAACAACACCATCATAAGAGATTAATGAAGAATTAAGTTGGTGTACTTTATTTTCTATCTTAAGATTTATTTCTTATGAATATAGTGAATAGTGAATTTGAGTTGAACCAAGAGTTCTAAGCTTTGTTTGAGTTATGTAATCATGCATGGAGTCCTTGGAAGATTGCATAAGTGAATAGTAGTGTGAAAATAGTGATTGAATGTCCTATATACTATTATCTACCTTGTAAGTGATATTCAGATGAAAATGGACTACATCTATGTTTGAGCAAAGCAAGTTGAAGGAACTGTATTGTAACTTTGAGAGGGAGTATAAAACCTTATTCTTGGACATCTACATATTGCATGTATGATAAGTGTATTACTTTCAATAATAAGTTGATATTACTTTGTTCTTCTTTTGCTCCATGTTGTTAACCTTGTAAATAGTTAGGGTGTGACCGTAACAACCCTTGCCAAGCATACTTTTGGTGGGTGTGGCAATGGATTATCATTTAGAAATGTGCATGGAATATTTAAATCTTCTATGTTGAATACCTTCGAGATACGAGAATTTAGAATGTGTATATTCTTCCCTTTTCTCATATGAAATGCATGTGTGCTTATAGTTATTTTATTGGAAAAATAAATCTAGAAGCTGTCTAGGTATTGGTTAAGGCTTACTAGTCCGAAACCCCGGCCTTTGTGAATTTTTTTAGAATTATTAATTTCTCATATCCACCGGAAGAAACCCATATTTAGTCATCTTCTCAGGGCTGAATTGTTAACATTTCACCACATGGTTTATAGATGTATTGATTTTATTGTGGCCATTAGCTATAGTAATGGGATTGGGTATATATTATGAGTTGTGAGTATTACAGTTATTTCTAGAAAAAATTAGAACTCTCTTAGGCTCGTCAAGAATTGACATATGGTTTGAGTATGTCTCTTGAGCCCAAGTAAAAAAATGTTACTTCGATAAAATTTGGGTGACATCCACAACTAGGAATATAATCCTAGGATACTTGAACTCGTTTGTAACTTGTTCTTAGATAGTTTCAAAACTACATTTACTAAGGAATAAGCAATCTAAGGAGGGATTACAATGATTTTATACTCATTTATTTTGCCACCATTGATGCATTGTGTATATAACGAAAGTTATGGGGTTTAATGATCTTAGGGAATTCATTTCTATTTGGTTAGTTGTAGGGTATCCTCACCCTATTAAAAATGAATGAAGTAAAATTATCATTTTTAAGAGAGAATGATGTTGTGTTTACTTTATATGATTTTTAGGGATGAAACTGAATTCACTTTATTATCCCATGGAAATTATGATATTGTGATTATTCAAAGTTGATGCATCTAGATCTTAAAGTCATTTCTATGACTGATCTAAGCTTAAGGGATTTTTTGTTTGATCTCCAATGGAGGTGAGTACATGATTGGTTTACTTTATGGATCTACATAATTATGCGAAAACAACAAGCAAAAAGGTAAATAAAAGAACAATTTAAATGTTTTAAATCATCCTCAACAAAAATTAAAGGATGAAAATATCCATAAGAGGAAAACCATATCTCAAAAAAAGGTAAAATCACTGAGTGCATTTCAAAGAAATTGGGAATTACACAAGACAAAGTTTGAAAAGGCAAGTGTAATAATGAAACAAAATAGTTTGGAAAGCCTTGGTGGAGCTAAAAAAATATTTTTCCTTGTTTGTTTATGTGAAAATTAACTTTTTTTTACAATGTGTTTTATATATTACATAATAGTTTATGTTATGAAGGACTATAATGACAAAACGTATGTCATATTTCTGACTATGTGATAGTTTTTACTAATTAGAAGGCCATTACAACCAATAAACTTGGTAACATGTGGACTAGAATCTAAAAACTTGTATGAATTTGGATGAAAAGGTTGAGTGTTCTCCTTAGCTTTCAAATATAATTGTGTTTGATTATTTTATTGGCAATAATGAGTAAAAATCATCGGGATGATGATTCATTAAGGAGGGAAGTATGTCACATTCCATAATTTTTATTTCTATGTAGTCGTAAAAAAATTGTAGCATTAAACAATTTGCAAGTAACGAGGCAATAGGTACCACTACGATGTCTCAGTATATCATTGTGCACACGCATGCATAGCCCACAGGTATGCATACTGCGTACACAATCAGTATACATGACATCACAATGACCCCGTTGTCATGTAGTTACGAACCGATTAATGTTACAATTTATTCTATGTACTAATTGCTATGGACGTACATTACCTTGTTTTTTGTGGACGATAGTTTTTGTAACCATCTTGGATGGCTATGCTTTGCTAGGATCATGTGTTGAGGAATACTGACTTTGTTATATGAGATGATTTCCTTATTGGATGCTTACCTCGGTTAACTTTACTTGTCTTGTTGAGATGAATGACTTGCAAGGGACTCAACGCATCCATTTTTGTGAATAATATTACTCAATGATCCTGTTTATCCATTCTTATTACTTTGCTAAATGTGATGGTTGATGCATTTGCATATTCTTAGGTTGTTAAACCTATCATTCATATATTAGCCTACTTTCTTGCTAGAAGCCATGAGGGGTCAATGAAGTCACTTGATAATTCATAAGAAACTCCTTAAATAGTAAGAAAATATGAATTTTGTTATATGATTGTATTAACCACTCTATACATTAAAGTGAGACTAGCGGATATGATCGTAATTATGACCGATTGTGACTCTTTATTAAGAGAGGTAATTGCTTGTATTACTAAGTAATGATATGGCCTTGGAATCAACATTATGAAATTACATGGTTTCAACTACACTCCTTAGCACTTGAAGGTCATTATGGTTGTTTTCTTTTAACCATACTTTATAGAAGAATTATCGATAATCCTTTTAATAATGAAGGTCTAAGACCGTGATGTAGGTCATTAAATTGATGGACACCTAATGGAATTCCAGTGCATTTTTGAATGATATTTCAGAATAATAATATCATATGGTCTTAAACAAGGTCCTTTGGCAAGATGGGAAATGAATGTTATAATCGATAGATGGCTATCAAAGGTATGACGTAGACTAAGTTCTTTAGCCATATTTAACATTTAATGTTAATAGTGTGGGTGATGGTAATATGAATTAAATTCGTATTCTAATTGCAATTTCTAACTAATGGTTGTGACCCAAGTGATTTTTGGATATGCCTAGGTTTTAACATTGTCTAAATCGGGAAATTGCTTTGGTTGTTTGATCATTCCATTAGCCAATAGACCATACAAATTCAAAAGAGTTAATTATTATTTTGGATATATATATGAAAATAATTAGCTCTAGCTAAGTTTAGTGGAAAACTTAGTGGGCAGAGGCTCCAAATCCATTATGTGGCTCTTTAACATCAAACAACATTAATTTTCTTGAAAAGATGAAAAGCTTCCTTCCAAAGCTCCCAGTTTCCTGTAAAGATGGTTATCTATTATTTTTTTAAAAATTCTCTGGTTTTATTTGGGCCTCCTTTGGGAAGCCATACATGTATGATATTTCATTCTCTGGTATAATCTTGTGCTCGACTGAGCGAATCATGCATGCATGTGTTTAAGTGAAGTTTCACTAAAACTAATTTTGCTTTTGTTATCTTAAAAAATGATGATTTTAATCTAAAGTTTTTTGAGAAGTTTGGGTGGCTGGATCCCCCGAATGAGGTGTCGAGCTTTTGGTCTTTTGTACGATTTTGAGGAGAACTGCAAAGCAAATGTTGAGAGCTATGACAATGAAGCTCGCAAATAAACATGCATGATTTGTTCCGCTTATCATCTTTGCAGTATAGCGTTAAAATATTTTAAAGCCTTGACATCCTTGCATTATTATTCTCCGTATTTTTATGAGAGATGGAATAACGAATGGGTTTCAAGTGAAAAATTATGTGCGTGATTGTACTTTTGGATGTTATAGTTCATTACTGAGAATGTGTGATTTTTGTACCTAAAAAAATAAGGGTAAAAGATATGGCTCGGCATGCGGGATTTAACTTCTAGTTAGATGGTTAGCTACCCATTAAGGGTTTAGTCCATTTTCGGTTTACAGAACTATTTAGTTCTGTATTTTATTTTCTTCACTTGGGAGGGGATAATGGGTGTATTGGCCTTTGCTAGTTTATCTAACTCGAATACAGTTGACGCTTCCTTTTTGGGCACTGGATATTGTAGCCAAGTTTGTTTACTAGAAGTATGAATAAATTTAACATTGTGATAATCTATACGAATTTTGGAATCGTTCATTAAGAATACTTAGTCTTCATGTAGATATTATCCTACAGTCGACTCTTCCTCTTACTAGGCACTAGCTATTGCAGCCAAACTTATTTCCTTTCAAAGTATTAATTTGGACTCATTTTTGAATTAAGGGGTGCTAATTGACGAACACCCAATCGATCTTCTTCTAAGGTCTCATCCATTTTAGGCTTAGCGTTATTTACTAGTTCTTAACCCGAAACTGGAGCCGAGGAAATGTGGGTTGATTAATGTTAAAGTGGTTAGGGAGGCCCATTTTTAAATACACTTATGTTATATTTAGGGATGGCTATGACTTCAATGTTGATGGCCACCCTTATAATTCCCACCCTTGGCCATGTCGATATGGAAACATGGTAAAGGAAGATATCTCGTGTATGGAGCATCAAAACTCGCTAAATGGTTTGTGCTTAAATTCTTTGTCATTTAAATCAATGCTTAAACAAATAAAAGGGTGATTTTTGGGGTTATGTTTAAAGGATTGTTTGATAAGTTTAAGGTGAGTGGTGGTACGTATGGAAAATGATAAGGTATAATATTTTTTTAAAGATTTTCCTTTATTGTTCCTTATGGTATTTTGAGTACCCTTCCTTACATGATTGTGTGATTATTTTCAACCTTCTCATGTTCAATTTGGGAAAAGGTTTCTAATTGTTTCAAAATAAGTGAATGTTTTTGTGTGAATAAAAGGAAACTATGATGTGGAAGTCATTTAATTATTCATATTCTTTTCTCTTATGTCGTGATGGAGTTTATTCGTTGATTTAGTTTAATGATATAAATTGTAAAGATGACAAGGGTAACATATCATGCTAGTTCGATTAGAACCGACCATGTACTATTTATACTTCATCATTACAGATTTGTAGGTAAAAATGGGCAATATGAAAAAGAAATAAAATATCGGGTGTTATAAACTTACTTGACATTGAATTTATTGTAAAATATGATGAATGTATTTATTGGTTGACATTGATATGTTGAGGAACAACATAAATATATTGGTAATGTTAAAATCAAATACATGCTTCATTGTCCTATTTCAAAGGAATGACTATTTATCCTAAAATATCATTGTACTATTTTGAAAAGTATTATTTTACTTGTAATAAATATTGGGTTGATGTTTATAAAATGGTTGAATAATTTTATTGGTTATATTGTTCGATTATTGAATTTAGCAAAGATGTCATTAATGTATGATTAATGATTTTAAGGATAATGAGTGCTATGAATTATTTTGATGAATATATGATGAACAATTATGGAATAGTTATAAAACGAGAAGCAAATACAACCATGATCATTGATAATATATTTTGACTAATTAGCATAATTTAATTTATACTTTAGGGAGTATTACGACAATGTCACAATGAACAAATAATTGGTCACACAATAAGTCAAGATTCAATATTAAATTTCATTTAAGATGCATGATGTAATTAATTAAGTTGATATAAAATGAGTTGTGTAATGAATTGATGATAATATTATTTCCATCCTTTAATGGTAGTAACATACACTTAAAATAATTAAGTATTTTATTGAAAAAAATGGTTTGACTTTAATATATATGTCGAGAAAAATTCAAAATAGTTTTTGGCTTCTAATAGGCGTGACATATAACTACATGCTAATGTATCAAGTTTATTTTATCCAAACATGACAGAACAATAGTTTAGTGAAGATGCTTTTGCAAACTACTTAATACACCAATATGTTTAATTATACATTGCATAGTCATATGCTAAATGATTAATCAAATAAGAAATTCGAAACCTATGGCCACAAAGAAGAGAGAGAGAGAGAGAGAGAGAGAGAGAGAGAGAGAGAGAGAGAGAGTCATAACTAATAATATCTCATTTTTGTACCTTGGTCATTAATTAATGATGCTTAATAAGTTATGAGAACTGAAGGGTATAGATGAACTTATCTCTGTCTTAGTAAACTAAGTTGACCTAGTAAATAAGGATAAAAATTAATGAATTTATTAATTTATTAAATAGTGAACATAATAACTTAAGACCGGAAATGAATCCCAACACTATGAATTGACTTTGAATGTGCGGTGAATGGAGGGACATGTTTTTTGTGGCTTGTGTGCGATCATGAAACCAAAGCTAGCTAGCGCAATGTCCTAAAATACAGTCATGGTAGTGTAATTGACTAGTTGCTTTTTCCAATCACCATTACTTCTTATAAATTTTGTTATTCCCGGAGGCTACACTAAGATGACACACATTCTCATTAACTTAAAAGGTATAACCAAACGATATACTAGGTGTATCAACTTGGGAGGAGCATTGAGGGAGATTAAGTAGGAACTAAACCCTTGCAGTTGCACATGGTTATTATAGATTGTATGGTTGGATTCTAAACATTAATTAATGTTGGATTGATATGTTGTAATCTATCAATCATTTAAGGCATCAAGATAGTTGACTAATGTTGATATGTTTCAATGGGTGTTGTAAATGATGCTACTCATTTTTAGTAAGATATATTAAGGGAAATTATATATTTTGTGTGCTGGAATTTAATGGATGTGTGTTAAATTTATTGAACCCATAAACTGTATTAAATAAGTTAGGAAAAAAATTCCCTTAGGAAAAAAATTCCCTAGCCGAGAAGCGTAATGAAGTGTTGTTGCATTAACCACATTCAATCAAGGGGTAAGACTACTATGGAAAACTTTAAAAGAAAAATTACTTCCAAGGTTAAGAAAGAAGATGAGAAGTATGTTTATTCACATTACAAGAAATAAGAAAATATAAGGCTACATGCTTTGAAGTTCCATCTAGAACTCAAGCTAAATATGTTAAAGAAAGGAGGTGACAAGAAAACCACTACAATAGTGCAAGATCTTGGATCTGATTCATATGACAAGATAAATATCACGGATATGGGTTTGCACGGTTCATATTCTTCCTCTTCTAGCACTAATTCTCATGCTTCTAATTTTAAATATATACATGAAAAGAAAAGGAAGGATATTTTCCACTTTGGAGTAATCTTTAAACATACTAAAATTGATAAACTTTTTTATAGTTGATTTCAAGTTATCCTCATTTCTAAAGAATTTGTTAAGAAATCGGGACTTAAGACTAAACTGCATCCTAAGCCTTACCCACTAGGTTGGGTATGTGATGATGCTAAATTTTAGGTCACTAAAACATCCAAACTTATATTTTTAATCACCTCTAAATTCATTGATGAGGTAGAATTATATGTGGTTCCACTTGATATTTTTGGCATTATTCTTGGTAGTCCTTATTTGTTTGACAGAAAAGAAATCTTCTATAGGGAAGAGAATAAATATTTTCTTGTAAAATATGGGATTGAATACATTGTAAGATATCGTCGATAATGGAAAAATTATCACTTGTGTCTACATGAAAGATGGAGAGGCTTGTTAATGCGAGAAAAAAATGATACTCATGATTGTAAAAGCTAAGGATGATGATAAATCTAAGGATTTAGAAGGTTTTGATCCTAAACATAAGAATGAAATAGTTAATTTTATATCTAATTATAATGATATGTTTTAAGAGCCACAGTGTTTACCTCTTAAAAGATAAATACAACAAGAGATTCATCTACAACAGGATGCACCTCTTCCTAATATTGGCTTGTATCGGTTTTAATTGGTAGAAAATGAAGAAATAAAGAAGTGATTTTTGGATTTTCTTAAGAAATTAATCATTCAAATAAGCACTTCTCTTTGCGGTTCACTAATTATGTTGGTACCAAAGAAAGATGGCACTTGGAATATGTGTGTGGATTACCGAGAATTGAATAAAATAATGGTTAAAATGGACACACTCTTCCTCATATTGATGATTTGTTAGATCAGTTGATTTTTTTCTAATTTCACTAAGTTAGACTTGAGAAGTGGTTATCACCAAGTTAGGATCAAGTGAAGGTGATATTTGAAAAAAATTATTTCAAAACTAAACAAGGTCTATTTGAATGGCTTGTTATGCCTTTTGAGATTTATACTGTACCTCCTAGCTTTATGTGGGTTATGAATGATGTATTTAGGTCATTCATAGATGATTTTATATTCTACTTAGATGATATTTTTATCTTCAGTAAAAGTTGGGAAGATCATGTTGAACATATTAAGAAAGTATTGGAAACTTTGTGAAAGGAGAAATTGTATTTGAAGATGTCAAAATGTGAATTTGGTAAAACATATTTGATTTACTTAGGATTTGTAGGAGGGTGGTGAATTGAAAATTGATCCCTCTAAAGTTGTAGCCATAATGAAGTGGCCTAATCCTAATCATGTAACTAAAGTTAGAAGCTTTCTAGGGCAGTCAATATTGGAGGAAGTTTGTTACTAAATTTTCATTCATTATAGATTCTTTACGTTCCTTGATAAGTACTAAGTAGGTATTTCAATGGAGAGAAAAGTAGCATAAATCCTTTAACATGCTAAAGGAAAAGATAAATGCAGCCCCAATGTTAGCACTACCTGATTTGTAGCAACAATTCAAGATTGAAACTAATGCAAGTGATTATGTCATGGGTGTCATATTGATGTAGAAGAAAAAACCTAGGTTTTACCATTCAGATATCACAAGTTCCGTAATAAATTGGCATACTTATGAAAAGGAGTTTTTTACTTTGGTGTAGAGTGTTAAAAAATGGAAGAAATATTTTGTGGGTAAAGAAGCAATAATCCTTATGGATCACCATCCTTTGCAATATCTTCACACATTCCAAGATAGAATAATCAAAGAAATTTCATTGGTTGGGATTTTTACAACAATTCCACTATGTGATCGGTATAAAAAGTTACACAGACCAAGGTTGTTGAAATTCTTTCTAGACCTCCTATAATTGCATCTTTTTTTACAACATAATCCTTTGATGCATAAAATTTATAAGGAAAAATATGGTATAGATGCATATTTTAAGATTTTTTATGAATATTTGACTCATGGTAGACAAGTGGAAGAATTGGACTATCATTTACAAAATGTTTTCTTTATCATTTTGGTGAACTTTGTATTCTGTAAGATGAAAGAGTTCATTTGATTAGGGAAGCACATACTTCTTCTTAATTTTTGGTCATTTTGTCCTTGGTAAAAGATATGCCTGATTACAAAGATATGGTTATTGGCCTCGGATGTATGAAAATGTATCTAAATATGTAAAAGGTTGTATTCTTTATGCCACAAGTAATCCTAGTAATAGGAAGTTGGGATTGTATACCCCACTTCCTATACCAATCTGATCATGGGAAATTATTTCCATGGAATTTATTGGAGGCTTTCCTATGATAAAAGATAAAACATGAATATTTGTATGTGGTTTTGGATAGATTTAGAAAAATATTTATATTGGTGCCCTTTACAAAATAGATAACAAGAAAGGAAATGACACATTTTTTCTTCAACGATGTTTGGGTTCATTTTGGTTTTCCCATATCAATTTTATCTGATTGGGATTCTTGATTGTGGTGTTGATCCCGATTCTTCGGGTTTCGTGTCCTTGCTTTGTTACCTTGACTTTTCTTGGATCGTGACACTGGATTTTGTGTCCTTGACTTGTTGCTTAGGTTTTTGTTCTTGGATCATGACACACCTATTTTCAACAGATTGATCGAATTATGTTTGGTGTTTTTTTTTGCACTTTTGACATCACTTTGTTAATGCAGTCTCCTTGAATGGAGCTATTCTCGGTGAAACCAAGTGTCAGTTGTTTTTGAGTTTTGTGATCGAGCAATGGATTTAGACCACAATGCAAACCAAACTTCTTCAACATTGTATGATTTTTTTAGCCGAGCTTCTTGGGATGCCTTGGAGTGGGTCTTTACTCTCTTTAATTTGTTGTTATTGGTTTTGGGTACCTTGCGGTGTCCCTTTTTTCCCAATTATTGTATATGAGTACCTCATCGAGCCTAGTCTGCTGGGACTCATACTTTGTGGACATGCCACTTCTATTTTGGCCCCTAACTTCACTTGAGGGGGTGTTAGAGTAGGTATTTACCTTAGCTCATGTTCACCTAGGTACTTTATTTACCTTTATTGTATTTATCCTCACCCACTTATGTGTGTGGATATTTATTTTATCTTATTTAGATATTAGGAGATATTATCTAGTTGTTAGGTATAGTTCTTTCCTTGATCTATGGTATTGAATAGATCCTTGATGTCTAGTTCTCTCCTAAATCTATGGTCTTGACTAGTTCTTTGATGACTAGTTATTTCCTTGATTTATGGCTTGATCTACGACCTTGACTGGTTCTTAGATTGTTATTCCTTGCCTATTTAAGCAAGGCCCATTCTCAATGTATTGCATTAATTTCCATTATAATATATGATATTGCTACTCATTTGTTTGTAAGGTACCCAAAACCAGTAATATATGTAGATGTATTCCTTTGTGAATGTTGAAGAGTTGAAATTTTATGAGTCACCCATGATCATTGATCGGGATGAGACTATTCAAGTACCTTTTATCTTAGTAAATTGTAGGAAGATTTTATTATTGATAGGACGGTAAGAACTTTGCAAATATTTTATGTGGAATATATTTTTATGGGTCTAAAAGGAATGCATAAAATAAAGGAAAATGTATGGAAATCAAAAGGATGAGGGAATTGTACCCTCACCTATTGTCAAAATAAAACCAACTTTTGGTGGTCCAAAATCTTCTTAATGGGGAGGAGAGATCCAAGAGTATCCCATACCGAATTAATATTTTGGTTTGTAAATGTGATTAAAATATCTACATCTAGAATATCGCAATGAGAGATTTCCAATGTACTTTGAACGGAGTAAAACAAACGTTATATGCAAAAGATATGGCATGTTAAGGGTTTTCTCCAACTAGAAAAATAATGGAATAGGTTACACATGAGAGATGAAATGACATGATCAAATTATGATAAGTAGACGAATGAGGTGTTCAAAAGTGGTAGATCATTATTGAGAAAAAATATTTTTTTAGCCTCCAGATTAGATTATCAATGTAGGGTCCACACTATGTGTCACCTAGGGGCTCATCAACTAGTGGTGTCCACTTTTCATCGGAGGGGACCACTGTTGCATTTCACTTCACATTGTATTGTAAGGGTTTTTACTTAGAAACATCTTTGAAGACCAATTTACCTTGTATGCGGGATCCAAATAATCACTACTTCATCGTAACAACCAATTTCAAAAGGAAAATTTGAGCAAAATGAAGAGCAGGTTGTAGAGTTATAGAACCGCCCTCTATGTAGAGAGGTGGTTGCGTAACCACCCTAGAGGTTGCATAACCTCCCCTACACATAATAGTGGTTGTGTAACCTCCGGTCCTGTAGACACCGTGAGGTCCTGTCACTTATGGATGAAAAATAAAAATGGAGCCACGAACAGATGTGGAATTCAAACGTCTCATTCGTGTCTCTTCCTTGGAGGACATTTCCCATTCTCCAATGCATGGGAGGACATGGGAAGAAGGTTATTTAAGGAGGAGCATAGGAAAGAATCAATTATCGAAGACAATCAGAGTTGGATGCAAGAAGTGAGAAGAAACCATTAGAGTTGGAGTTGTTTTGTATAAGAAAGGTGAAGAAACAGAGTAGCCATGGATGGAAAGGAATTTTTACATTTTTTTATTCCTTTCCTCTTATTGTAATTGGCCGATAAAATTTGGGAAGAAAGAGAAATTTCCCTTCCTGAATAGTTTTCCCTCAACTTGGGGGTTTCCAGGATAAATTTTTAGTGTTTGAATTATTATTTCCTTTATTGCAACATAATTCTAAGTCCAGTTTTCTCATAATTAATTAAAAGGACTGGCATTTTCGGAAGGTTAAAGTAGAAAAGTAAAGGTTTTGATTTGTAAAGTTCCAAAGTTTTAGGTTTACAAATCATTTTGGTATCATAGATGATAATAAGTATCTAGGACTGTGGTATTTTTCTTGTGATTTTTATGACGATGAAAAATTCTAAAGGTGAAGAAGTTTTACCTTAAGATCTAGACATATCTACAAAGAAGTGGAAACAAAGAGTTCGAGATCAAATGGAGGAAGATAACTTGATCTGTAAAAATGAGATGTTAGAGACCATTATGGATAGGATGTATAGACATCAACAAGAACTCTTAGATTTGTCAAATATGGCTTCATGAACGTAGGATAACATGGACTCAGTGGTTTGAGATTTAGCCAAAAAATTTGGCATAAGCAAGAGCCACGATGAGGAAGATGTAGAAGGGCATGAAGAAGAAACTCCAGTTGTAAAAGAGAAGGTAAAATATGATCATGCTCCTTTTAAAGTTGAGACTAAGGTTGAAAGTAAGAGCTTTGAAGGACAAGTAGATCCAAAGTTATTAGATAAATGGGTAAAGCAATTGGATGTTTAATTTAGTGTGCATAATGTCACGAGGCACAAAGGATTGCCTTTTCACATCTAAAAATGAAGTTCATGCTCTGGTTTGGTGGGAAACCCATCTAGCCACTTGTGAAAAATAAATGTCCTATTGTCAAGACTTGGGAAGGTTTTAAATAATTTCTTAGAGATAATTTTATCCTATTTTCCATAAGACTAACCACATGATTAAATGGTAGTTTTTTAGACAAGGAAGTGGTCAAAGTGTGCAAGACTATACTATAAAGTTTTGGAGACAAGCCATGTTGATTAATATGAACTTGGAGGATGTAGATATTATGACCAAATATTTGGGAGGAATTCACACTCGCCTTCGAAGGAAGGTCATCTCCATGAATCCAAAGGATCTCAATGAAGTTTATGTGCAAGTATATTATATTAATGATGAAAGGAAGAAAGAAGAAGTAGTGTCAAAGACGAAGCATTCAACACATCAAGAAAATAAAGAGCAGGGATAGACAAGTAACAAACATAAATGGAAGGGAAAAGGTAAACAAACCGTAACCACTTTGAATACTTGTAAAGATCTTAAGAATTTTTGTAAGAAATGTGATGTCAATTTTCATACCGACGCTACATGTTGGAAGTTACATCCGAGTTACATCCAAATAATTGAACCAAGGATTCAAATAAATCCATGATAGTTGTGAAGATAGATACCGAGGTGGAAATGGAGGACGATTCTAATGTACAAGAGGCTTGGATGCATGGAAACCAACATGAAAAACCAAGAGGAGGAAGAAGATATGAGTAAGCTATTCCAAATAAAAATCCAAATCAAGAGAACTAAGGTAAATGCTTTGGTTGATACTTTGGTTCTCGCCTAATTTGATTTCGATGCGGTTGTAAAGAATCTTTGTCTTGAAACTTATGAGCATCTACACCCATATCCTTTAGAATAGGTGAAGAAGGGTGTAGATATTTATGTAACAAGAATATGTAGGTTCAATTTTGGGATAAATCCTTAGTATATAGATGTATTGGAAGCTAATGTAATTCCACTTGTTACATTTGATGTTGTTTTTGGGAGTTCTTACTTCTATATTAGGGATTTCATATTCTTGAGAAGGAGAAGCGATATAGATGGGTCAAGGCTGGAATCACTTACAACATCCGGGCACACCAAAGTAGGACTAAAATTTTCTATGGTAAGTGTTAACCAAGCAAAAAGACTAATTCAAACAAATCATAATTAGTTTTGTTTACTTTTATTAAAGGATACACAAGATGGGTTAGAAATTTCATATGTTTTTAACCAAGGGATGAAGTATTTGGATACCATTATTTAGTATTTTCAGAAGTATTTCAGAATCCTAGTAGGTTACCACCAAAATGAGAGGTAGAGCATGAGATTCGGTTGTTGCCAAAGTCTCTTCTACTAAACATCAAAGTTGTATAGGAAATCGTTATTGCAGAGTATAGAGGTAATTAAACAACTCTAGGATATACTAGACCAATAGGTAATACACCTAAGAACCTCACCATGCATTTCTCCTATTGTGATGGTTCTCAAGGATGGTTCTTAGAGAATTTGTATTAACTACCATGCCTTGAAAAAGATCACCATAAAGAAACAGATATCCACTCCCACGCATAGATGACCTTCTAAAACAACTTCAACATGTAAGGTTATTCACAAAGTTGGATCTCAAGTCGTGGATGAAGGAGGAGGATATATGGGAGACTTCCTTCAAAACAAAACAAGGTTTGTATTAGTGGTTAGTACTTCCATTCGGGTTAGGTAATGCACCCATTAAATTTATGAGATTGATGGTTGATGTATTGCAGAATTCATAGATTCATGTGTCATTGTATATCTAGATGATATTTTTATTTTTAGTTCCACATGGGAGGAACATCCAACACATTTGCAACAAGTCTTGCAAGTTCTCAAAGAGAAATAGTTGCTATGAAATATGAAGAAATGTGATTTTTCTAAATAGTCACTTGTCTATCTTGAGCACGTGGTTAGAGGAGGAGAGCTATGAGTGGATTTGAAGAAGATGGAATCCATCACTAAATGGCCAACACCAATGGGAGACACGAAACTATAAATTTTGTGGGAGCAGTACAATACACGAGGGATTTCATTTCAGGATTATCCACTATCAGAGCACCTCTACACACCACGGCTGCAAAGAGTAAGGGTTTTGAGTAGGGTAAGGAACAAGATAAGGATTTTGAGTTGTTGAAATACAAGATTAGTGATGATCCATTACTTTCTCTTCCTAATTTACAGCAGCCCTTTGAAGTAGAAATTTTTTTAGTTAGTATGCTATGGGAGAAGTGTTGCTCCAGGAGGTAATTCAATATGTTATCATTCAAAAAAATTCACTTCAGAGATAGAGGATATTTGTTGATCAGAGAATACTTGTTAGAGATCACACAAGAAGTTTGTGTGGGAGAGAAGGCTAGGATCAAGGGCATGGAGGGACAGGAAGAACCCACGCATGGAGGGCAAGTTCAACTTTTGGGACTTAGCCAATTTTGAGCATGAAGACCTATTTTTAGAAGATGGCATGTAGAGCACATAAATGAGGTAGAGACATGCACACCATGCATTGTCTATCTTTAGAGGATCGATCAAGTGTTTTTCATGGAGATGAGCTAAGAATAGGATTGTCACTTTAGTTAACTGTAAGAGGTCTATAGATAACACACTTTCATGTGTGGCTATGCTTGTAAATGGTGCATGGCTATTAGTAGCATGCAACCTATTTTTGGAATAGATAAGCGGTGAAGGGAAAGTCCCCACCCTATATATATGATGTGAATCACATAGTAGTTAATATATATAGGTATATGTAGAGCGTAAGAGGTAAGCATAAGAGATATGTACATATGACTAGATTACTGTATCAGATCCATGCGCACATCGGTGTAGATTGCCATTATTGTAAGGAGCTTCTATGTTTATTAATAGATGGAAGATATTGGTTGAATCTAAGTGTCAATCCTGTGTGTAATTGAATAGTGCATGTTCTTGATTCAAGCATGATTATTGTTTAATATTGTTCTTTCCTAGATCTGAATATGGCATGCATTGTAGAATAATGGATTAGGTATGGATCTATATGTTTCTTCCTTCATCTCGCTAACATCCTGTTACACCAACCCTAAAGAGGGACCTGATACCTTTTCGCGCTTTGGGTGAGCACTTAGTCTACGTTGAGTGATGTGCTAGCACGTCTAGGGTGTTATTTGGTAAATTCTAGGCTGCATTATTGGTTACGTTGTTGGGACCTGTTTTTCAATTGTTTTGAGAATGGTTCGTGATGAAGATGTACTAATTAAATCTAGCAAGTATTGAGGAGTGGATAAATGATCTGGAGGAAGAATATGCACGGAGGTTCAAAGCATTGGATTTCAGTTTAATGGATGTAGTTTGGTAGAACATAATCTATATGACAACTTAAATGAGAGTTTTTTCACCATATTTATAGTAGAATTATACAAGTGGCTAATTGCTTATGCATCTAAGTGGATTTGGAGGTATCGCACACTTTTCTAGACATAGGAAGAATTTTAGGCCCTTTGTGATGCTGATCTGATTTGGACTCGTGTTGTTGATACATGGTTTCATGGTATTCTAAACAGCTTATATTTTGGAATATTCAATTTTTATGTATTCTTTCCTGGAGGTAGCTGAATTCTAGTTTTTGCGGTATCCTAAAGGAGCATATCTGTAAGGTATTCCACTGCGATCAAGATCTTGATGGTAACTTTGAACTCGGAGAGTAAGCCGATGGCTAAATAAACCTAACCACACGTAAGGGAAGGAACATGTTTGGTGAAAGATAGCAAACCTAAGCGAAGAAAAGTAGAGAGAGGAAAGGTAACTTAAGTATAATGAGGCACGTGAGAGGGAGATAGAGAAGCAACATATCACTGCAGAAAGTATGGAATTGAGGAGAGAGATGGCTCATGAAGGATTTAAAGCTCACGTAGAAGACACGAGTAAGAGAATTAGGAACAACCTCATCTTGGAAAGCATAATAGAGATCACCCCATGGCTTCACACGAAGTGCACCAACAAAGACTACCTAGGCTATGGGTGTGCATCTTAATCCACGTGGTGATCTAGCCCTTACGCTTGGTTTTCCTCTATCTAAGTACGACCAAGAACCAACAAGATAACTTGGGAAGTAGGAGAGTAGGAGTAAGTTAGGAAGTAAGCACATCAATGGTAGGTCAGACAACTTCATTATTTGGAGGAACATTTTTAGGCACATCATCCACACAGAATGTGAGCATGTAGAATATTAGATTCAACTCTAGAAGTGGAACTACCTCATAGACTGTATGGGTTTAGTATAGTACTACTATCGGAGCACAGGGGAGTACATCTATAGGTCATATTCCAACTACAGGTGGAGGATCAAGAGGTATAGGTGGTTCTAGTTCCAGTGGATCTAGTGGTTCTGGAGGTAGAGGAAACATAGGAGGTTCTGGATCAGGTGGTCAAGGCCTACAACAACCACATAATATCTATATGGAGATGTCTCTTCATCTCTCAAAGTATAGAGGTATAGAGGATGTTGTCGAACATGTGCATATGTGTGAAATATTATGGCCGGAAAAAGGATCACAACTTTTGAGCATAAGGAAAGTCAATTCACTACTACCTTGTAGGGATGAGCACATAGCTGGTATAGGAAGTTTGACCCTAATCAAACTTGCGTGGATTATGCAACATTGAAGGATGCTTTCTTAAAATAGTTCTATATCCCGAGTTTGAGCAGAAAGAGTATCAGCGCGCTCAAAGATATCAAACAGGGCACTACTGAGATTATACATGAGTATGATGCCCACTTTAAGACACTTATATCTAATTTGTCTTATGATATTCATGCCAGCCAACATGCACAATCATTTTTTGGAGGATTGATTACACTGTTTATAAGGGCAATGTCACATAAGACATACATTGATCCGCATCGAAGCATTGAAGGTAGCCCTACGTGCTGATGTAGTTGGGAGCATTGACACGGTGTTATTCCATTCTTAGAGGCACTTTGATTAAAAGCCATGAAAAAGAAGCTAGAAAAGTTATCAACAAATTCAGATCATGAAACACGCTTAGGATTTGGTGTACAAATTGTGAAGTGGAAGGTCACACCAAGGATAGTTTCCCTCATAGATCTATACGTTCATTACTGTTAGACTGTGAAATCTATCATTTGAATCATGATGCTAGCCACTATCCTTTGTTACAATGCATGATAAGGAAGAATGTATCCTACTTTTGCAAGATTTGCAAGTCCACAACCCATGATACTAAGGATTTTCGATTGATTGGTCAGATCCATGATGCTATAGACATTGGGGTATGACAGAAAAGTGTAATGGATAAATCTAAGAACAAGAACGAGCACTAGGATCGGGATCATAATCAACCACGCTATGATAGGAATGAGGTCTGTTTTGAAGGAGTTTGTGGAAGAGGACATGGATATCAAGGTGGATATGGAGGATGAGGCCATGGTGGAGGAAGAAGTGAGTTTCCTAGTAGAACGTGCTATACATGTGAATCCCTTGATCATTATAGGCATGAATGTCCTCATAATGTTACATGTTCTGTCTGTGGAAAGAATCATAGCTATGAGGAGTTCTCAGACTTATATGAGCATCTCAATAAACAACATAAGTAGGAAAAAAAGGTGCAGTATGGTTAGGATGCAGCAAGTGAAGGAAAATCAATGGATGTCCAAGATAACACCAGAACTTGAAGCCTTAACTATAAAGATTACCACATGTGTTGAAGTGGCATGTGCAAGAGAAACATCGTACCAAAAGCCTACAATCACTAAGGAGGAGGTTCTACATGTAAGGTACCCAGATCCTGCCCATCAGAAGGAAGTCTATCAAGAGACCATGGAGGTCCTCAAAAATCTTCAAGGTAAAATACAATGTTTAAAAGAGCAGTCTAGAAAGATGGAACAAAAGAAAGAAGTAGGGAAGGTCCCCTCTGATATTGATGACATCAGAGAGGTGTGTAAAATGCTACACCAGAGAATATTATTCCATTATTAGGGAATTGGTTGAAGGGGAACACTCCGCGTGAAAGCACTAAGAATGAATGGTAGATCCTACATGTAAATCTTCCCCCTGATAGCATTGACTATGATAAAGAGATCACTTTGAATGCTGTTGTAGATGGATGGTTGTTGAGCAATATTTTGATTGATATAGGTGTGGAAGTCAATGTGCTTACTTTAGATGCATGGGTACAAATGGGGAGACCTCCATTACAGCTATCATCTAATGTGTTGTTTGCAAATAGGACTAATGCCACTCCCATAAGAGTTTTGAAGGATGCATCTATAACCATACAAGGGGCCAAATTCACTGGGGATTTTGAGGTATTAGCACTTACGAAATGGACAGCTTTATATCCTTGCTTGGATGCCCTTGGTGTTATGCGAATAATGTTGACTTGAGATTCAATAAGGGGTATATCATCTTTGAGAACAAGGAGGAAAGGGTTGTGATACCTTTGACAGATGGGAAGTCTACACCATATGTTGAGCCTCTAAGTGAGGAGGACTTAAATAGAATCTATGTACGCATTATTCAGGACCCAGAGGTCAATGAGCCATCAAAGGAAGGAATCCTATAGTGGGAGGATTCTCACTCTATTAGTGATACTACGAGTATTTCTTGTGACAATTGGGCTCATGGTACATATGAACTAGTAGGGTGCAAGGTAAAAATCATGGTTGGAGCAAGAATGGACTTTGTTCTATTCGATGATAGGTAGCACAATACCTTGGTATACAGGAGCAAAATATCTTCTTGTATTCTTACAAGCCATGGAGGCACAGTGGATAGACCAGGTTAGGAGAAGAGACATGTTAGCATATATTTTGCATGGGTCAGTAGTGTGTTAGTGGGTAGTTCATAGAGATAATCTTATGGAGTGGAAGGAGATCAAAATCATTCTATCTACCAATTTTGTAAGAAGAAATGCACCTATGTAGATTTGCACTTATAATGGTGATCAAATTTTTCAGCACCACATTCAAATGAGAGACTCTCGGATAAAGAGGGACGAAACATTACCACCTTCACTCAGGTGCATAAATTTTATTCCACTATACAAGTGCGCATGCACTTGGTATGTATACGTATAACTACATTGAGAGACTGGAAACTATAAAAATTTGACTACAAGAATGATCTATAACTTTGACTACTTTTCTTCCCAACCTCCAATAGAAGAGGCATTAAAATTTTTCAAGCAGTTAACCATGGGAGATAGTGCAAAGGTGGAGGAACTCATACAAGAATTATTTTGTGAGATAGGCACACATTTTGAAGAAGAAGGAGAAGAATCCATATTACTAAACATGTTTTCCTTGAGAAAGAAAAAGGAAAGATGGTGTACATTGTGGATGATGAGGAAGTTGAAAACCTAGATATTGACCATTCACAGGGGGCACGCGAGGTCTTGGATAGTACAAATAAGGATACGCGTGCATACCATGAACCAATGAAGACAAAGAAGGTCAATATAGGATCGAAGGATGAGCCTAAGGTGTTAGTAAATAAGGGATAAAATATGTGGAATAATCCCTCACGAGATCGCAACAAGAGAAACTAATATGCGAAATTATTACGGATCTCAAATAAAATTACGAATAAAATAACACAACACAAAGAGACAAGTATTTAACATGGTTCACCCAGTTTGGGCTATGTCCACCAAGAATCACTTGATTAGATTTTATTGCAAGCCACCACTCTCTCAACAAACTCTACAGAATTCACACCCGAATTCAAAACACATCTATGCAATACATTTACTTGTACATCTATCATATGCATAAGACCATATAAATAGACAATCGCTTAAGCGCTTTACAAAACTATGGGTATCAAAACCATGGGAAAAACCCATCCCATAAACCTATGGGTCAAAAAACTCGCCCATATGAGAAAAGCACATTTCCCAATATTTCGGTGTAATTTTTTTCGAGGCCAAAAATTTACGCGTAAATTTTTTTTTTTTTTCGCCCCAAACCCCCAAACCCCGGCGAGGATACATGAAAAGTGTACAATACTCTTAGTGTACAGTCTTCAACACTTTCACACATCAAAACAGGCTCCACAACCTAACAATCTCCCACTTGGAGACTAGTTTTCCTCTGAGCAAGCTTCTCAACCCTTCACTAGTTTTTGTGAAGACCAACCAAAGCTGAACACAACTTTAGTTTTTCCCTTGTGACCACCTTGGTCATCATGTCTACAGGATTCTGACTGGTATGAATCTTCTCCAACTTCAACTTCTCTTCCTCCAAATTTGTCCTGATGAAATGATACCTTAACTGTATATGCTTTGTCCTAGAGTGGAAAGCAGAGTTCTTAGCTAGGTGTATAGCACTCTGACTATCACTATACAACTTACATTCCTCCTGCTTATGCCCCAACTCCTCAAGCAATTGTTGTAACCAAATCATATCTTTGCTTGCCTCTGTGGTAGCAACATACTCAACCTCCGTGGTTGACAAAGCCACCAGCTTCTGTAGTCGTGAAATCCAGCTCACTGCTGTCCCACCTACAGTGTAAATATAACCTGTCGTGCTCCTCCTGCTATCTACATCTCCAGCCATGTCTGAATCTACATAACCACGTAAAGTGTTGTTTGATCCACTGTAGCACAAAAATGTCCCCATGGTCCCTCTCAAATCTTGAAGGATACACTTTCCGCTTGCCAATGCTCTTTACCTGGATCACTCATAAATCTACTCACAGCTCCCACTGCATGGGAAATATCAAGCCTAGTGCACACCATAACATACATCAAACTACCAACTGCTGATGAGTAAGGTACCTTGAACATTTGGTTCCTCTCTTGCTCTGTCTTGGGACATTACTCCTTTGATAACTTGAAATGGCCTGCCAAAGGAGTCCCAACCAGTTTAGCATCCTACATATTAAACCTCTCCAAGACCTTCTTAATGTATTCTTCCTGAGATAAAGTTAGCTTCCATCCCTTCCTATCCCGAGATATCCTCATAGCAAGGATTTGTTTGGCTGCACCCAAATCCTTCCTAGCAAAGGATTTACTTAGCTATTTCTTAAGTAATTTTATTTCCTGCATGTTTTTACCTACAACCAGCATGTCATCAACATACAAACATAGGATAATACAACTTCCATCCTCAAATTTCTTTGTATACACACAATGGTCAGAATGACATCTGATATAGCCTTGCTCCATCATGAAGCTATTAAACTTCTTATACCATTGACGTGGAGCTTGTTTCAGGCCATACAAGCTCTTCTTCAGTTTGCACACCATCTCCTCTTTACCTTTGACTTCATATCCTTTTGGTTGCTGCATATATAGCTCCTCCTCCAAATCACCATGGAGAAATGCAGTCTTTACATCTAACTATTCTAAGTGCAAGTCTTCTACTGCCACTATTCCAAGAACAATTCTGATAGAAGTCATTTTTACTACAAGAGAAAAAATCTCATCAAAATCTATACCTTGTTTCTGTGCAAACCCCTTGACCACCAACCGGGCCTTATATCTTTTCTTTCCTCCTTCTTCATCTTTAACTCTGTACACCCACTTGTTCTAGCAATGCTCTTTTCCTTCCGGTAGCTTCACCAAATCCCAAGTCTAGTTCTCTATGAGAGACTTATGCTCCTCATCCATGGCTTGCTCCCACTTCTTACTGGCATCTACCTACATTGCTTCATCAAAGCTCTCTGGCTCTCCACTATCAGTGAGTAATAAATAATAAAGAGAAGGAGAAAAACGTTCAGGTTCTTTTCTTACCCTAGAAGACCTCCTCACTGTAGGAGTTTGGGGTTCCTGTTGAGTAGGTTCTTGAACTGATTCATGGGTCACTTTCCCATCCAGAAGATCATCTACCACTGCATATTCTTTCTTGGATTCTTCCCTGTTTTCCTACAACTGTTGCTTATACATGACTTTCTCATTAAAGACCACATCCCTAGACCGAATGATTTTCTTGTCCTTAATACTCCAACATTTAAATCCAAAGTCATCACCACCATAACCAATGAAAGTACATTTTTCTGATTTAGCCTCTAGCTTGGTCCTATCATCCTTATCTATATGAAAAAACACCTCACATCCAAAGACTCTAAGAAATGAATAATCAACTTTCTTACTGCACCAAGCCTCCTCGGGTATGCCTCCATCCAAGGCACTTGAGGGTCCTCTGCTTTATCAAGTACACAAACACGTGCTCACCGCTCGCCCAAAAAGAAAGAGGCAGTCCTGCATGTAACCTCATGCTCCTAGCACGTTCCATTATTGTTCTGTTCATCCTTTCTGATACCCCATTCTGCTATAGAGTTCATGGAACCGTCTTTTTCCTGTGGATTCCATTCTTAGAACAATAATCATCAAATTCATTCTGTAATACTCCCCTCCATTATCTGACCTGAGACATTTTAGCTTAAGACCTATTTCATTCTCTACCAAGGCTTTCCATTTAACAAAAGTGTCAAATACATCAGATTTGTTTCTAATACAATAAACCCAAACTTTCCTTGTTGCATCATCAATAAAAGTAACATAATAACTTGAACCCCCAAGAGATGATACCTAAGCCGGTCCCCACACATCAGAATGTACCAGCTCTAACTTACTCTCTTTCTTTGTAGGTCCAACCTTGAGAAACCTTACTCGCTTCTGTTTCCCATATATGCAGTTCTCATAGAAATCCAAACCTGTTTCTGTATATCCAGAAAATTATTCTTTATGATGTTCATGCCCTTATGGATCATATGACTGAGCCTATAGTGCCATAATGTTGTATCTACATCTGAAGCCACAAGATTACAATCATTAGTACTATCAGTGGTTAAATACAAGGTTCCAACCTTCTTACCTCTTGCCACCACAAGAGCACCCTTGGTAACCTTCCAAGAGTTAGCTGTAAATATCACAGTACAACCATCACTTCCCAATTTCCCTGCCGATATCAAGTTTCTCCTTAATGTAGGCACATGTCTGACATCCTTCAATAGCCATGTATTCCCATTCTGCATCTTAACCTGAATAGAACCTTTTCCAACTATGCTGCAAGGCTCATCATCACCAAGAAAAACATGCCCAAAATCTCCTTGAACATAATCAACAAAATAATGCCTATGTGGAGAAGCATGGAAAGAAGCCCCTGAATCTAAAACCCAAGATTCAGTAATATTGTGCAAAGAAAGAATCAAAGCATCCTGACATACATTACCCATTGCCACATTTGCCTCCTTCTTTTCTTCCTGTTGTTTCTTCTTATCCCGAAGCTCCGAACAGTCCTTCTTTGCATGCCCAAGATTTCCACAATTCTAGCATACAATCTTTTTCTTAGATTTTGACCTTGCCCGATCTTTTGATTTTCCATGGTTTCCTCTATTCTTCTGTCTCCCTCTAGTTTCCACTGTCAAAGCATTCCCTGAAGTAGAATATTCCCTAGAGCTTTTTCTTCACATTTCCTCGCTTAGAATCACCCCTACAACATCCTCAAACTTCAACTTCAAGTTAGCTAGAACCGAGTTACTTACTACCATTACCAGGCTATTCCAACTCTCAGGTAAAGAGCACAAAATTAATAAAGCCCTAACTTCTTCATCAAATTCTATTGTAACCAAAGCTAGCATATTCACTACCGTATTGAAATCATTTAAATGATCTGCTACTGAACTATTCTTAGACATCTTCATATTAAACAACTTTTTCATTAAAAATATCTTATTAGAGGCAGAGGGTTTTTCATACAACTTCCCTAATGCATCCATTAGATATTTTGTAGTCTTTTCCTTTGAAACATTAAATAATACCGAAGATGCAAGACTCAGCTGGATTGTTCCAAGTGCCTTCCGATCCAACAAATCCCATTCCGCATCTGTCATACTCGAGGGTTTTTTCACCTTCCTGCATAACGGAGTATAAAGATCCTTCTGATAAAGGTAATCTTCCATTTGCATCTTCCAAAGACTGAAATTCTTCCCATTGAATTTATCAACCCTAGATCTTCCTTCATCTCGCCATAGCTCCCACTCAAGCTAAAAATTTCCCGCAATTCAAAACTTCAAAACCAAACCAGTTCGATACCAATTGTTAGGAAATAAGGGATAAAATATGCGTAATAATCCCTCACGCAATTGTAAAAGTAGAAACTAATATGCAGAAAATTATTACGATATCAAATAAAATTGCGTAATAAAATAACACAACACAAAGAGATAGTATTTAACGTGGTTCACCCAAATTTGGGCTACGCCCACCAAGAATCACTTGCTCGGATTTTATTACAAGCCACCACTCTCTCAATATATTACCCAGATCCGTTTGGAGCTATGCTCAACAAACTCTGCTGAATTCACACCCGAATTCAAAACACATCTAATACATTTGCTTGTCCATCTATCATATGCATAAGACCATATAAATAGACAACTGCTTAAGCAGTTTTACAAAACCGTGGGTATCAAAACCATGGGAAAAACCCATCCCATAAACCTATGGGTAAAAAAACTCGCCCATATGAGAAAAGCACGTTTCCCAATATTTTGGGTGTAATTTTTCGAGTCCAAAAAATTTATGCCTAAATTTATTTTTTTTGGGGCTACGCCCGAACACCAAAGTGAGGATACATGAAAAGTGTACAGTACTCTTAGTGTACAGTCTTCAACACTTTCACACATCAAAACAGGCTCCACAACCTAACATAAGGATGCCATAATTGGATACTACTTGGTTAGACTCGGAGGTGGAAAAGATCATTTAGTTACTACGGGATTACTAGGAGTTATTCCCTCGAGGGTATCATGAACTTAAAGGGGTACATGAATCACTTGGGGAAATGAAGATAAAACTTAAGGAAGGTGCACATCCAGTGAGAAAGAGACCTTACATAATGAATCCTAATTTGTGCGAAAAGGTAAAAGAAGAAATTGTTAAAATGTTGAATTCTAGAATCATTCAACCTTTGGATGAGTCAGAATGGGTTATTCATATGGTGATCAGTATCAAAAAGGATGGTAGAATTCATATTTGTGTTGATTACAAGGAGCTAAATGTAGCATGTGTCACGATCCCTTTCCTACACCATTCACTGAGGAAATACTGGAAGGAGTAGTAGGGCATGAAATCTATTCCTTTACAGATGGGTTTTCCGGGTATCATCAGGTTTGAATTTCCCAAGAGGATCAGGAAAAGACAACTTTTACTACTGAATGGGGTAGCTTTTCCTATACTATGATGCCTTTTGGATTGAAAAATGCACCTGTTGTATTCTCGCACATAGTTGTTCAGGCATTCAAATATTTTATTCACAACTTCTTACAGGTCTACCTCGATGATTGGATAGTATATGGGCTTGTTAAGGATCACTGTGACAATTTGTGCTTAATGTTTGAACAATGTAGGTAGTTGAGTATCTCTCTAAACATCAAGAAGTGCATATTTGCTACACCTTTTGGAATATTGTTGGGACACATAACTGTAAGGAAGGATTGCTTGTTGACACAGCTAAGGTTACATTCATTTTAGGGTTGGAAGCACCTACCAATCAGAGTGAGGTGCATGGATTTTTAGGTCACACAGGATATTATAGAAAATTCATCAAGGGATATGTAAAAATTTCTGCACCTCTAGGAGGAGTTACTAAAAGGAAAAGGTACATTCTATTAGGGAGAATCGTAGCAGTGTGCGTTTGAAACATTGAAAGAGAAACTTACTACCACGCCTATCCTACATTTTCCTTCATGGGAAAAACCATTTCATGTACACGTGGATGCCTTTGGCATGACCATTGTGTAATATTAGCTCAACTTGGAGAAGGTATTGTCGATCATCCTATCTTCTTTGCTAGTAGGAAGTTGACTCCTGCTGAACAAAATTATACAACTACAGAGCGCGAAGCTTTGTCAATGATCTATGCATTACACAAGTTTCGTAGTATTTTCTAGCTACACCATTTGTATTCTATATGGATCACATGGTGTTAAATTACTTGTAAACAATCCCATCTTACGAGGCACATATGTAAATGGGTACTCTTATTTAAAGAGTTTGATTTCACAATTGTGGTAAAGCTGTGGAAAAGTAATTATGGACCGGACCACCTATCCAAAATTCACTCAGAGAAGAAGCATGGACGATTGAATAAACCATTTTAGATGCCCAGTTATATAGGTTACAACGTGCACCAAGTGAACTTGATGACATTGTTTTTTTTTCTATGGACTAGTATGACACCAGAAGGAATAAAGGTATTGGAAAAGAAACAACTTGCCATACACACAACACCTTTTATGTTGATCATTGGTGACCTATACAAGTTAGGTAGAGATGAAGTATTACGCTGTTGTGTATTAGAGCATGAGCATAAGGATATAATGGACAAGGCTCACAATGGTATTGCAGGTGGCCACTATGCAGGTGATGCTACAACATGCAAAATCCTACTTGTTGGATTATGGTGGGAGACATTGTATAAAGACTATAAATAATATTGTAAGGCATGTGATCATTTTTAGTGCCTAGGAAAACTAGGACAAAGAGATGAAATGCCACTAAGACCTATTATCAGTGTAAAACCATTTGAGAAATGGGCCATTGATTTTGTAGGACCTATTTCACCAGCTATGCGTAGGACTGGATCACGCTATATCATTACTTGCATATATTATCTCACATAGTGGGAAGAAGTAACACCTACAAAGGACTGTATAACAGCTACAGTAGCTAGGTTTCTATGGGAGAATGTTCTTACAAGATATGGATGTCCTTTAAGTTTGACAAGTGATAGGGGTACACAATTTTTAAATAAAACCATAAGGATCCTATTAGATGAGTTTATGGTTGCCCACCATAAGACTACACCTTATCACCCTCAAGAAAATGGAACTCCTGAGGCTTTCAACAAGATTTTGAACCAGAAATTGACAAAAATTTGTGGTGTTGAAAGAAAGGATTGGGATGATAAATTTTCAGTTGTTCTTTGAGCATATAGAACCACTTATAAGAGATTGAACAAGGCCACAATATTTCAGTTGGTGTTTGGTGTTGAATCCATTCTTCCTATACAATTCATGTTACCTTCTTTACACAATGTGTGTGCTAGAGGTCTAGCTGATGAGCATGATTTAGAAGAGTGGATTGAAAAGATGATTAAGTTAGATGAGTGACGAGCCATAGCACATTGGAGTCAGAAGCAAGAAAAGGCCAGTAAAAATCATGACATGATAGAATTATAAAGGATAAGAAGTTGGTGGTTGGACAAATGGTACTTCTTTATGACTCTAAGTTCTTGCACCATCTAGGAAATTTCAAAGTACATTGGTTGGGGTCATATTTCATCACTTAGATAATTGAATCGGGGCTTGCTAGTTAGAAGCACTTGAGGGAACATGGATACCTGGTTACTTTAATGGGAGTAGGCTGAAGCCCTACTATAAATAATTCTTCTTGGTGTTTCTAATAAGGAAGTATTGTCATTTAGATTAGGTTTTCAATTATGTATTTCCTTAATGTATTTCCTTCATTGTCACTATGCTTTGTCAATTTAGTTGTTGTTCTTGTGTAATAAGCATGCTTGCACGCATGAAGCTAATTACTATGTGAAGAATGTTTATGCACAAAGGACTGCACATAATTTTAGTGTGGGGTGGTTGTAGTTATCCAAGTAAAAGACTGTGGGAATTGAAAGGTGAAAGGAATAAGTCACATACAGGTTTACTTTAAGTCAAAATAAGATTGCTTCTCAAAAGTGACCAATGATAGAGATGAATGAAAGGACAGATAACATGAGGTAAGTAAAGGCCATGATAACTACTAGGAGAAGGTACAATGACAAGGTACTCGGCACAAGGGCGTGCGCCAAGAGAAATATGTGACCGAGAGGGTAGGAAGGCATGCTAGAAGGTTGAAGTTGGGGTGCAAGATGTACCCCATCGATCAAATGAATTTGGTCAATGAATGAGAGGATATTTGGTAGGTGAAGGAGCAATAAATGCATCAAAATTTGAAAAACTATATAAGGATGGGATGGGAATTCATTTTTACCATTGCAACTAAGAGTATCCGGGGAAAGAGCTAAAGGAAAAGAACCAAGTGATTGGGTTAAGGTGCAAAGGGTGTGAAACCAAGTGTGAAAAACATATACGTGTGAAAAGAATATTGCATCCCGATGGTAAAGGGTTTGAGTGAAGCAAGGCAACCGAGAGGAGTTAGGGAATGAAGTTTCCACCTAGGGCACAATTGAATCAAGATAGGTTTTGATTCACAAATTGCAGAGTTAAAGAGGAGATGATTGCAAGGTGAAAATGGCACCCAAGAAGGCAGCTATAACAAGAGCAAAAGGAAAGAAGAAGGTGTTCGTTGAGGAGGAAGAGATGGCACCCAAAGTAATTTTTCAGAAATGCAATATCTAGAAGGAGTCATCATTAACAAGGAATGGGATTCACACATCAGAAAGAGAAAAGTAAGTAAATAAAATCACAGACCTCACGGAACAAGAAGGAGTGTTGATAAGAGGAAACACTTATTTGAACTTACACATAGAGTCTCAGCACGGAAGAATGACATAGGAGCAAAAGCGCAAAGGTATAGGAAGGCATCACTCGTGGAGATGTAAAGTAAGACTCTCAAGGACTTAGCAAATTTTGGAGATCAGGTCTATTCTTAGAGATTGGCATGTGGAGTACACAAAGCAATGCCGAGGTTTGTGCACCACTCTTTGTGGGGATTTGGGAAGGACATGCCAACTCACTCTTGTATGGACATAAGTTAAGCATAGATTCATCACTTCAGTTAACTATCAGCAATCTATAGATAACATACTTACATGTATGGCTATAATTGTAAAAAGGCATGTGGTTGTTATTAGCATGCGACCTATTTATAGTAGAGTTAAGTGGTGAAGGGTTAGTTCCCCACCCTATATATATGTAATGAACTACTTAGAGAATAGAGAGACATACATAGAGAACGGATGGAACCACATGCGACTTGATGATTGTAATGATCCATGTGCATGTACCGTATTGTACGGCTCTTGTATTGTTGGTTCAATGAATAGATAAAGGAAATTGGTCGAACAAAGTGTGTGATGTGTTTTATCAATGCATGTTATTACTTTCATGATGATTTACCTTTAGCACTTATAGATCTGGTTGGATATAAATGGTGAATGGATGGATTAGTTCTTAAAATATATGTTTACTATTTTATCATACCACCATTCTACTACTGCAACTAATAAGAGGGACCTGGTACCTTTGCATGCTTTAGGTGAGCACTCAGCCTAGGCTGAGTGATGTGCCAGTGTGACTAGGTGTTAACTAACAATTCTAGGCTACATCATTGGTTCCGTTGCGGACCTCTTTTTCAGTTGTTTCATAATGGTTTGCGATGAAGACATACCAACTAACCTTGGCAAGCGTTGAAGAATGGATTCATGATTTAGAGGAAGAATACACATAGAGGTTTGACACTAGATCTGGATTTAGCACACGTACTTGGGTAGAGCAGAATCTGTATGACAGTTTATACGAAAGCTTCTTTGCTATCTTTCTAGTAGAATTATATGAATGGTTGACTGCATATGCATCTAAGTGGAATTGGAGGTATCGTACGCTTGTTTGGACACAGGAGGAATTTCAAACACTATATGATGCTAACCTAAGCTGGAATCGCGTGGTAGATACCTAGTTTCATGGTGTCCTAAACAACTATATTTTGGAGTATTCAATTTCGACTTATTCGTGCCTAGAGGTAGCAGAGTTCCAGTTTCTATGGTATCCTAGAGGGACATATTTGCAAGGTATTCCACTGCAATTAAAATGCTAATGGTAACATTGAAATTGGAAGCTAAACCCATGGAGAGCTAAAGAATCTCCAGGCGCAGGATAGGAACAGGATTGGTGAAAGATGGTAGACCTAGCAGCAGCTTGGCAGAGGGAAGAAAGGTGGCTAAAGTATGATGAGGCACGTGAGAGGGAATTATGCAAGAGGAAAGAAATTATAGAATAGATGGTGTTGTGGAGAGAGATGGCTCGTGAAGGATTTGAGGCTCATGGGGAGGAAGAAGAGCAAGAGCATCAAGATCTCCCTCATCTAGGAAGCATGACAGAGAACCCTCTTTGGCCTCACATGGAAGTGTACCAATAGATATGACCTAGGACACGGGTGCCCATCTAAGCCAACCTATTGACCTATCCCTTGCGCTTGGTTTTCTAGTATCTAGTACAATAGGTAACAAAATAGTTTTTCAGAAGTGAAAGCACAAAAATAGGGTAGATAGTAAGTACACTAATGGCAGCACATACAACTTTGTTATTCTTTGGGGGTATGTTATCAGGCTCATCATCTGCATAGAATATGAGCACACCGAGTGTGGGAATCACCTCTGGAGCTGGGACCACTTCCCAGACTGTAGGGGTCTAGTATAGTACCATTGTTGGGGCACAAGGGAGTGCATCCATGGGCCCTATTCCAAATTCTAGAGGAGGATCAGGTGGTATGGGCAGTTCTAGTTCTGGTGGTTTGGGTGGTATTGGAGGAAGAGGAAACCAAGGAGGTTTTGGGTCGGGTGGTCAAGGCCCACAGCAACCCCAGAACATTTATATGGAGATGTCCCTTCATCTCCCAGAATACAGAGGTATCAAGGATGCTACTGAACATGTTCATATGTGTGAAATATTATGGCGCGCAAAAGGTATTACAACACCTGAACATAAGGCAAGTCAATTTACTACTACCTTGCAGGCGCGCGCGCACAGCTGGTATAGGAAGTTTGACCCCAATCAAACTTGTATTGACTATGTAGCATTAAAAGATGCTTTCTTAAAAGAGTTCCACATCCCAGAGTTTGAGCAAAAGAGTATAAGCGCACTCAAGGATATAAAGCAAGGCACTACTGAAAGTGTACGTGAGTATGACACATGATTTAAAACACTTCTATCCAAACTCTCTTATGACATTCATGCAAGTCAGCATGCACAATGGTTTGTCGAGGGACTGATTACTCCATTTCGAAGAGCATTGTTGCATAAAACTTATACCGATCCACGCAAAGCATTGGAATCTTCTTTACACGCTGAAGCAGTTGGGAGTATTAACACTAGAATTAGTCCATTTTTGGAAGCTCAGATAGTGGCTATGGTGAAACAGTGAGAGAAATTATCGGCAAACTCACCTCATGAAACACGCTCGTGATCTCGGTGTATAGATTGTGAAGTGGAAGGGCACACTAAGGATAGTTACCCTCACTGAACTGTACATTTGCTATTATTAGACTGTGAGATTTGCCATTTGAACCATGATGCTAGTCATTTCCCCCTCCTACAACACGCGATCAAGAAGAATGTATCCTCCGTTTGTAAAATTTGTAGGTCCATGACCCATGATATTGAGGACTCAGATCGATTGGCCGTATCAATGATGCCATTGATATTGGGGTCGACAGTGAGTGTGGCTGATAATTCTAAAGGGAAGAATGAGCATCAGGATAGGGATTATAATAAAACCTACTATGACAGGAATGACAGACGGTTTGAAGGGGCTCATGAAAGGGGACGAGGATATAGAGGCGGATATGGAGGACAAGGCCGAGGTGGAGGAAGGAGTGAATTCCCTTGAGGAACTTGCTATACATGTGGCTCACCTAACCATTATAGGCATGAATGCCCACAGAATATTTCCTGTTCATTTTGTGGAAAGGGGCATAGTTATGAAGAGTGCCCGGACTTGTATGAGCATCTCAATAAGCAGCAAAAGCAAGAAAACAAGGGCATAGGGATGGTTAGAATCCAGCGTGTGATAGAGAATCGCGTGGATGCCAAAATTAATGCCGAACTCGAGACGGTAACAGTCAAGATAACCAAACGAGCTGAGGCAACACATGCAAGAGAGATGTTGCAACAAAATCCAACAATCACTAGGGAGGAAGTTTTGCATGCTAGATATCCAAATCCAGCTCATCAGAAAGAAGTCTATCAGGACATAATGGAGCTCCTTAGGAGCCTTCAAGGTGAGATACAAGGTTTAAAAGAGTAGTCTCGGAAATTAGAGCACAAGGATGCAGAACAAGCCCCATCAGATATTGACGACATCAAAGAGGTATGTAGAATGTTGCACCAGGAGAATATTATTCCTTTATTAGGAAATTGGTTGAAAGGGAATACTCAGTATGTAAGAACTGATACTAGAAGAAAAATACTTCATGTGAATCTCCCTCTTGATAGCATTAACTATGAAAAGGAGATCACTTTGAATGATGTATTGACGGGTGGTCATGAGCAATATTCTGATTGACACAGGGGCGGAAGTAAATATACTTACATTAGATGCATGGGAACAAATGGGGAGACCCCCACTACAGCCCTCATCTAATGTATTGTTCATGGAAAATAGAACAAAAGCTACCCCCATAGGAGTTTTGAAGGATGCATCTTTCACTATACAAGGGGACAAGTTCACAGGAGACTTCGAAGTACTAGGGCTTGTAGAAGCAGATAGTTTTCCAGCTTTTCTTGGGCGCCCTTGGTGTTATGAAAACAATGCTGATTTGAGGTTTAACAAAGGGTATATCAGCTTCAAGAACAAGGAGGAAAGGGTCATAATACCATTGACAGATGGGAAATCCGTGCCATATGTGGAACCTTTAAGTGAAGAGGACTTGAACAGAATCTATGTACATGCTATTCGGGACCCAGAGGTCAATGATCCATCTAAGGAAGGAATCCTTCATTGGGAAGATTCTCAGTCAATCAATGATACTACTAGTATTTCTTGCGATAATTGGGCTCATGGAACTTATGAACTGGTGGGGGTGAGGTTAAACACACGGTTACTGACAAGATGGGTTTTCACTCTGTTCGATGTATAGGTCGCGTAATACCCCACTATACTAGATCTGAAGATTTGGCTGGGTTCTTACAGGCCATAGAAACAAATTGGGCTGATGAACTTAAATGATGCACTATGCTATCATATACTTTGGGTGGGACGACCGCACGCTGGTGGGTAGTCCACAGGGATAATCTCTTAGAATGGAAAACAATTGAGACCGCCTTATCAACCGTGTTTTGAGAAGTAATGCACCCACAAACATATGCCCTTATTATGGAAATCAACCTACTCAACATCATATCTAGCAGTGTGAGAGACTCTAAATAGTAGGCCAGGAGGCATTACCGCCCTCACTTTGGGTGCATCGGTTTTATTCTACTCTAAAAGGTTACGTGCGTGCTTGGTACGTCTATGCTGAATTACATCATGACACTGAAACCGGCAAAATTTGACTCATGGGATGATCCAAACATTTGACTTCTTTTCATCTACCCCACCAATGAACATAGCTTTGAGCTTTATCAAGTGCTTAACTATGGGAGATAGTGGGAAAGTGGAAGAACTTGTCCAGGAATTATTGGGTGAGCCAGAGATAGGGGCACGCTTTACGGATGTAGAAGATGATATCATGTTACTTGAGTGTGCTTCTCTGGAAAAAGATAAGGGGAAGATGGTATACATATTTGATGAGGAAGAATTTGAGTACTTAGACGTGGATCATTCACACGGAACACGTGAAGTGTCATCCAATGCAAATGTGGATGTGCGCGCATATCACGAACCTATGAAGACAACAAAGGTCAATATAGGCACAGAAGCTAAACCTAAGGAAGTGATAATTAGGGATTACTGGTAAGAATCAGAGGTAACAAAGATCATAGAGTTACTTCACGATTACGAGGACTTATTCCCAAGAGGATACCATGAACTTAAAGGTGTGCATATATCACTCAGATAAATGAAGATAAAGCTCAAGGAAGGTGCGCACCCTTTTCGGAAGTGACCATATCGGATGAATCCCAATTTGCTTGAGAAAGTAAAGGAGGATATTGACAAGATGCTGAAATTTGGGATCATTTGACCACCGGATGAATCGAATGGGTCAGATCTATGGTGATAAGCATAAAAAAATGGTAGGATTCAAATTTGTGTTGATTATAGGGAGTTGAATGTAGCATGTGTCACAGATCCCTTTCCTACGCCATTCACGGAGGAAATATTGGAAGGAGTGGTTGGGCACAAAATATATTCATTTACAGATGGGTTTTTAGGGTATCATCAGGTTAGGATTTCCCAAGATCAAGAGAAGACCACCTTCACTATTGAATGGGGAAGCTTTTCTTATACTATGATGCCCTTTGGATTGAAGAATGCACTGCACGTATTTTCAAGGATAGTGGTACAAGCCTTCAAGGATTTTATTCATAACTTTTTACAGGTCTATCTTGATGATTGGACCGTTTATGGGCTGATTAAGGATCATTGTGACAATCTGCACTTAATGTTTGAAAGATGTCGATAGTTGAGTATCTCATTAAATATCAAGAAGTGCATCTTTGCTACTCCCTTTGGCACACTTTTAGGACATATCATCTGCAAGGAAGGGTTGTTGGTTGATCCAACTAAAGTTGCAGTCATATCATTATTTGAAAGCACCGCCAATCAAGTGCGAGGTGTGTATATTGTTTTGTCATACAAGGTATTACCAAAAGTTTATAAAAGGGTATGAAAAATTTGCCGTGCCCTTGGAAGAATTGCTCCAAGGAAAAGGTACATTCTCTTGGGGAAGTCACAACGAGCGCACATTTGAGATATTGAAGCAGAGACTTACTACCGTGCCTATCTTGTGTTTTCCTTCATGGGATAAACCTTTTCATGTTCATGTGGATGCTTTTGGCATAGCCATTGGTGTTTTCCTAGCTCAACTAGGCAAAGGTATCATTGATCATCCCATTTTCTTTGCTAGTAGGAAGTTGACCCCTGCAGAACAGAATTATACCACTATAGAGCACGAGGCCTTGTCCATGATCTATGCCTTGCACAAATTTCATCAGTATTTGTTGGCTACACCATTTGTGTTTTATACAGATCACATGGCATTAAAATATTTGGTGAACAAGCCCATTTTATAGGGGCACATATGCTGGTGGGTACTCTTATTTCAAGAGTTTGACTTTACGGTTGTGGTAAAACCAGGAAAAGCAATTCTGGACCAGATCACTTGTCTAGAATTCAATCAGGGGAAGAAGCACAAACAATAGAAGAGACCATGCCTGATGCACAACTATATAGGTTACAACACATGCCATCGGAATTAGAGGACATTGTTGTCTTTCTAAGAACTGGTATGGCGCCCGAAGGCATGAAATCTTTAGAGAAGAAGCAACTTGCTATTCACGCGGCACCATTCATGTTAATTAGTGGTGATTTGTACAAGCTAGCAGAGATGAGGTGTTACGCCATTGTGTCTTGGAGCATGAATGAAAGGACATAATGGAAGAAGCACATGGTGGTATTATAAGTGGCCATTATGCAGGTGATGCAATAGCGTGCAAGATCCTACTTGCTAGGTTGTGGTGGGAAACATTGTACAAGGATTGTAAAGAGTATTGTAAGACATGTGACCATTGTCAACATCTCGGTTGACTAGGACAAAGGGATGAGATGCCCCTACGACCAATAACAAGTGCAAAACCCTTTGAGAAATGGGCAATTGAATTTGTCAGGCCTATCTCCCCAACCACGTGCAGGACTGGGTCACGCTATATCATCACTTGTACAGATTATCTTACCCGATGGGTAGAAGCAACACCTACAAAGGACTGTATAGTGGCTACAGTAGCACGGTTCTTATGGGAGAATGTCCTCACAAGGTATGGCTGTCCTTTAAGTTTAACAAGTGATAGGGGCACACATTTTTTAAATGAGACAATACAAATTCTTTTAGACGAGTTTATGGTTGCCCACCATAAAACTACACCCTATCACCCTCAGAAAATGGAACTGACTGAGGCATTTAACAAGATTTTGAGCCACACATTGACCAAGATTTGTGATGTTGGGAGGAAAGATTGGGATGATAAAGTATTAGCTATTCTTTGGGCTTATAGAACAACATACAAAAGATTGACCAAAGCCACACCTTTTCAATTGGTGTTTGGCGCGGAAGTTGTTCTACCTCTAGAATTTATGTTACCTTCTTTACGCATTGTGCATGCTGGAGGTCTAGCTGATGAGCAGGCCTTGGAAGAATGAATTACGAAGATGGTTTAGCTAGATGAGCACTGGGCCATCACACACTAGAGTTAGAAATAGGAGAAAGTGCGAAAAAGGCATGGCATGATCGACACATCAGGGATAAGAAACTTGTGGTGGGACAACTGGTACTTCTATATGACTCCAATTTTTGTGCCATCCAGGAAAGCTCAAGGTGCATTGGTTGGGGCCATATGTTATCACTCATATACTTGAGTTAGGTGCTTTCCAATTGGAAACAATTGATGGCACGTGGTTTCCCAGTTACTTTAATGGGAGTAGGTGAAGCCCTACTATAAATAAGTCTTCTTGGTGTTTGTAATAAGGTAGTATTGCCAGATACATTAGGTTTCCCTTTATGCATTTCCTTAATGTATTTCTTTCATCATCGCTATGCTTTGTCAATTTTAGCTCTTGTTTGTGTAATAAGCGCACTTGCACGCATGAAACTAACTACAATATGAAGCATGTTGATGCACAGAGGACTGCACATCCTTTTCATGTGGGGTGGATTGTTGGTGACTCTCAGGGATATGCTGTGAAGATATCATGTTGTGGGTGTTGAAAGAAGGTTGCTAAGGGTAACTGACAAAATATTGCTTCTCAAGATAAGAAAGGATGAATATGGATAAGGGAAAGTATAACGCGAGGTAAGTGGTGGCCATGGTAATTACCAGGAGATCATGCAGTGACAAGGTACTCGGGTGCAAAGGTGTGTGCTGAAGAGAAGTCTATGACAAAGGGTAAAGAGGCGCACTAGAAGGTTATAGCTTTGGCGCAAAAATATACCACGCGAAATGATAAAAATGGGTCATAAATGAGGAGAATTTGGTAGGTGGAGGAGTAATTAATGTAGCAAAAAGTAGAAATCTATATAAGGATGGGATGTAATTTCATTTTTACCCTTGTGACTATGAGAATTTGATAGAGAGCCTATACGTAAAGAGCATAAAGCTAACTGATTCAAGGTGCGAAGCAAGTGAACTGGGTTTAGAGAAGATATTTTTCTATTAAAAGGGCTTGGATCTCCTAAAAGAAGGGTTTGACAAAATAGACTAATACAACAGAGTTAGGGTGCGCAAGTTCATAATTACAAATTAGGGCACTGAGGAATCATGTTAGGGTTTGAAGAAAATCACTCAAAACACTCAGCAGATGACCTACAAAACAAAACCCTATAAGAGAATGGCACTAAAGAAGAAAGCAGCACCGATAAAAGAAAAGAAGAAGGTGGTGGTGGAAGAAGAGGAGAAGATGGCCTCTAAGAGAAATTTCTCTCGAAATGTAGTACTTAGAATAAGTTATTATGGGGTAGGAATGGAATATCCACATAAGACAGAGCAAGATAAGTGAATACAATCACCGAACCAGTGAAAACCAAAAGAAGTTAGATGACCTACTCACCACTCGAACAAACAGGCACACTGAAGATGGCATGCCGATATATGATGATGCTAGGGGAAAAGCTACTCAAGGGAAATGGTGTCTACCAGCTTTATGAGCTTCCATACTTTGGAAAGTATGCACCTTTGTACAGATGGCTAATGAGCCGAGTCCATGAGGACTTCTTCTACTTCGCAGGATGGAGGGTAAGACTGACACCCATCCTCATTGCCACAGTTACTAGATTACGGGCAATGGCGAAGACATTAAGACTGAATTAGCTAGACAAAAGTGCCATTTTGGAGACACAGAAGGTGTTGGGCTATCAAAAAGGACCACGTGGGATGGACATTGACAAGTTGAAAAATTGTCCAGTAGTACAGGCAACAACACATCTAACCACAAAGTTGAATGACCAAGAGCATTGGTCACAAGTCAATTCTATGTGGTTGCATGTGGCCAAGTGCATGTTAGAGGGAACCACTTATAACATCACCGGATTCATTCACAGAGCAGAGAGATAGTCGAGGAAGGGTGCAACAGGAGTAAGATAAGTTTTGGTGTATCTTACTAAGTTTAGTCTTCATGGAGATTAGGGTACCAAATGGCCCAAAAGAGAACATATGGGAATACCCCATGAATCATAAGTCTCCAGCTGAGCGATTTAGCAAATATCTTTGCAAAGGGTCGATGACGGAGGAGGTTAAGGAGTGCACTGAGATGTGGTATGATAGGCTCCGCGTGGTGTTTGGGGAAGAATGGCGCATACCCAAGGATTTTCCCTCGGTCCTGGGAAAGCAGGTATAATTTTCAATCTACCAAAGACTTCAGATTGCGTGCTTCCTAATGGTAGATGGGTCATGGAGCCCCTGGTACAAACTACCATATGCATTTCTCGCATGCATACTTCTAAGCTATAGTTCATCACCACCAACACATGGAGGTTGGTATTTAATGCATAAAGTGGACCGTGAGTATCACACCCTGAGAAAGACTTTTGGATATCCAAGGAGGAACGCATACAATGAGAATAACATCTCGGAAATCTTAAGCATTAAGCTAGAGACAGTGGCCATTGCGGATATCGGGGCCGCGCTAATATACCTACAACTGAAGCCTTAAATGGAGAATAATAAGTATGTGGAGAATGAATTTGCACTTCCATGACCACCGAAGGGAAATCATACTATAGAGAACATTCCGGCACCTAGGCCCTCTGCGCTTGAGCAAGATGATGAGGAAGAGGATGAAGGACCCGAAGATAGTGGCTATCTAGTGTGGAGGAGAAGGAAACCATCTAGCTAGGAGGGGGAGTGCATGAAAAATCCCCAAGGAGAAGGAGCTACGAGGGAGGAGCAGGGCACACAAATATTTAAGAAGGTGTTTAAGTGCACAAGGGTGTAAGGAGGAACCCCGCAGGTGAAGGAGCCAGAGGAGAAGAAATGGAGAAAACTCAGCCGAGCGAGGAAACAGAGGAGTCTGAGGAGAAGGCGCCTTCATCTCCAACTAGAGAAGAGCCTCAATATGAGGAGGAGAAGATGGAAGGAGAAGAAGGGGGTCAATCAAAGGCTACACAAGACAAGGGTGGGGATACATTTGGTATTCCCAACCTTGATGTAGCTATTCCAAGAGGACCTCGATCATGTCGAATAGGGGAGGATGCCAAGGCACATGCCATGGGGTATGCAGAAGACCCAAAGCTGATCATTCATGCTCGGTTCCAGAGTACCATCGGGAAAAAGGATTTATTTGGATGGGTGCTCATGGACGAGGACAAGGCAACTCTGCGCACAAGGAAGCAACTCTCATGGTCTATGCACACACACATGGACGAGCTCAAATTTGATGTTAGTGAAGAATCATGCATGTCGAGGTTGTTGAAGAAGGCCCCTGAAATGTGCCACATGACAATCAAACCAACAGTAATGTCATACGAGCGGTGAGCAATGCTCTAGTAAAAGTATCCTCTGAAGTAGCAAGAAGAAACATAGATAAATCTGCTACCATCAAGGTGCTGACAGAGAGATTAAAAGCCAAGGATGTGGAGATAGTGTGCCTAGTCTAGGAAAAGGACTTAATCAAAAGAAAATATGACACTTTTTTAGTATGGCGAAGAAATTGAGATGATGTTCTAAAGGTACGCCAAAATCTGGAATCTCGTGTACTAAAAGAATTTCCTTCTGTAATGCACTATGTGAAAACAATGATAACATTAGTGTTGGAGGATGAAAAGGCACGCATATCCTCACAGCCCAAGGACTCTAGGGAAAAGACAGAAAAGGCACAGGCTGCAGTAGCTAGGAAGATTGCTACTTATGAAGGTCTACTGCAAGCCACCCGTGACGAACTGAAGAAGGCCGATCATGCGCTAACCATATGCACACCCCAGATGCGCTGATCGTGGTGAAAACCTTGGAGGAAGAAAATGAGGTCCACAAGGTGATGAAGGATGCTTCCCTAGGTTGTGTTGAATGCCTAGTCCTCGGTAAAGTAAAAATGTGAGGCACTAGTCCGCAGACAAGTACCGCATAAGGAGAGGTTGGAGGAGCTAAGAAAGCTCATTGCTCAAAAAATAGATGTATTAGAAGGCGTGCAAACCTCTACATCGAGCGTGATTCTTGTAATAAAAAATGAACAAGGGAAAATCTCCATGGAAGAGCTATAGTCCATCATTACAGACGTGCCGGAAATAGCAGGAGTAGCGCTAATAGCATGGGAGAACTTGGAAGTAGATATCAAAGAAGAATATCTAGAGTTGATGCTTCAGATGAGACAGAGGGGCCAGAGACCTAAACAGTTTTGTTAACTGTGTATATCTTCTTCAAAATTCTTATTCAAAATTCTTTATTCTTTATTTATCCATTCTATGTATAATTTTTGAGCATCGCCATTATTGGGGCGACAATGAGATTAGTGTGGGGTAATGTTGATAAGAGGAAACACTTATTTGAACTTACACATAGAGTCTGTGTGGAAGAATGGTACAAGAGAAAAAGCATGAAGGTATATGAAGGTGTCACTCATGGAGGGGTCAAGTAAGACTCTCAAGGACTTAGCCAATTTTGGAGATCAGGTCTATTCTTATAGACCAAGGTGCAGATTACACAAAGCGATGCCGAGGTTTGCGCGCCACTCTTCATGGGGATTTCTAAAGGACATGTCAACTCACTCTTGCATGGACATAAGTTAAGCATAGATTTATCACTTCGCTTAACTATCAAGCATCTATACATAGCATACTTGCTGTATGGCTATAATTGTAAAAAGGCGCGTGGCTGTTATTAGCATGCAACCTATTTCTAGTAGAGTTAAGTGGTGAAGGGTTAGTTCCCCACCCTATATATATATGTAATGAACTAATTAGAGAATAGAGAGACATACATAGAGATGGATGGAACCACATATGACTGGATGATTGTAATAGATCCATGCACGTATACCTGGTATTGTACGAAGCTACTGTATTGTTGGTTCAATGAATAGATAAAGGAAATTGGCCGAACAAAGTGTGTGATGTGTTTTATTAATGCATGTTATTACTTTCATGATGATTTACCTTTAGCACTTATAGATCTGGTTGGATATAAATGGTGAATGGATGGATTAGTTCTTAAAATATATTTTTACTATTTTATCATACCACCATTCCGCTATTGCAACTAATAAGAGGCACCTGTACCTTTGCGTGCTTCGGTGAGCAGCAAAAGATAACTTGGTGTTAACTAACAATTCTAGGTTGCATCAAGGAGCTCGATTCCTTGCTCACTACGAGGATGAAAAAATGTACTGCAGATGACATACCAGTTTATGATGATGTAGGCGAGAAGCTTATGAAGAGAATTGGTGTCTACCAATTATATGAGCCCTTGTAACAATGGCTCATGAGCAGATTACATGAGGAATTCTTCTACTTTGGAGGATGTAGAGTTAGAATCTAATTCATGCTTATCTCAATGGTGACAAGTTTGAAGGCCACAGAGAGGATAAAAATGATCTAACAGATAAAGCCGCAACCTTAAATATTAGACAAGTGTTGGGGTACCTAAAGGGTCCGTGCGGTATGAATATAAACAAGTTGAAGAACTATCCGGTTGTGTAAAACAATAGCACACCTTGTTACAAAGTTGAATTATTAGGACCGGTGGTCATAGGTAAATACTAAGTGGTTACACGTTATGCGTGAGATGTCGAAGGAGTAGTATATAATATTATAGAGAAAATAGTTGAGGAAGTGCACACAAGAGGGAAGATCAGCTTTGGAGTGGTTCTATTATCACTGGTATTCATGGAAATTGGAGTACCAGATGGGCGAAAGGAAAAGGTATGGGAATACTTCATAGAGAATAAGTCACTAGCAGAAAGGTTCAAAGTACCTATGTAAAGGGTCCATGATAGATGACATCAAGAAAAGGGTAGAGAAATGGTATGATAGACTCTGCGTGGCATTTGAAGAAGAGTGGTGCATCCCAAGGACCTACCATCAGTAGTGGGGAAACAAGTCTAGTTTGTTGTATATCAACATTTCTACATTTCACGCTTCCCAATGAGAGATGGAGTCTGGAGCCCTTGGTGTAAATTACCTTAGGCATTCAAAGCAATATATTTGTAAGCATGTGTTCATATATTCACAGACATAAGCACTCAATGGTATTCAATGTAGCTAAGGTAGACTAAAACTACCACACATTTAAGAAGAAGTATGTGTAGCCAGGAAGAAGTTCCTATGTCGAGGGCTCATTTCAAAGGTATTGAATATTAATCCAATAAGTCTAGCTATAGCAGATATAGGGGCAACATTAGTGTATATTCAGCTGAAGCCCAAGATGGAGAACAATAAGTATGTGGAGAATTAATTCACACTCCCAGGGCCACTGAAGGGTAAGCACATAATGGAAAACATACCAATGAAAAGGCCCACGAAACTATTGAAGTAGAGGATGAAGAAGAGGAGCATGAATATAGTGGAGGCTTGGAGCACAAAAGAAATCAACCATATGATAGAGAAGATTCACAACGTGCGACCACTCCACCTCAGGGATAGGAAGAAGAGGAAGAAATAGAGGTTTAATAGGGGGAGCATAGATTTAAGAAAGTATTCGATGCATAAGGACTCAAGGTGGAACCCCACAAATGGTAAGGAAATCAACTCGTCTCTCTCCACATAAGGAGACCACTAAGCCAAAAAGGAGAAGAAAGTTAAAGTGGATGAAGAAGAAGAGGAATCAAGGGAGAGTGAGTATGCATCTCCTACCCCACTTAAGCAAGAAGATGAGCCACAAAATGAGGAATAGCAAAAATATGAAGAGATGAAGGACAAAGAAGAAAGAGAGAAGGAAACCTCTAGATCCATGCACGTGACTGCTCAAGGTGTAACGGGATAGACTCCTAACCTTGAAGATATAATTCCCAAGGGTCCTATATTGAAGAGGATGAGTGGGGAACATAGTGCACCACTCATGGGCTATGCAGAGGACACCGGAAAAATCATTCGCGCACTGTTTCCAAAGCATTGTAGAACAAAAGGATTTATTTGGCTAGGAATTAATGGATGGGGATATGGCGACCATTTGCACTAGAAAGCAACTCTCATGGTCAATGCACACCCACATGGATGAGCTTGATTTTGATGTATGCGTGTCAAGACAAATGAAGAATACACCTCAAGCTAGGAACATAATAGTTAAACCTAATATTATGAGAGATGAAAAGGTTAGCAATGTGCTGGTAAAGGTTTCTACTAAGGTTGTAAGAAGAAACATGGACAAGGCTGCAAAAATCATAGAATTGTGCAAGGAGTTAAAGATGAAGGATGCAAAGATAGTGTGCCCGACCCAAGATGAAGGATGAAAGTGTGCTCGTATTTGAAATCTAAGGTACCGGAATAATTCCCCTCGAAATATATTATATTAGAGCTTTGGTTGACTTGGTATTAAAAGAAGACACAATCGAATGCCAAAACCAAAGAATCCTTAAGAAGAGGTAGAAATGGCTAAGGCTGTAGTAGTTAGAAAGATTGCATCATATGAAGGCCTACTACAAGTGCTCCAAGAAGAATTGAAAAGGTGGATCATGCCTTAAATATATGCACAGCTCCAAAGGCATTGATCAAGGTAAAGACTTTGGAAGAGGATAATGCAGTCCAAAAGGATATGAAGGATGATACCTTGGGCCACGCAAAACAGTTAACACTCATAAAGCAAAAGCACGAGGCCCTAGTAGCAACACAAGAGCTACACAAGGAAAGATTAGATGAGCTTGGGAAACTCATCACACAAAATATGGATGCACTGGAAGGAAAACATACTGCAATGTCCAACATTATGTTGGTATTGCAGAATGAAAAAGGTGAAGTTACCCAAGATGAACTAGAGTCTATTATTGTGGACATACCAGAGCAAGTAGAGAAAGAATTCACCGAGTGGCAGGCCTTGGAGGCCAAAATAAAGGAGGAGTATCTAGATTTGATCCTTTAAAATGATACAGAGGAGGCTGCCTCATAAAACATTCTTTATTCATCTACATTCTTTCCATTCAACATTCTTTACTTTAATTTTGGAGATAACCATTATCGGGATGACAATGAGATTAGTGTGGGGTAATGTTGATTAGAGAATACTTATTATAGATCACACAAGAAGTCCATGCAGAGATGACCTTGTTTTTAGCATGAAGACCTATTTTTAGAAGATGGCATGCAGAGCACATAAACAAGGCAGAGATGTGTGCGCCACACATTATCTATCTTTAGAGGATTGGATCGAAGCATTTTGCATGGAGATGAGCTAAGAATAGAATTGTCACTTCAGTTAACTGTAAGAGGTCTATAGATATAAAATTTGCATGTGTGGCTATGCCTATAAATTATGCATGGCTATTTGTAGCATGCGGCCTACTTTTGGAATAGATAAGCGGTGAAGGGAAATTCCCCACCCTATATATGATGTGAATCACATAGTAGTTGATATATATAGGTATATGCAGAGCATAAGAGGTAAGCATAAAGAGATATGTGCATATGATTAGATTATTGTATCAAATCCATGCGTGCATCGGTATAGATTTCCATTATTGTAAGGAGATTTTGTGTTTATTAATAGATGGAAGATATTAGCTGAATCTAAGTGCCAATCCTGTGTGTAATTGAGTAGTGCATGTTCTTGATTCAATCATGATTATTGTTTAAGCTTGTTCTTTCCTAGATCTGAATATGGCATATATTGTAGAATGATGGATTAGTTATGGATCTATATGTTTCTTCCTTCATCACGCTAATATCCTATTACAGCAACCCTAAAGAGGGACCTAGTACCTTTGTGCGCTTTGGGTGAGTGCTCAATCTAGGTTGAGTGATGTGCTAGTGCATCTAGGGTGTTATCTGGTAAGGATTTTGAGTTGTTGAAATACAAGATTGGTGATGCTCCAAAGATTTTTCTCTTCCTAATTTGCAGCAGCCCTTTGAAGTAGAGAAAATTTCATTGAGTATGCTATGGGAGCATTGTTTCTATAGGGAGGTAAGTCAATATGTTATCATTCAAAACTTTCACTTCAAGAGTTAGAGGATATTCTTTTGTGATAAAGAGATGTATGCACTAGTTAAAGGAATAAATAAATGGAAACATTATTTTTGGGAATATAAACTATTGTGCAAACTCACCACAAACCTTTCAAGTATTTGCAAGCACATTCTAAATCATAGGTAGGGAAGGGACTACAAGTGGATGGGATTCCTTGAGCAATTTGATTTGGTGATCAAGTATAAGAAAGAAATCACAAATTTTGTAGCATACATGTTGTCCATACCACCCACACAAGAGAAAATATCTTGTTTGACCACTTTCTCTCAGATTGAGCCCTTCATAAAGGAAGCTTATGGGGAGGCATATGCTCAAGACAAATATTTTGGGGTAACATATCATCAGTGGTTGCGATCAAGCGAATGAGAGGGAGAGCATTGAATATTTTTATCTCAAATATGGGATACTATACTGATGGGGGAAGCTTTGGGTGCCAAAATAATAAAGGATTTTATTGATGAGGGAAGCACATACCCTAAAAGTAGTAGGAAATTTGGGTGTTGGTAAAACCCTAACCCACTTGTAAAGCATTGGAAAGATATTGTTGTTTCAGCAAAGCATCAAATCAGTTTCTAAGTTGATGTTTCAGAATCCAAAGTGTGATTGCACAACATTGAAACCTCTCTCCAAGTGTGGGACTTATAAAATGAGAGAGGAATCTCTAGATTAGAGGTTGGTTCCTCAAACTCCTCGATCAGATCTGTTATTTGCACAATTTCAGAGGTTTGAATCCTAATCCTACTCTAGATTCCAAGGATACAAAGATAGAGAGAGTAAAAGAAACTAAAACTAATGCTAAGGTGATGCACCAAAGGAGTTGTAGACACCTGACTACATGAAATACATAATCCACAAGGAAACACAGCACAAAACATGCACAAAATGCTCAAAATGTAATGAAAGATCAAGAAATCAATGATAGATATATGAAAGGATTGAGGAATTTAATCACAGAACATATATCAACATTCAGATCCAATACAGTGCATTACAGTGATCCAGAGGCAAGAAAAAGTGTTGTATTACATGGAAAGGTAAAAATTTCTTCACAAATTCTGCCAAAGAAGGAAGAAAAGGAAGTTGCAGAGCTGAAAAGGTGTCTCTCCTTGCAAAATGAACTCATTCTGGCTTTTACAGTGCAAGCCACGACCCCCAGGAGAGAGAAACGTGGGAAAACATGCAAGCCATTCAACCATTGACCAAATTGCATTCAAAACAGCATGGGTGACCTGAAAAACCCATTCCCAGGCATTTTTAACCATGCTGGGAGAGAATGCGAGCCATTCTTCATTAAAACGGTGGTTGAAACGTCAGTTCTGTTCATGGCCACGTACC